>CM057454.1:1279770554-1280970554 GCA_016271365.2 Neoceratodus forsteri
TGTAAGAGTAGCATATATACTGTCTCCTGTCTTCCAAGTCACATCCAGAGCTGCACAGGAGCTGATTGTAGGCACCCTGCTATTTAGCCTATGTCTTAACTTTGCAGTGGAAAGCTGGTTGTTAATCTGCTTGTGTATGCAGATGAAACAATCCTGTTTAGCAGTCAAACCATCCAGGTGTTGTTCAAGAAGTGTGGGGCATGCTTTAGTGATGCCCAAACCTGGTTTGCTGATCATAGACTAGTAGTAAGGTATAACAAACCTGAGTGTATGTTGGTTGCTCATGTCCAAACTGTAACCAGTGGCCACCCACTAGTCATTGAAAAGTAATTAAATGAAAGCCTGGAACAGGACAGCACATATAAATAGCTAGCCATAATGGTGGAATCAGGGCTTACCTACCATGAGCATGTTGACTGGTTGAGTATGGTTGTCAAGTAATGTAGTGTCCTACTTCAGTGATAGAAGTATTGTGCCTGCCATGAAATCCTGCAAATAATAATGTCTTTGTCAATCTTGTCGGTCATAGACTATGGTATCCTGTTCCAGGGTGCAGCTGAAAGTATATAGCTGAATAAAATCAAGGAAGCTCAGAATAAGGCCTATAGGCTGGCTACTGGGTCTGAGCAACTCACAAACAGCTGCACAGTCTACGCTTGAACTAATTGCTGACATGTTGATGGCTGTCTGAAATATGAGACCTGTGTAAATGCGGGGAAAGTCATGGCAGGCATGACCCCCACTGGTGGAACGGCACTGCTCTTGCCTCATTAAATCACTAGATGCAGTCATCACTGTGAGAACAGGCCCCATCATGTTCCTATCTGCAAGACTACAATGGGACAAAGAACCTTTCAGTTCTTGGCCCCCTCTGGTCGAAGTTACTGACCAAAACATGCTTCAAGAAGTCCAAGCTTTGTGATTTGAAGCCCCTCCTTCAGAATCATATCATTGAGGATGCTGTCTGTCATTGTTGTGGAGCACACTTCACCGGTAATAACCACAGTATGAGAATGGATGCTATTTGGTTAAGACTATATTGTATTTGTTTCATGCCACTCTTTAGTGACAGACACAGAGGGCCAATCCCCTATGGTTTCAGGTGTGTAACCTGGTTATGATCTTGATTGTGTTAATTCATTGTTATATATATTTTTTGAACTGTATTGCATGTGAGTGTTGTAATATCAAGCACAACATATGTTAGATAAGAGAAATGGGAGGTGGCATGGAAGATGATGGGGAGAGGGCTGCAAAAACTAGTTAGAAGGGAGCATGTAATGTCTGTCCTGAATGTAGAATGTGGCAACACATGTTACTGACTGCTGCAGTGAAGAGGTACAGTAACAACTGAAGGGACAGTGATGGGGCAGAATACAGTAGCAAGGGCGACAAATTGTCCGAATGGAAAGCAACATACAGTAAATAAATATAGACATAGGTTGTCAACAAAGGAGGCATGGTGTAACAATAGAGGTTTCTGAGTGAAATCTGTAAAAGCAATCAATCAGTAGGGCTGAAGGAGAGACAGAGAACACTAAGCAGAGCTATACATATAAGGCAAGCAGGTGAATACAAGATCAGTCTTCTGGGGGCTACAGTAGTTGAGATGTAACTGAAGCATAAATTAATTCTTTGAATAAAGAACTTTGCTTCCTTTGTTTTGGTAGATCAGTGTTGTGAAATAGTTCTATCAAATGATTTGTTGAAGAAATGTATGCATATGTGAAAGGGGTACTGCCAGGTTGGCAAGTCATTTGGCAGGGAATGCTAATCAGTATGGCTCTAGACAGGGTAGTGTGCCATACGTACCATGTAATGCCCCTGTGTAGCTCCTCCAAAGTTTTGTGTTGAAGTCTGTTAATGCAAGCTATATTTTCTTAAGATTCATCCCAAAGTGAAGTCTGCCATCATTGGAAGCAGAGGCAGTGGAAGAACAAGCGCATGCTCAGGAGTGTGGTGTCAGAAAGTACTTTTTTACATGCCAGCTAGAAAAGTAAATTAACATTCTGCATATGGCTGTAAGGGAGTAAAGCACATCTTCTTGACCTGGAAGGACACTACTTCTTTGAGGGTAGCATCTTTCAGAAAAAGAGATGTGTAAGAACAAGGGGACACAATTTAAAGATAGAGGGGGATGGCTCATGGGTAATGTGAGGAAATTTTTTTTTCGCAGAGAGAGTTGTGGATGCATGGAAGTATGCTGTTGGTTAACTAGAATCAATGCTCAATTCTGTGGGAGGTGAAACTAACTACCTTTGGTAATTGCTTTTTATTTATATATTTATTTAGTGTTTAACCAAGAAGGGGCTTGCAAACTCTGTTTATCTTGTAAGTAACTTCAGAAGGATTTAAATACTGCATTTGGGTAGACCCCTGGAGGTAGCTAGATTGTCTACTAGGATTTTCTGACAGTTAAACTATTTTTAAATAAATTACAGGTGACTGAGGAGTTGAAAAAGGAGCTTGCAAACTCTGCTTATCTCGGAAGTAACTTCACAAGGGTTTGAATACTGCATTTTGGTTGTCCCTTGGGAGTAGCTGGATTGACTACTAGGATTTGGGGACAGAAACTATTTTGAAATAATTCACTGGTGCGTATGATTTTGTGATAGTTAAACTATTTTTATGTTGGCGCGCTTGCGCAGTCAACATCTTGTGGAAGTGGGGATTTGCAGGTGCGGTCGCTGTTCGGTGAATGCAGGGCATGCACCAGTAGGTGCGTCCCGCATTGCCCAATTAGCCTGCATGCCGTCGCCACACCATGCATACATAATGGGGTGAGCACATCTAAGAAAAGGTCCACTGCAGTCTGAGCAAAGCTCGTCAGATACAGTGGTCCTTTTCTTGCTGTGCTCGCCGCCATTATGTGCATGGTCAGCGAGCGGGTGGCTGCCTAACATCTGTTGACTTTGGGGTGCCAAATCCCCCTGTCAGTTAACCCCCTGCTGTCTTTGTGTGCCAATGGGGGAGCCCACTCCCCATCGGCATAAACCCCCCCAATTGTTGAATGCTGAGGGGGTGCCCAATCCCCCTCAGCTCGCGCTCCCCCCGCAATCTTTGTGTACTGACAGGGGAGCCCATTCCCCATCAGCATAACCCCCTCAATTGTTGAATGCTGAGGGGGTGCCCAATCCCCATCAGCTCATGCCCTCCCGCTTTCTTTCTGTGCCAACGGGGTGCCCAATCCCCATCGGCATTACTCCCTCCTCCCCCCTGTGTTGTGTACCAACAAGGGTGCCCAAGCCCCCATCAGCTGGGAGCCCACCCCAGTGCGCCAAATGCCCTGCAAAAGGAAAACTGTCCCGCATTGTTTTTTCTGTTTTTTCACCTGTAAAATGAAAATGGTCCTTCATAATCTTGATGCCCCCCTCCTCCCACCCACCCACCCACTGCGTACCCTGCCTTCCCTCACCCCACACTTACCTCCAGAGTCTGGCGAGACAATCTTCTGTGGAGTGGGAACACATCTGCACTCTTCAAAGCTGACCGCAGACTGAGAAATGCCGGTAAGCTGTATAATGGAATGAATAGGGATTTTTCAACTTTAATGCATATCTTGGGTATTTTGGGGCATTTTGGCCCCAAATTTTCAACATGGGGTTTTTGGGATCCCTTCTCATGAATTCTTGCACTGTCGTGGCATTATTCGGTCCAGAAAGGTGATTTCGTAGTCACTGCATGGAATCACCTTTCGGGACCAAGTAACGAAATGACAGTGCCACTGTTCATGAGAGGGGCTCTCAAAAAGCCTGTGTTGCAAGTTTGGTGTGAAAAATCCCCAAAATGACTGTTTTTGCACTATTTTCATGCCAGATTCTCAATATTGGCATTTTACCACACCTTCTTGTGAACCGTACAGCTGTCATTTTTCACATCCTTGCCAAAATGTGTTTTCACACTTCCGGCGCAGAATAGCACAGTCACTGTGTGAAATCAGTGTTCGGGACACATTACAAAAATGACAGTTGTACTGTTCATGAGCAGAGGTCCTAAAATGTCTGTGTTGAAAATTTTGTGACAATACTCCACAGAATGACTGTTTTGTGAGGTGCACAGCAACTGCGCAATGCACACTTGTAACTTCATGCATTCGCAATATTTTCATGCCAGATTCTCAAATTTGGCATTTTACTACACCTTCTTGTGAACTGTATAGCTGTCATTTTTTCACATCCTTGCCGAAATGTGTTTTCGCACTTTAGGCACACAATAGCGTGTTGGCTGTGCGAAATCAGTGTTTGGGACACATTATGAAAATGACAGTGACACTGTTCATGAGCAGAGGTCCTAAAATGCCTGTGTTGAAAATTTGGTGACAATGGTCCATAAAATTACTGTGTTATGAGTGTGCATTGCGCAGTTTGCATGCATGCTCGTATGTTCGCAAACTTCTAATATTCTCACTCCAGATTTTTTACAGTGCCATTGTTCTGCATCTCCTAATGAACAGTACAGCTATCATTTTTCACATCCTGACCAAAATCTGTTTTTGCAGTTCCGTCTCAGAATAGCGTGGTCGCTGTGGAAAGTCCATGTTTGAGACACATGATGAAAATGGCAGTGACACTGTTCATTAGCAGATGCCCTAAAATCTCTATGTTGAAAATTTGGGAACAAAAGTCAATAAAATGAGTGTTTTATGAGTGTGCATTGCACAGTTTGCATGCATGCTCATGGCTTTCTGAATTTGTAATACTTTCACTCCAGCTGTTCATCATTGGCATTTTTCCATACCTCCTTATGAACATTTCAGCTGCCTGAAATGTGTTTTCGCACGTCCGGCACAGAATTGCACGGCCGCTGTGCGAAATCAGTTTTCGGGGCAGCTTGAGGAAATGACGGGTACACTTTTCATGAGCAGAGGTCCTAAAATGCCTATGTTGAACATTTGGTGCTGAAACTCCATACAATGACTGTGTTGCAAGCGTACATTGTGCAGTCTTCATGCACCCTTGTAACTTTGTCAATCTGCAATATTTTCATGCCATATTTTCACCACTGGCATTTGTGCACATCTCCTTATCAACTGTCCAGCTGCCATTTTTCACAGCCTGCCCTAAACGTGTTTCCGCAGCTGTGGCACACAATGGCATGCTCACTGTGTAAAATCACATTTTGAGACACAGTCACAAAATCACCACACTTTGTGTCTCTAGCTCCACCACTCCCACTGCCAATGCCAGCGCGACAACATTCGGCATTGGCAAATGCTTGTTAAATAAGTTACTGGAGGTTAGTTAAATTACTATAAAGGGCAGTACTCACCAGGGTGGTGGAGCAGTGGTGTATTTGATTGTTTCTAACAGTCACCTGTGGTTGTGGAGTACCCACCCCCCATCCCCACCCCACCCCACAGGCGTGGCATTTCCTTTATAGTCAAAGTTCTGACATCACTTCCTCAACAGGTCCTAGGGCAGAATTGTCATATTCTTAATAACCCATCACAGTGCACCAAAAAAAAAAAATTATATATATTACATATTGTATATTATAAGGGAGAGGGACATGTGGGGAGTGGTGCAATGCACTGGCTGTGGGGTAGCAGTTTTCTGGTAGACATTCTAGAAACGGCATTGCTGTCCTATTTGCAGGCAACTGTCAACTCTGAAGGAGGAGATTTCCCACCTCCAGGCTGAACTGGCAGGGACTAAGGAGGCCTCTCCCACTCAAAGAGTACCACTGCCACAACCACTGCCTCAGAGGTTGCCAAGTATGAAGAGCAGTTGGACCACAGTGAGTTCTGGGAGGGTGCGGGTGGTGGAACAGAGGCAAAGCCCCCTAGTTGTACCTCTACACAAATCATATGCCAGTCTGGCAGAGCAAGGTTCCTCTATGATGGCACCCTCAGTGGAGACCAAGAAGAATGCCGAGGACATCCACAAGGGAGACCCACAAAAGGGTGGCAAGGGACACCACAGGGGAAGGAAACAGCTTCTATAGGGGAATCAATTGTTAGGGCTAGAACTTGGAAAGGGAGAGGAGAGGAGAGGAGAGGAGAGGGAAGTAAGGTGCCTGCCTGGTGCCATGACCTGGAGGGACAAGAAGCGAATCCTCAGGATTGCGGAAGCATTATCACAGGAGAGGTCACTACATATCGTTGTCCACCTTGGGACAAATGACCTAGCTAGGCATGGAATCAGTGCAGTGCTGGATAAATTTGTGGAGTTGGGGAGGGGCCTCACACCATGCAGTTTAATGTATGGTTGCAAAACTGGTGCAGAGCACAGGGCTTTGGCTTCATTGGGGACTGGTGGTACACCTGGAGAGATGAAGGTCTATACTGGCACAATGGTCTGCATCTGTCTACAAAGGGAACCAAGCTCCTAAGTGACAGGTTTAAATGCTTCCTTGGCAAGCTTTTAAACTAGCCAAGGGAGGGGTGATGATAAGAGGCAGGAAACATCAAGCCTCCCCCCACAAAACATGGCAGGTAGTAAGGTAAACATTGAGGTACAGAGCTCAACAGAGGGCAGGACAGGGGTAAATGGAAAAACAGATAAGGGCAATAAGAGCAGGGTTGGGGGAAAATGGATAAGGCCAACATTAAATGGAGGGCAATGAGTACCAATGCTCGTAGTCTGGGAAACAAGCTTCCTGAGCTAGTAGCCCCGATGGAAGATGACCAATTGGATATTGTGCCAGTCATGGAAACATAGTATATGGAGAACCATGACTGGGATGTCAACATACCGGGGTACACAGTCTACAGAAGGGACAGGGAGAGTAAAAGAGAAGGTGGAGTAGCTCTATACATAAGGGAAGGGATCAAAGCTACAGAACTAAAAAGTAAAGGGGGAGGACAAGAGGCACTCTGGGTCACCTTGGAGACAGGGAATGGCATCACAGTCTGCACAGGAGTTCTATACAGACCCTCTTCTCAAGGGGAGGAAATAGACAAGAACATGATAAAGGACATTCTCAAAATGGCTGAAAAAGGGGAGATACTGTTGATGGGGGACCTGAATATGCCAGATGTTAACTGAATGACATGTACTGCAGCAGCATCCAAGAGCAGGGTCATTCTCGATGCCCTGTAGGAGGCAGGCCTTAGACAGCTAGTGTTGGAACCCACTGGGGAGGGAGCAATACTAGACCTGGTACTCTCAAATGGAAAGAGGTTCACAAATTTACAAGCCAGTAGACATCTGGGAAAAAGTGACCACTACACAGTGTGCTTCACAATAAGCACAACCATGGAGACAAGCCATACAAGAACAAGGATACTGGACTTTAGAAGGGCTGACTTTGGCAAAATGGGTGAATACCTGAGGAATGCACTAGCAAATGGTCAAAAAGGAGGGGTGGAAGAACAATGGAGAAAAATCTAAACTGCTATCATAGAGGCAACAAACCTTTGTGTGAAACAAAGAAAACAAAGCGGAGTAAAAAAAAACCTATGGTTTTCAAAAGAGGTGACAGGGAAGGTTAAGGAGAAAAAGGCTGCATTCAAAAAGTATAATGAATCACAGAAAGAACATGACAGGGAACTGTATCAATTAAAGCAGAAAGAAGTGAGGAAGGCAGTCAGAATAGCAAAGGCCCATACCAAGGAAAAAATAGCCAACTCAGTTAAGAAGGGGGATAAAACATTTTATAGGTACATTAGGGAGCATAGAAAGGTTAAGGAAGGAATAGTGAAGATTAATAAAGGAGAGGGGAGGTGGGCAGAGGGAGACAGTGAAAAGGCAGAGACACTGAATAAATACTTTTGCTCAGTATTCAGAAAAGAAGATGAGGAGGAGTTACCTAAACCATACAATAGAAGCACTTGCTTGTAGAGCAGAAAGCAGCTAACTAAAAGAAGCTACATTTTCTTATTAATTTAACACTTATATCTCAGCAGGAGTCAGGGTCTGTTGAGATTAAGTAGACAGATACTTTATTAGAAGTAGAAGGGGTCTTATTTAGGGTTAAAAAAAGAAAGAAAAGAAAGAAAGTCAGTGTGTGTTCTGTGCTGTGAAGGGTACTGTTTCAACTTACTTTGCTAAACCAGTAGGAGGAGAGAGAGAGCTTAATTGGGGGTGTGGCTTAGACACTATAAAAGCAGGTGACTCAAATTACAACTTCCTGTTGCTAGCTTTTTTTTATTACTAATTGCCCTCCATCCCATCCTAAGACAGTTCTACTTTTATAGCCACTGGATTTGACTGTCAACAGGAACTTCCTGTTTGGCAGTAGAAAGGGAAGAATCATAGAGAAACATTGGTTTTGTCAACCCTGTGTGGTACCATTTGCTTGTAACTAACTCTTTAGTGAATAGCAGAGCATTGTGGGAACCTGGAGGACTAGCAATAGGCTAGTACACCTCCTACCCCAAAACAACATCTCTCTCTGTTAAAAGCACTGTTGCCTGGTGGTTCTCTTGCCCTTTTAAGGGCTTGTAAACCTTCAACTCACAGAATCTTGCTGAATTTAACTAAATATTGTTATTTTTACTTTGTGCCGAAACCGGAAGTGAACGGATGCTTACTTCCAGTTTTTTGGCTTAAAACCTGCCCCTCTAGTAAGCAGGGTGTTTAATAGTGGCATTGCTACTGATATAGTGACCTCTGGTGAGAGGTGGAGTAGTGCAGTGCACCATTATACTTCGATATACCAATAATATATTTGTATAACTGTTGCTGTATTTTGTGGTACCATTTGCTTGTAACTGACTCTTCAGTGAATAGCAGAGCATTGTGGGAACCTGAAGGACAAGCAATAGGCTAGTATACCTCCTACCCCCAAACAACATCTCTCTGTTAAAAGCACTGTTGCCTGGTGGTTCTCTTGTCCTTTTAAGGTCTTGTAAACCTTCAACTCGCAGAATCTTGCTGAATTTAAGTAAATATTGTTATTTTTACTTCTCGCCAAAACAAGAAGTGAATGGACACTTACTTCCATTTTTTTGGCTTAAAACCTGCCCCTCTAGCGAGCGGGGTGAGCATGAGTGGGGTTGCGTGTGGAGACGTGTGCAGAGACACGCGTGTTTGTACATGTCTGCTGTGTCTGCTGGGCACGCTAAAACTGCTGCTATTAGACAAACTTGAATAAGATAATTTTAGCATATCCTCTACTTAGTAAATATACACCTTTAATAATGGAAAAAGAACTTAGTAAGTATATGCAATGTTTGATGTATAGTGAGGGGAAAGTATGGGAGCGAGTATGTATGTGCTAATTGCCATCTGATTACTACTCTTGAAGCAGAGATAGCGTTTCTGCTTAATATTAAACCAGTTTCTACTGATATTAGGGAATTGGAAAGTTACATTGATCTTATGGGTGAACAACTTCATTCTAATGAACAATTTCCTTCAAATTTAGGTAGCATTTCTATGCCTCCTGATGAGGAGACAATTGTAACAACTAGTACTAGTATACCTGTTGCCTTTGCCCCCTCTTATAAGGTGGATGTTTATCCGCCCTCTTCTCATGATAATGATGACTGGACCATTGTCACAAAGCCTCTTAAAAAAAGGAGGGGCAGTCAAATACACAATAGTGCCCCTATTGAAACTTGTAATAGGTTTGAGCAATTGACTGTATCAAATTATGAAGTGCTACATGATTTATCCTGTGCATCACCCTCTGTTGATAATAATGGTTTAAAAACACTTTTCAATCAGGAGTTAATGCCCATGAATATTTGTCCTAGCAATTCTCAAGCTACCAAATCAATACCTATTCAGTTAACAATCGCCTGTTTCTGATTCTTATACCCCAACTGTCTCAAAACAAGTGTTAGTCCTGGGAGATCGAATCATTAAGCACATTGACAGGGCGGTATGCAATAGTGACTAGAGCAATCGTACTTGTTCTAGCTTCTGTGGGGCCAGGGTATCTGACATTACCTCCATGATGCCTAAAATTTCACAAAATGCAGGGGGAAATCCACTGGTTATCATACATGCTGGTGTTAATGATATAAACAACACCCCATTTAATCAGTTACAACAGGACTATGTGTCGTTATGTAACCTGTTACTTGGTAGGGGATGCTGTGTATGTATATCTGAAATTCTACCTGTCCTGAGAGCAACATCTACCATGATGCAGAAAATCAAAGCCCAAAATGAATGTCTGAGAAAGTGGTGTTTTAAGCAGGATATACTCTGTATTACCCACTGCGAATAATTGTCAGATCGTTCTTCCTTGTTTTGCTGGGACAGTTTACATCTCAATCGTAGGGGTAGTACACTTATGGGGAAAAGTATCACTAAAATCATAAATCATTGTTTAAACTAAAAACAATGGAGGAAAATGGATCTATTCCCAAGTCTCTGAATACTTACCAAAATATTATTACAACTAAATGTAAATTCCTAGCTTTGAATGCAAGATCTTTAAACCAACTCAAATTAGCAGAACTCAAAGCCAAATGTAAAACTTTAAATATAGGTGTGGTGGGAGTAATTGAAACTTGGTGGGACGCATCCTCAATTTGGTCCAGAGAAATTCCAGGTTATAAGTTATATCATTAAAACAGATGAGATAAGCAAGGCAGTAGAGTTTGTATGTACATGCAAAATAATATTCCTTCTTTTGAAGTGTGTTCTCCCTTTCCTTTGGAAAGTATACTGTATGGGTTAAAATCTTATTGAAGCAGCAGTCCTATATAACTATTGGTAACATCTATCGACCTCCATCTGCAAATTCAGATTACACAACTGATATGTTTAAAGAAATTACACATTTTTCAGAATCTCAAGATACTGTAATATTTGGTGACTTTAATCTCCCTCATATTAACTGGGACTCATTCTCAGGACAGTCCTATGCTGAGAAAGGACTAATATATGTGGTACTTAGTACTGGATTATGACAACTTGTTACTGAACCCACTCGAGGTCCTAATATTTTGGATCTATTATTTACTAACATACAGCAACAAATTAGCAATTTACAAATTTGGGATCCACTTGGGACCAGTGATCATTCAGCTATTCTTTTTGAAATTCAGCAGTTTAAAACTACACAAAGGAAGTTATACTGAACAACAATTATAATAAAGCAAATTTATCTAAAATCAATGAATATTTACAAAACATAAACTGGGAATCTAATCTTCTTAATTGTACAACACAACAAGCTTGGGACTTTTTTTAAAAACATTGTACATTATTTGGAAAATACCTTTATTCCATCTAAGAGGAAATTTAATAATAAAGGAAAAATTCCCCCTTGGTTCAACAAGACAATTAAAAATCAGATTAAAATAAAAATTAAACTGTTTAGGAAACTGTTCCATTTAAAGCTACTCTATTATATAAATACAGACTATCTGTGAAAACTTAACAAATTCTATTAAATTGGCAAAAAATAAGCTATAATTTAAACTAGCTCACACAAAAGACTGTCACAAATCTCTTTTCTCCTATATAAATAGTAAAAAAGGTGTATCAAGGACTATTAGTCCCATTATAACCAATGGCTCTTCTCTCTCTGATATAGAAACCTCTAATCTCTTTAATAAGTACTTTTGTTCTGTCTTCTCTCAAAAATCACCTATTAGTACATTTAAAGTTCTCCACGTAGATTATCATAGGTTCTATCCAACTGACATTATACAGGCTATCAAAAACCAAAAACAAAAATACTAGTCTGTGCCCAGATAGTATTCATCCATGGTTTCTGATCGAAACCTCTATAAATATTTCTATACCTTTTTAAATTATCTTCAACAAATCCTTACAAGAAAGCATTGTACCAAATGATAGGCGTTCAGCAATAGTTACTCCCATATTTAAAAAAGGCAATAGAGGTTCTGTGCAAAATTATCATCCAATTAGCCTGACCTCAGTGGCTGGTAAATTAATGGAATGAGTAGTGAAGCCTCTAATAGATCAAGATTGTAAAAAATTAGGAATCTATGATTCAGATCAGCATGGGTTTACTCCCAAGTATTCCTGCACCACCAATTTGATATCTTTTTACAATAATATAAGTACTCTACTAGATGTGGGTATCCCTACTGATGTAATTCATTTGGACTTAAGTAGAGCTTTCAATAAAGTCTCACATGAAAAATGCATTACTAAAATGCACAATCTAGGTTTGTCACCTGATATTGTCAACTGGACTTTAAACTGGTTTACAAATCATTCTCAGAGAGTCAAAATTAATGATATCTTGTCTGATTTGGGTAGTGGGATAAGTGGTGTACCACAGGGGTCGGTCTTGGGACCAACATTGTTTAATCTCTTTATCAATGATTTACAAACAGGGCCAAATAACTTCATGTTTAAATTTGCTGATGATACTAAATTGGTGGGCATGATTAATAATCAAGAAAATATTTCTGCATTAAAGAAGGATTTGGAAAAATTAACACTTTGGGCAAATGAAAATCATATGCAGTTTAATCAAGACAAATGTTTAGTAGTGCATTTTGGTGTAAATAATCCAAAAACTATATATTATATAAATGGACTACCACTTCACTCATCAAATTGTGAAAAAGATTTAGGGATATATGTTAATAATAAACTTACATCAGATGATCACTGTGTTAGAACTGCTTGCATGACAAACAGACTTTTGAGGCAAATAAAACACACTTTTGTTAATCTCACTGAACAATGCCTTATTCCATTGTATAGGGCATACATTAGACTATATCTAGACTATGGCTCCCCTTTCTGGAATCCAAACCAAAAAAAACAGATATAGCAATTCTTGAACAGGTTCAATGGAGAGTAACTAGAATGATTCCAAGATTAACAAACTTGGATTATCAGAACAGATTAAAAGCTACTGGTCTCTTCTCTCTTCAAACTAGAAGATTAAGAGGTGATATGCTTATGGTTTTTAATTTAATAAATTCACCAGATCTAATGAAAAAATGTGGTCTAACACTCTAAAAAAGGAGACATGTTCTGAGACTGCCTAATAAACAGCTTGAAGTAAAAACTTATAAAACCAGCAAAAGGGGAAACTTTTTTCCAATAAGAGCACCCATTGTATGGAACACCTCGCCACAAGAATTGGTAGAGGCAACTAGTGCCACTGTATTTAAAAACAAATTAGATGTTTGGTTGACGGATAATAGATAAATAATGTCCCACATAGTGTGGGGAACAGTCTCAATGGGCTCTGGACTTCTTCTGTTCTTTCATACCAAGTAAGTAAAGTAATACTCTGGGTAAAGGGGTTGACACCAGTCCATTTACAGAAAAAAGAGCCCTGAAAGAACTCCTAAAACTCAAGGTGGACAAAGCAATGGGGCCTGATGGGGTTCACCCCAGAATCCTAAAAGAACTAAGGGAGGACCTAGTGACACCACTGATCACACTTTTTAACAAATCATGGGAGGATGGAGTGGTACCTGAGGACTGGAGGAGGAGGGCAGATGTGATTCTCCTTCACAAATGTGGGAGCAAGGCAGAAGCAGGAAACTACAGACCTGTAAGTTTGACCTCAGTGATGGGGAAAATGATGGAATCACTTCTGAAAGAAAGAATTGTTGAGTACCTAGAGGCCCGTAGGGCACAGGACCCAAAGCAGCATGGATTTACAGCAGCAGGTTCATGTCAGATGAATCTAATTGAGTTCTTTAACTGGGTGACCAAAGTAATAGACCAGAGAGGGGCTGTGGATATGGCCTACCTAGACTTAAGCAAGGCATTTGACACAGTCCCGCACAAAAGACTAATAATTAAGTTAGCCAGCCTGGGAGTGGGTTCCAAGGTAGTAGTCTGGGTAGCAAACTGGCTGCACAACAGGACACAGATGGCAATAGTGAATGGAACACATTCCGAAGAAAGAGGGGTTACTAGTGGAGTACTTCAGGGCTCAGTACTGGGTCCAGTCCTCTTTAACATCTTTATAGGTGACATTGCAGACGGTCTGGAGGGAAAGGTATGCCTCTTTGCAGATGACACAAAGATCTGTAACAGAGTTGATACACAATGGGGGGAGTAGAAAGGATGAGAAGGGACTTGGAAAGGTTGAAAGAATGGTCAGACATATGACAACTTAGATACAATGCAAAGAAGTGCAAAGTACTGCACCTGGGAAACAAAAACCCAGGAGAAGAGTACACAATAGCAGGGGAGGTACTAACAACAACAAAAATGGAAAGGGACTTGGGGGATAGTCATATCAGATGACCTAAAGGTGGGTAAGCAATGTGAGAAGTCAGTAAGGAAAGTCAGGGGGATACTGGGATGCATAGGAAGGGGCTTCACAAGTAGAAAAAGGGAAGTGGTTATCCCTCTGTACAGACAGTTGGTGAGATCCCATCTGGAATACTGTGTGCAGTTTTGGAGACCTCATCTACACAAGGACATAGACAGGATGGAAGCAGTCAAGAGGAGTGCAACTAAAATGGTGCAGGGTCTGCATCAGAAACCATATGAAGCGAGACTGAGACAGCTTAATATGTATACCCTTGATGAAAGGAGGGACAGGGGGACATGATAGAAAACTTTCAAGTACCTCAAGGGAATCAATAAAATCCAGGCAGGTAGAATCTTTCAGAAAAAGAGATGTGTAAGAACAAGGGGGCACAATTTAAAGATAGAGGGGGGACGGCTCAGAGGTAATGTGAAGAAATTTTTTTTCACAGAAAGAGTGGTGGATGCATGGAACCACCTTCCTGGGGAGGTTGTTGGGTCTAAAACAGTGGTGGAATTCAAACCTGCATGGGACAGACATAATGCAATTGTAGTGGGGGGTTGCAGGAAGTAGGCTGTTGGTTAACTAGAATCTGCAGTTTATCCAATAGGAAGGGAAATGGGCAGACTGGGTGGGCCAAGTGGTCCTTATCTGCCATCAAAGTCTATGTTTCTATGTTTCTATGTATCTGGATTGCAAAACTAAGTGTTAGTATTTGTATGAAATGCATTTTAAAGTTGCTTCTGTAATCACAAGCATGCAGAAGAATCACTGCTGAAATCCTATGCATGCGGAATAGTGTGCCACTGTTGTGTATGCACATGATTTGTGCTCTGTCAAGTCTTCTGCATGTATGCAGGTTTGATGGCCATCTTAAAATGCATGTTGTGCAAATAGTTGTGGTCAGTTTTGCGATGTAGATACATAGGCTGCGTGTTTATAGGCAAATGTACAGTGTTAACTTACTTGCATGACTGATATGTAAAGAAGTACACATTATAACTGTGCTGCTGAGCATACATGGGTTCTTTCAGTGGCTATGCTTCCAATGATGGTAGGCTTTAGTTTGGGATGAATGTACAGAAAAGAAAACAAAGATTTATGGAATCAGGAAGAAAACTATTTGGGGGCTATACTGGAGCACTGCATGGTGAATGATGCACAGGTATATGTCTAGAGACCGAATTATTAAAGTTACTTGGCAAATGGCTTGCAAAGGTGAGAGAGCCCCTTTAGGAACCTGGGCAAACATCAATTATGTGTGTATTGTAGATGTGCTGCATGCAGTTCATGTCATATTGTACTTACCTGTGGAAGTGTGACAACAGAAAGTTTGGTTAAATGTCAGCATGTGTATATTCTCCAAAGTCGAACTGCAAAATAAAGGAGCAACAGTAAGTTGTAAAGTAGCAGAAATGTAGGCCGGCAATTTAGTTGAATATGGCAGTCATGGTTTTGGATCTTGGTATCAAATGTTGAACATAAGACTGATGGCAGACTAGGTCTTTAATATATGCAGTGTAATTGTACTAGATTTGTGTAATTTAATGGCCATAGGCTTCCATACATAGGGAATGAGTACTATCGCCGGATCATTCAAGAGACATTCAGCAGAACCTAATATGCAGATGCAGTTCTTGTATTACAGTTTAGTTCTTTTTCCATTATTTTTCATTGAGGTCATTCGTATAACAACAGGATCTTTGCTTCTGAGGAGTCCATGCAGTCATTAACCATCTTCCTGCCTGAAGTCATACTATTGTGCTTGTGACATAACAGTCAGTACCATGGTAACAGACTGGGATGTCACAACAGACGAGTATGACTTGAAGTACAGAATAAGCTGTACAGGCAGATGAACTGGATGGGCAAATTGCAAGTATGTGATGAAATTGTCTTCAGTTAGCAGTAATGGGTAGGGGAAATCTACAGAATATACATGACATTAAAGTGGAAAAGCACTCAACTGTCGTGGATGTCGAATGTGGTGTTTTGAGCAATTGGGCAATGTTTCTGGCCAGAGCATGGAAATGTGCTTTATGCATTATGTATTTTATGTTATTGTTTATGATGCCAGCATGTACTGTGCAGACATGTGGTAATGGCCTTGACCTATAGGTGGCTTTTCCAGAAAAGAAGTTAGTAAAAGAAGGGAAAAGGAACATGCTCTTGTTCACTGGAACACAAAGATTAGTAATGTGCTTTGTATGCTAAAATATTGTTCTTGTAGAACAGTAATGCTTGAGAGAGGTGGTTTTAAGTGAATGTATGTATAGGAAGGGACAATCTGGAAGGGCATCAAGTAGGTTTGTATGACAGTAGAGTAGCATTCTTTCATGCCATGCTATAATTACCTGCGGATATGTTGCAGTACAAGGGTGAGTAATTTGGCAGCACATCGATATTCTTCCCAAGACGAACTGCAAAATGAACAAATGGCAGTAAGTTGAATCGGAGCAGAAATGCAAGGGTACAAGTTGAGTAAATATGAGCGGCATGGCTTTTGATTGTGTTAGTAAATGTTGAGCATGGTTTTGCTTGGTAAACCATCTGTTGAACACATGCAGTATCATAGAGTTAATGTAATGATGTTGCTTTCTCTCTACCTGCAGTCATAATACTCTGCTTGGCACATGACAAAGAGTAGTATGGGAAAAGTCTGTGATGTTACGGTACAGGATACTGACATGAAATGGAAACCAAGCTGTTCAGGCACTTGGAGTGCATGCAGTAAGTATCAGATTGGCATGAAAATGTCCTCAGGAAGAAGGAATGGGTAGGACAAATTCATAGAATATATATATGGAATGCAAGCAGAGCTGCAGCCAAGTGGTATGGTTTTCAAACTGTTGGTTCATTCATATATAAGCAGCTATTCAATGTCCCTGGTTACAGTATGAAAATGTTTCTAAACAGTATATATTACATTTTATACAATGACAAAAAAGAATGCTGGTCTCTGATTGGTCAGTCCTGGACTGGGCCCGTGATGTTATCCCAGTACAACATCACAGGTCTAGTCCCAGCACAGACATGACCACATCAGCTGTTTGCTGAATCATTCCATTCAGCCTGCCTCAGTGGTCCCCGTCCTGATCGGTAAAACCGCTTTAGTGATTCCCGTGCGCAAGCTTTGACTGAGTGCTCCCTCCTTCTTTATAATTTAAAATAAAAATCTTCCTTCAAACCAAGTCAGACACTTTACTCCCCCAGAACATGAATTTTATGTCTATTTACTTTCTTCCCGAACCCAGCGGCTTCAGTGAACCTCGGAGACTGTACCAGCAAGTAACATGGTTCACTGGTCATGGTGCATATTTAAAATATCCATTCCCATCCTGTCACTGTGGCAGATTACATTTAAAAAAATAATTTTATCATAGTTCTGACTGGCTTCATTCTGGTCTATATTATTCAGCAGAACTGAAGCAATGCTTAAAAAATCTGACTAAGCTGGCAGGGCGATTGCTTTCACTGCCACAAATGTAGAATCTTTCTTTTTCACTGTGGTTGCGAAGCTGATCGCTCCTATTTTTGTCTGAATTTCTTCATGCTGCACTCTTCCTGCTCATTCACAGTAAATGCAGCTTTACAATGTACTTGTTCTGCTCAGCTCCACAGTACCATGAATGCAGCTCCACCTGCTCTGTTCCCAAACACAACGGCAGCCCATCATAAGAAAAAAAAAGTGACAGAAATCACATTCTCCAGAGTCCCAGCTTCCTGTAGTGTGTGTGTGTGTTTGTGTGTGTGTGTGTTTGGGGGGTACACAAGAGTTCAGCACAATTCAGCAAACTCCTGCAATTCCTGCTTACTGGAACAGTAAAACAGAACTTTTTTTTAATATGTATACCTCCCCCTCTGAAAATTAACTGAAACTGTATTTAAAAATGTATATTTTAATGTTCTTTCTTTTTCTCTTGATACCCAAGCCATTGTATAATAGCAATAATGCACTCTGGGGTGTGTGTTGTGCTGGGATAATGTCACGCCTTGCTGTTGGTCTCACTCTGCCTTTGGCCTCGTGCCCAACCACACAAGGCGTGACATTATCCCTGCACAACACACACTCTTGCTTAAGTATTTGTTTCCATTATGGCATTCACTGTTGCAGATGGTTTCTTAAACAAATGTATCCACATGGTGAAAATCTGCAACAATATCAAGGATGACTACAATGCAGCATTCTTTGCATATCATGCTGTACTTACCTGTGGAAGCTTGGTAGGAAACTGTTTGGCAGAATGAGACCATGTTTATAGTCTTCAAAGGTGACCTACAAAGTGAAGAAATGTCAGTAAGTTGCATAATAAGAGAGATGGACAGTTGCAAGTAAGGGGAATATGCAAGCCATGTCTTTTCATTTTAGCATCATATGTTGAACATGGAAGGGTTTGTTGGGGCAAGAGTGGAACACATGCAGTATCATGTCATTAGGGGTGCATATAACAATGGAATAGGGTTGCATGCATAGGTAATTAGTAACATAGACAAGTCATGCAAGAGATGTTTAGCAAAAGATGATAATTTTGACAAACATCTGCTTGTATTTCAGGTTACTTCTATGCAGTGGAGGGGGAGAAGCAAGATTGGGCCCATTCAGGAAGGGGCCCATTCAGCCAGTGACAGGCTTGGAAATGGACAGTAAATTGTCAATAAATATGGTGACAGCCTGCTACAACTCACGGAGTGTGGGGGGGACCAGGAGGCTTAACCACCCCGTGTCCCTGCTGTAGATTGAATAGGAGTAGTGAATCTGTCATTCTTGATTCTTTATTACTGAGCTCATTTGCTGTAGAACAGAACGTTTGTTCCTGGGAAGGTCATGCAGTGTTGTTGCTTCTCCAGTATCTGAAGGCATAATATTATGCTTGCAGTGTAACAGATACTGCCATGGTAACACAGTGCGATACCATACCAGAGGATTATGAGTTGCAGTACACAGTAAGTTATACAGGCAGATGAGTTGTGCAGGATAAATAGTCAAGAATGTAAATTTACTCAGTGAGAAATAATGAGTACAAGAAATGTATAGAATATACATGGATTCCAAACAGAACTGTAGGTAAGTATCATGGTTGTTTTCTTTGAGGAATCAGCAAACAGGAAATGTTCCTTCACAGAACATGGCGATGTTGTATTTATGCAATATGAATTTCATGTTGTTCCATAGCAGGGAAACCTTTATTGTCAAATAGTTAACTGAGTGCTACTACAAATCTGCATGTGAACTGAGCTGTATGAGATGGGGCCCTCCATATATATATATATATATATATATATATATATATATATATTTAGTAATACAGGTCAGTAGTAGTCAGTCTTGGCATCATTGTAAAAAGGCAGCACAGCAATATTAAAGAAGAATAAAATTTGCAGAATTTGAGCCGAAACATGGTATAGGTGAACATGCCAGATGCTTTGATCTGAAGGTCTATAATCGTAATGGGGTAATGCACCATGCAAGTTAGCACTGTTGATAGTACAATCATAATTGTTTGAAGGCCCTGCAAGGAGTTAAAGCTTAGAACAGGAAGTCACAGTGCAGTACTGATATAGCCCTGGTGTACAGTTTTGCAAGAAATGTACAGCCAGTAGGAGCACTGGTGAGCCTGCAAGATACAGTCTCATAACTGAAGCTGTCACGTTTTTCTGCAATGTGTCTGTACCTGGGAGCTTAGCATCAGAAAGTGCAGTATTAACATAGCAGAGGTGCACAGTTGTGTAAGAAATGCACAGCGAATATTAGCATTGAGTAGCCCCCAAGATACAGTCTTGTAACTGAAGCTGTCCTTTCCCTCTGTAATGTGTCTATACCTAGAGGGAACAGCAAGGATCTGTAAATGAGGCTACTATTCCAGAAGATCAGGGTTTGATTCTGACAATGTTGAGTTGCATAGCATGAGACTGTGAGGAAGTCACTTAAAGTCCTGTGGTTCTGAGGCACATGTAGAAATGGCTTGCATGTGAAGGTCTCTTCTCAACTGGCGAAATAGATCAGTAAGTAAGAATTAAATGTCTGCATGATCACTTTATGAGAGAGCTTCTTAAATAGTTTACAATGGTTAGCAAGTGTTGATGTAAGATTTCTAGATGGAAAAGATACTGTGTCTTATAGACAAAGTGTTTAGAAAGCTTGTCAAAGGTAAAAAGTCTGGGACATGGCCTACCTAGACTTCATGCAAGGCATTTGAAACAGTGTGGCACAAAAGAGTAATTAAGCAATTAGCCAGCATCAGAGTGGGTCCCAGGGTGGGAGCCTGGATGAAACATTGGCTGGACAACAAAGCACAGAAGGTAATAGTAAATGGAGTCCACTCTCAAGAAAGCTGGAGTAGTAGTGGGGAACTGCAGGGTTCACTACTGGATGCAGTCCTTTTTAATGTCTTTATAAGTGATACTGTAGAGGGGCTAGAGGGAAAAGTATGTGTCTTTGTAGATGAGACAAAGAGCTTCAACAGGCTTGATATAGGGAGGGGGTGAAGAAGGTGACAAGTGGCTTAGCAAGGCTGTAGGAGTAGTCAGAAGTAGTCAGAAGCATAGCAGGCTGGATTGAATGCAAAGCAGTGCAAAATAATAAAGCTCGGAAACAGAAACCATAGGGACCAGTGTGTGTGTGTGTGTGTGTGTGGGAGGTGGTGGGGGTAGTGAAAGAAACAAAAATGGTGAGGGAGCTCAAGTTTAGCAAGCAGTGCAAGAAGTCAATAGGGAAGGCTGCAGGGATACTACGATGTATAGGCGAGGCTCATGAGCAGTAAACAGGAAGGCGTTATCCCTCAATGCAGGCAGTTAATGAGATCCCATCTGGAGCACTGTATCAAGTTCTGCAGACCTCATGTTTGCAAGCAGATAGAGAGCATGGAGGAAGTCTAGAGGAGGGCAACTAAAATGCTGCAAGACCTGCAAGACCAGGCATACAACAAGAAAGTACCCCAACATAAGATGTGTACCCTCAAGGAAAGAAGGGAAAAGGGGGACATAATTGAAACTTTGTAAAGTACCTCAGTGGAATCAACAAAGTGGGAAAGGATAGCATCTTTCAGAAACAGAGATGCACAAGAACAAGGGAACACAATTTGAAGATAGAAGGGTGGTGGTTGAGGGGCAATGGGAGGAACTATATTTTCACAGAGAAGATGGTTGATGAATGGCAGTGCCTTTCTGAGGAGGGTATATGGCCTAAAACTGTGGCAGAATTGAAGGATGTATGAGGCAGACATAAGGAAGTGGGCTAGTCAGAAATAGGACATTGGTTGAGCGGGATCTGCAGCTTATCCAGTAGGTGTGCAAATGGACAGACTAGGTGGGCCAAACCATTTGTAACTGCTGGCAAACTGTATGTTTCTATGTTTCTATGAAAACTGGCATGAGCTGGGCAACTGAGTACACTTTTGATGGCCTGTTTGTTGCTATTGGGGGCCTATGCAGTATCATACTGGAGAGTGACAAAATGTCATAGTTTTCTTTTAGCAGCAAGGTGATATGAAATGTAATGTGATGTAGGAATATATAAGTTTAGAAAATTGACTTTTTCCTTGCTGTCATCTAATTGGCCAGTACCCCTAAGAAAGGGGTACATTAACTTTCAATAGATGACCAGCAAGGAAAAACTCCCATCCACCTGACCAAAACACCAGCTGTCATATCAAAGTGCCGCACCATCACTTTTTTCAAACCTGCTGAGGCAAGGGAAAATCAGCTGTCACCTCAAAAATGTCCGATCACTATCCAGTGAATTTTGACCTACTAAACATCCTAAAAAGAAACAGGGTACTCACCGAGGATGAGGAATGTGAACCAGAGCCGAAAATAGACCAACCTGACAAAAAAAAAGCAAAAGTAAGTGACAGTTTCTTAGCGCTAAGTGACAACCAGCTAGACAGCATAGAAAATGAAAGGCAAGAGCAAAATATATTAAAAAACACAAAGTGGGCTATATCAGTTTTCGAAGACTGGGCAAACCATAACAAAATAACAATTAACTGGCACACAATACATTTTCAAACCCTCAACGAATACCTCAGGTGCTTCTACGCCGAGGTCCGTACCACGAGCGGGTCTGAGTACTCCGTGGCCGGCTACTGTGATCTCCGAGCAGGTATAAACCGTCACTTAGGCACCACGGACATTAGAAGGCTGGTAAGCATCATCGGGGACCCAGTCTTTAAATCTTCTAACAATGTCCTGCAAGCTGTATTAAAACGGCTACGTAAACACCACAAAGATACATCCACACACTACCCTGCAATTACAGAAGCCGACCTCCAAAAGTTACGTACCAGTCCAACCCTAGATCCCGAAACCGCACCTGGGCTAGCAAAAAAAGTGTGGTTTGACATACAATTACACATGGCCAGGCGCGGCAGAGAAGGACTGAGAGAGTTAACCAGAGGCAGTTTTGTACTAAAACAAGATGAAGAAGGCAATCGTTACATCACCTTAAGCCACAATCAGGAAACCAAGAATCATAAAAATCCTCAGGAAATCAATAAAGAAAACACCAGAGGTTTCATCTTCAGGCAGAAAAACAGCCCACTCTGCCCTGTCAGCTCGTTCCTAAAATACCTCGAAAAGTGCCCACCTGATGCCACAAATTTCTACCTCCACCCAAAACGCCTACCACAAGAAAAACTCAAGCACCTAATGTATTGGTACAGCAAAGAACCAATGGGCAAAAATTACTTGGGATCCTTGATGCTAAAATTAAGTGAACAAGCAAACCTATCTAAGCGGTATACTAACCATAGTATACGCGCCACTGCAGTGCAGCTCCTCTCACAAGCAGGACTCACCCCAAAGGAAATTGTCTCAGTTACCAGCCACCGATCTGAGCAAAGTCTCTCAAAGTACTGGGCACCATCCACATCGGACTGAAAAGCGTGGAGCTCTATATTAAGCACAGCAAACGGAAATCCTAAGCAACACTCCTCAAGAGAAGCCCCAGAACATGAGAGTAATCATCAAGCAAACCAGACCAGTTGTAGCAGCCTGCCACCTACAGACGGTTCATCACTAGGAACAAGCAATGTTTTTCAGCCCTACAACTGCACATTTAACAGCCCAATCCAGTTCATCACATACCAAAAATGAATCAAAGCCTCAGCAATTTCTTGTTTTCTCCACACCCTAAAGTTAAAAGTTTAAAAAAAGTGGTTCACAAACATTTATGTTTATTTCAAGTGTCCCAAAAAGGGACTATTTTTTTCTTTAGCACAGTTTAACTCATTAAATTTAAAAAAAATAAAAAAATATTTATTGTTCACACTGCAAACCTTGACTCTGTCTATTTATTTTGTAAAGAACCCATTTCTAAGTATAATAAGTCCCTCAGGTGGTGGCATGGGCACTGGACCACAAGATCTCTGCCTCACGCCGGGCCCTTATTACACCCCTGGGTGGTCCGGTATTGCCCAATACCGCCCACCCTGTTGGGCATTATTGCTTGCATATTAGAATTGGTTGGACATTTCTACCATCTTCCAACAGTAGCGTAAAGTAAACCAAAATAGTTGTAATTCAGTATATTGTTATGGATATTGTGTAGTTCATTTATTTTCATTCATATTTCAATGTAGATAAATTTCCATTCCTTTTAACAATACCCCTTTGTTGCTGGTTTAATGTTGACGCACGTTTCAGGAATACATTGTCCATTCTTCAGAACAGTTTGTGGAGTTATTCTTGTAAAAGAGAAACAAATATGATAGACACCTATCAGTATTACAATATAATGTTGCATGTTAGAAACACAACAAGTTCATTATTGTGTTCACTAGCTATGTGTTATGCAAGGGAACATACCTGTGTACATGGACGTCTGTTTCTCTTTAAATATTGTTTTGTTTGTTTTGATTTGATTACAGGATGTATTAATAAAAAATAGAAAATAAACTTGCTGCAATCAGAGCAAGTTTATGTTATTGTTTTCTTTATTTTATTTTATTATTAATAGATCCTGGAATGAAAAACAAAAGAAAGGAAAGCAATATTGAAAGATAAACAGATATCCATGTACACAGGTATGTTACCCTGTGTAAGAGATAGCTGGTGAACAAAATTGTGAAGTTGTTATGCTTATAAAATACAAAGTTATATTGTAATAGTGATAGGTCTGTATCATATTTGTTTTTATTTTAGAGACATAACCCCACAAAGTCTTCTGAAAAAGAGACAATATAGTCATGCAGTGTGCAACAACATTGAAACAATTACAAAAAGGTATTCTTAAAAAAAATAGAAATGTATTGACATTGAAATATGAATACAAAATGAATGAACTGCACAAAGCAAATAAGGTTATAGTGAATTAAAACAGTTTGCTTTTTCTTTACCCCATTGTTGGATGATGGCACAGATCTGCCATGAATGGTAATATAGTTCACATGTTTTGGAACCACAGAACTCTTCCATTCTATCAAGATAATAAGGAGATAAAGAAAGGAACAATGAGGCATCACTAAACAGCAGTTGATATTACTGTCGGAATATATAAGGCATCGAAAAAATCCTTACTGAAATGCCTTGTTATGAAAACGTATGACATATGTTTAATAGTATAATTAGCTGGCTTTAGGTGCTTAAAATCTACTATCATCAATACAAGTGAAACTATGACAAAATAACAGGAAATGAAAAGTACAGAAATATAGTGTCAGAGCAAAACAGAAAGGTTTTCGAATCGCAGCAACTGCATGAATGTATTTGCAGGTGGGGAAATGGAGTTTGCCCTTTAAGGGGCAGACCAGGTTGTCCTGGTGCACCCCTTCCCTTTTCATCAAGATGGTGTGCTCGGAAGGGGAGGGGGGAAGGAAGGGAAGGGACAGGGGATAGAACAATGGCCAAGCAACAGGAAGGGAAGGGGCAAGTGGAGGTACATAATGGACAGCACAAGAGTGGTTCAGCCACTTTTGCTGGAGTTTCGATCTACATCGGAACTGCAGCACTTCAGATTGGCAAAACTAGGATCTTATTTTGGAGCTGAGGTTTGTGCACTACAGACTAGAAGGTAAGGAAGAAACAAGTGACTAAAAAGGGGGAACAAGAGAGAATAAAAGAGAATAGAATATATATATATATATATATATATATATATATATATATATATATATATATATATATATGTAAACATACAGTATATAATAATGTGATACTCTCGGAAAATAGTACTGTCTTGTGATGCATTTAGAGAAAGAATTGTGAAGACCAACAATTGGTTGCTTAGAGTTTTTGTCCTGAATGGCTAGTTTATAACTTTGCACAGGCAGGTCCCAGCGGTTGTTGCCTGGAGAGGGTATCACTTGTAGTGGTCAGCTGAGCCATGGGGGAAGTGGAAGAAAGTCTGTACAGCACAAGATAAGCCTTGGACACTATGTTAAGGGAAGTGGGGCCTTGTGTGATGGCAGAGAGAAGGTTACCCTAATGATGGCGAGCATCGTATTGTCCTGAAGGCAGCTTGCCTAAAAATGCAACCCCCTTTTGTGATGATTGGGGGGTTATGAATAAAAATTGCAAGCAGAAGTGAGATATGGGGTGAGGAGGCAGAGCGGCAAGCAGGGAAAAGCACCTGCGAGTGACGACAACGTAGTGTGATGTCAGACGCCGCGGGTGCATTTCATGGAGAAGTATCGCTTCCCAAAAGTGCATGGTACAGTAGCTTGGTGCCCCTCTGTGTGATTTAAATTGTTTTAAAAGAGAATCGCAGTCTGATTTATGGTGTAGAGCATAGAAGCAAAGGAGCATGCCAGGAGAGCTTCCGTGAGCGGTGACCGGGTGACGTCAGATGCCGTGGGGCGCATTTCAGCGAGAGGTAGTGCTTCTCTAAGCACATGGCACAGTAGTTTGTTTCCCCTCTGTGGGGATTTAAGTTGATTTAAAAGAAAATCACAGGCTGATTAAGAAGTAGGGCAGGGAAGCAGAAGAGCATGTCAGGAGAGTGCCCGCGAGTGGCAACCTTGTGGCGTGACCTCAGACGCCATGAGTAAGACCGACAAGGGGCAGCATTCCTAGACTGGAGGTCCATTAGGTGGGGGGGAGAACAGCAAAGGAATACATGACTCTGGACACAGCAAAGCACACAAAAGTGGCGATACTTGATGCCCCCCAGGAGAAGGGGCGGAGTGGGGGGTGAGACCTAGAGACCACGTGGGACCAACGAGGCATGTGGGAGCAGGTGAGGGGGGGGACAGAACAGGCTTAGAAGGCCTGCAACCAGAGGCATGTGAGAGCATTTGTGGAGGGCATTTACAGGCCAGAAGGCCGCAAGATGAGGCACAAGGGGGCAGCTTGGCCATAGTGATCAGGAGGCTGGCTGGGGGGCGACAGGAAGAGAGGCTAGGCCCGACAGGCTAGGAACATGGTGGCAGGGCTACGGGGGGCATAATAAAAATTTTGGGGCTCCTCAGGGGGATGGAGTGAGTGCTGAGGCTGGGGAGCCACATGGAGCACCTCAGAAATGTTATATGTGGGGGGGGATATGTCTAGGCCTGGAAGGCCACAGGAGGTGGCATATGAGGTACTTAGAGGCCATAAGCAATCAGAGGCTGAGGGGGCACATGAAGAGGGCTTTTTGGCCTTTCTTGCCAGAGATGGGGAGCTATAAACCAGGGGAGAATGGGGGAGCAGCGAGAGCAGCGAGAGCACACACACACACAAAAAAAGGGGGTCTTGTTTGGAGGTTGTCTCGGGAAGATGCAGGGAGCTGCGAGGTTGAAGGCCTCAGGCAGTGCATAATTGTGGGCCGACAGTATTAAATGGTGGAGGATAAGCAATTTGAGGGCCAGGAGTGCAGTTTTAGTGCGGAAAAGGCACGTTTTTGGCTACTAGTCGACAGTCTTTGGGAAGCAGGCCTGGCCATGTGAGGGACTACTACAGGCAGAATTTTTTTTAATAATGGAATTTTCTTTTCATTTTCTTTAGTTATATTTTACAGGAGCAAGAAGCAAGGAACATGGCACCAAAAAAAACCAGACCTTCGAAAGAGGATGCCTACAGGGCAATAGTGGAGCTGGTGGAAAAAGCTAATAGAATATGGGAGCTAGTGGAAGGAGAGAAACCTGGGAGATCTGGGGAGAAAAGGAAAGCGGGGAAGGGAAATGGGGCAGAGGAAAATGGGTGACTGAGCCACGCAGCCCAACCAGGGTGCAGACACTGATAGTGGGACCTACCAGGGTGGCTAGCCCAGTACCTCTGCAGCCCATTGACCCGGTACCCTCAGTATGTTCCCAGGACCAGGTTATGGTTGCCATAGTGGAGCCCAGACCGGATCCCCAGTGCACAGTAGTTCCTCCACAGTCACATTTAGGGCAACCATCCCTTCAACCGATGGGGGCAATGCTTGGACACCAGGAGGACAGCAGGCACGAAGGAACGGACAAGGCCACAGGTAGCTCACCCAGCTCCATGGGTGACAGCATTAAAGAGTATATAAGCCAAATTGTTTCAGCACTCGGGACAGGGGGTTTGGAGCAGATGGAGTCAGCACTGGCCGAGATAAGGGTAGAAAAAGAGGTGCCAAAAGAAAAAGAAGGAAGAGTAGAAAAACAGGGAAAAGGAACAGGGAGATAGGAGCTCCTGGGATGAGAGTTGGGGAACATGTCCCGTTAGCCACAAAAGAAAAAATATGGAAGGGAGAGTATGTGGATATTTTTGCTTTAGTAAGCTGGGAAGCGGCAGCAAAATACTAGGAAACAGAGAATATAGGTAAGAGTGAAATGGCAGCAGCGGTAGTTTTGTTAGGTAAGAAAGAGGAGGACTGATTCACTAAAGGGAAGACTTGGGAAGGGTGGTTTGTAGGTTTTGCCACATTCTCAGCCATAGTATTGGAGAAGAGGCCTGAGTTAGGCATCCCACTCATCACATATTCATTGATAATCAGGACAGCAAAAGCAAAAGGGGGAGTGGAGTGGAAATACTATGATGAATTCTTTCGGCAGAGAATGGCAATGTATGGGGATGTAAGATGGGACATGAAACAACTAGACTTGTGGACAGACTATGTAACTGATCAGTCCACGCCAGAGGGAGAGTTTGGGAAGAAAGGTGCTGTGCCACAGAGATGTTGCTGGGCCTACAATAGGGCCTTATGTTCCTGGCCACAATGCCATTTCCGGCATGCATGTTCAAAATGTGGGGTGTCACATACAGCAAGAAGATGCAGGACGACATGGGTCCAGGGAGCCCAAGGACCTGGGGGGCAAGGGTCGGGTCAACAGTTTTTTCGTGAAGGGCAGGGATATAAAGGGCAGACATGGAATAACTGGGGGAGGGGCAGGGGGCATGCAAGTAGAGGAATTCAGAATCACTGATCAGCAAGGCCAGACATCAATCGGAGGGGAGACCTTGGTGGAGAAAAAGGACAGAAGACAAGGAAGCAATTTAAAGAAGCTAGAACCCCCATCAGGATAGAGGCATGGAGAGAATGTTTAGACAGATACCTGAATAGGAAAACAGAAGAGATGATTAAAAAAGATTTTTGCACAGGTTTTTCATTGCAGTGTGAGGGCCCAAGACAAGCAAGAGAGGCAAACAATCTGGTTTCAATAATAGGGAGGGAAGAAATGTTAAGGCAAAAAATAGGGAAGAAAAAGGCAGCAGAAAGAATAGAGGGACCATATGATAACCCCCATTGCAGAATATGAGGATTTCTTCATTGGGTTTGGTCCCCAAAAAACAGAAAGGGGAATACAGGGTGATTCATCACCTATCCTTTCCGGAAGGCTATTCGATGAATGATTTTATCAGCAAGAAATATAGTAAAGTGACATATTCCACTTTGGAAGACTCAGTTAGTATCATCCGGGCAACTTCGGATGCATGGGTGGCAAAGACAGATGTAGAGTCCACTTTCAGATTACTTCTGGTTACGAAAGAGGACTGGGACCTGCTGGGTTTTAAAATTGGGGGACAGTACTATTTTGACAAAGCCATGCCCATGGGTTGTTCTATAGCATGTGTGACATTCGAAGCATTCAGCACATGTTTGCAGTGGATATTTCAAGAAAAAACTGGTTATGAAACAGTGATTCACTAGTTGGATGATTTCCTTTTTATAGGCAGTGGGAGAAGAAAGACAGAAAAAATGTTAGCCAGCTTCCAAGAGCTGTGTAAAGAACTAGAGGTTCCATTGGAACCTGAAAAAACATAAGGGCCCAGTAAGGTGTTAGAATTTCTGGGTATTGAGATAGATGCTCCTGGAGAAATATTTTGGCTGTCAGACAAAAACGTGGAAAAACTGAAGGAACTGATTCAGATACATACCAGTAGAAGAAGAGTACAACTAAAACAGGTACAACTAGCATTGGGACATCTGAACTTCTCGTGCAGGGCTATTGGGCCAGGGAGGGATTTCACCAAAAGGTTAGCAAGGGTTACAGCCGGAGTGACCAGACCACACCATTGAATAGACACGACAAAAGGAGTTAAGGAGGATTTTAAGGTATGGGAGGAATTCCTCTGGGAATATAATGGCTGCTCCTTCTGGCAGGAGGAGTGGGTGTATAACACAGACCTTGATCTTTACACATACGCAGCTGGGGGCCTAGGTACGGGGGGCTATCTGAGGGGCAGATGGTATACAGAACCTTGGCCATCAGACTAGGTGAGGGATGGTAAGGTAAAAGATATACCATTGTTGGAGATCATGCCCATCTGGGCATGCACCCTGGTTTGGGGGGAAGAATTACGGGATCAGAAAATGACATTCTGGTGTGACAATAGAGCAGTGATAGGGGTCCTAAACAACAGGGGAGCCAGGTCAGAAACAGTCATGCAAGTTTTGTGACTTTTGGTGCTAAGAGCCTTGCAGCCGAACATGTCATTCGGAGTGAAACACATAGAAGGGGTACACAATACCCTGGCTGACAGCCTTTCCCGTCTGCAGCTGGATAGTTTCTAGAGGCTGGCACCAACAGCAGAGGAGCAAAAAACACCCACACCAATGAACATCTGGAACATTGGCAGGAAGGAATAGAACTGTTGTTCCGCAGTTCATGGGCACCATGGACTCTGAGGGCCTATGATGGGTCCTGGCGAGTGTTTCAAACATTCAGGCAACACACCACATGGAGGTAAGTAGGCCACTCACAGAAGAACAATTGGGGAAGCTCACGTAGAGCAATGGCAAAAAGGAACATCCCACACCACAAGGGGGGGGGTCTATTTGGCAGGGATTAGTGTTATTTGCAGTCTAAAAGATTGGAAGGACCCAACAAAATTAGTGTTCATTAGAAGAATGATGCAGGGATGGGGTAGGTTAAAATAGGGATGATGGATAATAGAAGACCAATAAGGGGAACAGTGGCTTGCAAAACTAAAGGGTGTGTTACCAGCAATATGCAGATCAATGGCTGAGGTCCAGCTATTTCACACAATTTATGTTGTAATGCTTGCAGGGGCCATGAGAGTAAGTGAGGTGGTAGGCCATGACAGGAAAGACAAGGAAGGGAGATTAGAATGGGAAGATATAAGCTGGGGGATGGAGATACAGATCATGATTAAGAGGTCAAAGACAGATCAAAGGGGACAGGGTTGCATGGCAACACTAAAGAAACATGCAGAGGGCGCAGTGTGCCCAGTGCAGGCTTTGTGGGCTTTTGCAGCACAGCATGGGAATAGGACAGGGAAATTATTTGTACGTGGTGATGGAAGAAGGGTTACAAGTTATCAAGTCACAGCATTGCTCAAGAAAGGCATGCAATTCCTGGGGGAAGATCCGATTAATTATTCATTCCACTCCTTATGGATAGGGGCTGCCTCACAGTGGGCATTGGCAGGCGAGATTGTGAATAATATTTTGAAAAGGGGCGCTGGCGTTCTGCCAGTTATAAGAGATCCATTCGAACACTTCAGTGTGGGGACTAACGTATCATCTATGCTTTTGTTGCAGGTCTGGAGCCACATGGGGGGGACAGGGAAAGGTGATATTATGGTAAAGAAACTAGGACCATATATAAGATATTTATTTTGCTTAAACCCTATAGAAAGAGGGAGGATCACAGAAGTCTGGATCTGTGGCCACTCTTATATTTATTGGGCAGAAAGGAGAGCTGAGAAAAAGGCTGGGGTGAAGCTGCCTTTCCAAGATGTGAAACAATGTAGATTGGTATGGCGTGGCATCCGAGGGATGAGATGGGCAAAACTGCTTCCCACACTGAAAAAGATGAAGGAGCGGTGACCCATTCCAGACTTAATTATTATACATTTAGGGGATAATGACCTTGGGGTAAGACATGGGTGGACACATACATGCAGGTAAAAAGGGACCTAGAGACAATACAACAGTGGTGGCCTAGGGTATGCCTTGCCTGGTCGAATATGATACCAAGGAGGGTTTGGAGACATGAGCACAGCCATAGAGCTGCGGATAGGGCCAGGAGAAAGAAGAACCAAAGGGTAGGGACAGGTAATACTTCGGGGTGTGGAAGAGTGGGTAGAAGATTTCTACAGGTCGGATGGAGGGCATTTGTCAGATCTAGCCATAGACATGTTTAATACAGAAATTATGGGTTTTATAGAAGCATGGAGGAGGCATGCATAAAACAGAAGATAAAAAAAGAGAGAGAGAAGAGAAGGACTGGGAAGCAGGTTCCCTGAGGTGTGGGGGACAACACCCTAAGTGAGGGAAAAGCCAGTCGTCCAATGCAAGCTGGAGACCAGCTAATGGGGGAAAAGGGGGCAAAGGAGGGGGGGAAGGAATAAGACTGAAAGAGGTAGAAGCTGAAGGAGAAAAGCGGTCTCGCTTTTCACCGTTACCTAACAGAAAAGGAGAAGAAGAAGGCACCCAGGTTTTCACCTGGGGGGAGCAAAAAGAGGAAGAAAGAGGGATAATCAAAGATTGCTATATGGAGGAAATAAATGAACTTGTGAGAGATATAATAATAAAAGATGATGAAATGGAACATGGATATATAAATAAATTAATTGCCATTCTGAGCACAACAGCAAACAATGGTCTCTGTCTTTTTGTGAGAGAAAAGGGGGGAATCTGGGACAATGCATTGTTATTGTGTTGTATCATGCAATGGTACCCTATGTCTATAAACTTGCTTGTAATTGCTGACTATTTCATTTCTATAGATATAGTACTGTAGCAATATGGGGGTAATGCGCAGTTATCATGGTATGCCGGACACCCTAAATAGAGAGAGGCATCAAATGGATGAGCGTGTTAGCTTTCATCTGCAAGCAGGCTGCTTAGATTAGCATGCAGGTCTTTCTACTGTTCAGTGTTCATGTTGGCATGTTAAGCATTGTAGTAACCAGGGCTTGCCAATTGACGACAGTAAAAAGGAAAAGCTATGGGAAACAGTATGTAATGAAAGACATGCACAAAAAAATAACTTGTTAATTTATAGGTGGGCTTAGGACTTGGAACACCGAGAAGGGCAATGGCAGCCTCAGGAGTTTGAACTGTAGATGTTGTTTACTGATGTTGTTAGAATGAAGCAACAGACATGCTGGCAAAGGTGTAATGGAATGTGGGTTTTACTGGATTGCCTCTGAGAATATTGTATCAGTCATGCAACATGCCTGCATGAACTACCGAGATGTACAGAAACATAAAAACATAGAATCTGATGGCAGATAAGGACCGCTTGGCCCACCTAGTCTGCCCATTTCCCTACCTAACAAATAAGCTGCAGATCCTAGTTAACCAACAGCCTACTTCCTCCTACCCCCCACTAGAATTGCCTTATGTCTGTCACATGCATTCTTGAATTCCCGCATTGTTTTTGACTCTATGACCTCCTCAGGAAGGCTGTCCCGTGTATCCACAACCCTCTCTGTGAAGAAATACTCCCTCACATTACCTCTGAGCCGTTCCCCCTCTATCTTCAAATTGTGTCCCCTTGTTTTTGCACCTCTCTTTTTCTGAAAGATGCTACCATCTTGGACTTTGTTGATTCCCTTGAGGTATTTGAAAGCTTCTATCATGTCCCCCTTCTCCCTCCTTTCCTCGAGGATATACTTCTTTAGTTCCTTTAGTCTTTCTTCATATGTTTTCTGATGCAGACCCTGCATCACTTTGGTTGCCTCCTCAGGACAGCCTCCACCCTGTCTATGTCTTTGCAGAGATGGGGTCTCCAGAACTGTACACAGTACTCCAGATGTGGTCTTACTGTCTGTACAGAGGGCCAACAACTTCCTATTTTCTACTGGTGATGCCTCTCCCTATGCATCCCAGTATCCCCCAGCCCTCCTTACTGCCTTCTCACATTGCTGGCCAACCTTTAGGTCATCTGATATGACTACCCCAGGTCATAGATACATAGATACATAGACAGTGTTGGCAGATAAGGGCCTATGGCCCACCCAGTCTGCCCATTTGAGCTTGTAAGTTCAGTTTGTTTTCCTAGAAGTCTGTTGCCCCTTACCTCTGACCTCCAGAATTCCTTTATGTCTATCCCATACATTCTTAAATCCCGTGATTGTTTCCAGCCCCACCACTTCCTCTGGCAGGATGTTCCACTTGTCCACCACCCGTTCTGTGAAGAAATTCTTTCTCATGTTTCCTCTGAATCGTCCTCCCTCCAACTTCACCCCATGCCCCTAGTCCTGGAACATCTTTTTCGCTTAAAAATAGTAGTTTTCCTGCACCCTGTTCCTCCCTGTAAGATACTTGTATGTCTCTATCATATCCCTCTCCCTCCTCTCCTCCAGGGTACATGTTCAGTTCCTTCAACCTGTCTTCATAGGACTTGTGATGCAATCCATGCACCATCTTTGTTGCCCTCCTCTGAACCTTCTCTACCCTGTCTATGTCCTTACATAGGTATGGTCTCCAGAATTATACACTGTACTCCAGGTGGGGCCTCACTAGTGTCTTGTATAGCGGAATTATGACCTCCCTTTTCCTGCTGGTAATGCCCCTGCCTATACATTCCAGCATCCTATTTGCTTTACCTGCTGCCTTGTCACACTGGTTCCCTACCTTGAGTTCATCAGAGATGACAACCCAAGATCCCTTTCCTGCTTGGTGCATGCTATATCCTCGCCCCCAACTGATATATTTGTGCCAGGGTTTTATGCCCCATATGCATTATCTTGCACTTCTTTGCATTGAATTTCAACTGCCAAACCCCTGACCATTCTTCAAGTTTCTGCAGAGTCGCTTCTCATTCTGTCTACACCTCTGGTGTGTCTACTCTATTACAGAGCTTTGTGTCATCAGTGGACATGGAAATTCTGCCTTCTAGATCCTGTGCAATGTCACTGATGAAGATGTTGAATAGGACCGGTCCCAGCACTGATCCCTGTGGTACCCCACTGTCACTCTTCCCTCTGTGGAGGACAGCCATTTACCACCACCTCTGTGTCCTGCCACCCAGCCAGTTACCTACCCACCACACTACTGTCCTGCCCACACCCATATTCCCCAGTTTGTGTAATAGTCTTTATTTGGCACAGTGTCAAAGGCCTTGCTGAAGTCCAGAAAGGCCATGTCCACTGCCCTTCACTGATCCACCTCCCTAGTCACCCAGTCAAAAAATTCAATGAGGTTGGTCTGACATGACCTCCCCCTGGTAAAACCATGCTGCCTTGGGTCCTTTAGTCCATTGACAACCAGATGTTCCACCAATCTCTCCTTCAGTAGTGCTTCCATGATCTTCCCCACTACCAAGGTGAGGCTGACTGGTCTGTAGTTCCCTGCTTCCTCTTTGTTCCCACTTTTGTATAAGGGGACTACATCTGCTGTCCTCCAGTCTTTGGGTACCTCCCCTGTTTCCAGTGATTGGCTAAACAGGATAGCCAGAGGTTCAGCCACCACCTCTCTTAGTTCTTTAAGGACCCTGGGGTGCACCCCATCAGGCCCCATTGCTTTATCAACTCTTATTACTTCCAGTTCCTTCAGGACCCTTTGTCGTGTAAAGGGACTTGTGTCCATTTCTGCACCATTCTCACCCCTTGTACTCCCTTCAGACCCATTACCCTCCTCTTCCTCAGTAAAGACTGAGCAGAAATACCTGTTCAATATGTCAGCTTTACTGTTGTCATCCTCCACGTGGCCCCCATCCTCCCCCTTCAGTCTCACTGTCCCTCCCTTTGTCTTTCTTTTTTCACTTATGTACCTGTAAAAGGTTTTGTCCCCTCTACCCACTGATTTTGCAATGTGTTCTTCTGTCTGAGCTTTGGCTTCCCTTACTGACCTCCCTGCCTCCCTTTGCTTATCCTGGTACTTCTCCCTATCCCCTTCTGCCTGTGTCTTTTTGTATTGCCTGAATGCAATCTTGGTTTCACTTTCTTTGCTACCTCTTTGGAAAACCATAATGGTCTCCTCTTCCTTTTCCTCTTGCTAACCTGCTTAATGCATAATTCTGTTGTTCTTGTAATCCCCATTTTAAATACTGCCCACTGTTCCTCAACCCCTGATTCCTGTCCCATTCCCCTTAATGCCTCTTTCAAGTATCTCTCCATTTTCCCAAAGTCTGCCCCCCTAAAATCCAGGATACGTGTTTTTGTGTGGTTTGGTTCTGCTCTTTCTGTGATTTCAAACCACATTGACTGGTGGTCACTGTTTCCCAGGTGCTCCCCCACTGTTACCCCCATCACACTGTCCCTGTTTGCGAGCACAAGGTCCAGTATTGCCTTCTGCCGAAGTTGGTTCCATGACCAGTTGCTTGAGGAAGGCACCCTGAAGGAGTCCAGGATAAATCTGCTCCTTGTTGATGCTGCTGCTGGGATGCTCCAGTCCACGCCTGGAATATTGAAGTCTCCAACCAGTCCATTACCTTGTTTGCCATCCTTGATGGCTAGCATCAGCTCCCTATCTGTTTCTTCCTCCTGGGCTGGTGGTCTATAGACCACACCTGTGCGGATGGCTGTCCCCATTTTCCTTTCCAGCTTAACCCACAGTATCTCTCCCCATTTTGTTCCTCCTGGATCTCTGTGGCCCTTATGTCATTTTTCACATACAGTGCCACTCCTCCTCCCTTCCTGCCTGCTCTGTCTCTTCTGAATATGTTGTAGCCAGGTATAGCCATCTCCCAGTCGTGGTTATCATTGAGCAGTGTTTGGTGATGGCCACAATGTGCCAGGTCTGACTGTACCATGACAGCCTCCAGATCTTCCATCTTGTTGCTAAGGCTCCTGGCATTTGCACACATGGCTTTCCATGATTTGTCCTCCCTAGACTGTTTCACTGCTCTACTCCAGCCCCTTCCTTGGTTGTCATTTATCCCTGGTTCTCCTTGCTGTCTGCCCTTCTGCTGAATGTTGTCCCCTTTCTGCTTATCCACCTCTTGGCCACTAATCTCCATCTTTTGCACACTGCTTTGCAGAGATAGCCACTCCTCTGGTTCACTGGTTCCACTGCTAGCTGTGGGGGGTGAGCAAGTATGTACCCTCCTTACTGGCCTGCCACCCCCCTTTGCTAGTTTAAATGCTTGTCAATGTAGCATTTAAACTTATCATTGAGTGCTTGGATTCTCCTCCAGGATGGATGCAGGCCGTCAGGCTTGAACAAATCTCCATCCCTCCAGGTGGGTCCCCAGTCACCAATGAATCCAAACCCTTCCTCACAGCACCAGTTCTTCAACCATGAGTTAAAGGTCCCTTGAGGTCACATGAGGTCCCTTTCCATTTTTGTTGTTGTCAGTATCTCACCCGACATTGTGTACACTTCCCCTGGGTTTTTGTTTCCCAGGTGCATTACTTTGCACTTTTTTGCATTGAATTTAAGCTGCCATACATTTGACCATTCCTCCAACCTTGCCAAGTCCCTTTTCATCCTTTCCATCCCACCTTGTGTATTAACCCTGTTGCAGATCTTTACGTCATCTACAAAGAGACATACTTTCCCTTCTAGTCCCTCTGCAATGTCACTTATAAAGACATTAAAAAGGACTGGCCCCAGTACTGAACCCTGCAGTACCCCACTAGTAACCCTCCTTTCTTCACTGTGGACTCCATTTACTATTACCCGCTGTGTCCTCTTTTCCAACCAGTGTTTTACTCAGGCTACCACCCTAGGACCCACTCCCAGGCTGGCTAATTTGTTTATTAATCTTTTGTGTGGGACTGTGTCAAATGCTTTGCTAAAGTCTAGGTAGGACATGTCCACAGCCCCTCCCTGGTCTACTGCTTTGGTCACCCAGTCAAAGAAATCAATTAGATATATCCGACATGATCTTCCCGCTGTGAATCCATGCTGCCTTGGGTCCTGTGCCCAACTGGCCTCTAGGTACTCAACAGTTCTTTCCTTCAGAAGCTATTCCATCATTTTCCCTACCACTGAGGTCAAACTGGCAGGGTCTGTAGTTTCCTGCCTCTGTCTTGCTCCCACTTTTGTGAAGGGGAATCAAATCTGCCCTCCTCCAGTCCTCAGGTACTACCCCATCCTCCAAAGATTTATTAAAAAGGGTAGTCAGTGGTGTTACTAGTTCTTCCCTTAGTTCTTTTAATATTCTGGGGTGAATCCCATCAGGCCCCATTGCTTTATCCACCTTCAGTTTTAAGAGTTCTTTCAGAGCCCTTTCTTCTGTGACAGGACTAATATCAACCCCCCTATCCAGAGTGCTTCTATTGATCAGATTAGGTATTCCCCCCTGCTTTTCCATTGTGAATACTGAGCAGAAGTATTCGTTCAGTATCCCTGCATTTTCATTGTGGCTTTCTGCCCAACCACCTTCCTCTTTGTTCAGCCTCAGTATCCCTGCCTTAGTTTTTCTTTGCTCCCTAATGTACCTATAAAAGGTTTTATCCCCTTTCTTAACTGAGTTGGCTATCGTTTCCTCTGTTTGGGCCTTTACTATTTTGATTGCCTTACCCGCTTCCTTTTGCTGTAATTAGTACAGTTCTCTGTCCTTTTCCTTCTGTGTTTCTTTATACTTCCTGAATGCTATCTTTTTTCCCTTACCTTCCCCGCTACTTCTTTTGAGAACCATAGTGTTTATTTCTTTCATTTTAATTTGTTTATTTGCTTCACACAAAGACTTGTTGCCTCTGTGATGGCGGTTTTGATGTTTCCCCATTGTTGCTCCACCCCATCTTCTTGCCTGTTTTCTAGTGCTTTTCTGAGGCACTCTCCTATTTTGACAAAATCAGCCCTCCTGAAGTCCAGTACCTTCACTTTTGTGTAGCTTGACTCTACAGCTAAGCTTATCATGAACCACACTGTTTGGTGGTCACTTGTTCCCAGATGGCTACCCACTTCAAGATCTGAGATCCTCTCTCCATCCCCATTTGTGAGTACCAGGCCTAAGATTGCTCCCATCCCGAGTGGGTTCCAAAACTAGCTGTCTGAGGCATGCCCCTGTAGGGCATCGAGAATGGCCCTGCTCTTGGATGTGGCTGCAGCAAAGGTGCTCCAGTCAACATCTGGCATATTCAGGTCCTCCATCAGCAATATCTCCCCTTTCCCTGCCATCCCAAGGATGCCTTCTGTCATTTCCTTGTCCATTTCCTTCCCCTGAGAAGGGGGTTTGTATACAACCCCTGTGCAGATTGTGGAGCCATTTCCAGTCTCCAGGGTGACCCACAGTGCCTCCTCTCCTCCCTGTTTACCCTTTAGTTCTGTTGCTTTTATCCCTTCCCTGACATAGAGAGCTACTCCTCCTCCTCCTCTTCCCTCCCTGTCTCTCCTATAGATTGTGTACCCTGGTATGTTGACATCTCAGCCATGGTTCTCTGTGTACCATGTGTCTGTGACTGCCACAATATCCAGGCATCCCTCTTACATCAAGGCCACCATTTCAGGGAGCTTTTAACCTAGACTACGGGGATTGGTACTCATTACCCTCCATTTTTTGATGGCTTTATTTCTTTCTGCCCCATCCCTCTCCCTACTGCCTTTGTCTTTTTCTCCATTTACCCCTGCCCTTCTCCCTATCGACTGCTCTATTTTGGTGTTCACCTTACTAATTACCCTGATTTTTGGAAGGGGCTAGGATTTCCCTTCTCCTCTTCAGTGCCTCCCCCCTTGGCTAGTTTAAATGCTTGCCACTGAAGCATTTAAACCTGTCACCTAGGATCCTGGTTCCCCTCCAGGATAGATGCAGACCAATGCACCTGTATAGGCCTGCATCCCTCCAGGTGGAGCTCCAGTCCCCAACGAAGCCAAATCCCTGAGCTCTACACCAGCTTTTCAACCAATCATTGAATCCCATGGTGCAGAGTGCCCTAGCCTCATCCATGCCATAGACAGGTAGCACTTCAGAGAAAGTTACCGTGTGTGCTACTTGTCTATGGCCCCTCCCGAACTCCACAAACTCCTGTTGCACTGCTGTGATCCCATTCTCAGCCAGGTCATTTGTCCCGAGGTAGATAATGACATCCAGCTCCCTCCCACTTGTCACTGCTCCCACGATCCTGAGGATTCATTTCCTGTCCCTCCAAACCTTGGCGCTGGGCAGGCACCTTACCTCCCTTTCCCCTCCATCTCCCAGTTCTACCCCCTAACTATTGAGTCCCCCACCAGGAGTTGTTTCCTTCCCTTGTATGGTCCTGGGCCACCCTCCTGTGCGTCTCCATTGTGGAGGTTCCCAGCATCCTCCTTGGTCTCCACTGCAGGTGCCTCCACAGAGGCACCATGCTTTGCCAGAGTGGTGAGTGAATTGTGGAGAGGCACAACTGGAGGAATGCACCTCTGATCCACCACCCTCACCCACCCTGAGCCCATCGTGGTCCAACCACTTCTCTTTCTTGGCAACCTCTGAGGTAGTGGTGGTGGCCTGGGTGGGGTAGCAGGTTTTCTGAATCATTGCCAGGTCAGCATTGTGATGAACAACCTCCTCCCTCAGACCAGAGAGGTACCTGCAAATAGAGCAGCAACGCAGTTTCCAGAATGTCTCCCGGAAGACTGCTGCTTCACAGCCAGTGCATTGCACCACTCCCCACATGTCTGTGTCCCTTCCTGTTACAGATGCTTTTTTGTTTTTTGTTCTTGTTTTAGTGTGTGCAAGCTTGTGAGTATCTCTACCCCCTATTCAGTGTGCTGTACCTTTAAGGATATGAACAGGTGCACGGTATGGTGATGTAAAACCAGATTGTTTTTGCAGATCAACCCTCTGTAAACAGGACTGGTAATACTGTAAAAAGGAAGCCTGAGTGGAGGGTGCAGTCGACGGGGTAGGGCTTGAATGCTAATCTGCTGGACAGCTTATATGCCACACTCTGTTTGAGGACCACAACTATGACAGGCACACGGTGCGCCAAGGCAGCAGAATAAGGCAGGTAACAGGTACCGGAGGCTGTCTGACATTTGTCAGGGGTTGTGTATAGTACATGAGACTGAAAGATAGTAATGCTGATATAAACAAGCATTGATGCTGTTTATCAGCAGCCATGGCAATGCAATAATGACGAAGAAACAATAGGTCAGTTTGTCAATCGCAGAAATAGTACGGAAGGGGGGCAGATCAGATATAGGACTGATTCAGTGTCATGATAGCATATAACAATCCATACATGTGTGAAAAGTAATCAGAAGCAGAAAGAAAAGGTATAAAACAGCTGCAAAGGGGTGATATAGTTGTTTGCAGTCTGGGGGCACACAAAATGGTAAAGATGAATGAAAGCTAGGGAAAGGTAAGTCTGCGCCTGGTATTAAATGATGGGGCTGTCAATAGCACATCATACCTTCTGGTGCCTGTACGTGATTACTTTTGGAAAAGCACTGAAATGTAGTATGATGTGGTAATTCCCATGAAGTACCATGATATATGGCCTTTCCTGTCCCATATTTGTACATTTTGCAGTCATTCCATTTACAGAATGAGCGATCACTTGTAAAAAATTACTGACTAATCATTAGTGTTGAACATAATGACTGCTTATTTATATGAAGGACACTGATTGTAGATTGCATTCACTATCCAGATTGGCTGCCTAATGTGACAAAAAGTGGGTTCTTGTTCGGAATGCCCCCTATGAACAGTTGTGTGCTTCTGAGAGCAGGTATATTTAAAGCCGGTGACATTTCTGACTCGGGTCAGTCCTCAGTATTGAAGTAATGAGCCAGGGGTGCAGTCTTTGATGAAATGTTATTTGGCCAGTCTTAGTGGAACTGTTGACAGAGGAGCCCTATACACATACATGTAAACAACAGCATGTACATCAACATAGGATAGATGTACATTCTTGAACAAAGCAGGTGATTGTTGGAGGCAGGAAGCAGGAGCTGCTTGCCCCTGAACAGGGCTGCTTCAGCTCACCCACGGTCGGCCAGCACCCAGCCAGCCACCGACCAAGACCAGGACACCTGCCTGCAGCTCCTTTGAAGCTGCTTGCCCCTGAACAGGGCTGCTTCAGCTCACCCACGCTGCCAGCACCCAGCCAGCCACCGACCAAGACCAGGACACCCGCCTGCAGCTCCTTGGAAGCTGCTTGCCCTGAACAGGGCTGCTTCAGCTCACCCATGGTCGGCCGGCACCCAGCCAGCCACCGACCAAGACCAGGACACATGCCTGCAGCTCCTTGGAAGCTGCTTGCCCTGAACAGGGCTGCTTCAGCTCACCCACGGTCAGCTGGCATCCAGCCAGCCACCGACCAAGACCAGGACACCCGCCTGCAGCTTCTTGGAAGCTGCTTGCCCCTGAACAGGGCTGCTTCAGCTCACCCACGGTCGGCCGGCACCCAGTCAGCCACCGACCAAGACCAGGACACCCGCCTGCAGCTCCTTGGAAGCTGCTTGCCCTGAACAGGGCTGCTTCAGCTCACCCACGGTCAGCCGGCACCCAGCCAGCCACCGACCAAGACCAGGACACCCGCCTGCAGCTCCTTGGAAGCTGCTTGCCCCTGAACAGGGCTGCTTCAGCTCACCCACGGTCGGCCGGCACCCAGCCAGCCACCGACCAAGACCAGGACACCCGCCTGCAGCTCCTTGGAAGCTGCTTGCCCCTGAACAGGGCTGCTTCAGCTCACCCACAGTCGGCCGGCACCCAGCCAGCCACCGACCAAGACCAGGACACCTGCCTGCAGCTCCTTGGAAGCTGCTTGCCCTGAACAGGGCTGCTTCAGCTCACCCACGGTCGGCCGGCACCCAGCCAGCCACCGACCAAGACCAGGACACCCGCCCTCAGCTCCTTGGAAGGTACGGGACAGCGCAGCCAGTCTGAACACGGGTGCTTCCAGCAAAACCACTCTGTTTGGCCAGGAGTTTTCCCCTGCTATAGACACCTGGCACTGTGTTAGATTTTCAATAGAACAAAGCACATTTCAACTGTGTTATTAGGAGTTTTTCAACTGTATTAGCTGGATTGTAATTTCTACTACTCTTTTAAAGTGCTTACACCTCTTCTGTCTGACTGCTCTTCCTGCCAGCCCCCCCATCCAAGCACTCTGTCTTGGTGCCGATAAGTCTAACTACCTTTTGTCTTACTAAACTGCTCAAATCTAACCCCCTTTACCTCTATGCTATTTAAGACCTGCTCTGTCTTCTTCTCTCTAGCTGCTTGCCCCTGAACAGGGCTGCTTCAGCTCACCCACAGTCGGCTGGCACCCAGCCAGCCACCGACCAAGACCAGGACACCCGCCTGCAGCTCCTTGGAAGGTACGGGACAGTGCAGCCAATCGGAACACGGCTGCTTGCAGCAAACCCACTCTGATTGGCCAGGAGTTTTCCCCTGCTATAGACACCTGGCAATTTGTTAGATTTTTGATAGTACTAAGCACATTTCAACTGTGTTATTATGAGTTTTTCAATTGTATTAGCTGGATTGTAATTTCTACTACTGTTTTAAAGTGCTTACACCTCTTTTGTCTGACTGCTCTTCCTGCAGAGCCCCTCCCCATCCAAGCACTCTGCCTTGGTGCCGATAAGTCTAACTACCTTTTTTTTTTTTTTAGAAAAATATTGCACTAATACAAATCATGAGACCACTCAATCTGGGACCATGGCTCTCCTTATTGTGTTTTTATTGCTCCTAAGGTGCAGAGTTTTCAGCAATACAGTGCAATTCGAAGTACCTCAATGCAATTCAGTTCTCCAATGTACCTTATCAATACCTAATGTTATAACAGTCTACCGTGCAGACACTATGTCATTCTTCTCTCCCCTTTTAGCCTATTCCCCCCCAGTTAGCCTACACACCCTTGCTACTGTCCTCACCTATGTCTACCCAAGCACTTACATCGATCACGATCAACTGTCATTACAGCGGTGCCACCTCTTACGCAGCACAATATGGGTTGCCGTGAAGAAATAAAAAAGCAGTCTCCATTCTTATAAGCTCCTTAAAGAAGTTATCTGCTTCTTCTCTGCTCAGGAAATGTGGAGCTCAACCCTGGCCCCTCACAACTTACCTCCTCGCCTATCGATTTTGTTGAGGCACAGGTCTCAAAATGATGATGGTCAACATTTTAAGCCTGCCTAAAAAACTTGTACAGCTGCAAGCCTGGGCTGCACACTTTAACCCAGAATTTATCATAATTACTGAGTCGTGGTTAAAAAAGACAAACACTGATCAACAAATATCACTGCAGGGCTACAATTTATTTAGAGCAGATAGAGAGTCTAAAGGCGAGGGTGTGGTTATCTACGCCAAATCTAAGTACTTGGTCACCAATATTAGTTGCAAATCTCTAGCCAAGGAATTTGAGTTAGTTTCGCTGAGCCTTCATCTCCCCTCCTGGAATGTATCACTATCCTAGGTGGCTATAGACCTCATCTGGTGGTGATGAAGTCCTTAATCTTTTGAAATCCATGTTCGTAGATGCAAAACTGAAACAATATTTCTAGGAGATCTAAATATGGACTGGCTGTCACCTAAATCACACGGCCTCAAATCCCTTTGTGACGAGCTAGGTCTTGGGCAATTAGTCAGTGAACCTACTAGAACAACACTCTAAATACTGCCAACAGTTCCATTCTAGATGTGGTACTAACCACCCATCCACACAAAATATCTCATTTGGCAGTGTTTCTCAACGACATGACGATCATGGAATTGTTGCTTGCATAAGATCTCAAATTAAGGCCCGGCCACAACCCATCTTTATAACAAAAAGATCCTTTCGCAAATTCAGTGCAGTAAACTTCCTACCTGACCTGAGCATGATCAGATGGCAAGATCTTTACCTAGCCAAAGATGTCAACAAGGCAGCTTGCATCCTTAATGACAAACTCACTACAATAATAAATAAGCATGCCCCTTTCATCAAAGTAAGGGTACAGAACAATTCCAACCCCTGGTTCACCTCGGATCTCAAGGCAGCCCTTATAGCGAGATAAGCTCTGGGCTAAAGCTAGACATTCCAAAGAATCTTCGGATTGGCAGGCCTTTAGAACAGCCAGGAATAACTGTGTGAGAAAACTTCGCTCTGCTAAAGCTAACTATTATATTTCTACTCTCAAACAAGCTAAAGGTAACCCTCATAAAATATGGAAGACTATCAAAGCTATAGAAGGATGGTCCATGGCCCCCTCTGTCCCATCAAAGATAGTTGCAAGTGGCAAGATTGTGGAAAACAAGTCCCTAATCCTGGATGAACTTAACTCCCACTTTGCCACTGCTGGATTAGCTTTTGACTCGTCACCTTATGCTGGTGCTGCAGTGAGCCAGCATACCCCTCCCGCCACATCTAGTCTTGTACCCAGCCCCTTCCAACTGCGCAAGATAACTTATAAAGAAGTAGAAGATTCTCTTCTTAACTTAGACACCAAAAAAAGTGCAGGGGACGATGGCTTGGAACCCTTTTTTCTAAGCTCAGGCTATGCCCATCTCACTGCCCCAATTCTCTACATCTTCAATCTTTCCATTACATCTGCTACTGTGCCGTCCTGCTGGAAATCAGCACATATCCTCCCTCTATTTAAATCTGGTGACCCATGCGACGTAAACAACTATAGGGCTATCTCCATATTGCCTATCCTTTCTAAAGTTCTCGAAAAACTGATCCATAGTCAGTTAAAATCTCACTTGGAAACCTTCTCTCTCATTAACCCAGCTCAATCTGGCTTCCGGGCTAATCATAGCACAATCACTGCACTAGCAAAGGTAACCAATGATTGGATCTCTGCTATAGATGCTAAGAAGGTAACTGGTGCAGTCTTTTTGGACCTCAGCAAAGCTTTTGAGGAAGATTCCAAAAAGTAAAGGTGGAAGGCTTTTTTTCTGCTGCCTTTCCAGTTGCAAGAGGAGTCCCCTAAGGATCCATCTTAGGCCCTATCTTGTTTTCTCTGTACATTAATGACTTAGATGCTAACATATCTACGTCCAATCTGCACTTTTTTGCAGATGATACTGTGTTGTATATTTCTGGCTCATCGTTATCTGAAGTCAAGGAGTGCTTCAAGCGGATCTAGCATACAACTTGAGCATAATCTAATAAAGCAAAGCTTCTGCTCAATGCTAAGAAGACTAAAGCGATGATATTCTCCCATGGTGCTGTCTCAGGCCCCCAATACCCTTGCCCAAGGCTTCATTGTCACCACGCTAAAGCGAGCCTCTGGAAGTTGTAACCAAATTTAAATATCTAGGTATCTGGATCGACAATAAATTATCTTTCAGTGACCACGTCGAAGATGTCTCTAGAAGGTTAAAAGCAAGGTTAGGTTTCTTCTACAGAAATAGGCCCCTTTTCCCCATTGAAACTCGAAACAAGCTTGTACAGGCCACTTTTCTCCCCCTACTCGACTATGGCGATGTAATCTATTCCTCCACCACTCTTGCAAATCTAAGTAAACTGGACATCCTTTATCACCGTGCATTCTGGTTCATTACCAACTCCCTTACTGTTAGCACCACTGTGACTTATATGCAGCTGTTGGTTGGACATCCCTTACTACTAGATGCCTGCTCCATGCTGGGCTATGGACTTTAAACTGCTCCTGCAGAAATTGCCAAGCTATCTCTCTTCCCTTATTAGTATCTCACATAGTGCATACTCAAGAAAATCTGACTTTATTATGCTTGACATACCAAGGACGCGGACTTCCTTTGGTAACGTATATTGCATATGCCCTTCCCTCCATTTGGAACCAATTACAAACCGTACTGAAACTAACTAGCACAGTTTCAATGAACTTCTACAAATCGCTAAGTTCAGCCAAAATAAAGACACCTGTAACTGTATTAAGTCTCTTCCTTCCCATTGTGCCATATTTATCCACTGGTAAGGTATAATTAATTTGTCATATTAACTGCTTTCCCTTCCCCTTCTACTCCTGGCTTTATCTTTGCTTATGCTCCACTGCTACTCTATCAAATCACTCCTCCCCCCATATCAGTTGTAGACTGTTGTTTGTTCTAGCTGCCAAAATACTGTATATGTATTGCACACACACCAGTCATCATGTTTCATTTATCAGTATGCAACCTGTAAGTTGCTTCCCTGTCTCTTATCAATGTTTACCAACTGCGGTCACCCTATGTGGTACCCTTGTATGTATATCCAGCCTGTATCATGTAATGTGCATTTCATGTATATACTGTTATTACCTATCTGTGTTTGTACTTTAAGTGTTTATGTCACAGGACCTGCATGTGAATGAGCTTGCTCAATCTAGTTTTCCTGCAATAAAGTTGAACTTGAACTTGAACTTGATTGAAGGGAAATATGCTGACAGTTAACTTAATAAGACACCATCTTTTATCTTCAAGCGGCAATCGAATGCTGAATACATAATTCATAGCAAATGATACTAAATGGAAAGCAAACAAGGGAAGGAGGTGTGTAAGGGAAGGCATCATGTGGCAAAGGTTTGGAAATGTTACTTCAAAAGAACTATGGAATGTACATTCATAATATCAGCAACAGAAAGGGAAATCAGGATGCTTAGGAACCACTGATGACAAATGGGCATGATGAATAATGTTCTAATTCAGTAAAGGCTTCTGCATCCCTGTGTTCAATAACTAAGTAATTAGAAAGCAATTGTTATCTGAATAGTCCATTACTATGTAATCACAGTGGCAAAATACAGATTGGACTTCCACAGTGCACAGATGTCCAGACAATGACATAGCAGTAAGTAAACAGTAACAAACAGTTTTGGAGAAAAATCCTGAAGCAGGTAGAATGTATGTACCCATCACTGAATTCTTATATAACCACTTATCCAGCTGGAAGAATTGTAAACAACAGAGGCATTAATGGCATGCATTTCTGATGCATTGTTCTCACAACAGACTGTAGAGTATGATACCTGGATCATCAGCCACACCGCGGAAATAGCACAGAAGGAGGAGGGGGGCAGATCAGATACAGGATTGATTCGGTGTGATCATAGCATTTGTATCACAATCCATACATACATGAAAAGTAATCAGAAGCAGAAAGAAAAGGCATAAAACACCTGCAAAGGACTAGTATAATTGTATGCAGTCCAGGGGCGCACAAAATGGTAAAGGTGAATGAAGGCTAGTCTGAGCTCGGTATAAAATGATGGGCTGTCAACAGCACTTCATACCTTCTGGTGCCTGTATGTGATTACTTTTGGAAAAGCACTGGAATGTAGTATGATGCAGTGATTCCCACGAAGCTGTGTGATAAGTGGTCTTTCCTGTCAAACATTTGTAGATATTGCAGTCATTCGCAGAACGAGCGATCGCTTGTAAAAAATTACTGGCCCATCATAACTGTTGAACATAATATGACTGTTTATTAATGAGGAGGACACTGACTGCAGATTGCATTCACTATACAGATTGACTGCCTAATATGAAGAAAAGTGGGGCTCTTGTCAGAATGCTGACTATGGACAGTTGTGTGCTTCTGAGAGCGGGGATATTGAAAGCCGGTCACATTTCTGACCGGGGTGGGGTCTCAGTATTCAAGGAATGAGCCAGGGGTGCAGTCTTTGTTAAGCTCTCATTTGGCCAGTCTTAGTGGAACTGTTGGCAGAAAGACCCTATACACATATGTGTATATATATATATATATATATATATATATATATAAACGAGAGCATGTACATCAACATGATAGATGTAGATACTTGAGGAAAGCAGGTTGTAGTAGGGAAAATAGTCTGACAGTTGACCTAATAAGACATCATCTTTTACCTTCAAGTGACAATTGAATGCTGAATGCATAATTCATGACAAACGACACTAAATGGAAAGCAAACTAAAGGGGGGGGAGCTGTGTAAGAGAAGGCAACATGTGGCAAAGGTTTGGAAATGTTACTTCAAAAGAACTATGCAATGTACATTCATAATATCAGCAACAGAAAGGGAAATCAGGATGCTTAGGAACCACTGATGACAAATGGGCATGATGAATAATGTTCTAATTCAGTAAAGGCTTCTGCATCCCTGTGTTCAATAACTAAGTAATTAGAAAGCAATTGTTATCTGAATAGTCCATTACTATGTAATCGCAATGGTAAAATACAGATTGGACTTCCACAGTGCACAGATGGCCACACAGTGACATAGCAGTAAGTAAACAGTCACAAACAGTTTTGGAGAAAAATCCTGAAACAGGTGGAATGTATGCAACCATCACTGAATTCTTATATGACCACTTATCCACCTTGAAGAATTGAAAACAACAGTGACAATTAATGGTATGCATTTCTGATGCATTGTTCTGATGCTTTGAACAAACTGTAGGTTAAGAAGCGTGGATCAGCAGTCATGTAATAAATGGGGTTAGTGGAACTAAGAGCGGTGTAGTATAAGTGCAGGTGTCAATATTTCCTTAGTGTAGGCTGCCTACATATGTGGCAGATGGGCAATCATTCACAGCATATCAGAAGCACTACCAGAGGACAGGGAATTGTTTGTGGGTACATTAGTGCAGACACTGAGACCTGCTAGCGGTCTTCCCACAGTGAAGGACGCAGTCGAAAGCTAGCCTTCAGCTTCAGAATGAAAGTTGCATTTTATGCAGCTTCGATACAGAGGCAACTGCTGAATTCTTTTACATTGATTATTAGGTTGCTAAACTGAAGTAATAGGTTGCTAAACTGAAATAATGTACATCATGGGAAACAAAGTACTTCAAGTGGAAATGAAGGTGCCTGTGTGTGGATATATGTGTGTGTGGGGGTGGGGGTGTGTGTGTGTGGGAATCAAAATAAATTTAATTTCACCAAGGTCCAACATAACTGTGAATCCCGGAGAAGGAAGCTGACATGAATTAGAAAGGCATTCAAATTATATTGCTCCTCTGTAAAGTGATGGCCAGGCTGTGGGCAAAGTGCTAGATGTGTTCTATAATTAGTAGTGCCTTCCCCATGCATGTTGGTGGTCTACATATTGTGCACACGGTGAATGGATCGCTTCATATTGGAGGCAGTTCCAGAGGTCAGGAAACTGTTTATGAACATATTATTACAGCCAAGTAAAAGCTGTCAGGCTTGATGCCTGCAGTGAACTAATTCATTGTAGGCTACACTTGAGCCTCACAATGAACATTGCATATTATGCAGCTTCCACAGGGAGGCAGGTGTTGAATTTGTCTACCTTGATTAGTAGTTTGTATTTATAGGCTAGGGTTCAGCCTCAGAAGTAAAGTTGCATGTTATGCAGCTTCCACAAAAAGGCACCTGTTGAATTCTTGTACCTTGAGTAGTAGTTTGCTAAACTTAAGTGATACAGACCATATAACAGACACAGTACTTCAACTGGAAATGAAAGTGTGTGTGGGGGAGGGGGGATAGGGAAATCAAAGTCAATGTAATTGTACCAAAGACTATAAGAAGTCTGAACCCCACAGAAGAAAGTCTACTGGACTCAGAAATACATAGATATGATAATCTTGGTGAAGCATATCTTGACAGCTGATGATCGCTGCGTCCACGAACTACTACATGGGGTCTGTAAGTAGCAGCGACGTACCCATGCAGTGAACAGCACAGAAACCAAGAAAGCATTGTGGCAGTAAGATTACATGTATTATTCAGCACAGTGCGAGGTGCCTAGGAGGGTATTATAATTTGAAAGCTACTTGACACTTGGTTTAGAGGGACGCATGTGGTGAAACAGGAAGTATCAGCTTACAAAGGAAATCCTTTTGCATAGTACTTGATATTTTTTTAAATATCATGACAGAACCAAAACTGTGGAGCTGTCTGTTTGTGCCTGTGCAGGTTTATATTCTATCAGGCCACTGGAAGTGGTAGGCTACTGTCAAATAGTGGCCTGCCTAGCAAGACATGAAGTATGGAGCAAGACCAGCAGCTAGACTGTCATTTTCAGGGAGATGAGCTGTGAGCTCTGACAGTTCAAGTCAGCAGTTAGTAGCAGGCAAAAGGTGTCTGGATTTTCATTTCAGAAATATAGTAACCCACCTTACAAAAGTAGCAGACAGCTGCCTGGTGGCATGTTACTTGCTATTTTATTGTTATGTGTGCTACTCTCCTGTTGCTCTTGTCACAGTTCTGCCTGATAAGCCATCTGCACTCACACTGGTATTGCGGCCAGTATAACTACTTTATATATAGTCAGCACATATGCAGGGGGTTTAAGGGGCTGAGCTGCAATTCTGTAGATCTGGACTTGAATGCCTCAGACAAGAACGCATTCTTGATAAATGCTTTCCTAATAGTATTCAGGCTCTGCATAGTTGTTAACGATAGTAAGAGACCAACAGTGCATCAGTTAGTGACAGCCCACTGAAGTCACGTACAGGTTGCTCTACCTACATGTAAGAACTGAAGCAGAGGAAATATAGCAATGAAAGCAACTGAATACTCGCTTGTGTAGTTGCTATAATTCTTCATTCTTGTTTTTGCAGGCATTGGTTGCAGGTAGGAAGAGGCTACAGGTAACTGTGCGCAGTAGACATAGCTACATAGAAACATAGCTACATAGAAACATAGAATTTGACAGCAGATAAGGACTACTTGGCCCACCCAGTCTGCCCATTTCCCTACCTGACGGATAAGCTGCAGATCCTAGTTAACCAGCAGCCTATTTCTTCCTACCCCAACCCCCTAGAATTGCCTTATGACTGTCTCATGCATACTTGAATTCCACCACTGTTTTTGACTCCACAACCTCCTCTGGAAGGCTGTTCCATACATCCACAACCCTCTCTGTGAAAAATATCTTAAATTACTTGAGCCGCCTTCTTCTATCTTCAAATTGTGCCCCTTGTTCTTGCACACCTCTTTTTTGAAAGATGCTACCTCTTGGACTTTGTTGATTCCTTGAGGTACTTGAAAGTTTCTATCATGTCCCCTCCTCCTCCTTTCCTCGAGGCTATACATATTAAGCTCCTTAAGTCTCTCTTCACATGTCTTCCGTGCAGACCCTGCACCATTTTAGTTGCCCTCCTCTGGACAGCTTCCATCCTGTCTATGTCTTTGTGGAGATTGGGTCTCCAGAACTGCACGCAGTACTCCAGATGTGGTCTCACCAGCTGTCTGTACAGAGGGATAATAACTTGTTTTCACTGGTGATGCCTCCCTATGCATCCCAGTATCCCCCCAGCCCTCCTTGCTGCCCTCTCACATTGCTTGCCCACCTTTAGGTCATCTGATATGACTACCCCAGGTCCCTTTCAATTTTTGTTGTTGTTAGTATCTCACCCCCCATTGTGTACTCTTCCCCTGGGTTTTTGTTTCCCAGGTGCATTACCTTGCACTTCTTAGCATTGAATCTAAACTGCCATACATTTGACCATTCCTCTAACCTTGCCAAGTCCCTTCTCATCCTTTCCATCCCACCTTGTGCATCAACTCTGTTGCAGATCTTTGTGTCATCTGCAAAGAGACATATTTTTCCTTCCAGTCCCTCTGCAATGTCGCTTATAAAGACATTGAAGAGGACTGGTCCTAATACTGAACCCTGCGGTACCACACTGCTAACTCCCCTTTTTTCAGAGTGGACTCCATTTACTATTACTCTCTGTGTCCTATTCTCCAGCCAATTCTTTACCCAGGCTGTCATCTTGGGACCCACTCCCAGGCTGGCTAACTTGTATATTAATCTTTTGTGTGGGACTGTGTCAAATGCCTTGCTAAAGTCTAGGTAGGCCATGTCCACAGCCCCCCCTGATCAACTACTTTGGTCACCCAGTCAAAGAAATCTATCAGATTTGTCTGGCATGACCTTCTCGCTGTGAATCCATGCTGCCTTGGGCCCTGTGCCTCTGGCCTCTAGATACACAACAATTCTTTCCTTCAGAGTGATTCCATCATTTTCCTACCACTGAGGTTAAACTAACAGGTCTGTAGTTTCTGCTTCTGCCTTACTCCCACTTTTGTGAAGGGAATCACATCTGCCCTCCTCCAGTCCTCAGGTACCACCCCATCTTCCCATGATTTGTTAAAAGGGTAGTCAGTGGTGTCACTAGTTCTACCCTTAGTTCTTTTAGAATTCTGGGATGAATCCATCAGGCCCCATTGCTTTGTCCACCTTCAGTTTTAAGAGCTCTTTCAGAACCCTTTCTTCTGTAAATGGGCTGGTATCAACTTCTGTATCCAGAGTGTTTCTACTGTTTGTTTTAGGTACCTCCCCTTCCTTTGTGAATACTGAGCAAAAATATTTGTTTAGTATCTCTGCCTTTTCACAGTCACCCTCTGCCCACCCTCCTCCCTTTATTAAGCCTCACTATCCTCCCTTGGTCTTCCTTCACTCCCTGATGTACCTATAAAAGGTTTTATCCCTTCTTAACTGAGTTGGCTATCTTTTCCTCGGTTTGGGCCTTTGTTGTTCTGACTGCCTTCCCAGCTTCCTTTGGCTTTAACTGATACAGTTCTCTGTCCTGTTCCTTCTGTGATTCCTTGTACTTCCTGAATGCTTTCTTTTTCTCTTGAACCTTCACTGCCACTTCCTTTGAGAACCATAGTGGTTTCTTACCTCGTTTTGTTTTGTTAATTTGCTTTTCACAAAGGCTTGTTACCTCTGTGATGGCAGTTTTTATTGTTCCTCATTGTTCTTCCACCCCTCCTTCCTGCCCATTTGCTAGTGCATTCCTTAGGCACTCACCCATTTTGGCAAAGTCAGCCCTCCTAAAATCCAGTACCTTTGTCTTTGTTTGGCTTGACTCTATTGCTGTGTTTATTGTGAACCATACTGTTCGATGGTCGCTAGTTCCCAGATGGCTACCCACTTCTGCATCTGTGATCCTCTCTTCATCTCCATTTGAGAGAACCAGGTCTAAGATTGCTCCCTCTTGAGTGGGCTCCAATACTAGTTGTCTAAGGCATGCCCCCTGTAGGGCATCTAGAATAACCCCACTCTTAGAAGTGGCTGCTGTAACTGCACTCCAGTTAACATCTGGCATATTCAGATCACCCATCAACAATATCTCCCCTTTATCTGCCATTCTAAGTATACTTTCTATCATTTCCTTGTCCATTTCCTCCCCCTGAGAGGGGGGTCTGTATATAACCCCTGTGCGGATTGTGGTGCCATTGCCTGCCTCCAAATTGACCCACAGTGCTTCTTCTCCTCCCTGTTTACCCTTTTGTTCTGTTGCTTTGATTTCTTCTCTTATGTAGAGAGCTACTCCTCCTCCTCTTTTACCCTCCCTGTCCCTCCTGTAGATAATGTATGGGCAATCGGTTTAAATGCTTTACGTCCCAGTCATGGTTCTGTGTGTACCATGTTTCTGTGACTGCCACGATATCCAGATCTTCCTCCTCCTTCAAGGCCGCTAATTCAGGAAGCGTGTTTCCCAGACTACAGGCATTGGTACTCATTGCTTTCCATTTTTTGATGGCTTTACCTTCTGTAGCAGCAACCCCCACTGATCTTTCTACCTTGGTCTTTTTCTCATTTAGTACCCTGTTTTGTAGGGGGAGGCTGGGATTTTCCTGCTGCTTATCAGTGCTTCCCCCCTTGACTAGTTTAAAGGCTTGCCAATGAAGCATTTAAACTGATTGCCCAAAAGACTTGTTCCCTTCCTGGACAGATGCAGACCATCCTGCCAGTATAGGCTGGTGTCCCTCCAGGTGGAACCCCAGTCCCTAATGAAGCCAAACCCCTGTGCTCCAGACCATTTTTTCAACCATTTGTTAAACTGCATGGTGCAAAGTACCCTCGCCTCACTCATGCCACTGACAGGCAGCACCTCTGAGAAGGATACTGTGTGTGCTACTTGTCTTAAGCCCCTCCCCAACTCTACAAAGTCCTTTTGCACTGCTCTAATCTCACGATGAGCCAAGTCACTTGTCCCTAGGTGGACAATGACGTCCAGCTCAGACTCCCGTGCAACTGTTCTCTTGATCCTAAGGATGCGCTTCCTGTCCCTCCAAGCCATGGCACCAGGCAGGCACCTTACTTCAGTTTTCCCTGCTCCCCCCAATTCTATCCCCCTAATAATTGAGTCCCCCACCAGGAGCTGCTTTCTTTCCCTATGGTGCCCTCTGCCTCCTTCCTGAGGCATCCCTTGTGACAGTTGTCTGCACCCTCCTTAGTCTCCTCTGCGGGTGCATCCATAGGGGAACTATGCTCCCCCAGAATGGTGTATGGATTGTGGAGGGAACAACTGACTGGGTGTGCCTCTGTTCCACCACCCTTGCCCTCCCTGAGCCCACTGTGGTCCAACTGCTGTGCTTTCTTCGCAACCTCTGAGGTAGTGGTGGTGGCTGTGGTGCTCCCTGGATGGGGGAGGTTCCCTTGCCACTGTCCAGTGCGGCCTGAAGATGGGCAACTTCCTCCCTCAGGGCAGATAGTTGTCTGCAAACAGGGTAGCATCTCAGCCTCCAGAAAGACTCCCGGAAGACTGCTGCCCCACATACTGAAAGCTACACACTGAAATCCCCAAAAAGTCAGAATGAATGCAAATAATATAATAGAAATGTGTGTAAGTATATGCCTATGTCTGCGGGGGGGGGGCAGCTACACTGTTCTGCTGTCCATAATGATTGTAATTACTGTTTGAATGTCAGCTTTCCATTCTGGCTGCCAGTATCAGAGGTAACTTAATTTCTGGTAGGATACTAGCATTTTGAGGGAATCAGATGTGGACATGCAATATTCCGTGACATTGAAGGGCCGTGATGGCAATTCCTTCCAGGCTGTCATATGTAGCTATTAGCGGGTTTTTAACCAGGTAGACAGACTAAGCTGAAAGATTGTGCACAAGGCAACCTGGCAGCACAAGGAAGTTAACTGGCTTGCTGAGGGGCACACAGTACTGCTGGGAGGGGTGGGTGGATATGTTGCCAGCCAAGGGGGGGGGTTCTGTGCTGCTGGCAGGCAGCTTAAGAGAGTGGACTTGGCAGGCTGGCAAAAAGAAAAGCATTGTGCTTCTGTTGTATTGTGGACTGACTGTTACCTGCTGCCAACTGTCCACTGTATCAGCAGTTGGGATTTCATTTTTGTTAAGTGCTGCAGTCCAAGGTAGACTGACACTTCAGGCTTGATGAGGATTGGATCAGAAATGGCAGGCAAGAAAGCCACATCCAGTAGGAGCCACCATATAGGGCACAAAAGGAAACCAGTTTGTCTTACTTTAGGCAGGACCTAGCAGAATAATTGGCAGCTGATTGACAGTGTGTGTGTGTGCATGTGCGTGTGTGTGTGTGTGTGTGTGGATGAGATGATAGGGGCTGACAGCAATCAGTAGGTACTGGGAATAGCATGGGCAGATGCCGTGCAGTCTTAGTCTGCTTCTGCCATACTTTTTATGTTTCTATATCTGCAGCAAGAAAGTATCTGCATTTTCAAATTGACTAATGAAATTTAGAATGTAGACAGGTCTGGAGTGGGCAAAAGAAGTCTCAAAAGCCATATTATGAGTAGGCATATAGCAGTCAGGGACAAATAGAAGGGTAATTAGAAATGCATGCCTAGCTAGCAGGGAACTGAGTTGTGCATCAAGTACAGGTTATTACAGATTGCTCTGCATGTGTTTATACACAGAAGTAGGGTCAACAAACAGCGCTACAGATATAAGTACTAGCCACCACAATTATGAGCCAAAATGACATTGCACCTTTGTATAAATCATCACTGATAACAGCAAGAACGCTATCTGCAGGCATGTATTTCTAGAACTTCATCAGTTATGTGGGTGATCAATATGCAAGAAATAAACCTGTAGGTCTGAAAGGTGAAAACAGTCACAAAACAGCAGAAACCCACAGCTAAACCAAAGAGGGAACACTAAACTATACCCAAAGATTAACAACCAATTCACTGATGCGTATCTATGAGGCAGCCAAATTGATGCACTGTAACCAAAGAAAGTTTTCTCACTCTGCTACTAATTGGGGGAACAAACTGTACAAATCCATGCAGTAAGTAACACCCGGTGCTAGCTTTCAGGGTCTATATACAAATAACAATATGCAGCAAGAACATAACATGTTACACAGTACTGTTAGAAGCAGGAGAAACAATGACGAAGGTTCATAGGAATAGTGTACTCAGGATTCCAAACTGTAGGAGTAGAATCAGCAATAAGTTTACCATATGGAAAAGCAGGAAGGTCCTCTAGTTATCAGTAAAAGTAATCGTCGGCAAACAGTTTGTTCCTATATCCAAGTAGGTAACATAAATGTGGAAAAAACAACTAGTTAGCAATGCACTCGATCGGATGAAATAGCTATGTAAACTGACTGCTGCCAGTCATGGTACTTATACATGTTCTTCAAAGTGGTTTGTTATCTGTATGCATTTTATTGCTGTCAATAAAGCTAGAAGCATTTGAAAGGAACAGCCCTAACACTTTGCAGAAGTAATGGCATGTTATTAGACAAGCAGTCTCCTACCTTGGCCTGTATGGTATTCCTTGTTTAGACTAGTATAGGCTGACTCTGATAGACATTGGGTCTGGTCTTTCTATAACGGTTGGTGTATCTTAAGATAATTAATAACAAAGCATTCATACAAAATGATGGCAGCAACAAGGGAGCAGGAGAGGAATGGGTTTTCTGCATGTATTTTGAAGATTTAATCAAAGTGTAGATGGCAGCATAAAATACTGATAGTATTTGCAGGACAGCTAAGTAGAAAGAACTGCAAAATAACATGGCAGTGTAAATCTATAAGGCAGTCTAAGAAATAGTATAGTGCTGTATAGTATAGGCTGACTGTGATAGACAATGAGTCTGGTCTTTCTTTAATGGTTGTTAGTATACGGACATGCAAGCCTCGTTTCTTGGCTCCAGCCTCCTCCCTATTGCCCTTCACCCCCCCTCACCCTCCCATCCCCTCTTCTCAGACTCACTCATTTGATCTGGCCACTGGTCCCTGTCCCCCTTGCTCTTTTCATCCTTGTCCGACAACGGCACCTATAGGCTGGCTTCCTACTGACTTTTCCTACCAAGTATACTGATTCAACAAGAATTTATGTTAGAAACTAACTTGTGGTTGTTCTTCTGCAATGAATTGACTGAACTATTTCATGTACTTGTTATTCTGTATGTTATGACTGTTACCATGTTCACCATTGTTGTATGTTACCCCCATCCTCTGACATGGAACCTTTGCAAATAAGCAGTTTCTGCTCAAAGGTACTTGTAATCGTAGAGTTTAATAAATAGAGATAGGTACTGTACATGCACTGTACTATACTCGAGTATATATCAATCATGCAATAGCTGATGGTGAATGTAAGTATTGGGAAACATGAATGCAATTGCCAAAGGTCTGAATAGATTTCTATCAGTATATTAATGAAATGGCATAGAAAGAATGAATGCTGCTATACTATAGGACTGCTATTCATCTTGGCAGCACTAGACGGCAGGTTAGCAGTATAAATAGGGAATGGCTTGCAAAGAATACCATCTAAAGATGTGGCTGGCACCTCAGTTTGTTATGGTACATGACATGGTACGTCTATTACCATTGTATAGTGGAAAGCAAGATAGACATCAGAGGAAGGCAATATATCTTGTTGTGGCATGGGGAAGGTAATTAGTGTGCACTTGCTATCTGTTGTATTGGAGACAAAGAAGACTAATGGCAAGCAGAATGTATGTTAACACTGCAGTGTAAAGAGGTCAGCAAAATGAATTGTGTGCTTGTAACTCAAAAATACAGGCCACCAGGGAAAGATAAACAGAAGAAAGGGGGAAAATATGATGTAGAGTAAGGGATTGCAACTTATAACAATACAAGCAATGCAGGAAATGTTCCGGAAAAATTGCTCCTAACATGTCACCAGTGAAATGAGGGACACTGGCTCTCACAATCAGAGGCACATCGTATAACGTGCAAATATGAAGTGAAAAATTGATGGAAACATTTGCAACAGCGAAACAGCATTAGTATGACTGAATACCGTTGAAGTATTGTGACGTAGACAAATGATATTGAAAGGTAGGCAGAGCTTGGCAAACCCTGATTTATTTGAATTAATGGTCTGAAGGAATGTCCTCAATCATGTTTACAGTATTGCTGTCATTCATGCAAATGTTGTAAATGGAAATGTGTCCATAGCCCCGCTGCCTATATTGTATCATGGAATGTTGTAAGGCATGTGGCTTGTTAGTTTAAAAGACAAAGAACCTCTGTGTGCAAGCACTGAGGCGATGGTTACCCCAAAGGGCATTTGGCTGGGAAGAGAAGTTTCAAAGAAATACAAAATCACACATGCCCTCACAATGCAAACCATCATGGGCTGCATATGCAAATCACCACAGAATGTTATGCTGGTTCAACTTTAAGCAGAAATGCATGGTGCTGAAAGGCTTCTCACACAGTTTGCAAAGGGTGCCAACAGAAGACATAGACACATGTTTCATCCTACCAGAACTCATCAGTATGCCTCGTCTGTTTGACACCCCGGTGGAAAGAACCAGCTATCCCAAGATGGTCGATCTGGGTTATGTTGTGGTGAACCCAATTAAAAGAAAAAAACAGTTTAAAAGACAAAGAACCTTTTGTGCAAGCACTGAGACAATGGTTACCCCCAAGGGCATTTGGCTGGGAAGCCAAGTTTCAAAGAAATACAAAATTACACATGCCCTCACAATGCAAACCATCATGGGCTGCATATGCAAATCACCACAGAATATTATGCTAGTTCAACTTTAAACAGAAATGCATGGTGCCAAAAGGCCTCTCACAAGGTTTGCAAAGGGTGCCAACAGAAGACATAGAGATGTGTTTCATCCTACCAGGACTCATCAGTATGCCTCGTCTGTTTGACACCCCAGTCTAATGAACCAGCTACCCTAAGATGGTTGATCTGGGTTATGTTGTGGTGAACCCAATTAAAACAAAAAACAGTTTAAAAGACAAAGAACCTCTGTATGCAAGCACTGAGACAATGGTTACCTGGTTCATTCCACTGGGGTGTCAAACAGACAAGGCATACTGATGCATCCTGGTAGGATGAAACACGTGTCTATGTCTTCTGTTGGCACCCTTTGCAAACTATGTGAAAGGCCTTTTGGCACCATACATTTCTGCTTAAAGTTGAACCAGCATCATATTCTGTGGTTATTTGCATATGCAGCCCATGATGCTTTGCATTGTGGGAGCATGTGTCATTTTGTATTTCATAATATGTGATGCAATGCTGCATGCCATATAAGCAGTTTAGTATACCTGGTGCATGGTAAAGAATGTATGACTTCTATGGTTTTCATATGCAAGAGTGGTACAGGATTGACTGTCAGCATGCAGGGCATGTGGCATAATTTGTCATATTGAATACTGCAGATTGCTGAGTTTGAATGCTACCAGTTGTTCCTTGGTATTTTATTTTCTTATTGTGTTTCTCTTTTTATATATGTTGTGTTCCCAATATCGCTGTATAAATCTCAGTAAACAGGGTATGTAGCTGAACAGTTGTGATTTTGCCATGTAGTTTGTTTTGTTTTTTTTTAGTTCCCAATCAGCAAAAGTTCTGTAAAGTGAAAATCATGCCGGCGTGGAATGTCTTGCAAAACAAGGGGACTGTTTAGTGGGAAGCATCAGGAAATGTGTTGTATAAGGACACAAAGCTTCTCATGATACTGTCAGCACTGTACAGGGCCACACAAAACAGCAATATTTCACCAGATGAATGATGAACTGTGGCATACAAACAGATCAAGCTGTTTACAGATAAAAACATTTTTCCGTAGACATAGCTTACTATTTTTCGCTATGAGGTGTCAACATGAGGGCTGATACCTGGCTCCCTCTCTTCATCTTCCTATGGCTGGTTCCTTATGTAGTGTGTCACCCGGGCCAAAATAACTCACAGGGGGAGTCGGACCCTATGTCATAGTGCTATTTGTACAGCAACTCATCTTACAGCTTTTGTTGCACCCCTGCGCTCCCATACTTGCATCAGTCTGAGGTAGCTTCTGGGGTTGGGACCTGCACCTCCCTACCCATACAGGGTATGCCCCCTATATCTCCAGTAATAATGCCACTTGGTGCCACATGGCAAAGGTTTTAGTAGCTGTATCCTTAGGACAGCACTGCATAAATAGCAGGGCCCAGCTCTCTCGTTCTGTCTTTTCAAGCAGTCGTTGAAGAATTAAAGCTTTCAAATTATCTCTGGCTGCCCTAAAGAAAATTGTGTTTCTCCTTCTATTGTGCTCAGGCAATGTTGAACTTAACCCTGGTCCTACAGAAGCCTTGTAATCTCCATCCGACCTTACAAGGCTTGGAGGAATGAGCTCTAAGCTTGTTAATGTTTGCAGTCTCTTAAAAAGCTTACATTGATCCAGATCTGGGTCATTCATACCGAACCAGATGTCCTGATAGCTCAGAATCCTGGTTCAGATCTTCTACCCCTGACAGGGAGGTTAACATCCTCAACTATTGGCTGTTCAGAGCTGACAGGCAGATTAGGGGTGGTGGGGTAGCCATTTCTGTCAAGGATAAATATATGGTCACTACCACTGACTCCTTCTCTATCGCAAATGGCTTCGAATTTCTGTCCCTTAAGGTTGAAACATCCCGCTCAATGGATATCAGGGTTATAGGGTGTTACACACCTCCATCTGCTGGGTCCCAGCTCCTGTCTCACCTATCGACTATTATGGGACATGAGACCCTCAAAACTATTATTCTAGGGGATCTCAATTATGACTGGTTATCCAAGGCTTCCTTACCCCTCAAATCCTTCTGTGACTCCCTTGGGCTCACACAATTCATTGAAGAACCTACGTGTCCTAACAAGAACCCCCCCCAGGAATAGCACCCTATTGGATGTCTTTCTTAGAAGCAAGCTACAGTCCTTTTCCTATGCTGGAATATTTTTTCTCGAATGTCAGCAATCACTGCTTCATTGCCAGTGTAAGATCTGACTCCAATTCCCTCTCCACATCAAAGTTCTCCACCAGAAGATCCAGATGCAACTTTGATCCATTTGCCTACATCGATGAGCTAGAATCAGCTGTACACTGGCAGAACTTTTACCTAGCCAAATTGGTCAGTACGTCATATGACATTTTTCATGAAATGGTGTCTTGTGCCATAAATAATCATGCTACCTTGGTAAAAGTCTACGTAAAGACCAGAACTTGCCATTAGTTCTCTGCTGAACTCAAGGCTGCATTACTAGTGAGCGATAAACTCTGGAAAGAAGCCTGCATGTCAAAAACTGCTGAGGATTGGTGTCACATCAGGAAGGCTAGGAACTCCTGCATCAAACTGGTTTATTTATTTTAACATCAGTTTAACAACCTTTGAGCCGGAGGCTCATTTACAAAGGTACCTCGTCAAGAAGGGAGACAAAGACATACATATAAGAGACAAAAGCAATACAGTACAGCAAAAGGCACAGGCAGGTACATGTAAGGCGAAGCAATCAGCAACACAGTTCAGCAATAAGGTACAGTCATGTCACAGGGGATACGAGCCATAACACAGTTATCAGCAGAAAAGTAGGATATGTGATCCCTTTTTTTTTTTTGAAGTAGGAGGTAGGGCAGAAGAGTTGAAAGGAGGCACAGCGGGGGGGAGAGCTGGGATAAGGAGAAGTGCAGCTCAGCAAGCTTTGTCAAGGGGGGTGGAGGTGGGGGGGTCAGGGGCAGTGGCAGGAGTGTGAAGTGAGCAGGTGAGTTTTCAGGCTGTATCTGAAGCTAGCCAGCGAGGGGGCATTTGTGATGCTTGCTGGAAGGGAGTTGTACCAGGAGGGGGCTCTATAGGGGAAAGCCCTTTGGCCCTGGGTAGTCCGTGCCCTTGGGATGACAAGGGCAGCTCTGCTGGAGGCGCGATTACGCGCGCTGAGGAGTTGGATCAGTGAATAGAGTTAGCAAGGCCAGGCGGGGATAGACCATGGAGAGCTTTATAGGCAATTTGACAGGTTTGGAACAGGAGGCGCTCATCAAGGTTGAGTATAGAGGACATGGAGTATAGATGGCAGGTAGGGGTGAGTCTATGGGCACTGGTAATAAGTCGACAGGCTTTATTGAGTGTAAGGCATACCTTGAGGTGGGCCGTCTGGTCTGCTGCGCCATACACAGGAAGGCCATAGTCGATTAGGGATAGTATCGAGGAGGTAACAGCCAAGCGGAGGGCTTTGCGGGGAGGCATTTTTTGTGCCGGTAGAGGATACCCAACCGTGCATTGGAGGCAGAGGTCAGGGCAGCGATGTGGTTATGAAAGGAGAGAGCAGAGTCGAAGATTATGCCAAGGTATTTATAAGAGCGTACAAGTTCTATAGGGTGCTTAAGGGTGGAGTGGACAGAGAGAGGAAAGTTGCTGGACTTATTTTGAGGGTGTGTAACAGCATAGATTTAGTTTTCTTAAGGTTGATGACGAGATGGTGGTCAGAGAACCAGGTTTCTGCCGAGGTGTAGGCACGCTGGAGGGAGTTCTGGAGAGAGACGGGGTTACTGTTGGAGGCAAAGAGTACTGCATCATCAGCGTAGAGTAGGACATTTCCTGCACAAGCGTTGGGCAGGGAGTTGAGGAAGAGAAAGAACAGTAAAGGACCGAGTATGGAGCCCTGGGGAACTCCCGAGCAGATTGGGCAGGTATCAGAAAGAGTGCCACCAATCCTAACACGTTGTGAGCGGTTGGACAGATAGCTGGCACACCAGGAGACTGGGCCAGAGACAAAGTCCACACTGGCAAGTGTAGCTAACAGGAGAGGGTGTGAGACGGTATCAAAGGCTTTTGATAGGTCTATAAATACCGCACCAGCGAGGGAGCCTGCATCAAGTGAGTTATGGAGGAAGTTTGCAAACTCCAGGAGAGCAGTATTGGTGCTATGACCGACTCTGAATCCATGTTGTTCAGGACAGAGGACATCGTATTTCCTGAGGTAATCAGATATTTGACTAGCAACAATTTTCTCTAAAGCTTTAGAGAGGGGAGAGAGGATTGAGATAGGGTGGTAGTTGCCTGGGAGAGTCCTATCACCACCCTTGTGAATAGGGGTAACAGTGGCGACCCTCCAGACAGAGGGGAAATTCCCTAGGCAGAGGGACTTATTAAAGAGGCAGGTGATGGGTGAGATGACTTGTTCCAGGACCTGGCATAGGAGAGAGGGATCGAGGGAGTCATTGCCAATAGAGTTGCACTTTAGGGCTTTTAGTAAGTAGAGCCTGATCTCATGGGTGGTGACAGAGCGAAGGTGGAAAGGGGGGCGGGAGATGGGAGGGGCAGACATTGGGGGAGGAGGGTTGAAGAAGTTGCATGGGAGCACTGCACTAAGGTCAGTGAAGGAGTTATTGAGGTGTGTTGCAATGAGGGTGGGGTCAGTGGAGGTAGTCCCGTTGATGTCAAGCAGCGATAGTGGGGGGAGAGTGCTCCACCACTTAGTTGCTTAATATTGTCCCAGAAGGACCTGGGGTTACCCCAGGAGGAGGTAAGAAAGGCTTGGTAATAGTCGGCCTTCGCTGTGCGGACTGCCCACGTACACTTATTCCGGGCTGCTGCGTAGGCCTGTCTGTCAGCAGGGCAGCCTGTTTCAACAGCGATGTGCCATAGGTTATCCTGCTGCTTAAGGTGTGCGAGGGAGGGGTAATCCAGGGGTGTGTCGACTTTAGATCTACGTGGTTAGGGATGCGTAGATGTCACAGGCAGAGTTAAAGGTGTGGAACAAAGGAGGCAAGGGCCTTGTCAATATCGGGGCGTTTAATAGTGCGGACCAATCAGTGTTGGCCAGATGGAGTTGTAAGTCTTTTAGCCCACCAGGTCTAAGTCGACGACGATGGGTGATGTGAACAGTGGGCTTGGGCAGGGAGGTTGTCCATGAGAAGAGAACTGGGGAGTGGTCACTAAGGCAGTCAGGGAGGATTTGAATATTGTGGACACGGCTAGGCCTGTTGGTGAGAACCACGTCCAGAAGGGTGCAAGAGACCCTACTAGGATTTAACCTGGTAGGCTGGGAGACTAACTGTGTTAGATCAATGGCAGCGAATGCGTCACGGGAGGCAGAAGCCTTAGGAGAAAGCCAACTGATGTTCAGATCACCTACCAGGACTTGGTCAGAGGAGTTAGGTAGGAGGTCATATAGTCAATTAGGGGCCCAGTGCCAGGGCTTGGTTTTGGGAAAGTAGCTGTGGTCAGGAAGATAGGACCCTGGAGGGGTCAGGAGATAATTTTAGTGTTAAGGCCTGGGCATTATAATTAAGGATGGGGGGGAAGGTCAAGACCAATGAGCGGGTCTTTAACATAGATGGCACATCCTCCACCTCTCCTGCCGATCCGATCCAACCAGTGGAGGGAGTAGCCTGGGAGAGAGACCTAGGCATTAGAGGTGGAGCCAGATAGCCAGGTTTTGACTAAGGCAATCACATCAGGATGATGAACAGTCACCCAGCATTGTAGGGAGTCCAGTTTTTTGAGGAGGCTACAAATATTTATGGAAGCACTACGGAGTCCAGTTGATTTCAAAGGGGAGCCATTGGAGACAGGGCCTGGGTTGGGATGGATGTTGCCAGACAGGAGCAGAAGGAGGAGAGCTGCCCTAGAAAGGAGGTGGTGGAAGGAAGTTTACACCGGTTAGGGGAGGGGATGGGGATGGGGCTGTACAAGGGTAGGCAGGGTAGCACAGACTGGGAATGCTAGTGGATAAGATACAGGAGCGGCAGGAGTGGTGGGAGGGGAGGCCAAGGGATGGGGGTGATGGGGAGGGAGTAGGGTGAGTGAAGGAGGATGGGGTGTGGCTGGGGAGGGGGAGGGTAGGGGACAGCTGGGGCACAAGAGTAGCTGAGTAGGGGCAGAATGTAGTTCTAGGAGAGGCGAGAAATATAATGAGAAGGAGAGGGAGTGGGGAGCAGGTGGTAACAGGAGTAATAGCCATTCTAGGAGTGGGAGGGGGATTGTAGAGAGACACAGAGATGGGTTTGGAGCCCCAGAGGGCGAACACAGGGGTAGTGGAGGGAGGTAGGGTTTAGGAGCTAGGAAGGGGACGAGAGGCGTAAGCACCGCCTAGTGGCCACCCGGTATGATCTGCAAATGGGAAAGTGGGGACTTAGGAGGCGACGAGACAGGAAGTGACGCAAGCGGCCGACGCCTATAAGTCAAGGGCCGACCCTGGGTGGGGGTGGTTGGGAGGAGGCGGGCTAGCTAGCACCCACAGCCGAGTCCACAAAACAATCAGTGGGCTGTGGCGCTTTGAAGCCAGGGCTTAGCAGGACACGGTCAGTCAGTACGCTCAGAGCCACGTTGTTGGAGGCTTTTGTCTTTTACCTGGAGATAGCGGCAGTTGGAGATCCTTCCTTCCTGCACCCGCCGCGGTCGGTATCTTTCTGTGGGGGGGGGGGCGTGACCTGCCTGTAAAGATAGGAAGGACCTAATTAGTATGCAGCGGGAGAATGGCGTGTGGCTAGCTTGGGAGGCAGAACTGCACACGTGCAGGTAATCTGGTAGACAAATGCAGTGCAAGCACAGTAAACCCCCACCCTGCCACGCTATCACAGTACTGGGCTTTCTAGAAACTTTAAACAGCACAGCACCACTCTGAGAATAGCTACGTAGAGGGCAATGCAGTTAAGCTGGAGAGCCACTTATAATGTGTGCTTGTACCACCATAACAAACAGGTTTTAACCTAGAGGATTAATTAATTCCAGCGTCAATAGATACACACAGACTGGGACAGTGCAAATCAAATAGCTATCAGGCTCAAACTGTATAAGGTCAGAACAACAACATCAGCTACACGCTTATGCTGGAAAACATAGCAGGCAGTTACAAATCAGCGCAGTGGCTGAGTAGTCCATTTAAACTCAGTCAGGTCTAGCCTACTTCTGGCAATGTTTAGCGACCCAGCTACCCTTACAGGTAGCACCCCACAGCCGAGTCCACAAAAACAATCAGTGGGCTGTGGAGCTTAGGAAGCCAGGGGCTTAGCAAGACACGGCCGTCAGTACGCCCAGAGCCACGTTGTTGGAGGCTTTTGTCTTTTACCTGGAGGTAGCGGCAGTTGGAGATCCTTCCTTCCTGTACCCGCCGCGGTCAGTATCTTTCTGTGGGGGGGGGGCACAACCTGCCTGGAGGTAGTGGCTGTTGGAGATCCTTCCTTCCTGCACCTGCCATGGTTAGAGAGACTAAGGCCAACTTCTACCATTCTGAGTTTGACTCTGCCTCAAGATGCCCAGCTAAATTTTGTTCCACAATCAAAGAGCTGTTTGGTCATACAGCTGGAAATGTACTTCCCTTGAAAATTATCTCTGACAATGTTACTATCAATGATAGCATGGACATTCTCCAGGCCTTCAACAACCACTTTGCTATGGCAGGCCTAGCATTCGACAATTCACCAGCATCCATGTCACGTTCTCAGGTTAGTGCATAGATTCCTCAACCTAGCACCACTAATGTGGTCTTCTCATTCCTTCCTGCTTTGTTGAAAGAGGTTGAAGACCCCTTTCTACAGTAGGACACCAAGAAAAGCATTGGTGCTGACTCTCTCGACTTCTGCTTCTTAAAGATTACATACCACATCCTAGCTGTACCAATCACACACCTATTTAACTTGTTCTTGTCCCAGGGAACTCTTCCACACCTATAGAAAATTGCCCACATCATTCCTTTGTTTAAATCAGGGGATCCCTGTGACCTAAATAATTACAGGCCAATATCCATCCTACCAATATTGTCTAAACTGCTGGAAACAATTGTGAATACTCAGTTGAGAACCTACCTAGATAACAAGAACCTTCTAAATCCTATGCAGTCTGGTTTTAGAGCCAAGCACAGTACCATTACAGCTCTGGCCAAAGTGACTGATGACTGGCTACGAAAGCTGGAAAACAAAAGAATTGTATGTGCCATGTTCCTGGAGCTTAGCAAAGCCTTCAGTACTGTCAACCACTGCCTGCTTCTTTCCACCCTAAAAGTGATAGGTCTGGACCCGACCTCTCTGAGCTGGTTCAATAATTACCTTACAGATAGACTTCAGCAGGTCAAGGCCGAAGGGGAGCTCCCTCCACTCAAATCACTAAAAAGAGGCATTCCACAGGGATCCATCCTTGGGCCTCTATTGTTTGCCATTTATATAAACAATATTGATGTTGGCATCAAGGAGGCCAATATTCACCTTTTCGCTGATGATACAGTGTTGTACTTAAGCTGCCCAACTCCGGAAGCCACCTGTGGAGATTTACAAACAGAATTTAACTTGTTGCAGAATCAGCTCATGAATAAAAAACTCTTGCTCAATGCCAAAAAAACAAAAGCTATGCTATTCTCTCCAGCTACTCATTCAGCGAACCCTGCTATCTCTGGCTCTTTACCTCCCATAAACACTTTACTAGGAGAGAAGTTGGAATTTGTTATGAAATTCAAGTACCTAGAGGTCTGTCTAGACCACAGACTCTCCTTCACGGAGCATGTTGAGGATCTGCTGAAAAAGTTGAGGCAGAGGCTTGGTCTCTTCTTTAGAATAAACTGCCTCCTGACCAAAGATGCCAAGATGCAGTTAGTTCAATCCACGTTTCTATCCCTAATTGATTATGCCAATTTCATTTATAGTCAGCGTAATGCCTCCTGTCTTACTAAACTGGACACCTTATACCACAGAGCCATGAGATTCATAACTGGCCTACCTATCACCACCCACCACTGCTCCTTATATGCAGCTGTGGGGTGGACCTCCCTTCACTACAGAAAGAATAGAAATGTGGCTCTCTGGAATTACAGAGCTATTACCAAAAAATTACCCGAATACATTTCTGACTGTTTGCCATTATACGTGGTAGGCAACTACGCATTAAGAAGCTATTCTCTGTTTTTACTGAAGGTACCTATGGCCAATACATGCTTTGGGAGAGTGGACATAGGCTTTATGTTGCCCTTACTCTGGAACAAACTACAGAAATCTATGAAACTGACTATCCCTGTTAGTCTTACCACTTTTAAGACCTTGTATGCCAAGGCTGTTAAGGAGCAATGCAGCTGTTCCCAGCATACTTAGCATGCTAGGGTGCCTACCGCATACCTGACCACTACATCTCCACCTAACCTGGCCCCTTGATTATCTCCACCTATACCCCCCTTTTTTTCTGCTAATCTACTACCTTTCTTACCCTTTAGATTCCTAACATATATGTCCCCAGCCCATCTACCGTAGCACCCCTCCTAGAACAGCTGCAGTCTTGTACCCATCCCCTCCATATCTGCCCCTTAAGTTTGTATATGTCCTGACCAATGATATATCGTGCTGTTTGAAAATGTTTTAATATGCTGGCTGATTCAGAATGTTTTAATTGCCCTTTTTATACCATTCTCCCTAGCCTCGTTAACCCTATACCTGAAATACTTGTTATTGCTCTGTGTATTTTTTTTTCTATTTCTGTATAATTAAGTCTATTTATTATTTGTACATAAAAGTGTTATTCTTGACCTTGTGTAACACAGGTCCATCTTGTAAATGAGCCTACTCAATGGTGTACACCTGGGTAAATAAAGACTTGATTGATTGATTGATATTTTAGTCTGGATGCTATAGGCAGTAGCCCACCTGTGAGGAGTACTATAATGATTGTGCTGCACTTGTACTAGGTGAACTGTATGTTGTCTTACCCTCTGATCCATCAGCTGAAGACTTCATGAAGACAAGCAGCCACTTCATAGCAGTCAGACAAGGAGGTGTTGTTAGATTGGAGGGTAGGCATGGATTAGGTTGGGGGGGTAAACTGACTGAATAACTTTGGAATTATACATGGGGATACAGTTGGTTTTGCAGATGTTTTCCAGGGCGGTGACAGACACAGCCACTTGTAAGATGTATTGCACAAAATGCACGTGTTGTATACTGTTTTGAACTACATGTAGTGATAGCCAGCTCTGCACAATAACAGCTTGGTGATGCTAGTCCAGAAATAGACCAATAACATCAGAGCTTGACAGTCACCACATCAGTTGCTGTAAGATAGTAGTAATTATAAGTGTCATTGAACATAGTTTATCTCTGCTCAGGGTGTAAACAAAATCCAACACAGGAGATTTTTGCTTAGCAAGACAAACTGCAGGATGTTGTAAAGCTATGCTTTTTTTATGGCTTAATAGAGAAAAGTCCACGGCAATGGTAGCAGCGAATTCAATTTGGCAATAGTTGAGGAAAAAGAATGCAGCCAGTCTTCATACTTAGATTCTGTACTGCGACTGGTGCCAGGCTGCATTGCATTACTCTTGTGTATTAGGAAGGCTTTAGACAGTCTGGGGTAAATAGTTACATAACCTCACAGCTTGACAGTCAATACATCAGTTGCTGCAAGATAGTAGTGTAATTATAAATATCATTGAAAGTACTTCATCTGTGTTTGGCTTGTAAAATGTATCCAACATAGGACACTTTTGCTTAGCAGGAAGAACTGCATAATGTTTCATAGCTGTGCTTCTTTATGCATTAAAAGAGAAAAGTCTGCATGTAGGACAGCAACAAGTTTAATATGGTGATGCTTGAGTGAAAAGAATGCAGTCAGTCTTCATAGTTAGATTCCGTACTCCAACTCTGATGCCAGTATGCATTGCATTAATGTTATGTCTTAGGAAGGCTTTAGACAGTCAGGAAGTGTCTAATTTCATGGGTCAGACGGAATTGCAAAGTTTCTATGAAGTGCACACTATGCTTGAGACTCTTTCAGAGCTCCTGCTGCCAGTGATGGGTTGTCCCAGTTTAAATTTTAGTGCTCTTTATGACACTGCCAGCGATGGCTGTGTACCCATTCTATCCAGCTCTTAGCCTGCATAATATGCTCCTTCATGTCACTCAGTGTTGCAACGAATATTTGACTGTCTGACTGTAGTATATACTGCAGCTTGATAAGTCTCAGGAATGTGCTTTCCTACAGCCATTTCCTGAAACTTGCAGGCTGATACTATCTAGCAGGTATAGGGAGGCTAGCCGTAGGGCCGGGGAGGGGGGAGGTTAGACTGAAGGAGATAGCTAGGGCATTGTCTCCTCCAGGAAGGGTATATATAATTCATCATTTGCTACCAACACATTTACATGTTGGACTGGTAGTCAGCAGCAGAAGCCGTATTCTCATTTCTGTAGACTTCTGTGGGACATCTGTACAGACTGTAAGGAGCAAACAACAAAAAACATGAACAAATAAACAAGCCTGCCTGAACAGGTCCTCAGGTTGTAAGCACTTACAATGTTATCCTTTTGTCTTCCATTACCTGAAGAAAAAAAGTGGCTTCTTAACTATTGCAGCCTCTGCTTTACAAGAATTCCCTCAAGCACCTGCAGGAAAACTGCCCACAATAAAAACTAAAACAGCAACAAAACCAGGATTTAATCAAGCAAATAAAAATTGCATCCTTAATCCATAGGTGGGTTTCACAGGGTGGAACAACAGAGAAGGGGTTGGGAGGCCAAGTACTTTGACCCTTCGCTATACAAATAATTGTTTGACAGCAAAAGATTGAGATGCTTCAGTCGCATTGACAATTGAAAGCGTTATTCGCGCTTCTTTACAGTTGTCTGGCAAATCTTTCATCAGTGCAAGCAAACCAAAACAAACAAACAAAAAAAAAAACAGCACACAAACAATCCTGGCTGAATAGCTGCTGAGGTTGTAAAGATTTACAGTGTTAAAACACAGATTAACATAACTGATAATATTTGACATGTATTACTATGCTGAGCTGTTATGGGCTAGAACGCAGATCAAGCTGTATTGCCAAGTCTGTATGCAGGGCGGGGGATGGAATCACTAGGATGGCAGCCCCTCCTCACTATGAAATGTTAATTAAACTTAGAAGTAGGGGTGCTTCAAATATATTGTAAAATATAATAATTTCTGCAGCCCCAAAGGCTATAAGTAAAAGTGTTCCCAGGGAGATCAATAATGTTACATATATTGAGTGTCACGTACTTGGCTTTGCGGCACTGCCCTCTTGTCTTGCTACACTTATGAGGGGTAACACGCAACAAGGTAAAACTAACAGAGGGGTGGATAGCAGTCCCACTGACATGTAATTTGGACTACGATGTCATCCTGCTTGGAGGTGGCATTATAGGCATGTGAGATATCATGCTGCAACTGCTAGAGCATGGCATGTAACTGAATTAGCCAGCCTAACGTGTATCTGCCTAAAATCATGGATAAGGCAGAAGTCAACTTTTAACAGACAGCCCCCTGTTGCTGTCGGCTTTAAAGAGGGCAAAAACTGTGACAGTAATTGTGGCCTCAGGTAGCACAGTAATATAGCATGGACGAGCAGGAATTACATTTGTATGCAGGTGACGGGATGAAATCGCCAGGATGGCAGCCCCTCCACATTGTGTAATAATAATTTATATTGTCAGTAGAGTTGCTTCAAATATAACGGGAAATAACAAAATTCTGTAGCCCAAAAGGCTATAATTACACCTGTTTGCCCGGGAAAACCTGACTGAATAACTTTGGAATTATGCCAGGGAATACAGTTGGCTTTCTAGATCTTCTCCATTGTGTCGCCAGACATAGGAACTTGCCAGATGTGCTGCACAAAACACAGATGTATTCTATACTGGTTCGCACTACATGTGATGATAGGCAGTCATGTATAATAACAGCTTGCTGTTGCTTAGGGCAGAATAAAATGCACCCCATAATTAGTTACATAACATCACAGCTTGTCATTCAACACATCAGGTGCTGCAGGACAGTAGTGGAATTAGAAGTATCATTGAAATCAACTCATCTCTGCTCGGGGTGTAAAAAAATCCAACACAGGACAGGCTTGGTTAGCAAGAAGGACTGCAGACTATTGTAAAATTTAGCTTTTTTATGGTTAAATACAGGAAAGACTGGGCGGAGGACAGCAGTAAATTCAGGTTGGCCATGCTTGAGCAAAAAGAGTGCACCCAGTCCTCACAGTTTGATTCTGTACTCCAACTCTGGTGGCAGTCTGCAGTGACAGGGGTGGCTTAGAATGAAGGAGATAGGTAGGGCATTCCCTACGGAAACTTAAAAAATGCTTTATTTATCAAAATGATTTGAAGACCCCTCTCTTGTTTCACTGTAGCACTGTATTGTAAGTAAAGCGAGCCCAAGTCAGAATGCATACTGTATGGAGTTTTGCACATAGAATAAGTACACAGCTGAAAGCCTAATTGTTGTTCCCTTGAAATTTGCACACTTTACAGCTCACAGGCTATGGATAGGGCATGCAAATGAAATACCAGCTGTATCATTTTCTGGAGGCAGAAAAATCCAGAACAGGACAGGTTTGCTTAGCAAGACGGACTGCAGGCTGTTGAAAAGCTGAGTTTTTCTATGGTTTAACACAGAAAAGTCTGGGCCAAGGGCAACAGCAAATTCAGTTTGGCCATGCTTGAATAAAAAGAATATACCCAGTGCTCACAATTCGATTCTGTACTCAAACTCTGGTGGCAGCCTGCAGTGGAGGTGGGGGGGGGGCAGGGGGGGTCAGAATGAAGTAAATAGCTAAGGCATCCCCTAATGAAACATGAAAAGTGCTTTATTTAACAACACAATTTGAGGACCCCTCTCTTGTTTCACTGTAGCACTGTATTGTAAGTAAAGAGAGACCGACTCACGATGCATACTGTATGGGGTTTTGTACATGGAATAAATACATGACTGAAAGCCTAATTGTTCTTCTCTTGAAATATGCACACTTTACATGTGGCAGGCTATGGAGGGTTCATGCAAATGAAATACCAGCTGTATTATTTTGATATACCAGAAGGGGGGCAGACAGGGGATAAGATGCAACTGAAAAAGTTCAACAGAAAGGTAGACATATACCTGTAGCACATACATAGGATAACTGCACTCCTAATTAGTGTGCCAAAGGAAGAGGCTTTCTTTTTTCACTAGTAATGCTTCCTCTTTTGATTGACTAGGTGGAGTGGTGCTCCTAAAGCCGAGCTAGGGGTGATCTCATGAGGAACTGGTGCCGTCTTTCTGTAGCTGGGGTACTGCATTATACACTGCAAGCTGTCCCTGGTATTTCACATCTGCTTTACAGGAAGTCCTTCATCCCAACTGCAGTAAAACTGGCCAGAGTGCAAACTAGAACAGCAACAAAACCAGCATGTAATCAAATAAATAATAATCAGGCATACAAATAACTTTCTGACAGCAAAACATTTAGATGCTACAGACCTACTGACAATTGAAAGCGTTATTCCAGCATTTTCACAGTTGTCTGGAAAATCTTTCATCAGTGCAAGCAAACCAAAGCAAACAAAAAAAAAGCACACACAAATAATTCTGGCTGACCAGCTAGTCAGGTTGTAAAGATTTACAATGTTGTTATTTTTCTTCTACTGGCAAAACACAGATCAACATCACTGGCAATATTTCAAATGTAATACTATGCTGAGCTCTTACGGGCTACAATGCAGTTCAAGCTGCATTTCAGGGGAGTGGATGGCATCGCTACGATGGTGGACCCACCCCACTAGGAATACTAATTAAACTTTGAAGAAGGGATGCTTCAAATATATTGGGAAATATAATAAGTTCTGTACCCTCAAAGGCTACAAGTAAAAATGTGTGCACAGAGATCATTAATGTTCTGGCTACTGAGTGCCCTGTACTTGGCTGTGGGACACTCTCATCTTGTCTTGCTACACTTATGAGGGGCAAAAGCCAACAACCTAATACTAACAGATGGCTAGAAAGCGGTACCACTACCATGCAGTTTATACCATGGTGCCATCCTTCGAAATGTTTGCAGGGAGATCATCAATGTTCTGTCTATTGACTGCTGTGTACTTGGCTGTGGGGCACTGTCATCTCATCTTGCTACACTTCTGAGGGCCAAAAGCCAGCAACCCAATACCAACAGAGGGATAGATAGCGCTCCCACTGCCATGCAATTTGCCCTATGGTGTCATCCTGTTTGGAGGTGTAATTTAGGCATGTGAGATATTGTGCTCAGACTGCTACGGCATGTGTTGTAATAAAGTTAGGCACCCTGACGCTGTCACCTCAGAGGCAACAGAAGCAATTGGCCAGGGGATAATATGGTCCCACCTTGCCACACTTCTGAAGGGTAACACACAACAAGTTAATATCTCCTCATGAGGTACTGGTGATACCTTTGTATGAGGAGCGGAGGTCACGAGGGTGCTCCACAGCCCTCCCCCACCAAGCAACCGTCGGACTCCCCCGCTGATCTGCCCAGAGTTTGGATCCCAAAGGAGAAGAGGTCTCAAGGGCGCTCCACAGCCCTCCTCCACCAAGCAACCGTCGGACTCCCCCACTCATCTGCCCAAGTAAAAGCCCAGCCCTGCACACCAGCGGCTTTTTTGAAAGTGTGCTTGAACTTGTTCCTGGTGCTTTGGTGCCTTTTTCTACATTTTAAAAAGACAATTATACTCTGAAGTGCAGTTTCAGCTTCAGGACTCCAATAGTAAGCCTCCTACCTGCCTAGCCCAGCTGGCGTCTGTTATCTGGAGCTGCAATAGGTTTTCCATTGGAGTAGACTGTTTAGCCCCGCTGAACACTACGCTGCTCAGCTCCCCACCACCCCCACCACCACCCTTGGTTGGCTCTCCCTTATATAGGCTGATGAACATCATGTGGGGCTGAAAATAACCTATCAGCTCAGTTTCCCATCTGCAGGTTATCTTTTCCCAACACTAGTGGCCACCCTTCCAGCCTAGATTATTCCACTCCCCCAGCTGCCTTTCTTGCTTGCTACTCTGCAGTGTCCCATCTAATCCCATGTCTTTTTTCCTTTTTTCTTTCTGATGCTGCTGCCATCCTGTGACTTATCTACAACATCTTATCTCATGTCTTTTTTTCTTCTTTCTTTCTGACACTGCTGTCACCCTGTGATTTATCTACAACGCCCTGCTCTGTTTTTCTCTCACTCTAAGCATCCCTATTAGTGCTATATCCCTGCCTCTACATTGCTCCCTGCTCTTCCTTAGCTCTTGCCCCTTGGCAATCCTTTTTGGTAGCCCCTTGTCCCCTGCCCTATCAGGCAGTTCTTTCTTTACCAACTCTCACCATGACTGTTCCCCTCCCCTCCCCTCCAGACCCTCCGGGGGTGTGGACACCCTTACAAGCCAGTCTGTCTCCCTGCCTTCTCCCAAATCACCCACTGCTTGGCTCTCCTCAAAAGGGCTAAAAATTGCCCACCTAAACGTACATAGCCTTCTAGCCAACCTGGCAGAACTTACTGCTTGGATTGCCCACTACAATCCGGATATCTTGGGTATCTCAGAAACTTGGCTGAAGCCTCATATTCCTGATGCCATGTGCACCCTCCCGGGGTACAGCCACATCAGACGTGATTGTGTGGGTAACAAATGGGGTGGCAGGTGCTACTCATCACAATGTGCACCTCGGCTTGCACGTGTTCTTGCGCTCCGTTCTTCTTGTTTGGGGCACACAAAGAAATTACATCTGATATGTGCTTACAACCCACCCAAGGGTGGACTGCCAGGACTCTCCTCACTTCTCCACAGTACAAGTGACAAAGTGGGTCCCAATGAAATCCTCGTCATAGGTGATTTCATCCTAGACTGGCTGGGATCCAACCGCAAATTATATGAGCCACTGCTCTCGGGTCTTGCCCTAAGCCAAATTGTCACTGAACCTACCAGGCCCTCCTCCCGGGGGGACAAAGGGTCACTAATCAACTGGATCCTGACCAACAGACCTGATAGGATCACATCCTCAGATATCCTCCCTGATGCCATCTCTGATCACTCGCCTATCTTCTGCACATGGGGCATTTCACAGACTAAAGTCCCCAGTAAAATGATTCTGATGAGGGATTACTCCAAGTTTAACATACATGACTTCCTCTCAGACCTCATACTAGTTGACTGGTCAGGGGTCACTGCCCAAAATGACCCAGCATGAGCCCTGGATGAATTCCTAACTAAATTTATCCCCGTGCAGAACAAACATGCCCCCCCTCACTAGGAGGCGAGTGAGGGGCGCCATTATCAAATGGCTTCTTGGGGGCCTATTCTCCCTTATGAAACTCAGGGACAAATGCTGGGAGACCTACAAGGCCTCCCAAAGCAACACTGATCTCCTTGCTTACAGGGCCCTCAGAAACTCCTGCAAAAAAGCCATCCGCTCGGCAAAAAGTGAGTTCTGCCAATCCGCCCTGCTCTCCTCAGCCAGCAACCCGAGGAGTTTCTGGCAGAATATCAGAAGCACAGTTGGTGGGTCTGCCAGAGTGCAAGTCACTGACTTACTCATTAGTGGGGTCAGCTGTAATAACCCCCATACTATCTCAACTGCCTTTAACTCCATGTTCTCTGAACTGTCTGCCCCACCTTCCCTGTCCTCTGCCCCCAAGTTCCCTGACTCCCCACCTCCTGGACCCAACTCCCAACCCCCCTTCTACCTACAACAAGTGTCTGTCAACGAGACCCAGAAGCTCCTCACCAGCCTCTCCCCTCACAGCGGGGCAGGGCATGACAGCCTTGAGCTGAAACTGCTCAGATTAGGGGCCCACTTCCTTGCCAGGCCCATCACGCACATCTTCAATACCTCCCTTAACTCCGGGATCATCCCAGATATCTGGAAAGTGGCCAAGGTTGTCCCTGTCCTAAAACAAGGAAACCCCAAGGATCCCCTGAACTATCGACCCATTGCCATTCTGTCTGCTGCCTCCAAGACTCTTGAGAAAGTTGTGGCCTCCCAGCTATCCCAGTATATACAGAACAACAACCTTCTTTTTCCTGCACAACATGGGTTTAGGAAAGGGCATAGCACGTCCACCGCCCTTGCTGTAGTCACCTCGTCTATCAGAACTGCTGCTGACCAGGGCAACCTTACTAGAGCCATCTTTGTGGATCTCTCCAAAGCCTTCGATAGGGTCAATCACTCAATCCTCAGCTCCACTCTCACCTTCCAGGTCTCTCCCCCCCCACCATGCATGGTTCATCAACTGCCTCTCTGGCAGGCAGCAGTACACCAACTTTAATCGACTCTCCAACCCCTCTCCTGTCCGCTGCGGGGTCACTCAGGGTTATGTCCTTGGCCCTACCCTCTTCTCCCTCTTCATTAACAAACTTCCATCCATCACTGTCCATGGGCATACCATCCTGTATGCAGATGACCTAGTCATCTTGACCAGTGCCCGGGACATCGCCACCATTAACTCCCAACTAAATGCTGACTTCAAGTGCATACAGTCCTGGCTGGTGGAACATAGACTTACCATCAATCTTAAGAAAACCCAAGCCATGCTTTTTGGCTCACAGAACAAGACAAAATCCTGTATTACTCCCCTTAAAATCCTTGGGGCTGACGGCTCCCCCCTGCAGACAGTGGCCGCAGTCAAGTACCTGGGTGTCACTCTGGAACTGCAGCTTGATCTTACCCTGCACATTTGGAACATCTGCAAGGCTACTAATGGTAAGCTTGGCCTCGCTTTCAGAGCCAAAAACTGCTTAACTCCAGCAGCTCATATGGCCCTAGCCAGAGGGGTCCTCCTCTCTACACTCTGCTATTGGCTGGTAACCTTTGCCCCTGTACCTAAATCTAGCCTCCTGAAATGGGACACTGCCTACAATAACATCTCCTGCTTCATGCTCTTCACCCTTCCCCTCATGCACTGCTGTGATCTCTACACACGTCTGGAGTGGCTCCCTCCAGAGAAGCATCGCACCTTTGTACTTGGGAATTTCATCAACAACATCATCAGATCAGCCACCCCTTCTACCCTCACCCTTCCCCTCAATCCTGGCACCCCTTCCTATCATCTCAGGTCGAGGGCAGCACTGGATCGCCTGGTTCCTAGAACCCTCTCCCTTATGGGGGATCAGGCCTTCACCACCTACGCCCCAAAAATTTGGAACTCGCTTCCGGCCCTCACCCGGTCCTCCTCCTCCCAACCCCACTTCAAAGCCTCCCTTTGGAACTTCCTGAAATCATCCTCCACATGTCCCTGTACCTCGTAGTTCACTAGTGTCTAGTATGCTGAGGTGTCTTAGCGTCCACTGCACTTACCCTCCAGTATTGGTAGTGAATCCAGTACTGGACATCCGCTCTCTATACTCTCTCCCTACCCCTCCTCCCTCCCTCCATAAGGGTTCACCCATCCATCTATACCCCCAACCCCAGTGCTACCCCCTTCGCCTCTGCCCCCCACTGACACTTACTTCTGTTTGCACTAATCATACCAGTTATGTATTTTGCTGCTCACTGCTGTTCTCACCATGTATGTTCCACAGTCGTATGCATCATGTGCTAATTGCCTCTAACGCTATCTTGCTACCTATTCATTCCAGATTATGTCTGTTATTTTCTTGTATGTTAAATTTGACTTATACTGTCAGCTTCCTATCCAATTCCTGTTAAGCCTGTTATCCCACTGTATGTAATTGACTCCTTCACTGTTCTTGTATGCTTCTACCTATGTAACCCTCCCGGGTCGCACCTGAAAATAGGCACTTGGCTGTCTAGTGTGCCTTACCCAGTTAACAAAAACAAATAAATAAATAAATTTCTCCACTAGCCTGCTACACATAAGGAGTCAGTGGAGTACGAATTTAAATGTGTATCTCCCATGCAATACAGACAGCATCCTCTTGCTGGCAACTTTAGCACTAGCTGTAATTGAGGGGTAACACGCAACAAGGTAATACGTCCTCATGAGGTACTGGTGACATCTCTGTGTTCCTCCAGTAGCCTGCTGCACATTAGGAGACAGCGGAGTATGAATTCAAATGTTTTTTTCCCCACGCAATCCAAACAGCACCATGTTGCTGGCCACTTTAACACTGACTGTAATTATCGCCTCAGCTACAATGGTAGTAATTAGCTTCGGTAGTAAATGGCTGTGGGATAATGTGGTCTCAGCTTCCTACACTTCTGAGAGGGAACACGCAACAAGGGAATATCTCCTCATCAGCTACTGGTGACGTCTCTGTATTCCTGCAGTAGCCTGCTGCACATTAGGAGACAGCGGAGCACGAATGTAAATGTTTTTTTTCAGGGGAGTGTATGGCATTGCTGTGATGGCGGCACCTCTCCACTACAGAATACTAATTAAACTTTGAAGTAGGGTTGCTGAAAATATATCTGGAAATATAATAATTTCTGTAAACCCAAAGGCTATAAGTAAAAATGTGTGCACGGAGATCATTAATGTTCTGGCTGTTGAATGTCCTGTACTTGGCTGTGGGGCACTCTCATCTTGTCTTGCTACGCTTCTGAGGGGCAAAAGCTAACAACCCAATACTATCAGAGGGTTAGATAGTGCTCCCACTGCCATGTAATTTGTACTATGGTGTCATCCTGTTTGGAGGTGTCATTTTAGGCAAGTGAGATACCGTGCTCGGACTGCTATGGCATGTGCTGTAATTGAGTTAGACACCCTGATACTGTCGCTTCAGAGACAACGGTAGCAATTGGCCATGGAATAATATGGTCTCACCTTGCCACACTTCTGAGGGGTAACATGCAGCAAGTTAATATCTCCTCATGAGGTACTTGTGATACCTTTGTATTCCTCCACTAGCCTGCTGCACATTAGGAGTCATCGGAGTACAAATTTAAAAGTGTTTCTCCCACGCAATCCAGACAGCACCCTGTTACTGGCAACTTTAGCACTGACTGTAATTGAGGAGAAACACGGAACAAGGTAATACGTCCTCATGAGGTACTGGTGATACCTCTGTATTCCTCCAGTTGCCTGCTGCACATTAGGAGACAGCGGAGTATGAATTCATGTAGGATCAGGGGACTAGATAATCCCTGGATCTCTTTTAGCCTTCTGGCTCAAATGAAAGATTGTAATCACCTCTAGCATAAGGCCAGGACCTCTGGCAGTCAACCTGACATACAGGCCTATAAGATTGCCAGGAATGCATGCACTAAGGCAATCCTTGAGCACAAAACACATTACTATAAGGACATCTTTGCCAAGACCTGGGCTGATGGGAAAAAATTCTGGGAAAACCTCTTAGAAATCACTGGGAAAGCATCCAAACAGGCTCCAACTATGTTAAATGTTGATGGGTCTATCACCCACGACCCAGTGTTAATTGCCAACACATTTAATTCATCCTTCACAGACCTTAGCTAAACTCTGCCCCAAATTTCTTTGAACCACCCAGCGCAGCTCCTACATCCACCAAATCAGAAAAGGCCTCTACCCACCCATGTTTCTACTTCAAAGCTGTCTTGGAAAGAGAGACCAAGACCTACCTATGTAAAGTTCTAAGAGGAACTAGGACAAGCAGTGATTCCCTTGACCTAAAACTTCTTATCCTAACTCTAGATGAAGTCTTATTCCCCCTCACCAAGCTTCTCAATCACTCCCTTATATTTTCACAGTTCCCCCAGATCTGGAAATCTGCTCTGGTTACACCAGTTTTTAAGAGTGGGGACAGATTACTACCTGGGAATTATAGGCCAATATCTATTCTTCCCCCGCTGTCCAAAGCACTTGAAAGGATTGTTGCTGACCAGTTTGTGGAGTGCCTGTAAAAATACAACTTACAATGTGTCCAACAACATGTTTTTCAGAAAGGGCACAGCACATCTACAGCCCTACTGGAATTCACAGGTTTCATTCACCATACCCTTGATCAGGGTCAACTTGTTGGTGCAACCTTTATTGACATGTCTAAAGCATTTGACACGGTGAATCACCATTTGCTGATACATCAACTTGCTGGGCTTGGTATATCTTCAGAGACCCCAAAGTGGTTCACCAGCTACCTAGTAAACCGCACATAGCAGGTGGTAATAGGGTCTGCCCTTTCTGCTAAACTGCCTGTCTGCTCTGGGGTTCCTCAAGGATCGATACTGGGACCCCTTCCATTTAGCACCTCCCTCAATAATCTTCCGGCATCCTGTTCCGAACCAGAACTCCTCTACATGGATGATGCGGTCATTTTCTCAAAGACTGCTGACCCTACCCTCCTTCAGGCCCAACTTCAGAAAAGTTTTACTGAAGCTGAGTCCTGGTTCAGCTCTCATAAGTTGGTGCTTAACTGCAAAAAAACTAAGGTCATGCTCTTCCATGGTACCCACAGCAAGCACAAAGACAAACAATTGGTGATTAAAAACAGTGCATTTGTTATCCTTGATCAGACTCAATATTTTAAATACCTAGGAGTTACTCTGGATAGTAAGCTCTCCTACTCCAACCATGTTGAGAATGTTGCCAAGGTAGATAACATTCGCTTAGGCCTTCTACACAGGCATAAACACTGCCTTACTACCAAAGCCCTCAGATTGGCTATCCAAAGTTCAATTGTGTCTATTATTGACCCTGGATTGGTCATTTAAGGTTCTGCCACAGACACAACCCTACTTCGGCTCACCACAGCTCTGAATAAGGCATTTCATCTACTAACTGGTGTAGCGTACCGTACTCACACTTATGACCTTTACAAACAAGGTAACTGGCTTCAACTCCAGGCTTGCATTGAATATCAAGCCTGCCTTTTGGCTAAGAAGGCAGATCTTGGTCTCCTACCACCAGGTTCCCTTCATCTTTTCAGTCCCTTCCAGGGCACTCGGAGCACACAAAGTTCTGTAAGCCAAACTTTTAATGTCGCTCACTGTCCAACCTCTCTCCGACTGCGATCCATTGCAGTTAGAGCTGTTTATTTATTTCCCTTCCTCCTGTGGTTGTGATGACTGCAACCGTGGGACCTTTTAAGCAGAAGCTGCATCAATTCCTAGTTTCCAGAGCATCTTGTGACTGCTATACCTAATCTCTGCTGACAGCTAAATGCACTGGGACCTCCATCTTTTACCATTTGCCACTGTATAGCCCTATGCTGCTTCTGTGCTATTCCTCTCACAGCACTTCCTCCCTTATCCCTTTCCCATTATTGCCCTCTTTTTCATCCTACCTCATCCTCCCTTCCTTTGTCCCTCCACTCCCACTTCCCCCCTCTCTGCTCTGTTTCCTCACCTTGTTCTCTCCCTCTACCCCCTGCCCCATGGGTCTTTCCCGCTCAAGCTTCATTGTGGAATTTCCCTTCTTGCTCTTTTTTTGCTCCATCCACACCCCAATTCACCCCCTGTACTTTCTTTCCTTGTAAGCCCTTTCACCCCCCTTCAGACAAGGTAACTGGCTGCACTTCACACAATATTTATCTTGCCATATTGTTCTTTTGTCTATGTAATTACTTTCCTCATGTTGTACTACTTACTGAAACCATTGTAATTTGCGATTCTTGTGACTTGACGTGGAACCTCTGTAAAAGAGCCTTTGGCTCAAAGGTCTTCCCATTTTGTTAAATAAATAAAATGTCCCCCCCCCACACAATCCAGACAGCACCCTGTTGCCAGCAACTTAACACTGATTGTAATTATCACCTCAACTACAACGGTACTAATATGCTTCAGTAGTAATTGGCTGTCAGATAATGTGATCTTGCCTTCCTACACTTCTGAGGGGTAACACGCAACAAGGGAATATCTCCTCATCAGCTACTGGTAACACCTCTGTATTCCTCCAGTAGCCTGCTGCACATTAGGAGACAGCAGAGCACGAATGTAAATGTTTTTTTTTTCCATGCAATCCTGCCTCATGACTGCTGGTGCTACCTACTGTTTACGCCACAATGATAGGCTGCTGCTGGTATGACAAACCGTGCCCAGACTGGCGCAGCTATTTTCTTTCAAGGTGGTGGCATGCTTTCAAACTAGTGCCACCAGCAGCGTCCACAATGATTGGTGGCCATGATACATGCCCCAAAATGAAGTGGCAGCATTGGCCACAACAGTGCCGCACCTCCACAACCTGCTTCTGTAGCAAGCTGCCGCAATTTCTTGCACATGCACTCAAGCAAACATAAAAAGCTGGGAGAAAAGTTGCCAGCATGTACATAACAGCCACAATCTTTTAAATTATTTTCTTTGGTCCACACATATACAGTTCTCAGTATTACAAATTAGAAGGAGACCAACCTTAGTAGTAGAAAATCAGTGCTTCATCTTATTTCTGTGCAAACTGCATTACAAATAACATGGTCCTCCTTCCTTTAGGACACCCCCTCTCCACTCAAGCAGTGCTGTTTACTAACACATTTCATGCCCTCTGGCACTTTCTCAAAGTAAAACAGGCACTACACACATAATCCATTTTGTAGTGAATTTCCTTAAAGACATATCCACATTCAAGTGTAAAATAAGTGCAAGGTCAGGTCCCAAGGTGGGGGCTGACCAAATAAGCAGACGCAAAAGACCGATAGGCCTATTCTGCTGGCATTTTAGTATGTTAGTATGTTAATATGTAACTATGAAAAATCCATATCTCGCATCATTTCCAAGATATGGGCTTTGAAAGTCACTGTTGGCACCACAATGTTAGCCTATGTGACATTTCTTAATTTTGGAGCACTGTAACTATAGGCCCATTGAATGCTTTGGGACCAAACCAAGAAATGGCACATCTGTTGTACCAAGGATTTCCACTCTGCCAATTTCAACTCAAAAGCCCCAACTGTTTTGATGCTGTGTGGTGGCAAAGAATTTCTGTTTTTGGTCTATGTTTTTTTGCAAATCATGAAAGTTTCACAAAATTTTGCAACAGAATGGGCACAACACTTTCGTGATTTGCAGAAGTGTTGCAACCATTATGTCGCAATTTGCTACAATACCGGTGGTCCTATCATCAAAAAGGAATGCCAAGGGATTTGTCCCCCAAAACAAACATAGTGCTGTGATCCTCAGGACCCAACTAGGTAAACGCAACAGTCAGTGTTTATCTAGGAGGTCACAAAGTTAAATGCCAAGCATTTTTCTATCTCACAAGATGGCCGCTGCACAACAGTAAAAGGGCCATTTGCAACAGTAAAATCTAGTGGCAGCAGTTTTCGAGAGACAGATATATTTTTTCCCTTTGACTTTCATGGGAAACTTGTTTTTTGAATAATTTTTGAATGGTTTAATATTTTTTTCCCAAATCTTCCAAAGGCACATTAGAGACCCAGACTGCATTTTCCCTGAAGATTTCAGACCAAACAGACAAATTGTACAGGCTGTAGCAATGAGCAAAGAAATGTGCAAAACCTCTTTTGTGCGTGTTTTTGGGTGCTCTGCAGCTCCGCAACTGCTCAACTGACACTAATACAATTTGCCAGATCCAGAGACATATGCTTCCAGACCGCGTATGCAAAATTTCAGGCAAATACACCATATGGTGACAAAGTTAATTAAGTGCAAAATTTGGGGTTTAACATAGAAGTGGCAGGGAAAATCTAACTGTACTGGCACTACTGTGCCAGTAAATGAGTATATACACACACACACATATATATATATATATATATATATATATATAATTTACATATACATACACATACATACATATAGATATATTATAGGGGCACAGTTGTACCCCTATATTTAGGGTTGAGTAGGCACTTCCATGTTAAACTCGAACTTTGCGCATTAATAACTTTGGACCCAGTCAATGGATTTGCACAAAATTTGTCATGCGCAGTGGTGCATCATAGATCTCTTAATATACCAAATTTAGTTTTGGTCAGACTTAAGATGTTTGCGCACCAAAATGCAGAAAAATGCACTTTTCACCAGTATTGTGGGCAGTCTTTTGGATTTTGTCCGTGGTGGTGCGCAGCAGTTGTGTGGCATGTCACTCTGTGACTTGGCTTATATGAAAGAGCTTGGGTCAAGGAACATGCTGCTTTTCATTTGGTGAAAAAATATTAATCCATTCAAAAGTTATTAAACTTTTAAATTCCCATTATAAGTCTATGGGAAAATTTATATGGTTATTTTGTAAAAGAAGAATGGGGTTTTGGCCATCTGGTCCCTTCTCATGATCAAAAAATTTACAGGTACAAGATCAAAGAATCTTTGATCTTGAGTAATTCTTTGATTGTGATGGCCACCATCTTGTTTTCATTTTGCAGTCAGAAAAAAATATCTCAGCTCAGGGGTGACTTCTGAAGTAAAACTGTGATGGATTTTGCTAAGGGGTCTTCCCTCTGTCGAGCCATGGTTTCTTGTAATCATGTCAAAAAATAGAGTTTTAATGTTTTAAATTCTTTGATCGTGGCTTGCTAGCGATCTTTGATCTTGAGCCTGCAAATTCTTTGATCACGAGATTCTTTGATTGCAGTCTTTGATTGCTAGGGAGGGACTAGATTGCCAGATTTAAAAATCAAATATCTCAGCCCAGGGGTGACTTATGAAGTCAAACTAGGATGGGATTTGCTCAGGGGACTTTGTTCCACCAAGTCATGCCTGTGGTTTAATTTATTTCTCTGAAAAAATTGAATGTTAACATTTTTTATTCTTTGATTGTGAGCCTGCAAATTCTTTGGTCATGAACCTGCAAATTCTTTGATTGCGAGATTATTTGATCATGATCTTTGTTCATGAGGGAGGGACTAGATGGCCAGATTTGGAGGGACCAGATAGCCCAATTTTCTCAACTTTTAAAATTAAATATCTCGAAAACGGGTTGGTCTTTTAACTTGAAATTTGGAGAGTGTTGAGGGGTTGTCCTGTATATGTGAATTATGGTGTTTAGGTGTTGGAAAAAACATTTATTGTGGAGATATTTTGTGGTGCAGTTTACACTTTGTGAACAACATTTTGCATTGTGGTACTGGCTTGAAATTTATAGGGTAGCTAGCCTCACTGCCATGGATGTACTTTACAGTGGTTAGGTGTGTAAAATGTAAACAGGTGTGGAATTATGCCACTCTGACAAATGAAAATCTCAGACTTTAAAGTGTAATATTTCAGAACCGGTTTGGTCTTTTAACTGGAAATTTAGAGGGTGTTGAGGGGATGTCCTGTACATTTGAATTGTTATATTTAGGTGTTGGAAAATTAATCTGTTGAGGAGATATTGTGTGATGCATTTTACATTTTGTGTATAGCATTTTGCATTGTGTTAGTGGCTTGACATTTATAGGGTAGCTAGTCTTACTGCCATGAAGGTAATTTTTAGTGGTTAAGTATGGAATTATGCCACTCTGATGAATGAAACTTTGTTTTGTTTGAAGCTGGTGGGACTGTGGGGCCCCCAACAATATTTGCATCCACCAATAGATATGATATTCAGAACTTGTACTGTTATGTTAGACAGAAATTTGCAAGTTGGTGGGAGCGCAGGACCGAAAGGGCCCCATACTCCCACCAACTTGCACGAGTTTGTACTTTACTATGCTTTCTCAAAAAGTAAGGACATTATATGCAAAAATCTGTGTTAATGCATCCTTTAGGGTTAAAACACAAAAAGTCAGGAAATGAGACCTTTAGGGTGGCCCCCTCCTCTCCTCATGTACCCCCCATCCTCCCGAGATTGACAGATGCTGGGGTGTGTTACTGGGGTTGTGAGGCCTAAATGTCACCCCATTCTTCTTTACTGTGGCTTCTGAATATGATTACACCTGGAATGGAGTGATATTTAGGCCTCACAACCACAATGACACACCCTGGCGTCTGTCAATCTCAGGAGGATGGGGGTATTTGGGGGGGACCGACCCTAAAGATCTAATTTCCTGACTTTCTGTGTTTTAACCCTAAATTATGCATTACTGCAGTTTTTTTGCATAGAATATTCATATACACACATATATCTATCTATTCATATATATACACACACTCACATATGAAAAGGGGGGACCACTAGCATGAGGGATAATTTTTTATACAGAGTGGGTCAATTATTGATGGGGGGGAGCACAAGCACCAGCAATATTTCTTTTTGTACAGAACAGGCTGGTAAGCGGCAGGGGGACCACGAGCACCAGGTAGTTTTAGGTGTACATTAGAAGCTTGCAATTGGTGGGGTAGTGCCTGGGACTACTGGGGGCAGTTGTGCCAGCTAGGTGGCTGCATTACCTAAAGCAGCTGCTGGTGTTGTCTTTTGTGCCATGTAAAGCCATTGAATATATGGTAGTTTGCCCCGCCCTTGCCTGCATTATCTGCTGGGCCACCTCCGGGAGGTGTCTTCTATTGAGGTTTTTAAAAATCTGTAGAAAATCTTTTTATTTGAGCAGGGTTTTAGAACCTAAGGTAGCTCTGGTTTATTATCTGGCTGATTACACATAGCCTGTAGTTTTAGCCACTTTGGATTTTTATTTGTTTGGGATATGTTATTCTAATTCTGTGTTGTTTGTTGTATTGTCTGCATACATGTTTTTATTGTAAAGGTGCTCTGGGTCTTCAGGGAAGGGTGCCCTATATAAATAAAAGCTACTGCTACTACTTTTGCATGTGCACTAATCCTCTCTTCCCATGCAGCAACTCCTTTTGAATATGGGGATAGGGTGCAAACCCTGGTCTGTGCAGGAAAAGACCCATTAGTGCCTGTGCAAACCTTTGAATATTAGGCCTTAGGTTCAAAAGTAACAGATAATGCAAAAAATATTATAAAGGCAGTTGTGATGGAAATAATAAATGTTCCATGTTATGCTCATTGTATAAATCTGGTAGTTCAGGGATTCCTTGATTAGGTAGGCACCACTGTACAAACATGTGTACTTTAGGTCTGACCAAAAACTTTTGTGATCATTTTAACTATTCTGAAAAGGCACATTAAACATCCAGCAGTGGAATCACCTTCCACTCCACCTCCTGAAATAGGATATGGCATCACGGTAGAACTTCACCTATTACATGATGGACCAGCTGCTAGAACAGCAGAAGGCTATCCATTGGTATGCTGCCGAGTATGATAATGGTAAGCGAGACATCGGCATCAGCCCAAGTCAATGGCACCTGATGAAGACCCCCGTACTGTGCTGAAGCCCTTTGAGGGTGCCACAAGGGTGGTAAGTGCTCATGCAGCTGACCTAAGCCAGGAATTCCCTCTCATTGCCCTCATTATCCTTTTATTTCTTCATATGAAAACTCAATATGAGGAAAAGGAGGATACAACTGCTGTCAACCTCATAGAAAGGATAAGATCTCATTTCTGGAATGACACTAGCATTTTCAAACTATGCTCAGATGACCACCACATACTGGCCACTCTCTTGGACCCTCTGTTGAAAGACACAAATGTAAAGGGACCTGGGATAGTCATATCCAATGACCTAAAGGCAAGCAATGTGAGAGAGCAGTAAGCCGGGCTGGTGGGATACTGGGATGTATAGGGACAGGCATCACCAGTAGAAAATATTAAGCTGGGAGTCCTCTATAGGCATTATCTCACACTTTTCTGCCCTATGACTCTGTTTCCTCCTCCATCCTGTCAGTTATAGACTATGGCCTTGTAGTGTGCAGAGTGGCCTTGTACATGGCGCATAAACGTGTGATCACAGTCCTCAATAAGGCCTGTAGGCTGACTCTTGGAGCTGACAGACTCACCCACTCTTGCTCCCTTTATGAGCAAACCAACAAGCTCACGCTCATCAATAGGATTACATTCCAGATATGCCTGTTAGGCAAGAAATCACTAATCAGCCAAGCTCCTCTGTGTCTCAGCAAATTGCTCCATACTTTTTCTTCAGGATGCCATACCAGGGGCCAGACTCAGGGCTCATTGGCTGTCCCATTTAGGGAAATGTCTCTTGGACAGAGGTCCTTTACCTACAGGGCTCCCTTGTGGCTAAAAAAAGTTCCCTGCTCACCTATTTACTGACAGCCTCCCCACATTTAAGTCAGAGTTGAAATGGTACCTAAATGCATTGGGGCCTGTTGTTGCAGATAGATTATGTACTACCAGTCCTTCTGTACCCATGTAATAATATGTGTGATTGTTGATACCCTGGACCCCTCACTCATCTGCTCCACATCATAACTGTCATAGCTGGCCTAAGCAGTGGGTAGAGTTTCCTCACCTGCCCTCCACACTAACTGCCCCTGCAATTAGGTAGGCCTGGCTTCGATCTCTCCTCTACAGGGTTGCACTCTAATCTGTTTTAGCACTTACTGTCCTGCTGGAGGACATGCCCAGTACTATCTGACCCCCTCCCTGTAGCCACCCCCCCCAAGTTGGTATTTTCCTTCCCCTTCCCTGTTAACAGGACAAAGTCTGTTCTACAGGCTTTTGAGGTCCTTATCTGTGTTCCCCCATGTGCTCATAGTCGTATTCTGTTCAAGATTTTTGGCAGTAGCTTCAGTAGCTGGTTACTTGTTATTATGTACTTATATTCTGCATTATGTCTCTCTGTTTGCATTACCATTGCACTGTTTGTTTAATGTTCCCTGAATTGTTCTTATTGTATACACTCCTTCCCATGAAGTGTGAACCACAGAGGGGGCAATTCCCCTTTTGTTGAACTGTATATGTCATGTACTTGAAGTAGAACCTTTACAAAAGAGCTTTCGCTCAAAAGTTTTTTTTCCAAACAATGAAATAAATTAATTAATTAAATAAAGACAGGAAGTTGTTATCCATCTGTACAAACAGTTGGTGATACCCCATTATGAGTACTGTGTGCAATTCTAGAGACTCCATCTCTGCAAAGACAAACAGGATGAAGGCAGTCCAGAGGAGTGCAACTAAAATGATGCAGGGTCTGCACCAGAAATCTTATGAAGAGAGACTAAAGAAGTTTAATATGTATACCCTTGAGGGAAGGAGGGTAAGGGTGGACATGATAGAAACCTTCAAGTACCTCAAGGGAATCAGCAATGTCCAAGAGTTTAGCATCTTTCAGAAAAAGAGATGTGCAAGAATAAGAGGGCACAATTTGAAGATGGGAGGACTGCTCATGGACAACGTGAGGAAGTATTTTTTTTCATGGGGAGGGTGGGGGATGCATGGAGTAACCTTCATGAGCAGGTCATGGGGTCAGAAACAGTAGGGGAATTCAAGAATGTATGGGAAAGACATCAGGCAATTCTGGTGGGGGTTAAGAAGAAGTATGCTGATGATTAACTAGGATCTGCAGCTTATCCAATAGATTGAAAAATGGGCAGTCTGTTGGGGCCAAGTGGTCTTTTCTGCCATCAGAGTCTATGTTTCTATGTTTCTACAGTATGTAAAAATGTAGGGATGCTCACTTTTTTGAAAATTGATCTGTCTCTTTTTCCAAAGACCTTTTTGCCATGATTTATGGAGGATGAATCTCATGCACTGTCCACTGGGCAAACAGAAGAGGATAATGAGGTGGATGGGGAGGGTTTATGTGTCCATTGTTTTTCTTTTCTTTTTTTTTGAAACAAACAGTGGGACACTGCACTGTTGTCTTCTTCACTTGAATCTTTAGTTTTAACTCACATATATGCTCCTTCAGCCCCTGAGCATATATGTGGGTCAAAAGGTTCTGTGCTTAACCTTCTTCAAAAACTGTCCACTTGGGGCTGAATGAGATTGTTTGAATTTTTTACTGGCCTACACAAGCCACATACATAACTTTTGGAGCAACATTGCCCATGGAGTGTGTACAACACTGATCCATGGCAGAACTGGACACACTGTCTATGTGTGGTACTGTCCCAATGGATGCACAATTTTTGGAGCCAGTAGGTTACCCTGTGGGATGCTACACTGTTTTTTTCAGGCAATCCTTATGGTTTAGTGAATTTTTGACAGACCAAATCAATTTTGGGGTCACCATTGCCTATGTGAAACAATGGCAAAACCAAAGGCCTTGTCCATGTGTGCCACAGTCCCAATGGGTCCACATGTTTTCAGACCCAGTAGCTCACACTATGGGATGCTGCACTGTTATCTTCAGTCAGTCTTTAATGTTTGGTGAATTTTTTACATGTCTACATAGGCTGCATGCATCATTTTTTTTGTGGGGTGGGATGGGGATGGGAATGTTGCCCAGGAAATCAGTGTGTACAACATTGATCCATGCTGGAACCAGATGCACTGTCCATGTACGGTACTGCCCTAATGGGCACATAGTTTTTAGAACTAGTACCTCACACAGTAGAATTCTGTATTGATATTTTGTAAGCACACATATGCTCTCCCTCGTGTGTTCATTCCTGTGCAGCAGGCATAGCTGCAATTTCAGCAGTATTTGCAAAGTTTTCTTTGTCAGGTAAAGCATTAGATTTCTCTGTCTCGTTTTGAATCACAGCAGGGTCAGTTTCCAAATCTGCAGTCTCTAGAGCTTCAGACTGTATTAACGCCAACACCATTTCCTTATTTTCTTTCAAGCCTTTCTTCCACCAGGCTTTGTCTTCCCTATTTGTGTGGCTTACCAAAGGATCCACAGATCCAGTTCAAAAAACTGACCTAGCAATGTAAACCACAGCAGCAACATTTTCGATCACCTGAGCTGGACCTGTAGGGAGGGAGGCCTGCTCTCCTATAGGTGCACCGGCAGAATGGCCAATCTCCAGGACAGCAGCCATGAGTCCAGCAGCTACCCCAGCCAAGAGTAGGGGAATTTTTAATTGGACAATGAATCACATGGGAGAAGAACATATAACAGTAACAAATTGTCCATACCACCATATAAAGAAAAATTACAATAGCAAACAAATGAAAAAGAAGAGCAAACCCCACCCCTCCCCATCCATTCCCATAAACAAAGTACACCCATCCATCCCTACACAAACCCCCCACCTACCTCCATTATCGCACAGTAAAAAGAAAAATACAACAAAACAACAACAATCCAGGCAAAAAGAAACAGCCCCCGCCCCAACCCCCACAACATTTACAAACGAAGGGCAATACGGGATAAGTGACCACCAACCACCTTCAAGGAGGCTCAAAATGAGCCTGCACATGTTTCCGTATCAAGGTGCACCCCTCACCCTTCCCAGAGTGACAATAGGACATATATATATATATATATATATATATATATATATATATATATATATATATAAAGTGCAGCTCTCTTTTCACCATTTGGAGCACAGCATCCTGTGACATAAACAGGGCCTGTAAAAGGAAACACAGCGAGCATGCCATAAAAAAATATTTAGAAAGAGTAACAATAAGCCTCTCACATGAGCCCCCATACACTGCAGTGGAGGGGGAAAGACCTAATATGACCACCCCATAAGACAAAAACCACCAACCAAGATCCCCCCAACTCCTTGCCAAAAGGTCCCAGAATGCTCTGGCAAAGGGGCATTCCAATAAAAAAATGGGACATAGATTCCAAAATTTGAACACACCCCTTCCTAGGACAGAAGCACTCTGACATGATCCTGTGTCTGGCATTAGCCTTCACACTCAATCGACCATGACTGCTATGCCAGAGGACATCACACATCCTGAAAGGGGTGAGGGGATCAGCCAAGTTAGCATGTAAAAGAGCAAACTGCACCTGTGGAATACCAGGGTACCCATGATATTTTAAAAATATTGAGCCAAAATATCCTGATATAACAATCAGGGAAGAGACAACCTAGGGAGGATATATGCCCTCCTCCATCTATGTAATTTTTCCAGTATAGTTGCCTGCTCCTCTAGATAGTAAAGGAAAAAAAATGTGGTCATGTCCATTGTTGCAAAATGGGATTGAACCAAACTGCCATCCAGGGTTTTGAACACCTATCCACCCCAATGAGAAATAAACCAAAATTCCATTTAACAAAATGACAAGTTAACTTAACAACTGAATTAAACATATTCAAACCCCCCTCCCTGATGGAGAGGTACAGGAAATCCCACCTAATGGGGTTTAATCTACTTCCCCATAACATCTGAAAAAATAAACTGTAAAAGTGAGTTTCCATATCCCTTGGAATCAAATCTGTCCCAAATGAAGAAAAAGGGGAAGTAAAAACATCCTAACTACAGTCACCCATTTACATTTGGATTGTTTCCAGGACTTCCAAAGGGAAACCCTGGCTGTGCAGGAGGGCAATTTCAAATCCCAACTGTAAGCAGCCATATCACCAACCCCAAAATAAACCCCCAGGGTATGAATGGGCCCTGCTGTCAATGGAATTCCTCCTATTGAGCCCCCCATGACCTGTAGCCCTAGAGCAATCACAGTGCATTTTGAAATATTCAAAACTGTTCCCAAAATGGGACCGTAGGAGTGAAAAATATCCAGCATGATGCACCCTGAGGCCACATCCTGTACCAGAAGAGTAACATCGTCTGCATAGGCAACTACTTTCACGATCCTAGAGGATGGGGGGTACAAATACTCCTAATTTGAGGGTGTATCAATATTTTCTGAAGGATGGGGTCCAGACAAAATGTATGGGGACTCATAGGACACCCTTGCCTGACCCTACCTTCAAAGAAAAATGAATACCCAAATGCCCGTTAACAAGAGGAATCAGAGTGGCCAAACCATAAATCAAACAGAGCCAGTCACAAAACCTATCAGGGATACTGTAATGCCAGAGAACAGCATATAGATAGGAGGTGTGACAACCTACCGAATGCCTTTTCCTGGTCAAGTGTCAAAAGGAAACCACCATGTTTTGTCAGATACCCTGCCCTAAACAATTCCCTCACAAGGATCAGGTTATCGAGCATGTGACTGGCAGGGATGGCACATGTCTGAACCAGAGAAGTAACAAACTGACTGCAGCCAGCCGAACATTCAGTATCATCATCAAAAGTTTAAGATCCATGTTCAAAAGGCACAATGGCCTCCAGTTATTAAGATCAAATAAAGAGCCTTTCTTAAACAAAGAGAGAGCCCTTCCATCAAAATACCAATTAAAAAGGACCATCAAAACTTCCCCATCCGGACACGAAATATCTGATATAATTCAGAAGTCAAACCAACCAAACACAGAACTTGATTTGTGTGCAAATGGGCTATGGCCCATTCCACCTCTGTCGGAGTAATGTCCCCCATAAGACGGACAAGATGTTCTTCAGGAATGCAAGGAATCTCAACATGAGCAGGAAACTTATCTGTCACACTGACCTATGGTGTGCGGCCAAACATACTCTGTAAATACCCCTGAACCTCTTGTAACACCAAATCTCAGTTGGTAACAATTTGCCCCAGTGCAGTACAAATCCCTGTAATCATTCTGTGTGCCACTCTGTGACAACAACTATCAAAAAGGTCTATCAACCCAGTCATCCCCTGTGTACCCGTCTGATGTTCCATATATAAAGACTTACTCCTATCATACTGGATAGCCTTCATGCAAGTCTTGACCTGCGCTATCTGTGCCAAATAATCCTCCCCTGTATCATACTGTAAGGAAAGCAGACACATATACTGAGGTCTTAGTCCTAGATATTCTAGGTACTGAGACCTCGTAACTGCCCTTGTAAGGTGAAGACATAACAACTTAAGATCAGCTTTAGTGTCCACCCACCAACGCTCCAAACACAAATGTGGGGACCTCAAATATAAATAAAAAGTCCCTTTATTCCCTATGGTGTGTGCATATTTTGTTATGTTTGGTGTTTTTACTGACTTTATTTCAGAGGATGGCATTTTACTTGTGGCACTGTTTGCTGCATTGTTTTTGTTCATGGACCACAACACCAATGCCTACCAGCCTGGTAAATACCATTGGCATTGTGTAAACGGGTGTCCTGAAGAAAAAGGACATCATAGTCCAAATCCCTAAGGATTACATAGAAACATAGAATTTGACGGCAGATAAGGACCGCTTGGCCCATCTAGTCTGCCCATTTTCCTACTTAACAGATAAGCTGCAGATCCTAGTTAACCAATAGCTTACTTCCTCCTATCCCCCCATTAGGACTGCCTTATGTCTGTCCCATGCATTCTTGAATTCCCCCACTGTTCTTGACTCCACGACCTCCTCAGGGAGGCTGTTCCATGCACCCACAACCCTCTCTGTGAAAAAATACTTCCTCATAGAAAATTGTAAAAAGTATACCTCCCCTTGTCTGGGACTTAATGCTCTTGGCATTCAAAGTGGCTAGATGAAAAAAAAGTCACCATAGAAGACAAAGGAAGGAAAAGGAAAAAGACCAGCAAACACTAAACAAACAAAAATATGTATCAGGTTTTGTCCATATTCAGATCTGTCTTCAGGTGTGTCCCCGTCTTCTGTTTCTTCCATACCTTGTCCATGCCAGACATCTTAGGGATCTCCTCCTCAGTATCAGTAGTGGCAGAAGGGTGTTCCGATGCACAGGAGGAATACTCCATCTCAGCACTATGATCCTCCTCCCCTTCCACCTCCATCAAACCAGCGTATTTATTAGCCAATGGGATCACCATCTCCCCATCCTTTACATCCTGCTGCTCATGTGAATGAAGAGACCGCTTTCTGGCAACTAACGTCATGTCCTGTGTTGGAGGAGGCATTGGGTCACACATGTTAGGGCAGGACCCCATCAGTCCAGCCCTCACAGCCAGAAGCAACTCTTGCATTGGTACATCAGGAACTGAGACCAAGGCTTCTATGTTTCTATGCTTCTATGTTTGTAAGGCCTCCTGCTGGAACTGGAGAGCCCGAGGTTCAGGGAACAGGTCATTCAAAAGTATAGGGGCCACACTCTGTGTCTCAGAGAGTACAACCTCTGGTTCCACTGCATGTGCAATGGATGCAGCCAGCGCCCTCTGTCTCTGCTGTTGCTGTGCATGATGGGCTTGTTCTAAAATGTGATCCTGATTGTCCACCATGTCATGCAGGTTATGCATGGCCAAGGCCAAGTACGAAAAAAATGTCCAGTATCATCACAGAGACTACAACACAAGGCAGTGGCACATTGCACTCCCATGTGTCCCCTCTCCAGACATAAGTTACAGTGCACTGTGTTGCAAGCATTACTGAGATGTACATCAGATCCACAGTGACAGCACGTCTTAGGTTGTAGGGATAGAAGCGTTGTGCCCTATCTCTCCCAAGATAACAATTGCTGGGCAAATGGTGCAGACCGGTGGCTGTATGGTGTAATTTAATCCGAAAGTGCAAGTGCCCCATCCAGAGTAGCTCAGTGTCCGGAATAGGCTCTGGTTCCCACAGCATCTCACATTGATGAGCCAACCAGTAGTGCACATCCTGGACCTTTACTCTCTCATTCTTTTTTTTTTTAACATTCTTTATTGCTCCGGTCGCGGTCTGTCGAGCCTCTCTCAGGCATCCTGCCTGATCCTGCCCCATCTGATATCCCCTCGTCCCTAAGCCTCCTCTCTCCTCCCCCTCCTCCTACAACCAGTATGCCCAGCTTAACCCCTCTGGGGTGGGGCCACCCCTCCTTTTTGGGTGCTCCTCAAAGTCAGACCCTGGCTGCGGGTGAGGGCCTGGGTGGAGGATATGAGAGGCCGGGCGAGACAAAACTGGCTGTGGGCATGGGGGGCAGGTGCCACCACCTACCCCGCAGAGTGATTTGTTTCCATTTTCTGGTCCTCTGACATTCCTACGTCCCCCCCCTTGCTTGGACACCCCCAACGCCATGCACGGCAACCCTGCTGGCATCATCCACACTACTTGTGTTGTCTATGTACTGCAACACCCCCGATCTCCACAGGGAGCCTCTGGTATGACAGATAATCCCCAGCCCTCCCCTGGGAGCAGAGAGCTGTCCGTCAGATGCTCAATTCTCTCCATCCCCAGCTGACCCCCGTTGGCCCTAGCTCACTCCTGAACTCGGGTCATCAGTGTGGTGTGAGGTGTGATGTCCAGTGCCTCAACCCTCAGCACCACTGGGCTGGCTTACCCCTCATTCTTGAGCAGGACAGTCAGTATACTTAGAAATAGGGACCACCTGAAAGGAGGTCCACAGTGGAGTGTCCTTAAGCTTATCATAATCAGTCCAGAATTTATCCAACAATACTGGGGATCAGAAACTTAAACCAAAATATCCATCTATAGGGGCATGCAGCAATGCATACAGCTCATGAGGTGTCACAAGTAAGGAGCCCAACAACAGAACCTTCCCCACATAGGTCCTATCGGCTTCACAGCCAGTCCCCCTTTATAAAAGAAATGGACTGCATTACGTCTCTTGGCAGGGGCAGGATAGCTCGCAAAAGAGTCCGTTTGTCTAAATCATGACCAATTACCAGCCGCTGACCAAGAAGCCTGCTCTGCCAATCGAGGATGGGAGGGTGGAGCAGGAGTCTGAGGAAATTCTAATTCCACCCTGTCATCCCAAGACAAATCCTTTAACTTCTGAGTCTTGGTAATGCCTCAAAGATCTGAGGTTGTAGAAGACAGACCAGGAGATGATAATACTAGCAGTCAGGGCAATCTGCCAGAAGCCCCTGTCCCCCCAGTGGTGTGTAAAGAATCAGGTACTCCGTAGAAGGGAGAGTGGGGAAAATACACCCAGTAGACACACTGGAAGAAATCATATTGGCAGCAAGATGACAAGGGGGGTCAGACACAGGCAAGAGAGCAAAATCCTCTGAAGGTACTGGCCCTAAAATCCCAGTCCCAGTACCCAGCTTCCCCATCTGAGCTAATCCCCCAAGTGCAGTTTACATAGAATAACTGAGCTCCCTAGTGTCCAAAGGAAGCTCAGAGTGCCAAAGTCCAAATGGGTCTTGTGTCCAACCTGTCTTAAGCAATGCATGGAGCGGGAACACTGCTTGGGGGGAAAAGAATCAGACACCTTCCAGTTCCTCTCCCCAAAAGGGAGGGAAGGGTCAAAAGTTCCATGAGAGGGGGAACCAGCCTCCTGAAGCACAGGCCCTACAGTCTGTGGGTGAAGAGCACAAGCCCTATTTATCCTGGTGGTAATGACCCTCCAATGGTCTGATCTCCAAGCAGCTCAGCGCCATTCAGAGCCCCCTCCTGAGTGCCAGAAACCTGCCTCCCCGTATAAAGAAAATGGAAAGGCCAAGCCTTCTGTACCTGGGCCACACCAATATTCTCGATGTGTCCATCGCCAGTCCTCCACGAATCCACCACAGCCCATGGATGTGAAGGCTGCTTTGGTATATGGAAATCCTCCGCACAGTGCAGGAGCTCTCTAATCCACCAGTTCCCAGTAATAACTCCCTCTGAAGCCCCCTAGGTTCCAAAAGGGGCCTGAGACACAGCAGAAGTAGCAGCCTCCACCTCCAGCATAGTAGATTCATGAGTTATGCCATCCAAATAGGCCTGATGTAGCCCTGCAAGTAATTCCCACTAGGAGACCTGAACAAGTCCTGCAATCCACTCAGGAGAATCTCTTAGCTCCGTACTTCACAAGTCCTGGTACCAACATCTGTTTCAGGTAAAATTCTTAGTAAACCCATATCAGTAATGTTCATAGTCTGCTCCTCTGTAGTTGACACCACCTCTTCCTCCACTCCAACTGTACAACTGGCCATGAATCATGCAGCAGCAGCTCCTCCTACAGGATTAGTAGGGGAATTTTTATTTGAATATAAAATATAAAACAAACCAAACAGTGATTCATCACACGAAATCATAAGAACAAGGATTGAATCAGAAATATGTATCATACAAAATAATAAAATTATCATCAAAACAGCCTTTTCCCACCTAAAATCATAAAAAAGAAGAGAAAGATCTAAAGAAATATTTAACAACATACTTCCAAAAAAAACAGTTTTTATGTAACCCCCAAAAATAAAAGGATTATTACCACCCCCATCAGAGAAGTAGGGGATATTTTTTGTGAAGAAAAAAAGATCCATAAATATATATCTTAGTTTTTTAAGTCGTTACAATAACTTCAAGATGCACTTCATGTTACAACAAAGTCAGAATCAGTAATCCAAAGCAACCCTTTCCAATATTCTAAGATTCATGTTGAGATTTACTATTCCAGTCATTATCATATTGTATTTTTAGATCTTTCATGATTTCCCTAAAATTTCTGAATAAGAGATCTATTTTTGTTGTAATGTAAACAGACATTTTGCCATCCTTATTTACCATTTAATTATTATAACCAGTAGTCCTAGTGTGTGCTGGTTCCATTTCCTCCATGCATGTGAAAAATGGCCATTCATGATATTTTCATATGAAATATTTTGAAACAAAGATTCTTTCCAAACAGCTGCTAGATAAAACCAAAACCCAGTAAAAAAGGAACATTGAAAAAATAAATGGTCAATTGTTTCTATCTGTTGAACACAGTTAATCTTATGCATAAGCTACCCTGTAGCTGTTTGTGTTTATGATTTGACTTCACATTAATACGCTAATGACATGAGAGCCAGTGAAACTCCCATATATGAGAGGGAATCCTATCATTATTTAATAATTCTTTTAAATATGGTAAAGATGTTACAGGACATTTTTTAAATGGTGTACCTGGTGAATTGGTCTGGGAGAGTAGATAGTTATATAATTTCTTATGAGACATGGTTAAGATCATTTGCTTTGTCACTTTCCATTGCTTTAATCTTTGGAAATATATTTAATATAGGAAGGTATACATACTGAACTCTGTAGGGTTTTAAGGAATCTGTTTCCCATTGTTTAAACCAATGCTTTCAACACTGATTTAACCACGATTCCCACCCTAATTGTCTGTGCAAAAACACAGGGTATAAATTTGTTGAAAAAAATATACTATTACAAAAAAAATTGGGTTTACCATTCGAAGCCCACTTTCCGAAATTGGTAGGGATGTGATTTTTTTTTAATTGGATTAAGGCAACTGCTCCAAAGTACTTGAAAAAATAAGCTTAAGAAAGAAGTTTCATGTTTTTGGGGAATAGGGAATATATAGCTAATAAATAAACATATTGGAATAAGATATGTTTTTATTAAGTACACCCTTTTCTTTTTCCATAATTTCTATTTATTCCAGTTAAACACTTTCTGTTTCCCTACAGCTTATTCTCCTAGTTTGTCACATCTATCTCTCTTGCTCCAAATTGTACCCCTAAAATATTTACAGGATCTGTTTGTGTTTTGATTTGATTGATAGTTTCTACAGGAGAATTGCTATTTAGCCAATATCCTTTACATTTGTCTGAGTTTAACACCACTCCTGAAAGAGTGACAAATCAGAGCATTTTTAAGTGCACATGTCACAGATGGTTCATCAGTGGCTAATATGCACGTATCATCTGCATATGCTATAGTATTATGCATTGATATATTTTTCAAATTCTGCAAATGTTGGATAATTTGTAGTATTTATGGAACTCAATAGGGTATAAATAAAGAAAACGTAAAGTAAGGGGCTTAGAGGACAGCCCTGACTTACCCCTCTTTTAAAAGAAACTAAAGGTCCTGTCCATAAATTAACAAATTGTTTTAGAGTTGCAGTTCTATACATAGCTTGAATCCATTTAATAAACGTGTTTGGAATATGACAGTGGTCCAAAACTTTCCAGAGAAAATTGTGGTTTATGGAGTTGAAAGCTTTCCTTTGGCCAACGGAAACAATATATTTGGACAATGTCCCTTTTTGCCCTGCTTCAAACAATTCCCTTAACAGAATCAAATGGTTATTAATGCTCCTGTTTGGGATGGAACAGTGTTATGCATCTGAAATAACCCAATATGCTGTAGTTAATAACAATTTTGTTATCATTTTTGTTAATATTTTAGAATCAACATTCAGCATACTTATGGGTCTCCAGTTTTGTAAGTTCATCTTATTCACTTTCTTATATAAAAAATTAAGAGTACCCAAGTTCATATATAAAGGGACTTCCCCTGATTGTAAAATTTCATTATACACAGTAGCTAGTTCATTGCTTATTTCTATAGCAATATATCTATATAATTTACTGAGTAGGCCATCCAGCCCTGGTGAAATATTATTTTTAAAAGAAGAAATCATATCAAGAATTTCCTGGGAAGTTATTGGTACACACATTTGCCTCATTACATCTTCAGGAACTTCAGGGACCAGAATGTTCAAAAGGTATTTAGAATATGATGAACTATCCATTTGTAATGGGGCATAGAGAGAACTTGCTTGTGAATGCACTTGTTGTAGGATCCCTTCTTTGTGCCGTATAATATTACCTTCTGCATCCTTTATACCTAAAACTTCTTTCTTTTCTGTATTTTTTAAGTTATTTTCAAAAGAACAAATAGAATCCGTTCTCCCTTGAGTACCAAATTTCTGTTGATGCAGTAAATACTGTATTTTCTGCTAGTGGTATGTCATCATTTCTTTTTTTATGAGACTGATGTGTGGCTGCAAGTTCTGTTCTGTCTCATGTGATATTGATAATAAATTTTGAAGGTGACGACTTTTTTTAAATATATAACACAGGATGTACAGCTCTTTTGTGAACTGTAATTTTTTAACAACTTCCATAGGTCTTTCTTTGTGTCCTCCCGCCAATTAACTGGGTTGTCATAACACACACAATACTAATTTTCTGGCTACAAGAAACTGTTTAAGCACTCTCAGTAAATTCAGGGTAGTAAGAAGAGAAGTGTTAAATCTCCAATGCCGAGGCCCTTTTGGAAATTCTAACTCCCTTCCCACTCTAACTGATACAATATCACGGACCAAAAACTCTGCTGGGATTACTGTTGCTTGATTTAACAAAATAGAACGTGATGTGAAAATGTAATAGATTCTTGTAGCTAAATTTGCTTTATGAAAAGTAGGGGTATGATTTTTAATAATTACTAGATACACATCTTTCAAATATGCAGTTTTAAGAATTGTATTTAATGTGCTGGAATCACAATATAATTCATGTTTTTTTGCAGACTTACTTCTGTCTGATAAACTCAGACCGCAATTGAAATCCCCACCAAGTACGATATTCCTGGAACTATGTAGAAACATAGAAACATAGACTTTGATGGCAGATAAGGACCGCTTGGCCCACCTAGTCTGCCCATTTCCCCACCTAGAGGATAAGCTGCAGATCATAGTTAACCAACAGTCTGTTTCATCCTAACCCCCACAAAAATTGCCTTATGTCTGTTCCATGCAATTTTTGAATTCTCCAACAGTTTTAGACCCCACAACCCCCTCAGGAAGGCTGTTACATACATCAACCATCCTCTCTGTGAAAAAATGCTTCCTTACATTGCCCCTGAGCCATCCCCCCCGAGCCATCCCCCCCTCTATCTTCAAATTGTGTCCCCTTGTTCTTGCACATCGCTTTTTCTGAAAGATGCTACCGTCTTGGACTTTACATAGAAACATAGAAGTTGACGGCAGATAAGGACTGCAAGGCCCATCCAGTCTGCCCATTTCCTTTTCTACCTTATAAATGTGCCATCGGCCTTTGCTCTGTCAGTGGCCTATCTATTCATAGTTATTTGTATTGCTCCCTTATGCCTATCCCATACCTGTTTGAAGCCCTGCACTGTTTTCATAGCAACCACTTCTTGTGGTAAGCCATTCCATGCATCCACCACCCTTTCTGTGGAAAAGAATTTCCTCACATTCCCCCCTTTATCAGCCTCCCTCTAATCTCATGTCCTCTTGTCCTGCTATTTTTCTTATATTTAAACATGTTAGACTCTTTCACCTTGTTAATGCCCTTAAGGTGTTTGAATGCCTCGATCATATCACCTCTCTCCTTCCTTTGCTCAAGGGTATACATATTGAGCTCTGTTAATCTGTCCTCATATGTCTTCTGATGCAGTCTCTGCACCATTTTGGTTGCCCTTCTCTGGACTGCCTCAATATGGTTAATGTCCTTGTGAAGGTGTGGCCTCCAATACTGCACGCAGTACTCCAGATGGGGCCTAACCAGTGTCTTGTAAAGAGAGATTATTACCTCCCTCTTATGACTTGTGATACCTCTACTAATACACCCTAATACACCCTAACACCCCCCTAGCCTTACCTACTGCTTTAGAGGTCTGCTTGGATGATTTCAGGTCATCAGTGATGATGATGCCCAAGTCTCTTTCTTCCTTTGTGACTGCTAGCAACTCCCCTCCCAGCCTATAGGTGGCTTCAGGGTTTCTCTTTCCTATGTGCATGATTTTGCACTTCTTTGCATTAAATCCCAGTTGCCACTCTTCTGACCATTTTACTAGTGCATCCAGATCTCTTCTCATTCTGCCCACCCCATCTGGATCATCTACTCTGTTGCAGATCTTGGTGTCATCTGCAAACAGACAAGCCTTACCCTCTAGTCCATCTGCAAGGTCACTAATGAAGATATTGAAGAGGACTGGCCCTAGGACTGATCCCTGAGGTACCCCACTTGTGACTTGCATCTCTTCTGACTGTATACCATTTACCACCACTCTCTGTTTTCTGCCGTCAACCAGTTTGCCACCCAGTTGACCAACTTCTGACCCACCCGAGCCTACCTAGCTTATTTATCAATCTTCTATGTGAACAGTGTCAAAAGCTTTGCTGGAAGTCAAGGTAGGCGACATCAACTGCTCCTCCTTGGTCCACCACTCTGGTTACCCAGTCAAAGAAATCTATGAGATTAGTTTGACAGGACCTTCCTTTTGTAAACCCATGCTGTCTTGGATCCTGTGCCCCTATGGATTCCAGGTGTTGCACTATCCTTTCCTTAAGGAGTGCCTCCATAATCTTGCCCACTACTGAGGTAAGACTGACTGGTCTGTAGTTCCCCGCCTCCTCCCTGCTGCCACTCTTGCGCAGCGGGATCACATGAGCCCTTCTCTAGTCTTCTGAGACCTCTCCTGTGCTCAGAGACTCACTAAACAGTTCTGCTAATGGCTCTGCTAGTTCCACCTTTAGCTCCTTAAGTACCCTGGGATGTATGCCATCACTTTGTTGATTCCACTGAGGTACTTAAACATTTCTATCATGTTCCCCCTCTCTCTCCTTTCCTCAAGGGTATACATATTAAGCATCTTTAGCCTCTCCTCGTATGGCTTCTCTTGCAGACCCTGTACCATTTTAGCTGCCCTCCTCTGAACTGCCTCCATCCTGTCTATGTCCTTGCAGAGATGGGGTCTCCAGAACTGGACACAGTACTCCAGATGGGGTCTCACCAACTGTCTGTACAGGGGGATAAAAAATTCCTGTTTCCTGCTGGTGATGCCTCTTCCTATGCATCCCAGTATCTCCCAACCCTCCCTACTGTCTTCTCACATTGCTTGCCAACCTTAAGGTCATCTGATATGATTACCCACCAGGTCCCTTTCCATTTTTGTTGTTGTTACTATCTCCCCCCCATTGTGTAATCTTCTTCTGGGTTTTTGTTTCCCAGGTATATTACTTTGCACTTCTTTGCATTGAATCCAACCTGCCATACTTCTGACCATTCCTCCAACCTTGCTGAGTCCCTTCTCATTCTTTCCACGCCTCCTTGTGTATCAACCCTGTTGCAGATCTTTGTGTCATCTGCAAAGAGGCATACTTTTCCTTCCAGTCCCTCTGCAATGTCACTTATAAAGACATTAAAAAGGACTGGACCCAGTACTGAACCCTGCAGTACCCCACTAGTAACCCCTCTTTCTTCAGAGTGGACTTCATTTACAATTACCTTCTGTGTCCTGTTGCTCAGCCAGTGTTTTACCCAGGCTACCAGACTAACCAAACACAGACATGCTGCGAGCTGAGGCTAAATGAGGTGGTGCTGAAACAAATCCTCGGACCCACTCCCAGGCTGGTTAATTTGACTACTAATCTTTTGTGTGGGACTGTGTCAAATGCCTTGCTAAAGTCTAGGTAGGCCATGTCCACAGCCCCTCCCTGGTCTACTACTTTGATCACCCAGTCAAAGAAATCAATTAGATTCATCTGACATGACCTTCCTGCTGTGAACTCATGTTGCCTTGGGCCCTGTGCCCCACTGGCCTCTAGGTACTCAACAATTCTTTCCTTCAGAAGTGATTCCATCACTTTCCCTACCACAGAGGTCAAACTGACAGGTCTGTAGTTTCCTGCCTCTGTCTTGGTCCCACTTTTGTGAAGGGGAATCACATCAGCCTTCTTCCAGTCCTCAAGTACCACACCATCCTCCCATGATTTGTTAAAATGGGTAGTCAGTGGTGTCACTAATTCTCCCCTTAATTCTTTTAGAATTCTGGGGTGAATCCCATCTGGCCCCACTGCTTTGTCCACCTTCAGTTTTAGGAGTTCTTTCAGAACCCTTTCTTCTGTGAAAGGACTGGGATCGACCCCCTTTCCAGAGTGCTTCTGTTAATTGGTTGGCACCTCCATACTTCCTTTTTGTGAATACTGAACAGAAGTATTCATTCAGTATCCCTGCTTTTCACTGTCACTCTCTGCCCACCCACCATCCATTCTATTCAGCCTCACTATCCTTCCCTTTGTCTTTCTATGCTCCCTGATATACCTATAAAAGGTTTTATTCCCCTTCTTAACCGAATTGGCTATCTTTTCCTCAGTTTGTGCCTTTACTATTCTGACTACCCTCCCTGCTTCCTTCTGCCTTAACTGGTACAGTTCTCTGTCTTGCTCTTTCAGTGTTTCCTTATACGTATATGTAAAAATGGTTGTAAAGCTTGGAATACTTCTATACAGGCTGTTTTGGTCTGAGAGGCATATATATTTATGATTCTATAAAATATGGAATTAATTAATGTGTTCAAAACCAGAACTCATCCCGGTACTAAATTATACAATTTAAATAATTTCGTTGAGATGGTATGAAACAAAATTCCCACCCCAAACAGGTTTTATGTCCAATTGACCAGAATGAAGGTCCAGCATACCATTCTTTCTGAGCCTGCTGTACTCTCTGCAAGGTATGGAATCTGGCATCCTGCAGAAGAATCACTCCTGGAGGTAAACATTTCAAAAGTAGAAACAGAGACAGATTTTTATCAGTTCTAAAAATACTATTTGTGTTTACTGTATGAATATGAAAATTATCAGCCATACATAACAGGAAAAAAAGGAACCAACACTTTCCTATCATTTTCATAAAAATCATTACTTTTTCTCCATTACCTATTTTTCAACTCTTTTCTGTCTATTTTTCTTTTTTGCTTTGTTTTTGAGGCCTCTTTACCCTCATTTGGACCTCCGTATCTGTCGTTATCTCTGGATAAGAGAACAGAACAGATGAAGAGTCTGACTCAATTTCAGCATCTACTGACGGAGACTGCAAAAGGTAATATCCATTTGTCATGGCTATTGCCACTTCTCTCTCCATTTAGATTTTTGAAGGATGAGAATTTTCTTTTGTAGAACTACGAGTTGTCCTACACCTCTCAGTTGGCGGAGACACTTTGGGTGGGGGCATGTTTGTATGAGTGAAATTTCCCTCCTGAGAAGCTTCTCTTTCCAAATTAGATTGTTTTTCAGGAAGAGGGACTGGCGCTAAGAAATCCTGTAAATGCTGCACAGACTCTGCTACCTCCTTTGAAGTCAAGGCCACTGGGTCTACTCCTGGGAGGGGTAACTCACTAGTGTCTACCAAGGTCCTTTCTTTAATCTTATTTTTTTTTGCATTTGTGAAATTAAAAGTCTCTGTTCTGCTTCATTATTATGAGTGGCTTGATTATGGCCTGCCCAGGGGCAATTTTGAAATGTATTCCCAGTTTCGTCACATAAGTTGCATTTTAGTTCATTCAGACAGTTTTTCCCCACATGACCCATTTCACCACACATATTACATTTCAATTTACCGCCAGCACTACTGAGGTGTGTTGCTTCCTTGCACCTATAACAGGCCTTAGGTTGGCCTGGGTAAAACAACATACCTCTATCCCTTCCTAAAGAAAAAGAATTAGGAAGATGTAAAACCCTGGTATCAGTTGTTCATAATAGCACCTTCATTTTCCAGCCGCCAGTCTGTATATGTTCCAAATCCAAGATAGCTTAAGGATCTTCCAACATGGTGCATCGTTGTTTTACCCAGTAGATTAGGTCATTCCTGCTAAGTTCCTCATTACGGACCAGTACTGTTACAGTTTTATGAGCTGATTTAGTTTGAGGGATTGTAAAAAAGGACTCCATAGTGCTGTTTTTTTCAGTTTTTTATATTTTACCCAGAAGCAGTCTAAACCTTGAGATGTCTTGAAACTTACATCGAATACAGTTTGTCCTGACATATGAATGAGTGCGTGAATTTCATGCTAACAAAATCTAATAGAGTCCTTTAATAAAGATCTTGCTATGAATATTCTGTCAGGAGGCTCCTGCATCCACCCAAGATATGTTAACCTCTCTGCATTGTGCCTTTTGACTGGAAGGATAGGCAGCTTAAAAGGGGAAGCATAGGGCCATTGGGTTTCTTCTTGCCTGATATTGACAGAGGTATTTGGTTTTGTTTTTTGTAGAAGGTTCTGCTGAAACTACATCAGTTTTAGAAGTAGAAGATAAATTCAAGACAGGGTTCTGTGTTAGTTCTAACTCCGTAGGTAATTCCAAAGCATTATCTGGTTGTACAAAATCTGATTCATGAGGCATCATAATGGACGTGTTCCTGGCCTGCCACTGCCTGGTTTCAATGTTTCTTTCCCATTCCACCCCTTGTAGTACTTTTTCCACCAACTATTCATGTTCAGTACTTTTATTTCCCTCAGTAAGATTAGTACTTACTTTGATATCCATGGCATGAAAGGCTTGTGTTGTCAGTATGGCTGAACTGGTATCCTCCTCAGGAGTTTCCGTCTGAGTTTGAGGTGGCTTCTTTGATGCTGTGACCTTGTTTTGCAGCTGAGTTTGCTTGACAGCCTCATGTTCACTGCTAGTGTGGAGCAGCCTCAGTTTTTGTTGCAGTAACATTTTCTTATATTGGAACTTATGCTTCTCACTCTTGATTTGTTTGCTCAGTTGTGAGTATTCTTCAGAAATAAACAGTATCTTGTCAACCTCATGATTAGATGACATCTCCTGCTCCATCTCATCACTCGATGAATCTTCAGGTAGTTCAGGTTCACTTTACACAATTATCTGGCTCAGAGGTTCCAAATTCAGTTTCTGCAGATTTCTCCTCTCAACTTACATTTTTCCCTTTTTCCTTTTTGGTCTCTTGCTGTAGAAGGATGGGAGACGAGACCAGCTCTCCCACCTCCATAACTTCCTCCTCTCCGCTCTGGTCAGTGTCCACCAACTTGGCCAACAACCAAGGCAGCAGCTTTCCATACTGACAGCAATTCAGTAGAGGAATTTCCCCGGTGCCCTTGCCAAATTTCTGCCCATTCATTAAAAAATACCACCAACAGCTTAATCTGGTTCAAGATCAATTGGCATTCATCTGTATCCCCCTACCCTGAGTCATGCCTGAAAACAGGAAGAATTTGTCTAGTGCACTTACCCGGTCAACAAAAACTAAATAAATAAATACAAATGTACTGTTTTATGAAAATTCTTTAATCAGCCTTGATTGATAAAGTATAAAATATTATTTTATTATTGCTGAAATATTTTATACATGTATTGGATCTGTTGGCTGATTGCAAAATGTTTTGTTTAATGTATAATAATAAATTATAGTCGAACGAATAAAACATACTTACTGTACATAAGCAATCCAAACTTTTGTGAATAGGCCAGTATCCTGGGCACCACATCAGACTGTGGCAAAAACTGAGATTATACCTTCAATCTGTGTTGGACAGGTGTATTGAGGCCCTTTAGTTGAGGCCTGCTTTCAGCTTTGCCCTCCAGCACAACAAGTCAGAATGTAGGAGGAGGAGGAGGCAGAGTGTTTACATGAAGGTGTTCTGCTTATTATGGTACAGTGCTGTGCAGTCTCCTTTATATAATGGAGCTCACATACCATCAGACATACCTCTGGAAACCATGAAGGTGTAATTGCACTTGCATCCATGGGTAGTTGCAGTATGCACCAACAGCTGCAATTGGTATGGGACACACATGGCAATGTGTGTGCCCTACATCTGTTACAGTGTCTTGGCTGCGGGTAGTACAATGTGCCTGATGTCCATCTGTTGGGCCTCCAGATGAGGAGGTGCAATGTAAATCACCTAGTATGCATGCCGCATCTTCAGATCCACATCCCTGTATGTACGCTAGTGCCAGTGTTGCCAAACCACATTATCAATCATAGCCCAGAACCTATGCATGACTTTGCAGTGCTATGTAATATGCCATCCGTGCCACATGGGTATGCATGGCACATACTTGTGCTGCTCAGTGTTCTGTCTTTCACTTATGTTCTCATATCTGTGTTCCATGTCTCCACAGCTACTGCAGCAGGGGTGCAACAGCTCAGGGGATGGGAATAGGAGGAAGAACAATGGGTTGATCCATGTCCTAGGCATCCTCAGCTACAGTCACCTGGAGGGGGTGGATCTGGGACATCCAAGGTTTGGTCCCAAGAAGGGAAACACCTGCACAGTCACATTGTTTGGCCCACTCAGGTATGTCTCTATTTTACTGCAAAGTGCACTATCCATCCACGTGTGCACCTGAAGAATGCTATTTACTGTACATTCCTCATGCATGTGGCAGAGTACTGGGCTATGTGTGTGTATTGCCACTCTATAGTGTTGTGCAGTACCTACATGTGGACTACACTGGGTCATAGAGTTTGACAGTGTGTGCCATGCATACATGCTGGTGGACTGTACTGTGTTATGTGATGTCACCCTGTGTACATCACGGCACATATGCTGCACTATCTGTGCTGAGTCCCTGGGGGAGTGGTGCACATTTACAATGGCATCGTTGTGTGGTCACTGGTTAGGTACCACTGGCCCACAGATCCCTGTGGTATGCCTGACTGCCTTTACTACTGAGTCAGGGAAGCAGTGGCACCACTGGTATTGGCTTCTGAATGCTCCCTGATGCACAAGTGGGGTTGGTACTTCTCACAGTATACAGTGCGGCAACTGTGCCGTCACCACAGCACCATTCATTGTGATGCCCCATGTTGGGTACACACATGTAGGCCAGCCTTGGCTGACACATTCCTGTGGCAAGTAGTCCACTGTATAACACTACAGCACTGTTGAATGTTCAGGATGTGTGTGGTAGCTGTGGTAGCTTGCCTCTGTTCTGTCCACATGCTCCACGTGATGGAATCCCTAGTAACATACTGTGTCTCCCTCACACACACACACACACCCCTAGTATCCATATGTTGGAGCGCAGAAAGACATGTCAGCACTAATGCCCACACTCCCACATTACAGGTATGCAGTACCTGGGTCTGTGCAGAGTACAGGTGGTGTGTGGCTGCATATTGACCCTGGTATGGTGCTGTATGCTTTGATTCATGTCCAGCATTCAGCATGATTGTTTTCTTACACATATAATGCTGTAATGTTATGGAGGGACCTCTGGGGTACATAGATACATAGACAGTGTCAGCAGATAAGGGTCTATGGCCCACCCAGTCTGCCCATTTGAGCTTGTAAGTTCAGTTTATGTTTTCCTAGAAGTCTGTTGCCCCTTACCTCTGACCTCCAGAATTCCTTTATGTCTATCCCATGCATTCTTAAATCCTGTGATTGTTTCAACCCCCACCACTTCCTCTGGCAGGGTGTTCCACTTGTCCACCACCAGTTCTGTGAAGAAATTCTTCCTCATGTTTCCTCTGAATCGTCCTCCCTCCAACTTCATCCCATGCCGTCTAGTCCTGGAACATCTTTTTCACTTAAAAATAGTGTATTCCTGCACCCTGTAAGATACTTGTATGTCTCTATCATATCCCCTCTCTCCCTCCTCTCCTCCAGGGAGTACATCTTCAGTTCCTTCAACCTGTCCTTATAGGACTCATGATGCAATCCATGCACCATCTTTGTTGCCCTCCTCTGAACCTTCTCTACCCTGTCTTTGTCCTTACATAGGTAAGGTCTCCAGAACTGTACACTGTACTCCAGGTGGGGCCTCACTAGTGTCTTGTATAGTGGAATTGTGACCTCCCTTTTCCTGCTGGTGATGCCCCAGCCCATGCATCCCAGCATCCTATTTGCTTTTCCTGCTGCCTTGTCACACTGTTTCCCTACCTTGAGGTCATCAGAGATGATAACCCCAAGATCCATTTCCTGCTTGGTGCATGCTATATCCTCACCCCCCAACTGATATATTGTGCCAGGGTTTTTGTGCCCCATATGCATTATCTTGCACTTCTTTGCATTGAATTTCAACTGCCAAACCCCTGACCACTCTTCAAGTTTCTGCAGGTCTCTTCTCATTCTGTCTACGCCCTCTGGTGCGTCAACTCTGTTACAGAGCTTTGTGTCATCAGCGAACAGTGAAATTCTGCCTTCTAGGTCCTGTACAATGTCACTGATGAAGTTGTTGAATAAGACTGGTCCCAGCACTGATCCCTCTGGTACCCCGCTGGTCACTCTTCCCTCTGTGGAGTGACAGCCGTTTACCATCATCCTCTGTGTCCTGCCACCCAGCCAGTTACCTACCTACCACACTACTGTCCTGCCCACACCCATATTCCCCAGTTTGTGTAATATTCTTTTATGTGGCACAGTGTCAAAGGTCTTGCTGAAGTCCAGATAGGCTATGTCCACTGCCCTCCCCTGATCTAGCTCCCTAGTCACCCAGTCAAAAAATTCAATGAGGTTGGTCTGACATGACCTCCCCCTGGGGAAACCATGCTGTCTTGGGTCCTGTAGTCCATTGACAACCAGATGTTCCACCAATCTCTCCTTCAGTAGTGCTTCTCCATGATCTTCCCACTACCAGGTGAGGCTGACTGGTCTGTAGTTCCCCGCCTCTTTGTTCCCACTTTTGTATAAGGGGACTACATCTGCTGTCCTCCAGTCTTGGGTACCTCCCCTGTTTCCAGTGATCAGCTAAACAGGATAGCCAGAGGTTCAGCCACCACCTCTCTGAGTTCTTTAAGGACCCTGGGGGGGGGTGCACTCCATCTGGCCCCATTGCTTTATCAACTCTTATTACTTCCAGTTCCTTCAGGACCCTTTCTCATGTAAAGCACCTTGTGTCCATTTCTGCACCATCCTCACCCCTTGTACTCCCTTCAGACCTATTACCCTTCTGTTCTTCACTAAAGACTGAGCAGAAATACCTGTTCAATATGTCAGCTTTACTGTTGTCATCCTCCATGCGGCCCCCATCCTCCCCCTTCAGTCTCACTATCCCTCCCTTAGTCTTTCTTTTTTCACTTATGTACCTGTAAAAGGTTTTGTCCCCTCTACCCACTGATTTTGCAATGTGTTCTTCTGTCTGAGCTTTGGCTTTCCTTACTGGCCTCCCCGCCTCCCTTTGCTTCTCCTGGTACTTCTCCCTATCCTCTTCTGCCTGTATCTTTTTGTATTGTTAAACAAGGTGGACCAGCTATTTTGTAGGTTGGCTAGTTTCATATTAGAGGTTCCGATAAGAACTTACATGCATTAAATTGGAATAGACCACCTGTGAGAAGGAATATACATCTATTACATTTCATGATTATGGTCTGGAACCGTAAGGTTCCAGATTATATTGTTGGGCTGTTTAAGCTTAGGGAATTTGGAAGGGATTTGAGATCGACAGATGGTGTCCAATTTTGTATCCCCAGCTGTAAGTTGAATATTAGAAGATCCTCTATCCCATTAAGGGGAGTTTCCTTCTGGAATAATTCACCTCAATATTTAAGATGTCCAGGGGTCAGGACCAATGTTTGTAAATTTGTTAAATGGTGTACCGCTTGGACAAAGACTGTTTACTTTTGCAATCAGTGTAATGTATTTTACAATTTTGATATAATGATCATATATGTTATGTCTGGGTATGTTTTTCTTTATTATTATTCAAAGTGTATGTATGTGTTTATGTTTAATTTATGTGAAATTTTGCACTTTATGGGACTGGAACTTCACTGAAAATGAACTTTTCTCAATGGAATGTCTCCAGTATTCTCTGAATAAAAATGATTCACTACTACTACTATTACTACTACTGCTACTACTACTACTACTACATGCCCATTGTGTTTCGTTCAATATGAGCTGCTAATGGTTATGTCCCATGATCTGTCCAGCTTCTTGTGTGTGGTGTACTACACACCCTAGTGGTGTAAGCATGTTGTCTGTGCTGCTTTATTTGGCCATGTCCATGAGGAAGGGGAACAAGGGGTGCTCCACAGGGATCTGGTACACTAATCAAGTCTTTCTAGGTCCATCACCATGTGGGTGTGCAGTATGGTGATGTACGTACCATGGTCCTCCTACTGCACTTATTCCATTTATGCAGTGGTGTTTTATGCCACTGCACAGGTTAGGCAGAGGCCATATTTGTCCTGACCATTGAAACACACTCCATTATGATGTGTCATGATTGTGCTCATGATGTGCCTATGTATCCTGCACGTGTATCTGGTACAGTATGTACCTCTGGTGCTGTCCATGCCTTTAGTTCTATCCGGTGTTCCCCTAGTTGAGTGTATGCCACTCTGGTAGTCTTTCGCCTATTGTTTGCAGCTCTGGTGATGCAGGAACAGAATAACATTATGGCCACTGCACAGTGTATGATGAGTGTAGCAATTTACCTCTGAATTACATTGTTAGGGTCAAGATTTAACTAACTCCCACTGTGCATGTTGTACTGCCTGTGTGCCACTGTTGTGTCCTATGGCATTTTCTCCAGTGTGTAGTGTGTTCCCTGTGTATGTTACTGTACAGTGGGGCATCCAGGTGTGACAAATCTGTGACATACACTCTAGTTGTTGCCCCATGCTTGTCTACCTGCCTGCTTATTGTGCTCACAGTGCACTACTTGTGACACACTCTGGTAGGTCCATGCCACAGTACAACTCATCATTTTCTTTCTTCTCCATGCCTTAGCAGTGTCATCTATGTCACCTGTGTCAAGCAGCAAACTACTGGCACGTACAGTCTTGACACTATGTCATGTGATGTCTGGGCATGTGTGTGCCACCTTTGAAGACTCTTCATGCGACTGATACCATTGGTGTCACACACACACTACAGACACTATCACAGACATACTACCAGCCTTGTGGGTATCCATTTATTTTGTCCACACCCAGTCATTACAAGGACCTGTTGTGTGGATGCCATGCACTAGCAACATCCATATGCCCTACTTTGCCCTGCATTGGTGGATTGTCAGATATGTGTATAGCGTGTGATACCCCAGAGGGCCATGTCTGCTGCATACATGACTGGTGTACATCTTACACCACCTGCAGCAGGTCTGGCCTTGTCATGTTGAGTTTGTTCCCATTGTTGTTCCAGTCATCCGTCCATGATAGGCTGGAAAGGCTGATGTGGAGGCACTAAGGCTCATGTTAATAAGAACACTGCACCATGTATGGAGGATGCATGCCCTTCTGGAGGAGGCAACAAACCTCTTCTGTGTCCTAGTGAGCATGCTGTGGGTGCAGTCTCATTTCAGGGACAGAAACAACAGTCACATGGCCCAGCTGAGAATAAATAATATGCTGTCGGGCTGACATAGCCCAAGACAATTAAATGGTCTGATGATGACTTGGACTCCTTATTATGATATTAAAGATGTTTTTCTTTATTTATTTTATTTTAATCTTTGGTAACCGGGTAAGAAACATAGAAACATAGAATTTGATGGCAGATAAGGACCGCTTGGCCCACCCAGTCTGCCCATTTCCCTACCTACTGGATAAGCTGCAGATCCTAGTTAACCAGCAGCCTACTTCTTCCTACGCCCACCCCCCAGAATTGCCTTATGACTATCCCATGCATGCTTGAATTCCCCCACTGATTATGACTCCACAACCTCCTCCGGAAGGCCGTTCCATGCATCCACAACCCTCTCTGTGAAAAAATACTTCCTTAAATTACCTCTGAGCCACCCCCCTCTATCTTCAAATTGTGCCCTCTTGTTCTTGCACACCTCTTTTTGAAAGATGCTACCCTCTTGGACTTTGTTGATTCCTTGAGGTACTTGAAAGTTTCTATCATGTCCCTCTCTCCCTCCTTTCCTCGAGGCTATACATATTAAGCTCCTTAAGTCTCTCTTCATATGACTTCCAGTGCAGACCCTGCACCATTTTAGTGCCCTCCTCTGGACAGCTTCCATCCTGTCTATGTCTTTATGGAGATTGGGTCTCCTGAGAACTGCACACAGTACTCCAGATGAGGTCTCACCAGCTGTCTGTACAGAGGGATAATAACTTCCTGTTTTCTACTGGTGATGCTCTCCCTGCATCCCAGTATCCCCCAGCCCTCCTGTTGCTCTCTCACATTGCTTGCCCATCTTTAGGTCATCTGATATGACTACCCCCAGGTCCCTTTCCATTCTTGTTGTTGTTAGTATCTCACCCCCCATTGTGTACTCTTCCCCTGGGTTTTTGTTTCCCAGGTGCATTACCTTGCACTTCTTAGCATTGAATCTAATCTGCCATACATTTGACCATTCCTCTAACCTTGCCAAGTCCCTTCTCATCCTTTCCACCCCACCCAGGCCACTAGGCGCCTGTTTTCAGAGGTGACCTGAAGCACTGGGCGGTTATGTGACTTGCTCAGAGTCACACAGTGTGCAAGTGGAGGTAGTGACTCAAACCAAGGAAACATAGAAACATAGAAGTTAATAGCAGAAAAGGACCTCAAGGCCCATACACTCTGCTCATTTCTTTTTCTACCATATAAATGTGCCATCGGCCTTGGCTCTGTCAATGGCCTATCTATTCATACTCATCTGTATTGCTCCCTTATGCCTATCTCATGCCTGTTTGAAGCCTTACATTGTATTCATATCCACCACTTCCTGAGGTAGGCTGTTCCATGCATCCACCACGCATTCTGTGAAAAATTACTTCCTCACATTACCACTTAATCAGCCTCCCTCTAATCTCATGCTGTGTCCTCTTATCCTGCTATTTTTCTTACACTGAAATGTTAGACTCTTTCACCTTGTTAATGCCCTTAAGGTGTTTGAATGTTTCAATCATATCACCTCTCTTCCCTCCTTTGCTCTAGGGTATAACTATTGAGCTCCATTAATCTGTCCTTATATGTTTTCTGATGCAGTCCTGGCACCATTTTGGTTGCTGTTCTCTGAACTGCCTCAGTTTGGTTAATGTCCTTATGAAGGTGTGGCCTCCAGTACTGCATGCAGTACTCCAGATGAGGGTCTAACCAGTGTCTTGTAAAGAGGGATTATTTATTTAGTTTTTGTTGACTGGGTAAGTGCACTAGACAAATCCTGCCTATTTTCAGGCATGACCTGGGGAAGGGGGATACAGATGAATGCCAACTGACCTTGAACCAGATTAAGCTGTTGGTGGTATTTTTTTTAGTGAATGAAGGAAATGTGTTCAGGACACTAGGGAAATTCCCCTGCTGGTTGTCAGTAGGGGAAGCTACTGGCCTATCATTATGACCACTCATCTGGAGTCTGTGGAAGGTATGGATGTCTCTGAGGCAGGGGAGAGGACCTCCTCCCTTGTTCTTGAAAACCTAGAGGTTCTCATGGATTCACACAGATATACTGATTCTGCAGCTACGCTGCCTGGCATGGAAGAACCAGGAAATTTTTCAACTGTGACATTTCCAAAGGATATGGTTTATCAGGCTTCAAGGACTGAGCAACAGATAAGTGAAAATTCTTTACCTAAACAAGATGTAAGCCCCTTGTTCTTTTCAGAGCAACCTATACAAAACCCAGGAAAAATTGTTACCGTAAGTGTTAATTCCGGAGCTGTAGATGCTGGCTCTTCTGACAGATCTGTCAATTTCTGTGACACAGATGTATCAAAAGATGGCACCGCCCTAGATTCAGCATTTCTCTGCTGTCAAACGCCTCTTGAAACCGTGCTCGTAAAACGGGAAGAAATGGCTGGCAGTGAAATCGCTAAGAGCAGCGAGTGCAAAAAGTCATTCCCTTTTCGGAAAGCAGTGTCTGAAGAAGCTACACCTGGAGTTCAACAAACCTTCACTGATAAGCCTATTCTATGTGCTGTGAATTCTAGCTAACCCCACCCTACCCAAACAGATCAAGGTGATGCAAAGGGAAGACAGGCAAGCAAAACGTTTTACCATTGGTTCCCATTCAGCTGACAATAATGGAACAAGGGCACAGGGTGGTGTTAATCGTATATCACAGAGTGAAATAATTTTCCAAACTGATTCTTTCAACCAAACCCAAGTGACTGGTTTCTCTTTTCCAGTTAGAGGTCAAACCATTAAAATATCTCTTGGAGTGTTTAAAACTAAAAGAGCAGCTTTGATGGCAGCAAACCGCAATCTGAATACAGACCCCCCACTGCAAAAGACAGAAAAAAGATCAGATACAGTACAAGGTCCCTCAACTTCTATCCTTATTCAGCAAGCCTTTTCTCTCCCTCCTAGAGTAAAAGACAATACTGAAATCTGGTGTCCAGATACAGCCCTGGCAGAGTCAGGATGGAAAATGGGCCCATCAGGGATATGGATTCCCGATCCGGATTGGTCTTCTTCTTCTCCTCTTCCTTCATGCCCCATTAAGTGGTCTCCTGCTATTACAGACCAGACTAGTAGGCCTACCTCTATTTCCTCTGATCAAAAGACTGAAGCTGGTAAAGGACTCTTACCATCAGATACAGGACTTGAAAAAGATAATTTACCTGAGGAAAATGATCCTAGTGAAGTTCCTGAGATTCCCCCACAACCTAGACCCCTTCTATCTGAATTTTTTTCCCAAAAATGGAAAGAAGCAGCACCTCGGAGGAATGCAGTGAGGATACGGTATAAAGGGGGCCTAGATGTGAGACCAGATGGGTGTATGTGGGAAAACAACTTCTTTAAAGTATCCTTACAATTTTCACCAAAAGTTGTTTTCGCTTTTATTAACATTTCTGGGGAAGATAATTACGATATTAGCTTTGGATCTCCTTTTTGTTAGATCTGTTTTGGCAAAGATAAAACCAACTCAAGTTCTCCCCTCTCTGGTGTCCTTTTGTAGTTACACCAATAACACAATCTTTAATTAAATATGTGACTGTAATGTTTGGAAATGAAGGGATTCACATTGAAGATATTACTTTTTGGCTTTCACAGAAATGTGACGTCCTGAGTGTCCCAGAGGCAGAGTTAGATTTAGTTTTTCTGGACTGGTAGCTGGAAATATAAGGTGAAATTGAGGCAATCTGACAATGAGATTGACCACATACCAAATTCATTTACCTTGGGGAGAAATAGGGGAGTGTGTTTTTATGCAGGGCAACCCCAAGCCTGCTACAAATGTGGGGCTCAGACACATCTCTCTAGCTCATGTGATACCTCTCGGTGTGAGATTTGTGGGGAAATAGGGCATGGTAGTTTTTGATGTGCTAATATGTTGAAATGTGACCTATATGAGGAATCTGGGCATGGATATAGGGACCGTCCTTGGGCAGCCAAAAATAAGGCCACAGTCATCAGCCCTGAGCTACTGATTCAAAAAGCCCAAGATGAAGCCTTTTCAAAAAATCAGAAAAAGAGACCTGACACCCACCCAAGAGAGAAACAACAACATGGAAAGAATTTGTACCTGATGTAGGCCCTTCTCAGAAACATGAGACAGAGACAGAAACCCCAGATATTTATAACACAGCTGATTTTCCTCCTGTTTGTTACGAGGAGATAGATCATCTGAAACCCCAAAGCTCTATCCCAAATGAAAAAAAAAAAGTGACTAGGAGTTCAACCCCCCCACACCCCCCAACTCCTAAGGATCCCCCTATCAATGAAATGGATAATAATTATGACATTTTAGACACAATGGGAGGTGATTCAGATATGGGTACAGGAATTACAGGCCTTTCACAATCCTCTGGGAGTGAAACAACCCAAAATGATTACAAAGGAAAAAAAAAGAAAAGATGAAAAAAAGGTCCTTAAATAAATTCTTCTGGCTAAACTAAGTATTGGGTCCTTAAACTGTATCAGTTTATTGAATAAATCCAAAAGGATTGCTCTTTTTCAATTCCTCCATCAAGCAAGCCTAGGTATTTGTTTTTTTTACAAGAAACATGGATATATACATTAGATCAGTGCTGACTTGTGTAAGCAGAATGGATTTGGGGACCCTCCTGCTGGTCCTTTGGGTTAGATAGAGCAGATGATAAAGGGATTCTTTTTGGCTCTTATAATTTTACCCTTAGGAAACTGATAGATTTAATACCTGGGAGGCTGTTGATAATAGATGGGATTTGGAATCAGGCTAATTTTAGATTTATAGTTGTTTATGGGCCCCAGACTAAAGAAGGAAGGGTTAGCCTTTATAACACCCTTCTACCTTATTTAGCTACTACTAGTCATATTATTCTGGGGGGAGATTTTAGCTGTGAACTTCCATCCTCTAGTATGGGTAAATCAGGTAAGAAAACATATTGTGATACTACAGCTTTAGGGACAGTTATTAATTTAGCGGGTTTAAAAAATGAAAGGAACTACCAGAAGAGGGGTTTATTATATATTTTTAGAAAAGGGAAATTAACATCAACTACTGATTACCTTTTTTTTTTAAATAATCTACCCCCCATCCATAAAACCCTTATAAATGAATTTTTGGAACACCTTCTGATTACTTTATGTTTTGGCTTTTCTCCTTCTAGAGAAACTAAAGGAAGTAGATGGAAATTGAACATGTCGGCATTACAAGACCCTAGGGTTGTGAAAGGTATAACTACATGGTTATTGGCACGAACATCTGTAGCTGATCTATATGATGATTTATGGGACTGGGGGGTAGATATGCAGCAAATTATTAATCCACCCACGAAGTGGGCACTTCACGTCCGCGGAGCACAACACAAAGTGGGCCCTGTAAAGTGCTCACTTTGTGTTATTGCTACCACTTCACATTCTCATTATGCCTTAACGTGAAGTAAGGTGAAGTGAGAAGAACATAGGCACATCACATGGCTTGCAGTACTGTAAGTCACATGCTTTAGCCAGGCAGGAAGAAAGTGAGTCAGAGAAGCAGTTTTCCTTTCTCCTTTGCATTTGCAGAGGGAGAAAGCAAAATTGTGAGAGGAAAGGAGTCTGCTTGACTTTCGTTTCTTTTTACTGCCAGAACCCACAACAAACAAACAGCTTTTTTAAAAGCTATTTTATTTAGTTTCTGTACTGTCTTAGTGTTTTTTTTGTTAGTGAATTTTTTTGTATAAGTTTTATTTTGTTTTGTGTGTGTGACTGACTGTGTCTGTGTGTGTGTGTCCACTGTCTGTGTGTGTGTGTGTGTGTGTGTGTCATCCCATGGACTCAGGAGGATGGAGGGTCACATAGAAGAAGGTAAGTCGCTGACCCGTGGACACATTAGGAGGGGAGGAGTGTGGACCTTTAGCGGTGGGGTGGTCATGTGATGTTGGACTGTTCCTGACTCCTGGCCAGTGTTGCTTCCCCTGCTGAAGCAACAGTAGCAGCAGCAGCACCAGTGCCACCGGTGGCTGCTGTGCATCCACCTTCTCTGCCAATACCACCATTACCACCACCACCACTAGCAGCAGCTGTTGGGGCTCCAGTAGCACTCCCTCCACAGCCACAGGAGGTGGCCCGCCAATTGTAGGTGGTGGTGGGACTCGTGCCCAATGTGTGTGGACTGTGTTTGGTCCCCCCCAGCAGCTCCCCAGTGTGGGAGTTTTTTAATTGGTTGGGGGAAGACAGCACAGTGATGGAGTGCCATGTGTGTGGTGTGCTGGTGTGCTGGTGCGCTGTGGCTCCCCTGGAACACATTTGGGGACTGGTGGCCAGTGCACCCACATGCAGAACCACCAGAGGGCAGAATGGTAGGCTGCCATGGAAGGGGCCAGGTGTCCACCTGCTGCCCTTCCATGGCAGTGGCCGAGGGCACTGCTGGGGTGGGAGATGTGCCTCACAGCAGTCACCACTGCAGCAGGAGGAGGAGGAGGGCTACTTCATCAGCTGCTCCACCATCGCCACTACCACCATGGCCACCAGCACCACCCTGTCCACCACCAGCCCCACTACCTGGATTACCCACTACAGTGGACCCCGCCACAGTCCCTGCAAGCCAGTCTGACCTCTGCCTGGTGTGGGCAGCGCCCGGGGAAAATAATGAGCATTTCAGTGCTTTGGAGCAGCAGGTTAACAGAGTGGAAGCACAGCAGCAGCAAATACTTTCAATGCAGCACCTGCTGCTGGACCACCATGGCATTCCATGACCATAGTAAGTCAGGAGATTGTTTTCTGCCCCCCCGCCCACACCACCCCAGATCCACCCCACTACTGTGTGATTTTCTCTTCCAGGGGAATCTTTCTTGCACCACATAGTGCAATACATTTTTGTGAAAATCAGCCATAATTTCATTACAGTGTGTCACAATGATGGAGGAATTCCTGTTCTGAAAATCTGCCCGCATTCTGCCTCCCTTCTCAGCAACATTAGGACGTGATGGCAGGGAGAGCGCGTGTGCATGCTTCTTACAGTGAATATCTGATTGTCCGGCAGGTTTCTGAATGTTTCTTTAAGTTATAATGGTAAGTTTGTGGTGAAATGTGTGGCCACATTTCCAGTAAGAAGAGCCTTGTTAGTGGAAATATCCCACATTTCACTACAAAGAGAAACTTACAACATAAGGAAACATTGGTTGGGATAGCTGACGGACATTCACTATAGTGGAGCATGCACCTGTGCTCCCCTGGCATCATGTCCTAACATTGCTGAGAAAGGGTGGCAGAATATGGGCGGCTTTTCTGATTGATAATTCCTCCATCACGTGACTCACTGTAATGAAATTATGAGTGGTTTTCACAGAAAGATATTGCACTCTGTGGAGCAAGAAATATTCCAGTGGTAGTAATGACCCCACATACTAGTTTATGTGCATCACCATAAGTATATAATGTGGTGAATCTCTGTAAAGCAGCAGTGCAACAATCTGTTGTTAACTGTGACCTATATTTTTTAATGCTATGTTACAAATTCCTTTACTTACATCCTGATTGACCGGAATTATATGATAATTTGCAGTAGTTGAGTCTGCTGTACTACCTTTTTCATGTGTGAAATAATGAAAGAAGCATTCCTTTTAAATTGGTGCTGCCCAGGTCTTTGTTATTGTTTTCCTCTGCTTTTCTTCATCACATCAAGTAGTTGTTCTATATCACTTCTGTTGTTAATTAACAGTTATCCATCAGGCAGTGTTTTATGACACCACAAAACAATAATTATTAAAAAGCAGCTGCAAATAAATACAAATCTGGTCCGAATAATATTGGAAGACGTGCTCATTTTATTTTTCATACATGAATAAAGCAGTTAAGTAAGTAAAGCAGACATAAATTGTGAAAAGAATCATATCATTCAAGTAACAACTCGGAGGTAAGTAGTGGTGGCTGTGGCAATGTAAAGTAGCATAAAAAAGTACAGTTCAGAACTGTGAAGACATTCTTGCAATGCTGCTTTAATTGTAAAAATGTCAGTATGACATCATGAGCTCACAGCAACAATCACAGAACACACAAAAGTGGCACAGAGTCCCCAGATTTTTTCAGCAGGCACAAAATGCATCCTGCTTGTGTGCAGAAAAAAGACAAGTGGTAATAAAGTGAAATGAGACTGTTTCAGCACATGCAAAGTCCCCCAGAATTAATGGCACACTTAGTCATTTGCATAAAAGTGGCACAGAGTCCCCAGATTTTTTCTGCAGTCCCAGAATGCATCCTCCTTGTGTGCAGAAAATTGACAAGTGGTAATAAAGTGAAATGAGACTGTTTCAGCACATACAAAGTCCCCCAGAATTAATGGCACACTCAGTCACACGCATAAAAGTGGCACAGAGTCACCAGATTGTTTTCTGCAGGCCCAGACTGCATCCTCCTTGTGTGCAGAAAATTGTCAAGTGGTAACGAAGTGAAATAAGACTGTTTCAGCACATACAAAGCCCCCCAGAATGAATTAATGGCACACTTAGTCATGTGCATAAAAGTGGAACAGAGTCCTCAGATTTTTACTACAGGCCCAGAATGCATCTTGCTTGTGTGCAGAAAGTTGACAATCGGTAACGAAGTGAAACGGGATTGTTTCAGCACATGCAAAGTACCCCAGAATTTATTCCGCAGTCACTCATGCGTGCAGTACCCCTAAAATGATGACACTGAGAGAACTGTTGCTGGTCCAATGTGTGCTGCAATTCGATCAAATTCAATGTGATCATCTCAACTGGATGGAAGGGTGCCCTTTATCTGTACACTAAAAGTAGCCTTGGTGAGTTGATATATATAGATATATATTTCTGTAGTTTGTAGATGAGGAGGGTTGACATGGACATGTACTCATGGTATTGTTCTGTATCACAGGTCACAGATACTGTTGGTGTGCGCATTCGAGTGCTCGATTGGAACTTTATGTGTAGAAATTTGCAATGGCTAACTGTCAAGCACATGAAGGTAAGTATTTTTTTTGGGGGGTGGGGGAAGCATATTTGTGGGTTTATCTGTAATGGTTACTTATTTTCTTAATACTTCACAGATTTCATCTGCATCCTTTTTGAGTCTGGTGTGATGGTCATGGTCATTTAAATGAGACAACTTCTTCATGTTGCATGTGTGCCCCAGGCCAGAGAGGGGGGGCCTGATGTTGAAGAACTTGCATGGATAAGGCCACTTTGTCAGAACAACAAAGCATCTGGAAGTTTCTTAAAAAAAGAAATGAATGACTTCTTACAACTTAATTGTTATGTGTCCCTCCCTAGTTCTCAAATCTCAATCCCAAAAGTCAAGTTTCATTTCAAAGACACATCTTGTCAACTAACACAACCTGTTGTGTGCAATATTTGCTGCAGTCTTTACAAAACAATGAAATGGATGAAATAAAATCTTCATACTTACCAGAATGGATTTCACATGGATATTACATTGGTCTCTTTCTGTACCGTACAGCTACAGCATCATTCCCAACGAGTGTTAGAGATTGAGCCTCTTTTTGATACCCTGTAAAAGAAATAAAAGAAGTGTACTGTATGTGTTTTGCCATTGCAGCTCTGAAAAGCTACAGAAAACAAAACATGCAACTAAAGGAAGTGAAGCAGCATAACAAACGTGAGTACACATACTCACTGTATGGTTTAGTGATTAAGAAGCTGGTGGTGGTGGTCCGTGGGGGGCAGACAGACTCATGGTGGCAGACTTGGATAACGTCAGTCCCGGTGGTGGTGGTCCGGGGGGAAAACAGACTCCTGAAGGCAGACTTGGATAACATCAGTCCTGGTGGTGGTGAAGGTGGTCCGGGGGCAGACAGACTCATGGTGGCAGACTTGGATAACATCAGTCCCAGTGGTGGTGGTGGTCTAGAGGGCAGACAGACTCATGGTGGCAGACTTGGATAACATCAGTCCCAGTGGTGGTAGTGGTCTAGAGGGCAGACAGACTCATGGTGGCAGACTTAGATAACATCAGTCCCATTGGTGGTGGTCTAGAGGGCAGACAGACTCATGGTGGCAGACTTGGATAACATCAGTCCCAGTGGTGGTGGTGGTCCTGAGGGCAGACAGACTCATGGTGGCAGACTTGGATAACGTCAGTCCCGGTGGTGGTGAAGGTGGTCTGGGGGGCAGACAGATTCATGGTGGCAGACTTGGATAACATCAATCCCAGTGATGGTGGTGGTGGTCCTGGGGGCAGACAGACTCATGGTGGCAGACTTGGATAACATCAGTCCCAGTGGTGGTGGTCCGAGGGGGCACACCGTCTTTTAAATACTGCAGTTAAAACCTGCCAACATTAACCACATCATCATCCACATAAAGAAAACTGCCCTCACAGTCATCGATGTCTGAAGTCTGACCACTGGGAAATTCTTTCTCCATTGTGTCATCATTTACGTCAGTGGTGGGCTGTTTCAGGAAGCCACTGCCAGTGCCACCAGGATGCTCCATTTCCCCATCAGCAAGACCACCATGACTAGATTGGGGTATGAAAACCGAGGTTGCAGTCTGTGCTGGTATATGCCTCTTATTCATTTTAATGAATGTTAGCAAACTAACATTTGTAGGAAACAGGTTTGTCAGATGATCAATGACTATAGCACCTGCTGAGCTGAATACCCTCTCAACACTTACACTGGAGGGTGGGCATGTGAGGTACTTCAGTGCCACTGCAGTCAGCTCTGGCCATTCACTGACCTTTCTACTCCTGTACAAAAGAGGATCTTCACTTATTGTCAGATGCCTGTTTTCAGACAAAAATGACTCAACCATTCTCTGTGCCGCACTAAGTCCAATTGTTGATGCATCATCCTGTTCTGCCGAATCATTTATTTCACAAATACCCACTTGGGACAAAGTCTCCCAAAGCGGGTTGATGCCACCCACTTTGGATGACAGACCACCTGGAATTACAGTCCCCTTCCTCTTGCAGGATATGCTTGGTGGTCCTCAAGGTACACCTTCTTCCAGATTATGCTGCTGAGGTTTGCTGATCTTGGCACATGACTTCTGTGCCCCATGAACCAAACGCACCAGTTGGCCACTGATATTTTTTACCTGTTCAGGCCCTCCCTCCAGTACTGATGCAATTCCACATTTGTATTGTGGGTTCAGCATTGCTGCCATGGCAAAGCTGTCACTATGCTGAATGCTTACAATGTGATGATTCTGGTCGAATACTGTCAGCATGTGTGGCAGCAACATACAGCTATCACTGTCTCCGGCAACATCAAGGCTATGCTGTACACTCACCAATGTCTGCCTCAGCACCCTTAGCAGTGGAATTGATTGGCTAATGGAAGCAGACTCACCACTCACTGCCTGTGTGGCATGTTCAAAAGGCTGCAAAATTGTTATTACAGAATCCATGAGGCATCACTGTTCAGTTGTCATAGAAGTGGAGGCCCTGGAACTGTCACGGCTAGTGTGCATAACAAGATATTCTGAGATGGCTTTGTATTGTTCATACAACCTCTCTGCCATGTATAACATGGAGTTTCATTGGGTGACAACTTCCAGCTTCAAGCGGTGCTGAGGCAGGCTGTTTTGTATCTGCAACTGCTGCAGTTGGTCACGGGCCTTTCCAGATCTTGAAAAGTGAGATCAGATATGTTGTGCAATGGTCAGCATTTCCTTTATATAAGGATGCTGCAGAAACTCCTGAACCACAAGATTTAAACAGTGGGACATGCATGGAACATGAAAAAAGACGCCATTAGTGATGCATTTCACCACATTTGACCCATTGTCACTTGCTATGAACTCAGCTCTCAGGGACAGAGGGTTTAGCCATCTGTCAATGTCAGTCAGTACCACGTCCAACATGTTCTCACCAGTGTGTGAACAGGTCACACTGTGCATAACATTCGTTGCATGCTGGCAAATTCTAGGAAGATTGCTACCGTGACAATCCACCTTACTGCACTGATTATTCATACTACCAACATCACAAATAACCCCTGGCACCTGCTCCCAGTGTGCAGTTATACACAGATATGAACTCCCCGCTGTTTTGCCACTTGTCCACATATCCTTCCTTAAATGGATGAATGGAGAGGAGGAATGTTGAAGGGCATGTCTTACTGAGTCGGACACAGTGCGGAACAACCTGGGGACAGCACAGGTAGAAAAGTATGTCCTGGATGGGGCTTTCCATTTTGGACAGGCATGTGCAGCAAACCACCAGAATCCAGAACTCTCCATAAAGGAGAAGGGCAAAAGATCAATTGCCAGCATTTCCACTACAGCAGCATTAAGTTCACATGACACTGTATGATTTGGGGGGGTACTTCAGCTTATGCGAAAAACACTCTGTAATGTGGGCTGACAAACGTTTTACACGTGGTGTGTTGTTGATCACAAATGGTTGTGCTCTGTGATGAATGGCATTGGCAGGGCATGGAGTGTGGACATTTGATGAACACAGTTGCACAGGTGATGATGACAAACCCAGAAATTATGTTATTTTAACAGATTTGCCAACCGGGGTAGATGTACCACTTGCACTAGACAGACTGCATTCACCACCACCACCACCACCACCACAAAAACTGCTACTCTCACCAGCACTGGACAACATTTCAAAGTCATTATGGTCCTCCACCTCTACACGCCTGTAGTAATTCTCTGCTCTTATTACCACACTACTGCACCAGTTTAATTTCCTACTGGGTTAACAGTCATGGAAGGGAAAAACATGCTGGTTATGGTTACGAACATATGAACATACGAAATTTGCCAGCAGATAAAGGCCTAGAGGTCTATCAAGTCTGCTCGAATATTCAGGTAGCACCCCTTATTCTGCAGCTGCCTCTCCCTTCCACCTTTCCCCTTCATTGACCCTCCCCCTTGTCCTGTCCCATCCCCTTTTGAAGCAGTCCACTATTATACTGGATAACACTTCTGCAGGAAATGCATTCCACCCAGCCACCACCCTCTCTGTAAAAAAGTGTCTCATCATCTACCTCCTGAACCTTCCTCCCTCCAGTCTCATATCATGGCCCCTGGTGTCCCTCCCCTCCCTTACTTTGAACAGCCTCTCTGTACCTGTCTTGTTTATTCCTTTCATTACTTAAAGGTTTCAATCATGTCCCCACTGTCCCTCCTCTCCTCCAGTGAGTACATGTTCAACTCCCTCAGCCTCCTCTCTTATGATAAGTCCCCCAGCCCCTTGATCATCTTTGTCACCCTGCGCTGCACCTCCTCCAGTAACTTAATGTCCCTCTTCTGATACGGGTGCCAGTACTGCATGCAGTACTCCAGGTGCAGTCTAACTAATGACCTATACAGTGGCAGAATCATCTCCTCCCTCCTCGAGGATGTACCCCCTGCAATACAACCCAGTATTTTGTTGGCCTTTGCAGCTGCCTTCCTACATTGTGCCAAGTTGTTCATTGACCCTGTAATGAGCACACCCAGATCCTTCTCCTCCTCTGTCTGAGCTAGCTGCACTCCCCCCAGCTGGTAACTCCTCCTTGGGTTCTTCATCCCAAAATGCGGCACCTTGTAATTTTTGGCATTAAACCGCAGTTGCCAGGTGTCTGACTAGGTTTCAAGCTTTTCCAGATCATCCTGCAACCCCTGCCATCCCCCTAGGTCATCCACTACCGCTCCTACCTTGGCATCATCAGCAAACAGACTGATCTTGTTCTTGATGTCCAATGATATGTCTGCAATGAATATCCCAAACAACACTGGTCCCAACACCAAGCCCTGTGGAACACCACTTGTTACTACCTTTGGGTGTGAGAGCTCCCCACCCACCACCACCCTCTGTTGCCTTCCCTGAAGCCAGTTCCCACATCCCACCAGCTTTGCACCTGCCTCTGTGCCTATTAACTTACTTCCCAGACTTCCATGTGGCACCAAGTCGAATGCCTTACTGAAATCCAGATACAGGACATCCACTGCATGGCCCCTGTCCAGTTGCCTAGTTACCCAGTCATAGAACTCCACCAGGTTGGTTTGGCAGGATCTGCCCCGTATGAAGCCATGCCATGGTTGCCGGTGACACAGGTGAATGCCCCACTGTGGTATTAGCTGCCAGCTTGTGCTGGGTCCACAGTGCCATGTGCATTTCTTAAGATGCATATGCTGTCCTCCTGTCCCCAGATGGCTCCGCTTTTTTACATCAACTCACACGCACATGGCAAACCTGGCAGATTGCAACTGAATTATCATTTGCATCTTGAACAAAAAAATCCCAAACTAAGGAACGTGATGCTGTGCTTTTAACATGTCCATGATGATGTAGCTTATTTAAGTCTGTTATTTTAAGCACTAAAGTAGGGGGGAGTACATGATGTTTCTGGCACTGCACACCTGGACTGCAACTGACCACCATGACTAGCTATCATATTGATTACTGGGTCATTATCATCATCAACTAAAAGCAGTATATCACAAGTTTTTATGGGGGGGGGGGATTCCTGCAAACAGACTCAGACACAGCCACTTTTTAATTTATTTTTCTCCGGTTCCCAACTGGGGTCAGTTACATCATCATCATATTCATCAACGTCACACACATCCACATCTTCTGTGTGGATGCTGGCATGTGGACTGTATGTTGCAACAACAGCAACATCATCGTCATCATCACATTCATCATCAGCATCTACACCACCATCACCTGATATTTTTTCACCACGCTGTGAATCACTGCATGGAAAATGCATGACGTTAAGTGCCATGGTGGACGGAATATCACATTGTATGCGTTCATTGACATGATCATCAGAATCCTCAGGTTCAGTTACTGGGATGCTACTGGGAAGTATGACATCATCTACGCTGCCAGTCACTTTCATTGCTTCACACTCAATATGTTTGGATACAGTATACTGGTTGGAATTAGAATGTGATGCAACAATACTCATACTAACTCCAGCACCACTAGCACCAGTAACACTAACACCACAGGCTGGGAAAACATCATCTCCTCCAACTATGAATGAAGCTACTGATTGGGCTGTAAAAAACATTGCAGGAGAAATACCTTTCCTCACATCAGCAATGCACTTCTGTGTCTGCGTACCATTACCACGCCCACAGACCATCTTACTGCCAACATTGCCATGGCGAGAAACAGCTTTGCTTGCACGTCTCTTTACAGGCATTTTGGGAGATCACCCACAAATATTATTACCAAATTCAGATTTTGATACATTCACTCTCTGACTGGAGGGATGCTGGCTAGATGTGAAGCCAAATAAACAACTGTGGCTTCAGCAACAGATAAGAGACTACTCTGAGACTGTCATGGAATTAAAACAACTTTAGTAACCAGTGGTGCTGATGGGGTCACAAAAACAATCCAGTCTAGTAAAAAATACCTTTTGAACATGGGGGTGGGGGGGTAGCACTGAATACAGACAGTGCTGATTTTTACGGCACTACAAGCAGCAAAACTAAGAACAGAGAACATGATCGCAGTACAAAATCAGGCAGCTGCAGTGGACAGCAGGTTCACACTGCTGCGCTTAGTTGCAATTACATGAGCCTGTGTCACAATAAAAGGTGTATTATTTGATGCACACAACACTGCACACACACACCTACACACAACACAGAACAGTCTGTGTACAAATCATCTGATCTGGCTTGCATCACCGAGACCTGGCTGGATGGAAATCCAGGCCCTGTATTGGCCTCGGCAACTCCAGCCGGGTTTTCGGTTATACACCGGCTAAGGCTGGATCATAGGGGTGGGGGTGTGGCCATTATGTTTAAATCTGAGCTGGACCTTGTGGATGTGCCATTGGGAAATACCAATTCCTTTGAATATATCCTGGGAGAGGGTGCAGGCTATGGGATTCTCCTCGTCTACTGTACACCAGGTGATGGTGGAGTATTCCTGCAGGATATAGCAAACTTCATCGTAGACCTGGTGCTGAGGTTTCCCAGACTTATACTTGTGGGTGACCTCAATGCCTGGGTTGATGATGAACTCTCTTCTTTTGGCCAAAATCTCCTCCAGCTAATGAATATGCTGGGCCTGACACAGGTTGTTACCTCCTCAACCCATATAGGGGGTCATTCATTGGATTTGTTTTTTCTCATGGGTATGAAGATCACTGATTTGGGGGTGGAACCTGTCAGCTGATCTGACCATTACACCATAAGGTTCAGCTTCAGGGCCCCCTCTAATAGGTCTGCCCCTACGGAGATGGTTCAGTACCGCCTTTAAGGGTTGTTAATCCCAACGACCTAATGGCGGTCCTGGATCTATCGAGCTTTCCGGGTGAATGCATGAGTCCAGATGATCTGGTATAAGCCTATAATAAGACTGTAGGAGATGCTTTGGACAAAATTGCTCCTGTTCATGTTCGGCCTCTCACCCTCCATCCAAGGAGCCCATGGTTTGATGGCTTCTTGAAGGAGTTAAGGAGAGTTGGCCGAAGGTTGGAATTAGTTTGGTGGAGATCGGGCCTTGATGCCGACAGGCTTAGATTGATGGCACATTATGATAGCTATCAATCAGAAATCACTCGTAAGAAGGCAGAATTCCTGTCCAGAGAGATTTCTGTGGCACAGAATCGACCGGCTCAGCTTTTCCGGACTGTGGACAGACTGTGCAATCCAGTCTGTTGTCAGCTCAGAGAAGCTTTTTCTCAGCTAAGATGTGAGGAGTTTGCTCGGTTCTTTGCGGATAAGGTTGCCAACATCAGGTTCGGAATCGGTCCAACCTTTCCTATGGAGGATTGCGGTGGTCGACTAGAAGTGGCTTGTCCTCGGTCTGTCTGGTTAGACTTTCACTGGCCAAAATTCGGGGACATTGTGAAGATCATCCAAACAATGCGATCAACTAGTTGTAGTTTGGATCCGGGTCCTACACTGCTTTTATTAGGTTGTGAGAAGCCATCTACCCAATCCTTGCTGACATTGTCTGGAAATCCTTGGAGAGGGTTTTTTTCCTGACCTCCTTAAGGAGGCGGTAGTTCGACCACTCCTTAAAAAATCCTCCTTGGATCCAGATTGTCTAGCTAACTACCAGCCTATCTCTAACCTGCCATTTGTTGGTAAGGTTATTGAAAAGGCAGTTGCATTGCAATTAGATGATCACCTTATATCTCACAATGTCTATGATACTCTCCAGTCTGGTTTCAGGAAAAGGCATAGTACAGAGACTGCCCTTGTCCGGGTATTGAGCGACCTCCTTATGGCCAGAGATCGAAAGGCTCATACTATTCTGGTCCTTCTCGATTTATCTGCTGCATTTGACACTGTAGACCATGGAGTGCTATTGGAGTGCCTGCGGGTTTTTTGTGGACTGTCTGATACAGTCCTCGAATGGTTTCGATCTTACCTCACAGGCAGGTTTCAGAGAGTTGTCACTGGAATTTATTCCTCTGGCGCTCACTCCCTGTCCTGTGGGGTACTGCAGGGCTCCATTTTAGCCCCCATGTTGTTTGCAGTGTATATGCTGCCATTAGGAGAAATCAGGCGATACAGCTTAGGTTTTCACTGTTATGCAGATGATACCCAGCTGTATCTGTCCTTTCTCCCCGGTCAGGGTGATGCACTCTCTGTACTTAACAACAGCCTTGATGAGATCAGACTTTGGATGAGTTCGTGCTGGTTGAGACTCAATTCGGACAAGACTGAGGTATTAGTGGTGGTTCCTGGTCATCCGGGGTTGGGTGTGGGAGCTGAACAACCATCAGGTTTATTACTTGGTGGTGTACCGCTCCCTACCTCCGAACGGGTGCGAAATTTGGGCGTTATTTTTGATGACGGTCTGACTCTGAAATCTCAGGTGTCAGCTGTTGTCAAATCCTCTTTTTACCATCTGAGGAATATTGCCCGGGTGAAACATCTGATTCCCCCGAGTGACCTTCCAACATTGATCCACGCCTTTGTCACTACTCATCTAGACTACTGCAATTCCCTCTACCTAGGGCTACCTGGGGTTGATATCTGCCACCTACATCTAGTGCAGAACGCGGCAGCCAGGCTTTTGACTGGGACTTCTAGAACCAGTCATATCATGCCTGTGCTCCATGAACTGCACTGGCTGCCTGTTTGGTGGCGGATCACCTTTAAGGTTGGTTTACTAACCTTTAAAGCTCTACATGATCAGGGACCCAGTTACCCGAAAGATCTTCTGGTTCCTTACTGCCCCCTCCGTCCTCTCCGTTCCACCAATGAGGGATTGCTGGAGATTCCCAGGGTTCGTCTGAAGTCATCAGGATCTCATGCCTTTGCTTTTGCGGCACCAACCCTGTGGAATTCTCAACCTCGTTGGTTAAGAGAATGCCCAACCGTCGACAAGTTTACGGTCACCTTAAAAACATATCTTTTTGAGTTAGAATTTTTAAATTGAATTATTGTTTTATAAGTGATATGTAACATCTTACTTAATGTAGATTTAATGTTTTTTCTTCTGTTTTTTTAGCTCTGGTTGATTTTAAATTTGTAATTTATAAATCTTAATGTTGTACAGCGCCTTGGTTTTGAAAGGCGCTTTATAAATAAAATTGAATTGAATTGAATTGAATTGAAATACAATGCTGAATGAGGAATGTAACGCAAATGCAAAAGTTCAGTGTACTATGCCACGTTAATGTAAATTTGTAAGTTAAACAACCTGACCTAATAAAATGCTGCACCACATCCACACAACAAATAGCAAGAATATTTGTACTATTACTGACAATATTATTATGTGTACATTAACAGTCAGTTATATATCAAAAATATAACCAAAAAACAAAGAAATCACTCTTTCTCAAACTTAAATCTACCTACACGACAGATATGTCTCTCCCCCACAGCACACTTTCACTGTCTTTCACCACACACACTCACTGTTGTAAATTAACATTCAAAATTCACACACAAAAATGCTCGATGATATGAGCACAGGAGGGTTTCTTACAATCGAGGAACTAAAGTTGGATCCCCCCAAAAAAGCAAAAATACTTTTTGAACAGCTTTTACAAGATTCCTATTACAGACAGCTATCAGAGCACACTGACTCCTATTCCTTCCTACTCATACTACCCCAAACTGAGGCTGTGCAGATCAATATAGAGCACATGTGACCTGAAATCCCATGAATCACTGCAAAATTTGCCTTTGGAGCTCAAAAGTAAGGTGAAGTGAGGCGACGTGAACTGTCATCAATGTACTTCACCTTAAAATTGGAAAGAGTAGTGGCCCTGGAAGGTGGAGTAACACGAAGTCAGCATTTATAATGAAGTTGCGTTCCTCATTATAACGCAAAGTACTCTGCTTCGCGTTGCAGAGCACTTGCAAATCCGCCTTTGCTCCCCGAATCACTTCACGGAGTGGATTGAGCCCACTTCGCCCACCACTACTGGTGGGAGGACACTAAAAATGAAGTCAAGAAATGGTTTCAAAACTATGGAAAACATAGGGTTACAACACATTTGTTTTCAATATTTAACATTAAGAGGGAAATTGCAGGGTTTATTCTCTAGTGTTAACACCTCTAGAATTGATTTTTCTTCACAAATAAATCAAATTATGTTAGCAATGAGACCATGTCAGTATGATAGAGGCCAGACACTGCGTACATAGCTTTCCTTTGGGACATAAAAAAGCCCTGTGGGAGAACCCTTTGAGGCCTTTAAGGAAAAAACAAATTTTTCAGGCTTGGAAGTCTTACAAAATGACTACAGGAGCTTAAAACCTCCGCCATTGATGTGTATAATATCATCCAGGACCATATAAGGGAACAAGAAATGTTGGATGTTCCACAACATAAGGAAATTATGGGATTTCTTCAAAATATTAATATTCCACATCCTCCCTATTTGGAGCTTTATAAACTAGCTGATCCTATCTTGGGACCTGAAATTCTTAAAGTTATCTCTTCTTTAAAATTAAGAGTGTTCTCAGGTCAAGATGGATTACCTTATGAGTTTTACAGAAGTTGTCATAATACCTTGAAAAAGTTTTTTTGTCCCTTCAAAAAGCCCTTTGCTTGCCCTTAAAATTTATATCTGATGTATTAGTATATATCTTTAAGGGGGAGGGGATAAAACAAAACTGAAAAACTGGAGACCCATTACAATCCAGAATTCTGACTTTAAGATTCTGTCTCAGGTGCTTAATAATAGGCTTAGAGAAGTTACTAGTGATTTGTTATATCCCCTACAATATTGTGGAATACCGGATAGAAAAATTCAGCCTGACTTAATAATTATTAGGGAAATAATTGAATTTTCCAATAGATAACCATCATGGAGCTATACTTTATACCCGGATCAAAATAAAGCCTTTGATATGGTTTTTAGGCCTTTTTTAGTTTCAGTATTGAAATATTATGGAATCCCTCTAGGATTTACAAGATGGATAAAATTGATGTATGAATCTGTCCTAGTTTACTCAGTTATTAAAGGGAAGTCTATTCTTCCCATTTTAGTTAAGTTTGGAGTAAGACAGGGTTGCTCATTAAGCCCCTTACTGTACGCATTCTCCCTAGATCCTTTACTTAGAAGTTCAGCTCTTTCTAAAACCCTTCTGGGTATATCAGAAAATCTGAGAGGTGATACTGTGGTCATCCAAGCCTATGCAGATAATGTCTGTGTTTTCTTAACTAATGTGGATCAAATTTCTGCTGTAATAGACTGCCTTGGAAAATATGAGAAGGTTTCAAACTCTAAATTAAACTTAGGGAAATCCAAAGGCCTACTTTTAGGGCCGTAGACAGGTAATCAGATAAATATATCAGGAATTATTGTTTCCTCAAAACCTTATAACATACTAGGAGTACTTTATGGGTCCCAGAATCTCCCTTTAGAAAACTGGGAAACCCGGCCCGCTGGGCATGACGGTCAGTTCCGGCACGACACCGGCCGACCCGGGTTCAGGAAACCGGACCCGGATCGCTGGAGGGCGGCCGGGGAGAAGGATAGAGCGTCCTACGGACTGCTCTCCTTCTCCAGGGGAAGGGACGGGGACATGATCGGAGCCTGCACGACCCCTGGCGGAGGCCGGGAAGTTGCTTGGCTGCCGACATCAACAGTTCGCACTGAAGGCGGGGCAGGACGCTTCGCGTCATTGCACGTCCCCGCCTCCCAGAAAAAAGGAAAATGGGGAAGCCACCGAGAGCCATTAATGAAGCCTATCATAGCTTCAATTAGCCCCCCCAGGCCAGCCTCCCCGACCTAATCCGACGTCTGCGGCATGTGGCCCCAGTGCCTCAGCCCCACCGTGGGGGGTAAGCCACGGGGTATCAGAAGGGGGGCCCGAGGCCAATGTGGGTGGAAGCATGAGGCTGAGGTTGCAGGCTGCGACGGCCAGAAGAAGCGAAAAAATAAAATAAAAAACAAAAAAAACTGGGAAATTGCTTTGAAAAAGGGCGAACTGAAGTTTCAGAGGTGGAAAGGGGTGGAGACTGTCAAGAAAAAGAGGATTCATGCAATAAAAATTTTTTTTATACCAACGTTATTATATGTTGCTATGGTATATCCCCCTCCTTTGGCTTTAGAAACTCATGTATATGCCTGTTTCTTTTCTAAGTTATGGGGAAGTAGGCTTAACCCTATTAAATAATATTACACTTATTTACCTATTACTCAAGGAGGTTTGGATATGGTGGATCCTTTAATCTTTTTCTATGCTTTATTTCTTTCCCAGAATTTTAATTTTGACCCCCTCTATCCAATGGCTTTACAACACTTATGGGAACTAAATAACTTTAAAAATTTCTTTGAGATATGGGAAGACCTTCCCCCAGGATCCAAAAATGTGTTTAATGTTCCATTATTCTTTAAACCTTGTACTCAAAAATTATTTAAATGGTCTATCTCTCACTTATTTGTGAGAGATAATATAGGATCTAAGCTGTATAACACTATTCTTGGGAAAATTTACCCAGATGTGCCTGAATTTGTAAATTGCCCCCCCTTTAAAAGAGTATGCCATTAAACAGTTAAATAACCCCAGAATACCTCATCACATGTGAAAAGTACTGTTGCTCTCTGTTTACGGAAGACTGAATATTAAGGAGAATGCTAAACATAAGATGGTGAGCGAAAGGTATTGCCCTTATTTACAGTGTCATGCTTTAGAGGAAACTATGGACCATTTTCTATTCAAATGTACATATGCAAAAGGTTTATGGGATGTCTTGAGTATAAAATTGAATTTTAGATGGTTATTAAAGCTGGATTATCAGACCTTGATTTGTTCCCCCCCCTCCCCACCTCATTACCTCTTATGATTGGGGCACGCTAATAGTCTTTTTTTGATGTTTAAAGTTTTATTTGTGGCAGGCTAGATGTCAGTGGGTTTTGCAACAAAAATATATGCCCTATGATACTTTTTTATGTATTAATATTGGAAGCAATGAAATCAGTATACTTGAAGGATAAAAAAATTTCTACTTCAATGAAAGTTTTTCAATGATGGAGGGTTGTACAGCTTTATTAAATACAAGTGAAAATATATATATATATATAATAAAAGGAGATATTTTATATATATATATATATATATATATATATATATATATATATGAGTAATATATATATATATATATATATATATATATATATATATATATATATATATATATATATATGACAAATTGATAAAGGTGTATCAAATGAATTATATGACCTTTTTTCCCCCTTTCCCTTCCCTTTATGGTATATGTTTAAAATAAGTTTAGGAAATATTGTGACATGGATTAAGATTTACTGTTATATGTGCCTTATGTTTTTTTCTTTTATTATTAATAATTATTTTGTATACTGATGTGCCTTTGATGTGTTTTGATGTGTTTTCAATAAAAACTCCCCTACTCTTTCCAATAACTGCCATGGGATCTTTAACATCCACCTGAACAATCGCCAATCCAGGCAGGTGGGACCTCAGTTTAACATCTCATCTGTAAGACCTCCCTCTTCTGACTTGTGACATCCCTACTAATACACCTTAACACCCCCCTAGCCTTACCTACTGCTTTAGTGGTCTGCTTTGATGATTTCAGGTCATCAGTGATGATGATGCACAAAGTCTCTTTCTTCCCTTGTGACTGCCAGCAGCTCCCCTCCCAGCATATAGGTGGCTTCAGGGTCCTTTTCCCTTTGTGCATGACCTTGCACTTCTTTGCATTAAACCCCAGTTGCCACTAATCTGACTATTTTGCCAGTTTATCCAGATCACTTCTCATTCTGCCCTCCCCATCTGGATCATCTACTCTGTTGCAGATCTTGGTGTCATCTGCAAAAAGACAAATCTTACCCTCCAGTCCATCAGCAGTATCACTGATGAAGATATTGAAGAGGACTGGCCCCAGGACTGAACCCTGAGGTACACCACTTGTGACTTGCATCTCTTCTGACTGTATACCATTTACCACCACTCTCTGTTTTCTGCCCATCAACCAGTTTGCCACCCAGTTGACCAACTTCTGACCCACCTGAGCCTACCCAGCTTATTAATCAATCTTCAATGCGAAACAGTATTGTTTGCTTTGCTGAAGTCAAGGTAGGCAACATCAACTGCTCCCCCTTGGCCCACCACTCTGGTTACCCAGTCAAAGAAATCAATGAGATTAGTTTGACAGGACCTTCCTTTTGTAAACCCATGCTGTCTTAGATCCTGTGCTCCTAAGGATTTCAGGTGTTGCACTATCCTTTCCTTAAGAAGTGCCTCCATAATCTTGCCCACTATTGAGGTAAGACTGACTGTTCTGTAGTTCCCTGCCTCCTCCCTGCTACCACTCTTGAGGAGCGGGATCACATGAGCCCTTCTCCAGTCTTCTGGTACCTCTCCTGTGCTCAGAGACTCAATAAAAAATTCTGATAATGGCTCTGTTAGTTCCACCCTTAGCTCCTTTAGTGCCCTGAGATGTATGCCATCAGGTCTCATTGCCTTGTCCACCCTGAGCTTATGGAGCTCTTTGTAGGACCCTTTCTTTTGTGAAGGGACTAGTGCTTACCTCCCTCCTCCCTGTGTCCATGGTGCTGAGCTGTGGGCCCTGCCCTACCTTCTCTTCAGTAAATACTAAGCAGAAGAATCTATTTAGGATAGATATTTTTACATGGTCCTCTTCCTCCTCACATGCCCCCTTATCTCCTTTGATCTTAGCAATACCCCCTCTGGACTTTCTCCTTTCACTAATGTATCTATAGAAAGTCTTGTCACTTTCTTTTACTGTCTGTGCTCATTTTTTCTTAGTTTGGGCCTTTGCCTGCCTTACTGCCTTCCCTGCTTCCTTTAGGGAAGTTTGGTATGCCTCCCTATCTTCATCCCATTGTGTTCCCTTATATTTCCTGAAAGCCAGCCTTTTGCCTTTGACCTTTTCTGCTACTGTTTTTGAGAACCAAAGTGGTTTCCTTCTTGTGCACTTCCCTTTCTCTCTAACACAATGGGATGTTGCTTCAAGTATTGCATCCTTCTTGCTTGCCCCCTTTGCCTGTACCCCCTCACCTGTATTTCTTTCTGCCAGGGCTAGCTTAACTCTGTCGGCCATCTTATCAAAGTCAGCTCCTCTGAAGTCCATTATTTTTGCCTTGGAATGGGATAATTTAGTTATAGTAGCCAAATTGAACCGTACCATGTGATGGTCACTGGCCCCCAGGTGACCTTCTACCTGGAGATCTATAATCCTTTCTCTGTAAGTCAGTACTAGATCTAAGATAATCCTGTCTCTTGTCGGTTGTTGTACCAGTTGTTTGAGGCCTTCCCCCTGCATGGAATCTACCATGTGTCTAGTTCTGGCAGATGTTCCTGCTGGTATTGACTAATCTGTATCTGGCATGCTGAAGTCTCCCATTGCCAGAACCTCCCCTTTCACTGTTATGTTTTGAAAATCTTCTAACAGTAATGTGTCTATGTCCTCCCCCTGGTCTGGGGGACTATAGACAACCCCAGTTCTTATGGCTGTCCCATTTCCTGTTTCCAGGGTGATCCACAGTTCTTCTGGCTCCTTATGTATATTCTGAATTTCTGTAGCTTTGATATTTTCATTGACATACAGAGCTGGTCTGCTGCTGCTTATTTTGTTTTTATTTTTACAAATGGTTAAATGAGCCTCCTCTCTACCACAATAGGCTAATTTTTCATGGTCTAGGGCAATATGCTATGGCTCCGTGGTGGTCACAGCCCTAAATTCCCCCATAAAACCCTACAAATACAGACTTGTAAATCCCTAGAATTGGAACCTCTCCTGCATAGCCTTGCCCTCTCAGACTGAACCCCTCTAGCAAGCATGTCCTTGGCTGATAAAACCCTGTTCTATTTTAAAGAAAATCTTCCTAGTAATTTGGAATGCCTTCACAACCCTAAAACAAGCAAGGGTTAGATGTCATCACCTCCCCAGTTTATCACTGAATTACTAGCCTGCCACAGAGCCAAAGATTAGGCCAGGAAATGGCACATCTCCCAGATTCCAAATTATCTTATTTACCGAAAACTCTATAAAGCCCTCAGAAAACTCCATAATGCCTGCACTTGGGCTACCAGACTAGCCAAAACAGAGTACCTCAAATCTACACAACAAACATCAACTCCCCCTCCTAGTTCTGGAGAGTGGTCTACACCCTCTTTACCCACTATCCTGTCCACTCACCCCTATACTTAAGATAAACACCACCCTGATTGCCGATCCAGTTGTAGTAGCTACTAAATCCAACTCCTATTACATCACTTGTGCTGATGAGCTACTCCAATCCCTCCCAAACTATGCCCTCCTCCCCCTTCTTATTGTCTATGAACACCCCCCCGATTCCCCCTTCTATAGAAACCATAGAAACACAGAAGTTGATGGCAGATAAGGAACACAAGGCCCATCCAGTCTGCCTATTTTTTATACCTTATGAATGTGCCATAGGCCTGTACTCAGTCAATGGCCTATCTATTCATACTGGACTGTATTCCTCCCTTTTGCCTATCCTATTCCTCTTTGAAGCCCTGCATTGTATTCATATCTACCACTTCCTGAGGTAGGCCTTTCCATGCATCCACCACCCTTTCTGTGTAAAAGAACTTCCTCACATTACCTCTTAATCGGACTCCCTCTAATCTCATGCTGTGTCCTCTTGTCCTGCTATTTTTCTTATACTGAAACATGTTAGACTCTTTCACCTTGTTAATGCCCTTCCAATGTTTGAATGTTTCAATCATATCACCTCTCTCCTTCTTTTTCTCTAGGGTATACTTATTGAGCTTCTTTTCCTTCGCTAATGAAACATAGAAACATAGAATTTGACGGCAGATAAGGACCGCTTGGCCCACCCAGTCTGCCCATTTCCCTACCTACTGGATAAGCTGCAGATCCTAGTTAACCAGCAGCCTACTTCTTCCTACCCCAACCCCCCAGAATTGCCTTATGACTATCCCATGCATGCTTGAATTCCACCACTGATTTTGACTCCACAACCTCCTCCGGAAGGCTGTTCCATGCATCCACACACCTCTCTGTGAAAAATGCTTCTTAAATTGCCTCAGGCCCCGCCCCCATCTTCAAATTGTGCCCTCTTGTTCTTGCACCTCTTTTTTTGAAAGATGCTACCCTCTTGGACTTTGTTGATTCCCTTGAGGTACTTGAACGTTTCTATCATGTCCCCCTCTCCCTCCTTTCCTCGAGGCTATACATATTAAGCTCCTTAAGTCTCTCTCTTCATATGTCCTCCGGTGCAGACCCTGCACCATTTTAGTTGCCCTCCTCTGGACAGCTTCCATCCTGTCTATGTCTTTGCTGAGATTGGGTCTCCAGAACTGCACACAGTACTCTAGATGGGGTCTCACCAGCTGTCTGTACAGAGGGATAATAACTTCCTGTTTTCTACTGGTGATGCCTCTCCCTATGCATCCCAGTATCCCCCAGCCCTCCTTGCTGCCTTCTCACATTGCTTGCCCACCTTTAGGTCATCTGATATGACTACCCCCAGGTCCCTTTCCATTTTGTTGTTGTTAGTATCTCACCCCTATTGTGTACTCTTCCCTGGGTTTTGTTTCCCAGGTGCATTACCTTGCACTTCTTAGCATTGAATCTAAGCTGCCATACATTTGACCATTCCTCTAACCTTGCCAAGTCCCTTCTCATCCTTTCCACCCCACCCTGTGCATCAACTCTGTTGTGGATCTTAGGCGTCATCTGCAAAGAGACATGCTTTTCTTCAGTCCTTCTGCAATGTCACTTATAAAGACATTGAGAGGGACTGGTCCATACTGAACCCTGCGGTGCCCGCTAGTAACCCTCCTTTTTCTGAGTGGACTCCATTTACTGTTACTCTCTGTGTCCTGTTCTCCAGCCACTTCTTTCCCAGGCTGTCATCTTGGGACCCACTCCCAGGCTGGCTAACTTATATGTAATCTTTTGTGTGGGACTGTGTCAAATGCCTTGCTAAAGTCTAGGTAGGCCATGTCCACAGCCCCTCCTGATCTACTACTTTGGTCACCAGTCAAGAAATCTATCAGATTCGTCTGGCATGACCTTCCCGCTGTGAATCCATGCTGCCTAGGGTCCTGTGCCCTTCTGGCCTCTAGATACGCCGTACAATTCTTTCCTTTAGAAGTGATTCCATCATTTTCCTATCACTGAGGTTAAACTAACAGGTCTATAGTTTCCTGCTTCTGCCTTGCTCCCACTTTTGTGAAGGGAATCACATCTGCCTCCTCCAGTCCTCGGTACCACCCCATCCCATGATTTGTTAAAGAGGGTAGTCAAGTGTCACTGGTTCTACCCTTAGTTCTTTTAGAATTCTGGGATGAATCCATCAGGCCCCATTGCTTTGTCCACCTTCAGTTTTAAGAGTTCTTCAGAACCCTTTCTTCTGTAAATGGGCTGGTATCAGCTTCTGTATCCAGAGTGTTACTACTGTTTGTTTTATGTGCCTCCCTCTCTCTTTGTAAATACTGAGCAAAAATATTTGTTTAGTATCTCTGCCTTACACATTCTCCTCTGCCCACCCTCCTCCCTTTATTAAGCCTCACTATCCCTCCCTTGGTCTTCCTTTGCTCCCTGATGTACCTATAAAAGGTTTTATTCCCCTTCTTAACTGAGTTGGCTATCTTTTCCTCAGTTTGGGCTTTTGCTGTTCTGACTGCCTTCCCAGCCTCCTTTGCTTTAACTGATACAGTTCTCTGTCCTGCTCCTGCTGCAGTTCCTTGTACTTCCTGAATGCTTTCTTTTCTCTTGAACCTTCACTGCCACTTCCTTTGAGAACCATAGTGGTTTCTTACATCGCCTTGTTTTGTTTATTTGCTTCACACAGGCTCATTACCTCTGTGATGGCAGTTTTATTATTCTCATTGTTCTTCCACCCTCCTTCCTGCCCATTTGCTTAGTGCATTCCTTAGGCATCACCCATTTTGGCAAAGTCAGCCTCCTAAAGTCCAGTACTTTTGTCTTTGTGTGGCTTGACTCTATTGCTGTGTTTATTGTGAACCATACTGTTGGTGATGTCGCTAGTTCCCAGATGGCTACCCACTTCTACATCTGTGATCCTCTCTCCATCTCCATTTGAGAGTATCAAGTCTAATATTGCTCCCTCTCGAGTGGGCTCCAGTACTAGTTGTCTAAGGCATGCCCCCTGTAGGGCATCTAGAATAACTGCACTCTTCAAAGTGGCAGCTGCAACTGCGCTCCAGTTAACATCTGGCATATTCAGATCACCCATCAGCAATATCTCCCCTTTTTCTGCCATTCTAAGTATACTTTCTATCATTTCCTTGTCCACTTCCTCCCCCTGAGAAGGGGGTCTGTATACAACCCCTGTGCGGATTGTGGTGCCATTGCTCTGTCTCCAAATTTACTCCACAGTGCTTCTTCTCCTCCTGTTTACCCTTTGTTCTGTTGCTTTTATTCCTTCCCTTATGTAAAGAACTTCCTCCCTCTTTTACCCTCCTGTCCCTCCTGTAGATAGTGTATCCTGGTATGTTTACATCCCAGTCATGGTTTTTGTGTACCATGTTTCTAGGACTGCCACGATATCCAGTTGTTCCTCCTCCATCAAGGCCACTAATTCAGGAAGCTTGTTACCTAGACTACGGGCATTGGTACTCATTGCTCTCCATTTTTTGATGGCCTTACCTTCTGTTGCAGCATCCCCCACTGACCGTTCTACCTTGGTCTTTTTCTCATTTAGTACCCTGTTTTGTAGGGAGAGGCTGGGATTTTTCTGCTGCTTGTCAGTGCCTCCCCCATTGACTAGTTTAAAAGCTTGCCAATGAAGCATTTAAATCGATTGCTCAAAAGACTTGTTCCTTCCTGGACAGATGCAGACCATCCTGCCAGTATAGGCTAGGTGTCCCTCCAGGTGGAACCCCAGTCCCCAATGAAGCCAAACCCTGTGCTCTGCACCATTTTTCAACCATTCATTAAACTGCATGGTGCCAATTACCCTCGCCTCCCCCATGCCTTTGACAGACAGCACCTCTGAGAAGGATACTGTGTTTGCTACTTGTCTTAGGCCCCTCCCAACTCTGCAATGTCCTCTTGCACTGCTCTAACCTCATGATGAGCCAAGTCATTTGTCCCTAGGTGGACAATTACGTCCAGCTCAGAATCCCTTGCAGCTGTTGTTGTGATCCTGAGGATGCGCTTCCTGTCCCTCCAAGCCATGGCACCAGGCAGGCACCTTACTTCAGATTTCCCAGCTCCTCCCAGTTCTATCCCCCATAGTGAGTCCCCCACCAGGAGCTGCTTCCTTTCCTTGTGGTGTCCTCTGCCTCCTTCCTGTGAGCACCCTTGTGACAGTTGTCCTCAGCCTCCTTAGTCTCCTCTTCGGGTGTATCTATAGGGGAGCTATGCTCCCCCAGAATGGCGTATGGATTGTGGTGTGTAACATCTGACTGGGTGTGCCTCTGTTTCACCATCATCATCCTCCCTGAGCCCACTGTGGTCCAACTGCTGTGCTTTCTTTGCAATGTCTCCCCAAATGACACCCCAAATGCCCTGCTAATGATCAATCCTTTAAAAGGTTCCTCCCTAGATGGTCTTTACCCTCAACTACTATCCCTCTCAGCCCCAACAACCATCTCCTACCCACTCCCTATCCTTCCCTTCCCAGACAAACCGACATCTCTCCCTCAGTGCGCAAAATTCACCTCCAAGCATTGGCTGGGTGAACTTCCCTCCTATCTCTCCCTTTCCTTTACAACCAGCCCCTTCCTTCCCACTCCCTATGCTCTACTGACTCACTAACTCTGATGGTCCCACGCTGCTCCACCCTTATTGGCCAATCAAGTTATTCTTATTGCCTCCAAAAAATCTGGCATTAACTCCCCCCTCAACTTCACCAGTCATCCTCTTGCTACTCCATTAACTATGCCCTCCAGAACTTTCTTGCCCTTTCCTGTGCCTGCCATGACCCTCCCTAATCCCCTCGCCATCTCCCCTAAGCCCATATTACCAAATGCATACTCTCCACCACTCCTATTTCCCTCTGACCTTGCTCCTACTAGTCCTATACACTCCCTCCTCTTAAGTGTTCCTCCCCTTCTTTCTCTACCTTAATCTAGCTCCCTCCTGTGAGCTCGATCACTGCCTTGTGCAGGCAGGATCTATAATGCATGCCTGTGACAACTTTACCCCCTTCCCCTATTTCTCCTTTTACTGCACCCTCTCAGTCACTACTAAATCACTGCCTTGTGCAGGCAGGATCACCCAGCTCTCTGGTGTGGTACTGCCCCCCAACTATAGTTGACCTCTGCTACCCTCTTCCACAACATCCCTCCCCCAACACCCCTTCCCTCGCTTCTCTATATATAAATAACTCTCATCGCCTATAACCTGTGTCCTACCAATGGGGCTGTCCACCACCCTTCCTAGATCGGGATAACAGGACACTGTTCAGTTTCAACTCCCCCCCCCGGATACCCTCACCTACAATACCTCTATCTCATCACCCTGCCTCACTCTACCTCTCCTCTCCTCCTACTCCCCTTCCATTTAACATAGCCTAACACTGGCCTACCCCTACACTCAATTAAGCACTTATACTCTACCCCTATACCCCTCTTATATGCATTTTAGTCCACCCTGTTGTTTCTGTTTGCCTCAAAAATCATGTTCTACATGCACCTCTCCATAAGTTTACTTTCCCTTCTTCCATTCTGCCCACAGCAATTATTTTGTTCCCTCCTTCAATTATTTTTCTCTTTACTCCAATTAAAGTAAATCATGAATATCTATGTTACACTAACGACTGCAAATTACTATTCTGTCACCTTACCATCTAGTGCTACATATGAACATACAAACATACAAAATTGCCAGCAGATACAGGCAATTCAGTCAATCAGTCTGCTCGAGTGTGCAGCACTTCAGTCCAGTAGACTGCAGCTGTCCACTTTCCCTCATATGCCTTCATCATATGCCCCATACATACTGTTGTCAAGTTATTACGTGTTCCACTGTTACCAACAGTCACCAACTGTTTCCAATTTGCTATGTGTGTCTTCATATCTACTATACTTAACTGGTGTAATATTAGCCAAAGTTATCCACCTGTAATCCCTCCCACTCTCATTGTATGCAAGTAAGCAAATTGTATTCCAACATTGTAACATTTCTCTGTATTCTATCACATTGTTCCCTACCCCTAAAGTTGCACTGGGAGACGAGCAACTTGTTGCTCAGCGTGCCTTCCTGGTGAATCATTTAAATAAATAAATAAAAACAATGCTATAATCTTAGTTGCTCCAGGACCTTTTAGGTTGGTGGTTTTTTCTTGAGATTACCTGGAAGTTCACAAGTGTTTGCTAAGCAGCAGCAGCAGCAGCAGCAGCAGGATTCCATTTAATTTCTGATGGGTGATCAGTGTCCAGGGTGGAGTAGTGAGTGGGCCATCAGGAGATCAAAAGCATTGCAGTGGGAGAGATCTCCAAGCAGGAATAAAATGAACCCTGCTGCAGCTAAGCAAACTCTTGTAATCTCAAGTAAAAATGCCAGCCTCAAAGGTTTGGAAGTTAGCGCGCTAATAGCATAGTGACCACTGTGGTGTCTGAGCAAGTGGCCCCATACCAGAACACATTTTCTTTTGTGGTAGAGAGGAAGCATATTTAACCATTTGTAAATACAAAGAAACTTTAACCTCAGAATAATGAGTCAGAGTCTCCCTGAATCCATTTAGCTGAACAGCACTCTTGTGCGGTAGATGTGTGACTGCTCTTGATTACGTTTTTAAAATCTATTTATTATACTAGGCCAATGAGAGCATCCAGGCCCTCTACCCTCCAACAGTACTCTAACACAGACCTGGAGCTTTTTTTGTTATTCCTTTGGTTGGCCATTTGGCATGTTTTTATTTTGCGCTGCTTGCACCAGTTTTTCTCCAGTGCTTTGTCTTTTTTGTTGATGTACTGCAGCTGGCCTGTATTTCAGTTGTACTACATGGCTGGTTTCTGCATTTCTATGTTTGGCTCCTTGCCATTGTTTATTCCATGGACTTTGCCTTTTGTTATATTATTAAGCAGATGGCCAATAGTTTTTAGTGTAGTTTGCCATGTTTTTCTTTTAAGGTGGATTGACATTATTTAGATTTTCATGACTGTGTGCCACCATAGTTCTGTTACTGACGATGTGCCACCTTATCCTTGTTTACATGGAAACATAGAAACATAGACTTGATGGCAGATAAGGACCTCTTGGCCCACCCAGTCTGCCTATTCCCTATCTATTGGATAAGCTGCAGATCCTAGTTAACCCACAGCCTACTTCCTCCTACCCCCCCGAAGAAATGCCTTATGTCTGTCCCATGCATTCTTGAATTCCTCCATTGTTTTTGACCCCACAAACTCCTCAGAAAGACTGTTCCATGCATCCACCACCCTCTCTGTGAAAAAGTACTTCCTCACAATGCCCCTGAGCCATCCCCTCTCTATCTTCAAACTGTTCCCCCTTGTTCTTCACATCTGTTTTTCTGAAAGATGCTACCCTCTTGGACTTTGTTGATTCCCTTAAGGTACTTGAACGTTTCTATCAGGGCCCCCCTCTTTTCCTCATGGGTATAAATAATGTTTTAAGCTTATTTAGCCTCCTTTTATATGGTTTCTGGTGCTGACCCTCCACCATTTTAGCTGCCCTCCTCTGGACTGCCTCCATCATGTCTATGTCCTTGTGGATATGGGGTTTCCAGAACTGCATGCAATATTCCAGATGGGGTCTCACCAAATGTCTGTACAGAAGGATGGCAGCTTCCTGTTTTCTACTGGTAATACCCTCTCCCTGTACATCCCAGTATCCCCCCAACCCTCCTTACTGTCTTCTCACATTGCCTGCCTACCTTTAGGTCATCTGATATGACTACCCTCAGGTTCCTTTCCATTTTTATGGCTGTGGGCACAGCCTGCAGCCATTTTGCTATCTGTAGCTTGAAAATGGAGTTTAGTGGAACACATTTTTTTGGACTTTTCAATGTACCCTTCCACATCTACAAATCACTATGTCAACTAAATTAAAATAATCCCTTCTTTCTGTTTAAAATGTTGGAGACATAACTCCAAGCTGCTTATCTGATGGTCATTAGGAAATGGAAACAGCTTGTTAAATATTGGTTGCCTATTATGCCTGGATAGGCCTTGCAGTCCTTATCTGCCATCAACTTCTGTGTTTCTATGTTTCTATATTAAAACTGGAGATTTGTTTACCCCTTCAAAATACAACAGCTTGAGTATTTAAATGATTAGCATTTAAGCATTTTTTGCTACTAATTCAGTTGAGGATGAATATCTTTCAAGAAAGAGCCATCTCTCATGTTACCCTTTCCCAGAAAATTATGTAAATATTTACCATGTTTTTAACCTCTCAAGACCTATCTAATAAAATGCCAGGTCTTAAGTGAACTACCCAGACTAAATTCATATATCTGTTTTGGACAGTAAGGGCTGAGGCCTGCTTCCTAAACATAGCAGATAAGAACTACTGAGATCTCTTATAGTAACCGCGAGTGTGTGTGTGTGTGTGTTTGTTTGTGTGTATATGGGGGGAAGGGTGGAGAAACAGTCAAACTTCTGGTATGGGAGACCTCATCTAATGAATTAACTGCTTACAAACCATGAGTGATACAGAAGCAAATGATCTGATACCTTTTTATAGAACCAACATAGATGTCACAAAAATAACTTAAACCATTTATAAAATTCCTGATCAAACAATTGCAAACAGAAGACTGTTTTTGTCATTTTATAATATGATATACTGAGTGTGTATTTACTGAGTTGCTGGATCAGGGCATTGATAAAATAATAACATTTACTTAATTCATTCAAGGTTCCATCAGGTGGACAGAAAAAAGGCTATGATAGTTTGTATGAAAACTACAGGCATTACTAGTATCTTTTGAAAGATTGTCTGACTTGTGATTACTAATTTTGAGTTTAGTTCATGAAATAATGAGCTTGATATTTGTTATTTCATATAGTCCCCCATTGTGCCTTATGCATAGCATATAAATCCAAATCATTCCAAGGCCATTGTGACATATCATCTTAATACTGAACAGCAAATCACAGTTCTTTTCCTAATAAAAGGCTGCTGATATAATAAATAAAGAACAAAGCCATAAATAAGGAACCAGTGGCTTATGAAATAATCTACAGGGATTTATGGAGGGATTTGATTATGCCTTTGTGGGGAAAACACAGGGAAAATGAGGGCTTCTTACAGAATAATGGTTATCTGGATCTGGGAGCATTTAACATTTCTTATCTTATATTTTGTATCCTGGATAGGGTAGGGAAGAAGATACCTCTCATTGTCACAAGGATGTTCATTTTCACATTTTTGCACTGTATTTACTCAGACTGTCCCAGATGAGATGCAGTATCTTGTTTTCAGTTGGGTCATGATTTTACCACTTTTATAATGTGTTTATTCAGGCTATCTAGTCCAGGTCCCCCATATTTAGATGAACTATGCAGAGCATCCCGGTTGAAAAAGGGAGATGTGCCACACAACTCAACAATGAACAGCAGGAAAATATTTAAATGTGTGGGATGCACCAGCCACAAGAGAATGGGCCAGGGCACACACAAATGGTATGCTGTTCAAGTTGAGGGGGCAGTCCCATGCAATATGGAAATGAAAGAACCTGCACTCTGGTATGATCAGGGCTGGTGGAACTGGTGGGGGGGTGCCACTGTACCACCAGAGACTTCAGGGCCTGTCCCACATGGGAGAAATTGAGGTCGGGGCTTAGGGGCAAGAGCTGCTCTGGTGCATTCATCCCCATGCCAACATGCAGATGGACTGGTAATGAACATGCATAAGGCCCCCTTTGCACCCTGCAAGCTGAATTAGTTCATTTGCATTCCTGGGCTGAATATGTCCCATGGGGGCATTGGTACATAGCAGTATGTGCCACACATTCTCCCTGGAACGTATTCAGTTGGGGTCACACTGGATGCACCTGACTTGGCGGCCGCCTGCACTGTGACTCCCACCTAGGGTCACAATTTCAACAGGAATGATGAAGTCTACCAGGATGAAGTGCAGTGTCACAAGTTTACAGCATGACAAAAGGGATTAACTCCCTTAGAAATTGCATTGTTTGCTGCAGTAAATCTAATGCAGAATTCTGTAGTGCTGTGCTTCATCCTGGTGGGCTTCACTGTATGTACACCCTGAACCAGTGGTGCATTCTCTTTGAATATTGTATCAGTGCCAACTGGCGCACCCTCTTTGTGCAATGTATCTTTCTGCTCAAGCATTGATCCGGCACTTAATATATCCCCCCAGATGTATAATATTATTTTTAGTGTGTTCTGATTTTACACAATGCAGCATAATAATGTGTAGATGTAGAGCCCCACTGAAAATAAGATGTCATTTCTTCTGTGAACTATCCAAGCTAAATATATAGCAATCAGCAGGCATATTCTAGGAAAACACATTGTAAAAATGTGTAAAAGGAAGACCACATTGATACTGCCACTCCACAGATCTGCACTGTGTGAATTCATTACAAATAATGAGTAACAGCATCCCAAAAGCTCTCCACAGCCATATCGTCTCTGACCAGAAGTTGTTGTTGTTGTTAGTACCTCCATCCCTCCCCCATTATGTACTCTTCTACTGTTTTTTTGTTTCCCAGGTGCATTACCTTGTACTTCTTTGCATTGAATGTAAGCTGCCATACGTTTGACCATTACTCCAACCTAGCCAAGTCCCTTTTCATAATTTCAACACCCCCTGCCCTATGTATCAACCCTGTTGCAGATCTTTGTGTTATTTGCAAAGAGCCATACTTTAACTTCCAGTCCCTCTGCAAAGTCACTCATAAAGACATTAAAGAGGACTGGCCCCAATACTGAACACTGCAGTACCTCACTAGTAACCCCCCTTTCTTCAGAGTGGATTCCATTTATGGCTGTTTGATACTTTTGTTTTAGTTCAGTGTTTACAAATTATTTTAGTCACTCACTGTGTGCCACTCACGTTCTGTTTTCGCAGTCTGCAATGTTAGTTTTGATTACAACCATTTGACTGTTTATGTTCGATTTCTGTTTATATATGAAAATTGGTTCTATGTCATAACAGCGACTGCTGAAAGGTGATCACCATTAGGGTGACCGTATGTCACAGAAAATCATTTTCAGTAGTATACCCTCCAGCACATAGCCCCCCGCACCCCCCTACTATAGATTTCTCAACTCTAGGAGTGTGCATGTCGGGGGGGGACCGTAAAGAAAAAAAAATTGGGGCTGGAAAAAACAAAGCTACCTGCACCTGGACCCAAACTCAGTACCCTCAGAACCCCAGCCCTGAACCCACCCACCATGCCACAGGGCCAGTTCAGCAGCTCACCACAGCACTACTCCCCAGAAACCCTCCCTCCCCTTATTGATCATGCTTGCTCCCCCCCCATGCATGTACATGTAGTGACATCCTGTTGCAATATGCACAACCCCTCCCCAATCAGGTCACCCTCCCTGGTAGGTAGCCTGATGTCATGTGTCATGACTGAGTCACCATTTTTGTATGCGTCCAATTGCAATGGCCCCTGTCAAGGGGAACCATGAAAATTCTATTGTTTCTACATGCATGTCTTATGTGTTTCTTTCTTCTGTGTATGCATTTCTGCGCTGGAGGGTCTGTGGTATGCCAGTTATGCTGTCACTAGGATATGTGTCCTCCCTTTGTAATTGCAAATTGGTTGTTTAATGTGTACATTGTGGCTGACTTTGTGATACAGTTTGCTACAGTTTCTAATGCCAGCTGTTTGTAAACATGTTGTAATCATTGTGTCAGTTTGCACTTGTCCCAGCATAATATTCTTTAATGACTGGCACAGATTAACATTTACAAAGGGTAGTTTGCACCACAATAAGTGAAAGTTTTGACTATCCCTGCCCAGCTTTTTAACTTGCTTGCCCACCATCACACAGTGACTACTTTGGCTCCATTTGAGTTTGAACCTGTGATCTCCAGGTTCCCAAACTGTTAAATAAAAATTACATCTCCATCTTCGTGCTGCTTGTTCATGGCTAGCAGTGGTCTGCGGTTCCCTAGGCTAATGCAAGGGAAATGTCATTATTTCTATCTTGATTTGCATATGAGATACTGTTTTCTTCTTTAGCACATAGCTTCAGGCTTTTTTTCCCATGTATAAAGGATTAGCATTTACATGCACTTTTGCATAGTCATTTTCCTACAAAATAACATTCTTTAAAGGTTACTGGACATGTTTGTAAATGTTCAGTTACCAATAATGTTTCTATTTTCAGAAATTATATTTAGGACTGACACATTCTCCATATTTAACTGTACCCTGAAAGAAAGTTAAAACTAGAGCTGTGCTAACCTCCTAAAGTTTGACCTGTTGAACTTTGACTGTTGAACCACGTAAAGTTTGCCAAAGTTCTCTTAAGGGTGGACTAGTATGCACTGGTTCAGCCATGAAAAAGCATGAGGTAGCATGAATAAACTGAATATCATAAATAACTGGGCTGATGAAGCACCCAAAACAAAAGGATGATGAAGTGGGCCACACTGAAGGGTACTGGTTCCAAAAACAGTGTCCATTCCGTCAGTGGTAAACATGGGCAGTGCTAGTAGTAATAAACAAGAGTATGTGGCTAAGTAACAATACTTAAATAAAAAATAAAATAGTTGTAAATCTAAGGACTACAGTATAGGTAAGCTTACAACATATCAGTGCAGAATTCCACTGTGTGAGGTCTAGTTCTAAAAACTGTGTGCCCATTAGGGCAGTAACACACATGGACAATCCATCTGGTTCCAGCATGGATCAGTGTTGTGCACACTGATTTCCTGGGCAACATCCCCCCCCCAAAAAAAAATTATATATGCAGCCCATGTAGGCATGACAAAATTCACCCGACATTAAAGGCTGACTGAAGACAACAGTGCAGCATCCCACAGTGTGAGCTACTGGTTTTGAAAAATGTGCACCCTTTGGGACTGTGGCACACATGGACAAGGCATCTAGTTCTACCATTGTTTCACATAGGCAATGGTGACCCCAAAATTATTGATCTGACTTGTTTTGACCGGTCAAGAATTCACTAAACAATAAAGATTCAATGTCTTGCACCGCCAGTATAGTGTTATGCATGTGCAACTGTGTTAATTTGGTTTGGGCCATTCGCTATCTCTACTCCAGAGAAACTACCATCCTGTAGGGGTACGAATGGCAAGGAATCCTCTAAGAGGATTCTACCCCTAGAGGTGCCACGGCATGATTCCCTTGCCCAAAGGTATCTTAGGATTCCCCCTAAGGCAAGAAGTGCTGCTGCTGGAGGAGGGGGGAGGATGGTGAGGCAAAGAATAAGTGCTTCACAATGAGGCTGACAGGAACTGCTTATGTAGCTCAGGAAGTGGGAGTGGCTGACTGCTTGACCATTGAACTCCAGGCAAAGCCTTTCCAATTTAATATCCTGCATAGCCAGTATGGTGTTATGCTTGTACAACTATGCTAGTTTGGTTTTGGCCATGTGCACTGTCTATTCCAGAGGAATTACCACTCTGTAGGAGTATGAAAGGCAAGGAACCCTCTGAGAGGGTTCTACCCCCAGAGGTGCCATGGGATGATTCCCATGGCTAAAGATACATTAGGAATCTCCAAAAGAAATGTAGTACAATCATATCCCAAAGAATGATCAGACACAAAACATATGAGCAAGCATTAACTTTGACACAGGAGCAGTAATTGTAACATAGTAGTAGAGAAGCATAGACAGTTTGATAACGTAATGAGATGCTCAGTTTGATAATGTAATGAAATGCCTATGTTGTGTAGTAGGATACTAATGATTTGTGTTGAGAATGAGGGGATCCTCTAAGGAGAGAGGGAATGGCAGGACATCCTCCATCTCCGTCCAACAGCAGAACCTACCTAAAGAAAGTAGGGGACACTACTGTGCTAACTAACAGTTACAACTTGAGGCGATCAAGGAGAGAAAAACACCCTATGAGGAGGAAATCTCTAGGGATCCAAGGCCTATGTCGCCTTCCCTCCAGGTGTGAGATAGTTTATTTAGTGACTGCTCTGCAGCTGCAGTTTGGAAAATCCAATTAACTCATTCTATCCTATTGTCACTTAGAATGTTCAGGTGGCCTCTGCCTGCTGCTAGAACACCTGTTTGCCTGAAGGGGTTTTAGATCTGCAGCATTCATACAAACGCACTGTGCTTAAACCTACACATCTTAAAAACCATACATCCAATTTTAAAACTGTAAAAAGAAAAGTTTTTCAGGACAAAAAGCTTTTGAAAATGAGTGAGGTTTGATAATGTTTATTTAACTGGATTTAATGTTGTGGGGGGTTGTTTTCATATTTTAATAAATTCTGATGATTTTATCTAACTATAATTATGTTCTGTTTACTTAGTCATGCAAAAATATTACATTTCTGTAAAATTGTTGATTAAAATTGTTAAAAATATACAGTAAACATCTGTCATTGTCTAAATATAAATTTTGCTAGTTTTTTACCATTTTTTTTAGTCAGAAATCAATATCTGAATCTCCTGTTATTACAGTTTTAGTTTTTTGTTCCACTCCACTGGTTGGAATTTTGCAGTGTATGATTCTTCTTATCCACTGATTTTAGTTTATGAATCTGATTATCATTTGTTTTGTATTTCCCCTAGTTTAGTAAGAATATATTCACACATTACCTTAGAAGGACATATCAGGAAGTGATGCAGGAAGGAAGTGCTTTGTGAGGTCAAGTGATGTAAATAGGAAGAACACTGCCAGTGTAGGTCAGTGAGCTGACACAGGAAATGGAGACATTTGTTAGTGCTGGAGGTCTCTCTATGATTAATTGCATATTTGCTGTAGTTAAAATGTGTAATTTCATTGAAATAAACTATTTTATTTTATTTTTGTAATAAAATCCCATAAAAAGTATAGGAAACTGTATTTTATTTGTGCTGTTTGCTTTATCATACTGTAAATGAAGCATGATGTTCATGTAAAGGTTCACAGTCTCTCAGTAAACATCATGTTACATAAATCTGTGTATTATTTAATTTCTTGGCATAGTTTATTTTTTGGGGTTGTATTATGGTATGGTTTAAGGTGAGGGAATGACTGTATGATGAAGCACTGTGTGTTAGTGGTGGTGGTGGTGGGGGGTCCTGCATTCATAATACAGGATCAGATGCACTTCATATGTTCTGTGGAAATGAGAGGGGCTATATGCATATAATAATGGTGCTAACAGATACTGTAGACATATTATGGGTATACGTATAGGATGATAAAATTGCTGAAAAGGCACTGGTAATTTGGGGTATACTGTGTCATGGGGAAGGGGGTGGGTGTGCCTGTACCAAGGAATGATGCTCATAGGCACTGCAGTCATTTTGCATCATGAATTGGCACCCATCCTTGGGGGTATGCTATGTTATAGGGAAGCAGGTGGGGCTGCCTGCACCTGGTAATGGTGTTCATATGCCATGCAGAAACGTTGTGAGTACACATACAGGGTGATGACATAGGCACCTGTAAAGGTTGTGTACAATGTGCTGTGTCACATGGTTTTCCTGCATACACATGTGATATGTTGCAACATTCAGTATGGTGCACTGTGTGGGTGGGAAGGAGTGTGGGTATGCCTGCACCATGGAGTGATGCTCATTGGTGCACGTGTGTACTGTGTGCTATGTTTCATTTGAATGGACTGTATAAGTCATACATTGGCACTGATCACATCACAGTGCATCAGAGGTAAGGGATGGTCTGAAGCATTATGAGCACAGGGGACTAAAGTGGTTGTGGAGTGATTCGACCGTGAATAGAACATTACAGTGCATCTGAGGATAGTGTTGGAATGAATCTTGATGTGCACAATGGACTACACCATGGTGACTGAGGAGGGATCCATATCAGTAATGCACATCACAGAGTGTCAGAGATAAAGGTTGGACTGAAGACTGATGAACAGATGGACTAAATTGGTGACTTGGTGGATTTGAATCTGAACAGCACTTTACAGTGCAGTAGAGGTTGGGGCTGGACTGACACCAGATCAGTCAATGGACAACATCATTGGCTGTGGAGGGATCTGAACCTGAAATGCACTTCACTGTTCACTACAGTTTGGAGCACGATGGATGCATGATAAGGAGATAGATTTTACAAGTGTCTGTGGAGGGATTTGAGCCTGAAGAATACTTTACAGTGCATCAGAGATTGGGGGCTGAACTGATGTCATATGAATTGATGGGCTACACCAGTGGAAGTGGAGGGTTTTGAACATCAAATGCACTTCCCAGTGCATTATGGGATTGGTCTGGACTGATACATGGTAAATCAATGGACAACACCATCAGCTGTAGAGGGATCTGAACCTGAAATGCACTTCACTGTTCACTACAGTTTGGGGCTTGACTGACACATGATAAGGAGACAGATCTACAAGTGGCTGTGGAGGATTTGAACCTGAATAATACTTTACAGTGCATCACAGATTGGGGCTGAACTGATGTCATATGAATTGATGGACTACACCAGTGGATGTGGAGGGTTTTGAACATGAAATGCACTTCATAGTGCATTATGGGATTGGTCAGGACTGATGCATGGTAAGTCGATGGACAACACCATCAGTTGAGGAGGGATCTGAACCTGAAACGCAGTTCACTATTCACTACAGTTTGGGGCTCGACTGATGCATGGTAAGGAGCTAGATCTTACAAGTGGCTGTGGAGGGATTTTGACCTGAAGAACACCTTCCAGTGCATCAGAGGCTGAGTCTGGACTGACGTCATACGAATCGATGGACAACACCAGTGACTGTGGAGGGATTCAAAACTGATTTGGCCTTTGCCATGCATCAGGGATTGGGGCTGGACTGATGCCAGATAAGTTGAAGGCAACACCATTATTTTTTCATTTTAAACAATCAGCAACTGTGTATTAGGGATAAAACTCAAGTGCAGAGCATGAGACAAACCTGCTACAGACCCTAACCCACTTATCATCCATAACGCAGGGAGCAACATGCCACATAGATTTTAACATAGCCATAATTCGAACATAAACTCTTTAAAAAGTAACAAAAGGTGCTGAATTCATGTGACCGCATCTAGTACATGCACAAGAAACTCTCTCTCTCCCATCAGGAATGCCAGCAGGATCCATAAGATGTGATCACACAGGATGACCAGAAATTATCCCAAAATGAACAAAGTGACAACTATGAAAACTTTTATCATAAATAAAAATAAAAACAAATAAAGTAAATACAGATTACAAATCGAGGTTTTGGCACTGAAATGAAGTGAGTATTTTAGGATAAGAGCAGCACCTCCATCTTGAATCTAAGTTTCCAGTCACCATGCTCTTCCTGCACCAGTGTGCACTCTGACTGGTTAATGGAAATAGTGACGTGTACAATAAGCATAGAGCAAGCATGGCAACCAATCAATATGACCAAATGGTGACGCGCTACAGAGCTAGGGCAGGTACAGGTGAGGGCTGTGACCCCTAACTGAAACACAACAAAAAAATCACTGTACACCCAGAGCCCAGAGAGCCAGTTTCCTCCAGTGACAGTTGTAAAAAATATGAGTCCTTGCTTGAATGCTAAATAAGGATTTAGTCTAACATTTCAGGCACACACATTGAATAGAATAGTGGAAGGCACAACAAAAGATCTGCATGCAGGTTCCCTGGTGCTTTGACAACTAAGGCTTCATAAGGGGGATGGTGCCTGCATCTAAGACAATCCCTTTATACCAATTAAATTCAGACTGATGATGTCAGAAAATCCGACCAATCACAGAGCTCGATTTTTAAATACAGAAATATTCAGTTCACTTAGTGGTATAAATGGACTAATAGTTATAACAATCATGATATCAGTGATGACATGTTATTGTAGAAAAATACCCCAAAAGACAAATAAATACACCAAAGTGGTGACGGCCAATCAGATTGCTTGAATAAAAAAAAAATGTAAATTATGAAATTAATTATAGTGTAAACCTGATCAGCTTAACATGTTACACTAAAACAAGATGATTTGTTGTTACGATACAAACTAATGGCAGAATGAACATAATACATTTTTCACAGCACATGCAGAAAATATTAAATTTATTTATTTATGTATTAAGGCTTGTTTTCTCAAAAATAGCCAATGGGAACACATATTATATTAGGTAAATCAGTAAGGGCAATGGTCCCCTATTAGCTGGTACAACTTAATTTATCAAATGTAAACAAATGCTTGAGCTGCACCAAGAGAAGATATGGACGCCAATTGCGCCATCAGGACACTACAGCAATGATTTAGGACGCCATATGGCGTTGTCAGGAAAAAGAGGAATTTTTTTTATGACGCCATATGGCGTCATCAGGACGGAATGAGTTAAATGGAGGTGGAAAATATCCCAATTTGGAGGAAGGCTGCCACTCAAACCCTCTAGCAGGAATGCTGTGGAATGTTGCAAGAAACTCTGCAACAACACGTGCAATCAAGGTGGAGGAGGACAGCAATGACTGCTGCGGCACTCACCTGGCCTACTCTTCCTAAACTCAAACCAGGTGAATCAGAGGCAGTCATAGAGAGAATGCGGTAAAGGTTCCTTGCTAGGGAGATCACTAAAGCCAATGGACAACCGTTATAGTGGAACACTAGAGCCAAAGGAGATCGTTGTAACCACCCTTCACTGCTAGTCTCAAATTCTACACCAGGAGCTGCTGTCGCATAGCAAGTAGATAAAGCCAAGCCCAGGGTGAGGAAATTCCCAGCTATGGGCCAGGTGAGAAGGATCCTTCCCCAAGTTGGACATGATCAAGATACAGACTAAATGCAGAGTGAGACAGCTGGCTGCAGGAACCCTGTACCAAGAATAGAATGGCTGTCATGCCCCAGAATTAGACTGAGAGCTGAGAAGCTGGCAAGCTGATTGAGCACTTGTGTGCTGATCGATGAGCAGTGAGTGCTGAGACTGTGCAAGGTCGAAAGCAGATTGAGAGCAGCAGACATCCCAGAGGCTGAAGTCGAGAGGATGCAGTAGGCATGAGTAATAGATTGCATAAGTAAGCATGGACCTGTACGTAGGTCAGTAAACAGAGTAGTAATAAATGGTCCTGCCCATAGATTTGCATAACATAGTAGCAATGAAACAGCACTAAACAGTGGGGCAAGCCAGCCAAACATTTAAAAGCCAAATCAAGGTGGCAAATACTCTGAGGATTTTCAGCAGTGAAGACAGGATTTAGAACAGAAATAATTAGCTACATGGGGCCATGACTCCTCAAACACTTCTCAGTCCCTGCCATAGGTCAAACAAGAAAGTGATGGTAAGGCCGAGAACCACATGCAGATATTAAAGCCAATGTAAGAGCCTCAGCAGGAGCTTTTAGCTGACCTCAGAGTAGAACAGGGTGAATAAACAGAAAAGCAACATCTGTATGGAGTACTGAGTTGTAAAACTGAAATAAACATAAATGAGATGACACAACGCCCTGAAAGCAGGAGCAGTCAGGCGGTGCAATGAAGCTGCTGCAATGAGGTAAGTAGAATGAGATAGCATGATTGAGCTGCATGGCTAGGTTTAGTGTAAGCCTGAGTCAGGTGACAACAATTGAGCATGCAACATGAAGCAGCTATGGTTGAGCTGAAACACACAGATAATGATTGTAGTTGCGTTGCAGTCGTTTGAGAGTTGTGAGTAACAGAGTAAATAGTAGGAGCATCTGGAGCAATATGCTAGGGGATTAGAAACAAAAGCCCCTCAAAAGGGACAAATCAAAGACACACAAACAAAGAAAACAAGGAACAAGACAGAAAGAAGCACACACAGTGGAAGGCAAAATACAAACCAGAAGCAGAAAATAAACACAAAAATCCAGCAGATAAGCAGGAGCAGTAGGTGTGGGGGGAGGCCCCAACCAGCTCAGAGGACAGACCGACAGAACCTTGGGCTGCAAAGAAAAAGTGCTTCAGAATGAGGCTGAGGAACCACATATATAGCTCAGGAAGTGGGAGTAGCTGACTGCTTGGCCATTGAACTCCAGGCAAAGACTTTCCAATTGAATGAAAACAACAGTGCAGCATCCCACAGTGCAAACTACTGGCTCCAAACCTTGTGTGTCCATTGAGACAGCACCACACAAGGATAGTGTGTCCAGTTCTGCCGTGGATCAGTGTTGTACACACTTCATGGGCAATGTTTTTCCAAACATTATCTATGTGGCTTGTGTAGGCCTGTAAACAATTCAAACAATCTCATTCAGCTCCAAGTGGACAGCTTTTGAAGAAGGTTAAGCACAGAACCTTTTGACCTATATATATATATATATATATATATATGCTCAGGGGCTGAAGGAGCATATATGTGAGTTAAAACTAGATTCAAGTGAAGAAGACAACAGTGCAGTGTCCCACTGTTTCTTTCAAAAAAAAAAAAAACTATGGACACTGAAACCCTCCTCATCCACCATCCTCTTCTGTTTGCCCAGCTGGAAGTGCAGGAGATTCATCCTCCATAAATCATGGCAAAAAGGTATTTGGAAAAAGAGACAGATCAAATTTCAAAAGAGTGAGCATCTCTACATTTTTACATAGAATCATAGACTTTGATGGCAGAAAAGACCGCTTAGCACAAACAGACCGCCCATTTCTCAACCTATTGGATAAGCTGCAGATCCTAGTTATCCATCAGCCTACTTCTTCCTAACCCCCACCAGAAATGCCTTATGTCCGTCCCATACATTCTTGAATTCCCCTACTGTTTCTGAACACATGACCTCCTCATGAAGGCTGTTCCATGCATCCTCCACCCTTCTCGTGAATAAATACTTCCTCACATTGCCCATGAGCTATCCCCCCATCTTCAGAGTATGCCCCTTTGTTCTTGCACATCTCTTTTTCTGAAAAATGCTACCCTCTTGAACTTTGTTGATTCCCTTGAGGTACTTAAAGGTTTCTATCATGTCCCCCCTCACCCTCCTTTCCTCAAGGATTAAACATATTAAACTTCATTAGTCACTAGTTTCAGTATTGGGTCCAGTCCTTTTTAATGTCTTCATTAGTGACATTGCAGAGGGACTGGAAGGAAAAGTATGCCTTTTTGCAGATGACACAAAGATCTGCAACAGGGTTGATGCACAAGGAGGCATGGAAAGGATGAAAAGGGACTTGGCAAGGTAGGAGGAATGGTCAGAAGTATGGCAGCTAGGATTCAATGCAAAGAAGTGCAAAATAAAGCACCTGGGAAACAAGAACCCAGGGGAAGAATACACGATGGGTGGGGAGGTAGTAACAACAGCAAAACAGGAAAGGGACCTGGGGGTAATCATATCAGATGACCTTAAGGTTAGCAAGCAATGTGAGAAGGCAGTAGAGAGGGCCGGGGGTATACTGGGATGTATAGGGAGAGGCACCATCAGCAGAAAACAGGAAGTTGTTATCCCTCTGTACAGACAGTTGGTGAGACCACATCTGGAGTATTGTGTCCAGTTCTGGAGACCCCATCTCTGCAAGGACATAGACAGGATAGAGGCAGTCCAGAGGAGGGCAACTAAAATGGTGCAGAGTCTGCAAGAGAAGCCGTATGAGGAGAGACTAAAGGAGCTTAATATGTATACCCTTGAGGAAAGAAGGGAGAGGGGGACATGATAGAAACTTTTAAGTACCTCAGTGGAATCAACAAAGTCCAAAAGGGTAGCATCTTTCAGAAAAGAGACTTGCAAGAACAAGGGACACAATTTAAAGATAGAAGGAGGCAGTCTAGGGCAACGTGTGGAGGAAGTATTATTTCACAGAAAGGGTAGTGGATGCATGGAACAGCCTTCTTGAGGAGGTTGTGGGGTCTAAAACTGTGGGAAAATTCAAGAATGCATGGGACAGACATAAGACAATTCTTGTGGGTGGTAGGAAGAAATAGGCTGTTGGTTAACTAGGATCTGCGGCCTATCCTGTAGGTAGGGAAATGGGCAGACTAGATGGGCTAGCGGTCCTTATCTGCCGTCAAAGTCTATGTTTCTATGTTTCACTCTTCATATGGTTTCTGGTGCAGATCCTGCATCATTTTATTTGCCTCCTTTGCAGTGCCTCCATCCTGTTTGTCTTTGCGGAGATGGGGTCTCCAGAACTGCACAGGGTACTCATGATGGGGTCTCACCAACTGTTTGTACAGAAGGATAACAACTTCCTGTGTACATTTATTGAATTTATTTATTTCATTGTTCAGAAAAAACTTTTGAGTGAAAGCTTTTTTGTAAAGGTTCCACGTCAAGTACATGGCATATACAGTACAACAAAAGGGGAATTGTCCCTTCTGTGGTTCACACTTCACAGGAAGGAGTGTATACAATAAGAACAACTCAGGGAACACTTAAAGAAACAGTACAACGGTAATGCAAATAGAAAGAAATAATGCAGAAGATAAGTACAAAATAACAAGTAACCAGCTATAGAAGCTACTGCCAAATGCCTTAAACAGAATATGACTATGAGCATATGGGGGAACACAGAGACAAGGACCTCAACAGCACATAGAACAGACTTTGTCCTGGTAACAGAAATGGGGACTGAAAACAGCCAACTTGGGGGGAGGTGGCTACAAGGGGGATGTCAGCTAGTACCAGGCATGTCCTCCATTAGGACAATAAGTGCTAAACCAGAGCAGAGTGCAAGTCTGTAGAAGATAGAGCCAAGCTAGGCCCACCTAATTGCAGGAGCAGTTAGTGTGGAGGGCAGGTGAGGAAACTCTGCCCACTGCTAAGGCCAGCTACGATAGTTACGATGTGGAGCAGATGAGTGAGGTGTCCAGGGTATCAACGCTCACACATATTATTACATGGGTAGAGAGTTACTGGTAGAACATAATCTATCTGCAACAACAGGCCCCGATGCATTAAGGCACCGTTTCAACTCTGACTTAAATGTGGGGAGGCTGTCAGTAAATAATAGGTGAGTAGGGAACTCGTTTTAGCCACAAGGGAGCCCTGTAGGCAAAGGACCGCTGTCCAAGAGACATTTTACTAAATGGGACAGCCAACAAACCCTGAATGTGGGCCCTGGTCTGGTATCCTGAAGAACCAGTATGGAGCAGTTCTCTGAGACATGGACAAGGTTTGCCAATTAGTGATTTCTTGCCTAAGAGGCATGTATGGAATTTAATCCCATTGGCGTGTGTGAGCCAGTTGGCTTGCTCATAAAGGGAGCAGAAGTGGGTGAGTCAGTCAGCTCCAAAGTCAGACTACAAGCCTTATTGAGAGCTGTGATCACACGTTTAAGTGCCCTGTATGAGGCCACTCAGTACATTACAAGGCAGTAGTCTATAACTGACAGGATGGAGGAGGAAACGGAGTCATAGGGCAGAAGGTGTGAGATAATGCCTATGCCTATAGAGGACTCCAAGCTTACTATTTCTTACTGGTGATGCCTCTCCCTATGCATTCCATTATCCTGCCAGCCCTCCTTACTGACTTCTCACATTGCTTGCCTACCTTTAGGTCATCTAATATGACTACCTCAGGTCACTTTATATTTTTGTTTTTGGTAGTACACTCCCCCCCCATTGTGTACTCTTCCCCTGGGTTTTTGTTTCCTAGGTACATTACTTTGCACTTCTTTGCATTGAATCTAAGCTACTATACTTTAGACCATTCCTCCAGCCTTGCCAAGTCCCTTCTCATCTTTTCTGACACCCCCTTGTGTATCAACCTTGTTGGAGATCTTTGTGTCATCTGCAAAGAGGCATACATTTCCATCCAGTCCTCATGCAATGTCAATTATAAAGACATTATAAAGACATTTTTGAGAAACTAGGATTGGTCTCACAGTCAAGGATTTTGTCAACTCATGGACTAGGATTGAAAAAAAATCCTAGTCCATCAGAAACAGTCCTTGTCCTTGAGCAGCCATCTTGTTTTCAATTTTTCCCAAAACAAAATGTTGTAGCTTTCTTCCCTGGTGACTTTTGGGCCAAATGACGCATGGATTTTGCTTAGGGTGACACCCTCTACAAAGCCATGCCTTTGGTTTGGCTCATTTTGGTCAAAAAATAGCTTTTTAAAGTGCAAAAATTATTTTACCGTTACTCGTTATTGATCCTAGTCCACAAGATGATTCTCGTTCGTGACCCCACAAAACCCTTGTCCATCAGTTTGTGTCCTAATGTCCCTTCTCATGGACCAGGATCAATCTGACAGTCAAGAATTTTGCTACCTCCCAAAAGAGGATTGGCTGACATACTAAAATTTTGTTAGCTTGCAGACAAGGATTGGTTTTTTGAATCCTCTTTTGTGGGGTGACAAAAACATGGTCTGTGAGCTGTCAAAATTGTAGTCTACCAGCCAATCCCCTTTTGTGAGGCTGCAAAATCCTTGTCTGTCACTTTGTGATCAGATGGCCCATCTCGTGATCCAGGATTAAGCTGACTGACTAGGATTTTGCTACCTCAAGGACGGGGATTGATCTGAAGGCCCAGGATTTTGCTACCTCGCCGACTAGGAATTTTTAAAGGTTTAAAAACTTTACTGTCGATAGCTCATCAACAATTTGATCTTTTTACTTGCAATTTTCAGGGTATTGAAGGGATGCCTTACTGATGTGAATTATGTTGTATAGGTGTTGAATACTTAAGCAGCTGCAAAGATATGCCATCATGAAGTTAAGATGTTCTCCAAAAGATAACATTTTGTTGCCCCTTGTGCTTTTCGGTGCACATATCTCGGAAACAAAGTGAAATACAGACTTTTCTCTATTGGTGGCTAACCTGCTGGGACAAGATTGGAAACCATAGACCACACCTGCAGTGGAGGTTTTTTCATAGGTTGCATCGTTACTGACATATTGGCAAAGCTGTCTAACCAAAATCCAGGAGTGGATGAATTCTAGCTGGCTGAGGTATAATTCTGATAAGACTGGGGTACTGGTTGTGGACCCAGGTCATCGGATAGGGGGTCGGGTGTTGATGCGTCTTCTGGAATTTTCCTTGGAGGCGTTTCTCTCCTGACCTCTGAACGGGTGCGGAATCTGGGGGTGATTCTTGACGACAGGCTGACACTGCATTCGCATGTGTCGGCAGTCATTAAGACTTCCTTTTACCACCGTGGAACATCGCCAGGATCCAGCATCTTGTTCCATCTGCCGACCTGCCAATGTTAGTTCATGCCTTCGTGTCCTCGCACTTGGATTATTGCAACTCCCTTTACCTAGGGCTTTCTGGGGTTGAAATCCATTGCCTGCAGCTAGTGTAGAACGCTGCAGCCCGGCTTCTGACGGGTTCAAGCAGATCCTGTCATATTACTCTGGTGCTGTGTGAACTGCATTGGCTGCCAATTTGGTGGCGGATCACCTTTAAAGTCGGCTTGCTGACTTTCAAAGCTCTACACGATCTGGGCCCATGCTGTCAGAAAGAACTTCTGGTTCCTTATCACCCAAATCAATCTCTCTGCTCAGCCAATGAGGGGTTGCTAGAGGTTCCAAGGGTAAATTTGAAATCTTTGGGTGCTCAGGACATTTGCTTATGTAGCCCCCACCCTTTGTAATTCTCTACCTCGTTGGTTAAAGGAGTGCACTTCTGTGGAGGGCTTTAAAAGAGGTCTGAAGACTTTTTTATGGGAAACTACATTTTTATAATATTGACCATTATGACTGTTCTGTTTTAATTGTATGTTTTAATGATTTTTCTTTTATTGTTCTGATTTGTTATTTATGTACGGCGCCTTGATAATTGAAAGGCGCCTTATAAATAAAATTATTATTATTATTAAATTAGCATCACAAGGGTTCCAAGGGCGTGTTTTCAGTGCATTTTGGTGCTTGTAACTTGTAAATGATGCAAGATATGGATTCACTTGATTTATAACACGTGCAGCACTCACTGTCACAATTACAGTGACACTTGAATTGTTTTTCTAGCTGCTGTGGTTCCGAAGATATTGGAAAATTTGTGTTACAAGGGTTTCCTGCCCTATAGGGCTGCCTTATGACTCTGTAGCTATGTGTAAGTGGGAACACAGGGCCCAGAGGGCCTGCGCTCCCACAGACACATATCATTATGCACAAATGGGTGACTTGATGGGAGCATGGGGCCCCCACCAACACATGCTATTTACTAGTTGTATTACACTTTTTCAAAAAGTAAGAAAATTCATGGCAAAAAACTGCATTTAATGCATCAATTAGGGTTAAAGCAACAAAAGTGAGGAAATGAGACATTAGGGTTGAGTTTCTAACCCCTGTCACATCCTCCATACACTGACAGATGCTGGGATGTGCCATGGGGTCATGAGGCCTAGTACTGTATCTGTAAATGGTGGGTTGCCTGTACTAGCATGGCCGTACCTGCTAAAGTGTATATGTGCATGGGGGGGCTGGCTATGTGGGTGAGTGTGTTAAGTTATTGCCACTCTTGTGTTTGCACCTTAAAGTTGGTTGGTGTGGAAGCATTCAAAACTATGGAGAGAAAATAATAGGCATACAGGCCAGACAGAAGTAATGAAGTGGTTTTGTGTGTAAGTTTGTGAATTGGGGTGGGAAAAACACATCTGTTTCCATTGGTATGTGTGTTACAGTTCAACTGTGAAAACTTAAAAGCATAACTGTGGCTTCAAGTATGCTGCATGTCTGCAGATGTATTCAGATGCAGTATGTATTGAAGTACAAGTGCACCACATGTGTGCAGACAGTATGGCTTACTGGTTAGAGGCACTGAACTGCAAGCCAAGAGACTTGGAGGCATGAAGATTTGTGTTTGAATCTCATCAACCCCCACTTGTGTATGGTGTAATCCTGAGCAAGTTTCTAAACTTTTTCATGTGCAGTTATCAGTGAGCACTTGGTTTTTTGCATGCATGCCATGTGCATGCAGTCTTTCCCAGTTTAGCATAAAAATTATGGTTTCCACACTTGCTTGCTGCACCCTTGCCATATACATGCAGTCTGTTCCAGTTTAACATTTAAATCTTAATTGAAGCATGCATATCATTTGGGTAGTTTTATGTGTGCAGCATGAAAACATTTCATACAGTTGTTTCTGTAAGGGTCATGTGTGGATTTACTGGATACCCCTGACCAGAAGTAGCAAACCTAGCATAGATCTCAGCAAAAGTTCTCTCCTCAGGACCTGGATTTTAGAACAGGTCTGTTTGTGTCTAGTACACAGTTTGTGTTTCTGTTAGCAATTGCTTTATAGTAATAATAAACTTTATTTTTATGGCGCCTTTCAAATACCAACGCGTCTAACAGATTTAAAATCACAAATCAAACATCAACAACATAAATCATGTAAAATCAGTAGTATCATCATACCATCACTCACTGAGTGTCTGGAGCTATAAAAAAGTTTTCAGGGCTTTCTTAAATCCCTTCACGGTTGTGCACTCCCATAATCAATGGGGTAGAGAATTCCAGAAGGTTGGGGCCACATACTTATATGATCTGGCCCCAGAAGATTTCAAACACACCCTTGGAATCTCTAGCAACCCTTCATTGGCTGAACTGAGTGATCACCCAGGGCAGTAGGGAACCAGGAGCTCTTTCAGGTAGTCCTGACCCAGTCCATGTAGGGCTCTAAAAGTCAGAAGACTGACTTTAAAGGTAATCCACCACTGTACTGGCAGCCAGTGCAGTCCACATAGCACCAGCAAAATATGATAAGACTGAGACAATCCCATCAAAAGCTGGATCACCACACTCTACACCAGCTGCAGGCAATGGATTTCCACACCAGATAGCCATAGGTAAAGGGATTTGCAATAATCTACATGTAAGGACACAAAGGCGTGAACCAGAGTAGAAAGGTCACTGGACGGAACCATATGCTTAATCCTGGAGATATTCATTAGATGGCAAAAGGAAGATTTGATGACAGCTGACACCTGCTAATACGGGGTCAGCACTTCATCAAAAATGACCCCCAGGTTTCACACCCATTCAGAGGTCAGGAGTGATAGGCACCCAAGAAAAAGTTCAGTGGGCAAAGTATCCCCCAACCCTCCCTATCCATGACCCGGGTCCACAACCAGCACCTCAGACTTTTCCGAGTTCAACTTCAACCTACTGGAATCCATTCACTCCTGGATTTCTGTGAGACAGCTATTAAAGCCGAGAGAGCTCCATCCTGGTCAGGTGCAAATGAAAGGTAGAGCTGGGTATCATCAGCTTAGCAGTGAAACCTCAGCCCATACCTTCTTACAATGTCTATGAGAGGTAGCATATACACCGTGAACAACATGGGGGACAACACTGAGCCCTGAGGTACCCACATGACAGAGAAAATGGGTCCAAGGAATAAACCTGACACCACTCTCCGAGTTCTTCCCATGAGGAATGATGTAAACCACCCGAGAACTGTACCTGATAGTCCACAGATGAACCTTAGATGGCCAAGTAGCACCCCATGGTCCACAGTGTCAAACACTGATGAGAGGTCCAGAAGAACCAAGATGGAATGGCTCTTCCTATCTCTAACCATCAGGAGTTCATTGAGCACCTGAACCAGTGCTGTCTCAGTACTATGTCTCTGTTGAAATCTGGACTGGAGGGGTTCATAGATGTCATGCATGGTCAAATGGTTCTCTGGCTGTGTGACCACTACTTTCTCAATCACCTTCCCTAAAAAGGGAAAGCTAGAGATTGGTCTGTAATTTGTATGGCAGTCTGGGTCCAAAGAAGCTTTCTTCAAGAGTGGTGTCACCACTGCCTCTTTCAGGGAGCTAGGAAACTCACCTGTTTCCAAGGAGCACCAGACTATCTGTGCTAGGACTGGACCAATGGAATCCACACAATCCAAAATCAGGGAAGTTGGTCCTAGGTCTAAACTACAGTATGTAGGGTACACACTCTGGATGATCCCCATAACATCCATGAACTCCAGTCGGTCAAAGGTACTCCAGGAAAGCCAAGGAGCAGTGGCATTGTGCTGATCCAAAGCAAAGCCTATAAAGTGTGCTGGTTGGAGTGCCACCTGATGTCAGCCACCTTAGCCGCAAAGAATCGAGCAAGTTTATCTCACTCTACTTGCAAAAAGGCTTTCCAGACTTGTAAACAGGCTAGGTTGCACAATCTGTCCACAGTTTGAAACAGCTGAGCTGGTCAATTATCAGCAGCCACCACCTCCCCGGACAGGAACTCTGCCTTCTTATGGGTGATTGCAGATTGATATACTTGATAATGGTCCATCAATCTAAGGTGGTCAATATCAAGGGCTGATTTCCACCAGCAATACTCTAACCTTCGTCCTAGTCACCACATCTCCCTCAAAGTCCCATCAAACCATGGGGATCGAGGGTGAAGTGACAGAAGATGAACATGGACTGGAGCAATGAGATCCAGAGCTGCTGAAATGGGCAAGTTATAAGCCATCATGAGGGTCTCTGGGTCACTGATTGCCACTGGGAAGGATGATAGGTCAAGCAGCGCCTCTAGGCCTTGAGAACTTACATCTCATAAAGGACTGTACTTGATCATCTCCACAGGGGTAGGACTATGAAGGGGGTGCTAAAACTAAACCTCATGGTGTAGTGATTGGACCACCCAACTGGTTCCACCTCCAAGTCAGATGCTTCGATCCCCAGGGGGAAGACTAACTCAAGGGAGTGACCATGTTTATGAGTAGCAGTGGTAATTATCTGTATGATGCCCAGAGATGTCATCAACTGGAGGAAGTGCTGTTCAAATTGTGAGATTTCATCTTTGATCCAGGCATTGAAGTCACCCAAGACCATCAGCCTGCGCGACTCAAATGTCACGTCGACGATGAAGTCCATCACTTCCTGAAGGAATCACTTCCATCTCTGGGTGAACAGTAAATGAGGGTGATCCGACAACTTACACCTGCTACCACGGTACACTCAATTGATTCAGTCTCCTCAACTGGTACACTTGTGAGGTTAAGTTCAGTCTTAAAACAGACCACAACACCACCCCCCCCCCATGATCCAACCGAGTACCTAACTGGAGTTAAAGCCTCTAAAATGGGGCCAGAGTTCTCATCCAGCCAGGTCTCGGTGATGCAGGCCAGGTCCACCATTTCAACAAGATCTGCAATAATTGCAGACTTGTTTTTAATGGACCTGGCGTTGCATAACACCGTCTGAATCACCTGCCTATCACAATTGATAGTGCCCTTGGGAATGGAAACCAGACATGGCGGACCACATTCTAGGTTCCATTTTGCCCCAGGACGTCTTCTGGATCTTACCACCCTGATGCGATGGTCCCCCTCATTCACCCTCCACTTTTCACTCCTCCCACCCTTCTCCTGCCCCTACGCACAATACCCAGCACCCTACAGCACTGGTAAGTTGTAAACTGAAGAAGGGAAGGGAAAAAGAGGTGGAGGGTGCAGAGAGCAGAGGGTGAATAGCGCACAACTGTGGGGGCAGGCCTCCAACACATTCATGTGACCTAAACAGCACCTCTCAACAATCCAATTATATACCACAAAAAAAAACAACACATAAAATATTATAAAATGAAACAGAATATACAAAATCTTACTTAAAACCAGATTAATACCCTCTAAACCCAACCCAAATAAATAAATAAATAACTCTCACACAAACTTCTCTAATAACATACTTTTTAAAAATAAACACAAAATAAGAATACATAAAATAAAACATCAGAATTATAGAATCAAATTGGTGAAGACAAGCAGAATTGGCAGATAATACAATAACTAAAACATATTAGGGGAGATGTACAATTATCCAAGTCCTATTGGTCCTCTCACCACCAACAGGGCTAAAGAATCTTCCTCAGGAGCTCGCACCCCCTCAACAGATAGATATAGAATGACCTTGGTAATTTCTCCCCTTATGCACCCACCCCACACATACAAAACTAAAATAAGTTAAAATTAGAAATGGTTACTCAGAAATTTGAACTGTTAGACTAAACATCAAAGTCCCGGACAAAAATGGGTTTGCTTGAAGAAGTTTGAGTCACAGAAAAGTAAATAATGAATCTTCATGAACTTTAACTAAAACTGGTAAATGCAAAGTATAATTATGAGAGCACCTACTCTCACTGAGCTGCAAAGGTCAAATAATACAAAGCAGCAGGTGTCTTCAGACCCCCAGGCCCTCTCACTACCTGGGGGATCTTAAAAGAAACAGGCACTCTCACTGCCTAATAACCAAAAAAAAAAGGAATATAAGTCACCAAATGAATAAAAATTGAGGTCTGACCATTTTTTTATTTCATTTTTTTTGCAGTCAGGTGTCCTTTAAAGAAATCCTCTCAAGGATGTTCAGATCCACGTGTCAAGGCACAAACGGGGGCTCGAAAAGCCTTATCTATTGGGACAACGGCCGGAAATGCTCTCTGCTGCAGCCTCGGTTCTCCACCGATGCAAGCCCACCAGCTGATCCCCAAGGGAACCTGGGAGAACTATAGAACTGCTAGCCAGCTACCTGGCCAGTCCACAGCCCAATCCCCTGAGCAGCAACAAACTCCGGCCACAGACCTTACAACGCTATCAGGTCCACCCGCTATGCTAGCACCAGTCCAGTCTCAAATGGCCATGAAAGGCTCCGATGCAGGATCATCCAAAACCAGTAATCCAGTCACTCCATTGAACAGAATCCCAGATGAATTCTCCCAAGCTTATACCAGCACTACAAATCTATTCCTTTCAGGCAATCCACTTTGTCTCCTCAGCTTCTTCTCCCCACAGCTTCCTCTCCCCTGCTACAGCCAAAACAAGATAGTGGGAGACAAAACAGCAGCAGTTCTGGTTTAGGCAAACGAGCACAAACATCAGATGAGAATATTGACACTGCTGCTTGCAAAATTGAAAAGCTAGCCAGTCGCCGGCACCGGTAATCACTCCACACAAAAAACATGGCATACATAAATAAAATAAAACCCCCAAACCAAATGCTTCCTCACTAGTCTACTTCACTACAGGTGTCCTAACTAAGCTAACTAATAAAAACAAAATAAAATAAAACATAAATGAACAAAACAAAATAAAATTAAATAATAAAAGGAGCTGCTGTTACGCCTGGCCCATTCCAGTCACCATCTTGGTTTCTGAGGGTCAGAAGGTCTAAGGGTACCCCACTCCTCTCTTTTCCTTTGGACAGAAATGGTATGGGAGGTGTGCCTACTAGTTAAATAAGGGGCCAGTGAGGGGTTACACTTGCAAGAATTGCTTTGTGCCAAAATAAATCAGTACTCCCGTGAGTTTAAAAGTATTTCATTTTTGGCTTGAATTATAGGGTATAATGTGGGCTCAGGATTCATGAAAGTCAGTAGCAGCCAGTAGTCTCGGAGGGCAGTCAGCTGACTGCACCACCACTGTCCACAGTTTAGGGCCAGGTAGTGATGTCGCACAGTTGCACTGCATGTACACCCTTGGCTGCCTTGCATGCTGCTTGCCAGAATTTTTTTGGTTTTTTAAATCAGACATTACTTATTTTCCGCAATAGACAAACATTAACAAGGCAACAGGGCCTCACTGGGCCATAAAGGGCTTACAGCATAGTCCATTGTACCAAAAGAAGGGGGGTAGTTAGAACTGAAAATAAACAGAAAGACAAGGCTACACAATATAATAAACATTTGCCAAAATATACTCTTCAGCCAGGTAGTATCCCACCCTTCACTCAAGCAGAGCCCTGCCCTTGAGGCAGAAGTTAACATAGTAACAATAACAATGACATATAGCAAAATAAGTATTTAATAAAAACACAGGCAAAATATTTAACATCCCAGAGTGTGAACAGTGAGTGCATTTAATCAGAAAAGATTTTACATTTATCACATTTCATAAAATCCTTGGGGGGGGGTGAAATCCTCAATAGGGGAGGGAACAAGGAGGGATATCCCCCAACAAAGACCCTAGAACTGCCTGACCAATTCTGTATCAGAGGAACCTAGTAAATTGGGGATTTGTACTTGCTAGAGCCAAATGGATGGACCCATTACCAGAATTTAAAGTGTTCCACAAGAATTTCCAAAATGTATTTCTGTCTCAGCTTCTAAATGAAAGAAAGGTAACCATCATGCTATGAATTTATCTTTAAGAAGTCTCAGTTTGGCCCCTAAGCGTTTCCATTTCCAAAACATGGAGACAGAAAGGGTACCAGCACTCTAATGTGGGTAGCTCCAGGAAGAGCCATCTCTGAGTGATTGCTTTGAGGGCTGTTGCTACAAAAATATTATATAAATATTGTTGGGCCTTCAACTTAATACCACTGGGTGGTGAACCAACCAGATTAGGGAATACCCTTGACCTTGTGCTGGCAAATGGGGACTTGGTGAGAGAACTTACAGTGGAGGAACCGCTGTCAGGGATTGACCCCCACTCAGTATGGCTCACACTGGATATGGGCAAGGAAGGAGTAGAATCTGGCACAAGAGTGCTGGACTTCAGCAGGGCTGTCTTTGGGAGGATGAGGAAAGTGATAAAAGGGTACCTGGCCAGAATTCAATCTAGTATGGACACTAACCAGAGGTGGGAGCTCATAAAGCTGGGGATAGTGGAGGCAACCAAAGCCTGCTGCAAGGCCCACAGCAAGAAGGCTTAGACTAAGAAACTGAGCTGGTTGAGCAAGGAGGTCATGGAAAAGCTAAGGAGGAAAAGAGCTGCCTTTAGGAAGTACAAGAAAACAGGGAGGAGGGTGGAGGACAGGGAGGAGTACTTGACAGAATCGAAGGAGGTGATAAGGGCAGTAAGGGGAGCCAAAGCATCTATGGACCTCAGGCTGGCACAAGGCATTAAGAACGGGGAGAAAAACTCCTTTAGGTGCATCAGGGAGAAAAGGAGCTGTAAGGACCACATAGTAAGGACTAGGAAGGAGAGGGGTTGGATGGAAGCAGGGTGCGATAAGGCAGAAGCACTAAATGAGTACTTCTGCTCAGTATTTACTAAAGAGAAGAGGGTGGTGACACCCAAGGGAGAAGAAATGGCAGAAACGGGGGGGGGGGAAGGGGTGACAGATGGGGAAATCATGGAGGGCAGAGTTCGGGAGGGTTTGAAGGCACTGAGGGTGGACAAGGGGCCAGGCCCAGATGGCATCCACCCCAGGTTACTGAAGGAACTGGCAGAGGTCCTTGCAGGACTTTTGGCAGACCTATTTAATGCCTCACTACATTCAGGGTGTGTACCTCAGGACTGGAGGATGGCTCTTGTGGTGCCCCTCCACAAGAGTGGCCCCAAGGATGAACCAGGAAACTCCAGACCAGTGAGCCTCACATCCATCGTGGGTAAGCTAATGGAAACTATCCTGAAGGAGAGGCTGGTGGCCCTCCTAGAGGCCAAAGGACTACAGGACAGCAGACAGCATGGCTTCATATGGGGCAGATCCTGCCAAACCAACCTGGTGAAGTTCTATGACATGGATACGAACATATTCTACCATTAAGAACACAATGGTGAACTCTCAGATCTGAAACTTCAAACCACTGGGAATCTGGGATAGGGTAGTGAGCAATTACAAAATTAGCATTGTCACAGAGTGGCTGAGTTAAAAAAATTTGTAAAATCAAGGCTCAAAAAGGTGCAGAGTGGTCTATGTGCTTGCACAGATCAGTATACCAGGGTTATACAAAGTGCTTTAGGTATTTTAAATGTAGCAAAATACAAAAGGTCCAAAAGAGATGAACCCCACTGATGACAAAGCTCCATTTCCATATGGAGTCATTAAAGTGTGTAACCCTTGTTGATGTAAAATTGATATGAGTGTCCCATCAAAGATATTTTGCACCTTGAGAGGCCAAATAATGTAACCAAAAATTAGGTGAGTGAAGACCGCCCACCTCGTTAGCTGTTGTAAGCATAAAGTATGCCCATTGGGCAATTTTCCCATGCCATATGAACTGGGATAGCATCCTATGGAGCCAGAGAAACCATTGATATGGCAATGGTGTATTCAACATGGTCAAAAAATAAAGAATACAGGGTAAGACATCAACAAGCAAAGGCATTACAGGTGGCTCTACAATACATACAAGAATGGACTATGAAGCAGAAATTATATCTAAATCATGGTAAGTGTACAGTCATACAAATGGGTAAAAATAACCCAGTAAATATCTGTACCCTAAATAACACCATCCTGAAGAGGGTAATGAAAGAAAGATACCTGGGTATAGTTATAACCGAGGAGTTACAGTTTAAAACTCACTGTAAAAATATTGTGCAATGTAGTAACAGAGTATTAAATAGCAAGATCTGGCATATTGTGAGTGGAGAGAAAGGGTGCTGGTTCTGCTGTATAGATCGCTGGTGAGGCCATAATTGGAGTATGGGGCCCAAGTCTGGTCTCCATACTAAAAGACTGAGACTGATATGATAGAAATAGTACAGAGAAGAGCAACAAGAGCAGTAAGGGACCAGAAAGGTGTGGATTATAAAACTAGGATGAGAAATTTAGATTTGTTTTCCTTGGAATACAGAAGAGCTAGGGAAGACATGTACCTGTTATACAAAGCCTTGGAAGAAGATGCAGGGCTGAAACTTAAGGACCAAGTCCATAACACAAGGGCACACCCACTTCAACCTAATGGGAGCAAATGTAATTTAGTAAGGAGACAGAAGTGGTTTAGCCAAAGAGTTGTACCAATTTGGAATAAACTACCCCTGGAGGTACAATAGAGGAGAGTTTAACCATGAATGAATTCAAAACCAAATTAGTCAAATACTTTAGCTTTGGATGTAGTCCATAAGCAGAGTAGCCACCTCTTTTTCAAGCAGTTTGCTAATAGCAAAAAGGATGGCAATAGGGTGGTAGTTTTCAAGTTTTTTAGGATCACCTTTTTTGAAATCATGGACGATCCAAGCCATTTTCCATATGTCAGGTATGATACTGTAATAAGAGATGTGTTGAAGATATGGGAGCTGGGCAGGGCAGGGCAAGGAATGAGGCCCTAAGACAAATAAGTTTGGGATCTTTGTTGTCGAAACCAGCACAGGTGTGAGGAGAGAGGTCAGCAAGGAGTCTCTGAGTTTCACAGACTGAGATGGCCATAAAGTAGAAAGGAGGTCAGGGGGTCATCCCAGACTGTGGACTGTATGAGGTACTTGGATCACTAGGATCAGGGAACTGGAGGTGTAGGCAGACAGATCTAAGAACTGGAAATTAAATGTATTAGCAATAGTCGAGGCATTGTTGCAGTTAACCCCGTCAATAACCATGTCAGTGACATATGCTCTGGAGGAGCCACTAACGATATTCTTGATGTTTCACCAGAAGCTCCTCATGTCTCTAGCTGAAGATGGCAAGGCAATTTTTATTTTACGACACTCTATCCCAGGGGATCTGGTCTCTGTACATAAAAACACAATCAAAGAATAAATAAAACAACATATCCATAAATAAAACAGTGTTAAACAGACAACTATAATAATTAAAATCAGAAAATACTTCAATAAATAAGTGGCCTGGGACAAAAGCTGTTATTCAGAATGTCACTACCTAGGCAGTAATTACAAAACAAGGTCCGGGAAAACTTGGTTGAACAAAAAGGCCTTGAAGTGGGCCTTGAATGCCTTTGCTGAAGAGGCCTCCCTTACAGCTGGAGGTAGCAAATTCCACAGGACCGGGACAGCGACACTAAAGGCTCTGTCGTCAGCCATTTTTAACCTTGTCCTGGGAATCGCAAAGAGGCCCCTAGAGGAGGAACAGAGGGAGCAGACAGAGGCAGCAGGTGTAAGAAGGTCCACCAGGTAACCAGGGCCCAGGCCATGTAGGAACATTAAGGTGAGCAAGTCCACCTTGAAGAGGATCCTCCACCTGACTGGCAGCCAGTGCAGTTCACACAGCACCGCAGTGATGTGACAGTACTTAGGCTGCCCCATCAACAACCTGGCAGCTGCGTTCTGCACTAGCTGCTGCTGGTGGAGGGAACCTCCAGAGACCCTGAGATACAGCTCATTACAGTAGTCAAGCCAGAATATCGTGAAGGCTTGCACCAAGGTAGGAAGGTTCAGGGCCGGGACTAGGTGTTTAATCCTGGTGATATTCCTTAGATGATAGAAACTAGTATGGACAACGGATAACACCTGAGGTTCAAGTTTCAATCCACTGTTGAGGATACCACCAAGATCACGCATCGTAGAGGAGGTCTTCGATGGTACTTAGCCCAGAAAATGTCCTGTGTCTGCACCAGACACCATCCTGGCACACCCTCTGTTCGACTCCACTACAAGTACCTCTGTCTTATCGGGGTTCAGTAGCAACAAGCTAAAGGCTATCCAGTCATTGATCTCAGCAAGACAATTATTTAGCATTTCCACTGTGTTGGATGTCCCAGGGGCAAAGGAAAGGTACAGCTGAGTATCATCTGTGTAGCATTGAAACCCCAAACTGTACTTACTAATCAGCAGGCCAGAGGAAGGCAATTAAAATGGTGCAGGGTCTACAAGAGAAGCCATATGAGGAGAGACTAAAGGAGCTTAATATGTATACCCTTGAGGAAAGGAGGGAGAGGGACGACAAGATAGAAACATTTAAGTACCTCAGTGGAATCAATAAGTCCAAGAGGTTAGCATCTTTCAGAAAAAGAGATGTGCAAGAACAGGGGGACACAATTTGAAGATAGAGGGGTGATGGCTCAGGGGCAATGTGAGGAAGTATTTTTTCACAGAGAGGGTGATGGACGCATGGTCCAGCCTTCCTGAGGAGGTTGTGGGATCTAAAACTGTGGGAGAATTCAAGAATGCATGGGACAGACATAAGGCAATTCTTGTGGGGGGTAGGAAGAAATCAGCTGTTGGTTAACTAGGATCTGCAGCTTATCCTGTAGGTAGGGAAAGGGGCAGACTAGGTGGCCCAAGCGGTCCTTATCTGCCATCAAAGTCTATGTTTCTATGGATGGTGGATACCTTGTCTGAGAAAAACTGAGCAAACTCTTTGCATAACACTTCAGAAAAAGTATTTTTTAGCTGCAGACAAGCAGTGTGTAAAATCCTGTCTACTGTCCAGACTAGCACAGTTGGTCAATTCTTTCTGTCAGCAATCTCCCTCCCTGGACAGGAATTCTGCCTTCTTATGGTTGATTGCCCCCGGTACTCACCGTAGTAAGTACACAGGGCCAGTTTGTCCAGCTCTAGCCCTGTCTTCTGTCAGCAGTGCTCTAAACTTCGACCCATATCTTCATTGCCTTGAGCTCCCCATCAAACCATGGATACCTCAAGTGAGAAGATTTGTGTCATACACAGACCGTTCCAAGGGAGTCAAGTGCATCAGAGATTGTTGAGTTGTAGGTGGCAACTTCCAAGCATGTGCCCCCTAGACATGCATTCTCCACACTAGATAGATCAGGCACTTCCAGAAAACCCTTGGGGGATCAACCACCTCAAAGGGCAGTAGCTAACTATCTCAGCACAGGGATAGCTCTTGGCATGGACCCCAATACAAGAACTCCACAGTGAAATGATCAGACCATGCAACCTAATCACCCTTGAGATTATTTATCTTAAGACCCAGTGAGAAGACCAGGTCCCACATGTGGCCGCTCTATAGAGAAGACTTGGTTTGCTGGCCAAGGCACCTAGCTTCACCTGAGCTCTTTCCTTCTAAGACTGCTTGAAAGGCAGAGTAGAGAAACTTACCAGAGCAAGGGAGAAGGATTAAGGCTTAGTTTGGCTAAGCAGATTTACTGTGTGGTGGTGTTTTTATTTTTTACTCACAGGGATTGCTACTGTTTGTTGCTAACATTTCATTGCTTTATTTTTTCTCTGATTCAAATTGTTGTTGGTGGTATACCTTCTTCTGCATTATTACAAGGTGTGCCTACAGGTGTGTGCTAACAGATTACTGCTGTAATCTTCTGATTCAAATTGTCTTTTGCAAGGTATATCTTCTGTTACTGCTTTATTTTTCTCTGGAGCAAAGTGTTTCTTACAGGGTATATCTTCTCTGAAATTATTACAGGTGGTGCTTTAGAGGTTTTACAGTTTTATCTAACATTAGGATAAGCTTTCAGGGTTACTGCATTTGTTGTTGACTGATTGTTTCTGCTCTTACCTCCTTGTTCTTTGTCCGTGGTTCTTCTTTTAGGCAGGGAAGGGCCCAGCCACCCACCCCATCCCCAACCACCCTACGCTACACTCCTTTTATAGGGTACCACAGTTGTGACATTTCCTGTGGCAGAGCAGGAAGGGCGGATCAGTGGGCCTCCACAAAAGTGATCTCATTTACAGGGGCACTAGTAATTTAACTTGTTATAACAAGTTAAACAAAGCACAATTAAACCATTACTTGCATTTTTCCCTTTTTTTCCTTCTAATTACTCTGACTAGGTTACAAACCCAGCAACTTATTTGGAATGGATTTCATTAACTGCAGGTACTGTGGAACAATTTTCAGAAGGACAGTCTTACAGGATTTAGGACACTGTCCTACATGCTGGGCCTTTGGAGATCTTAGGGCTCAGCTCCGGGCAGCATGGGCAGAGATTGCACGCTCAAATTTCATATTGGAGAGGAAATACATTATAAGAACCACCCGCCATTTCCACAGCATCCAACAGAAAACCTGACACCAGAGGGTAGTTGGTCCAGGAGGTTGGCAGGTGGTTAGGAGGAGCAAATCAGGTGCCCCATCACTCTCTGCTCTCCAACACATTGCCTCCAAAACCATATAAACACTACAAACAGGTATCTGCCTCTATCTCTGAAATCAAATAAAGAGGCAGAAGACACTGCAGAGCAGTACACTGCGGCACAGGAGCTAGCACAACAAAACTCACCCAAATCAGGAACCAAAACTAAACAAGCACAAAGGCAAAAACTTCTGATCATAGGAGACTCCATGATCCGGGAGTTGATACCCATCTCCAGCCTGGGGTGATGGTCAGATGTCTCCCAGGTACATCAGCATGGAGAGACACTGACCGCATTGCTAAAATTGTTCACAAAGCAGGAGAAAACATTGATGTCCTAGTACACATAGGGACTACGATCCGCCAGCCGGGCAGTTGTGGAGACCAAGGAACACCTGACTAGGCTGGGTGACAAACTATCATCTATTTCATCCGGCATCTCCTTCTCTGAGATCCTGCCAGTCTGGGAGAGGGGAGCAGATGGACGGAAGGTCAGAGAAGGGGAGATAGGGGAGCTAAACACGTGGCTCAAGGACTGGTGCCAGGAAAAAGGACACAGATTTGTAGGGAACTGGCAACAGTTCTGGGAGCGAAAGTTCTTTAAATTTGATGGACTGCATCTGACTAAAGAGGGAGTCAGTGCATTGGGGCAGAAGTTTGACGTCTTTGCAGAATATTTAAACTAGCAAATGGGGAGAGGGGTGCAGCACCCCATACGTCGGATGGGAAGAACACCCCTCCCCCCTCAGCTAGTGGTCAAACAGGAATTCAGCGTGTTTGCCGTTCATTTGCATCACCAGGTAAGAAAAAAGGTTTGTCTCCCCATACGATGCACAGGGGTAATGCCAAACTTCACCCAACAACTAACACACCAAAATCTGGCCAATGGAAAATCATGTACACAAATGCTCACAGCCTGGGAAATAAGATCCCAGACCTGCAGGCAATAATGTCAGAGGCTAAACTGGACATAGTAGCAATTAGTGAGACGTGGTTTACCAGTAACCACACTTGGGAGACTTCAGTACCTGGCTATGTGTTGTTCAGAAGAGACCGAGGTGCAAAAAGGGGGGGAGGAGTGGCCCTGTATGTTAATGAAAATATCAAAGCTACAGAAATTCAGAATACACATAAGGAGCCAGAAGAACTGTGGGTCACCCTGGAAACAGGAAATGGGACAGCCATAAGAACTGGGGTTGTCTACAGGCCCCCAGACCAGAGGGAGGACATAGACACATTACTGTTAGAAGATATACAAAACATGACAGCTAAAGGGGAGGTTCTGATAATGGGAGACTTCAACATGCCAGATACAGATTGGTCAATACCAGCAGGAACATCTGCCAGAACTAGACTCATAGTGGATTCCCTGCAGGGGAGGGCCTCAAACAACTGGTACAGCAACCCACAAGAGACAGGGCTATCCTAGAGCTAGTACTGACTAACAAAGAAGGGATCACAGATCTCCAGGTAGAAGGTCACCTGGGGGCCAGTGACCATCACTGGTATGGTTCAATTTGGCTACTACATCTAAATCATCCCATTCCAAGGCAAAAATATGGGACTTCAGAGGAGCTGACTTTGATAAGATGGCCAACAGAGTTAAGCTAGCCCTGGCAAAAGAAACACAGGTGAGGAGGTACAGGCAAAGTGGGCAAGCATTAAGGATGCAATACTTGAAGCAACATCCCATTGTGTTAGACAGAAAAGGAAGTGCAAAAGAAGAAGGAAACCACTTTGGTTCTCAAATACAGTAGCAGAAAAGGTAAGAGCCAAAAGGCTGGCCTTCAGGAAATATAAGGGAACACAGTGGGATGAAGATAGGGAGGCATACCAAACTGCCCTAAGGGAAGCAGGTAAGGCAGTAAGGCAGGCAAAGTCCCAAACTGAGGAAACACTAGCACGAACAGTAAAAGAAGGTGACAAGACTTTCTATAGATACATTAGTGAAAGGAGAAAGTCCAGAGGGGTATTGCTAAGCTTAATGGAGAAAGGGAGCATGTGAGGAGGAGGACCCTGTAAAGGCATCTATCCTAAATAGATACTTTGCTCAGTATTTACTGAAGAGAAGGTAGGGCAGGGCCCAGCTCAGCATCATGGACACAGGGGAGGGAGGTGAGCACTACTCCCTTCACAAAGAAAGGGTCCTACAAGAGCTTGCTAAGCTCAGGGTGGATAAGGCAATGGGACCTGATGGCATACATCCCAGGGTACTTAAGGAGCTAAAGGAGGAACTAGCAGAGCCATTAGGAATTGTTTAGTGAGTCTCTGAGCACAGGAGAGGTCCCAGAAGACTGGAGAAGGGCTCATGTGATCCCGCTCCACAAGAGTGGTAGCAGGGAGGAGGCGGGGAACTACAGACCGGTCAGTCTTACCTCAGTAGTGGGCAAGATTATGGAGGCACTCCTTAAGGAAAGGATAGTGCAACACCTGGAATCCATAGGGGCACTGGATCCAAGACAGCATGGGTTTACAAAAGGAATGTCCTGTCAAACTAATCTCATAGATTTCTTTGACTGGGTAACCAGAGTGGTGGACCAAGGGGGAGCAGTTGATGTCACCTACCTTGACTTCAGCAAAGCTTTTGACACTGTTCCACATAGAAGATTGATAAATAAGCTGGGTAGGCTCGGGGTGGGTCAGAAGATGGTCAACTGGGTGGCAAACTGGTTGACTGGCAGAAAACAGAGAGTGGTGGTAAATGGTATACAGTCAGAAGAGATGCAAGTCACAAGTGGGGTACCTCAGGGATCAGTCCTGGGGCCAGTCCTATTCAACATCTTCATTAGTGACCTTGCAGATGGACTAGAGGGTAAGGCGTGTCTGTTTGCAGATGACACCAAGATCTGCAACAGAGTAGATGAGCCAGATGGGGTGGGCAGAATGAGAAGAGATCTGGATAAACTAGCAGAATGGTCAGAAGAGTGGCAACTGGGATTTAATGCAAAGAAATGCAAAATCATGCACATAGGGAAGAGAAACCCTGAAGCCACTTATAGGCTGGGAGGGGAGTTGCTAGCAGTCACAAAGGAAGAAAGAGACTTGGGCATCATCATCACTGATGACCTAAAATCATCAAGCAGACCTCTAAAGCAGTAGAGTAAGGCTAGGGGGTGTTAGGGTGTATTAGTAGGGGTATCCACAAGTCATAAGAGGGAGGTAATAATCCCTCTGTACAAGACATTGGTTAGGCCCCATCTGGAGTACTCGTGCAGTATTGGAGGCTACACCTTCACAAGGACATTAACCAAATTGAGGCAGTCCAGAGAAGGAACCAAAATGGTGCAGGACTGCATCAGAAGACATATGAGGACAGATTAACGGAGCTCAATATGTATACCCTTGAGCAAAGGAGGGAGAGAGTGATATGATCGAGGCATTCAAACACCTTAAGGGCATAAACAAGGTGAAAGAGTCTAACATGTTTAAATATAAGAAAAATAGCAGGACAAGAGGACACAGCATGAGATTAGAGGAGGCCGATTAAGAGGAATGTGAGGAAATTCTTTTTCACAGAAAGGGTGGTGGATGCAGGAATGGCTTACCACAAGAAGTGGTGGCTATGAATACAGTGCAGGGCTTCAAACAGGCATGGGATAGGCATAAGGGAGCAATACAAATGACTATGAATAGATAGGTCACTGACAGAGCAAAGGCCGATGGCACATTTATAAGGCAGAAAAAGAAATGGGCAGACTGGATGGGCCTTGCGGTCCTTATCTGCCATCAACTTCTATGTTTCTATGTTTCTATGCTCTCATGGGTCATAGAAGAAACTTCTTGCAACAGGCCCAGAGATCACATTATCTAGAGGAGGTTGTTACCAAGCCTACAAGATAACAGGATGGATTTACAAAATTCACTCTTGGCAGAGCAGATTAATTTTTTTTGCAAGAGCTTCTGAGCTGCCTATTTTCCTGGAGGACAGACATATCATGAGAGGCCTTAAATTTTGCCCAGCATTTGTCCCTTAAATTCATAAGGGAAAATAGGCCATCTTGTAGTCATTTGGTGAGAGTGTCCCTCACTCTCCTTTTCATACGAGGGGTATGTTTGTCTTGCAGGGATGAGAATATTGCAAGAAAGTTATCAACGGCAACTGAGGTGTCATTTGTGGCTAAGACCAGGGACCAGTCAACGGGTTTCAGATAGGCATGGGAGGCTTCGGGGCTGAATTTGAAGAAATTCCCCATGTGGATCACCTTATAGGAATCTTAGGTGGGGAGGCTGTCCAGGCACAGTAGGTGGGAGAGTGATCAGAGACAGAGTCTGGGAAAATACCAGATAAGACAATCTGCTCAGGCCTGTTTGTCAGTATCCAGTTAAGGAGGGTGCCTCTCCCCAAAACTGAAGAAAGTCTAGTTGTCTTACTGATAAGTTGGTAGAGAGCAAATCCTGCCAATAGAGGTTCAAATTGCTTGACATATCAAGTTTAGGCTAAAGTGACCTAACATTAGTAATTCATTGGAATGCATCTTAAGGCTTAAGCTGTCAAGAAGGTAGGAGAGTCCTACCATACTGCCTTTGGGAGGGTTATAGGCACAAATTAGGTGCAACTCTTTTGTGTTTCCCAGAAAAAGTAGGGCATGGAGGAATTCACAGTTGGGGAATGGGTGGGCAGATGCAGTTTGATGGACACATTAAGTTGACACTTACAGTAAAGCAGCAGGCCTACACCTAATTTTTTCCCAGCATGATCCTGCCTAATTATACTGTACCCCTGGAGGGTGCACACAGAATCCCCCGATGTCACTGACCCTCCTGCTCAGGCTGTATTCCTGCATCGCCGCAGTCGGCGCTCTTCTGGCGGCACCCTCTATCGTCCCCTTCATCACCGACTGTCCCACTCTCCCATTCGCACTTACAGTTGCTCCATCACCTGACAGTGTGCCTTTGGTCTCTGCTTCATGCTTCCTTCTTGCTGCTGTGCCCGGTCCGAGTGCCATCCTTCTCCAAGGCAGCCCTCTCATACGTGTCGGGGAGGACGAGGTGGGATGGGGGGGAGCAAGGGCTGCATTTAGGTGAGGTGCTTCATTCACTGATGAATGCCGGCATTGGTGCTCCCTCGCGCCAGTGGCTCTCGCCATTCCCACGGTCTGCCACAGTGTTTTCCCCACAAGCAAGCAACATTACCAACTGAATAAAACAGACAATGGGAGGAGCGTGTGTATTTCAGAGCGTGTGTTTGGGGGGGGCCTCGCAACCAGCTGCAAACTACCATCTACAGAGCCCCTAGTACCACAAACATCCCTATGTAAAGAATAAAGACAGCATTTTAATGCAGGCGGAGGAACTATTTTATCACAAAGGGAATCAAACAGCTAAGAATGTTAACACCTAATCACACAATTTAATTCATTTAAAGGAGATATAATACGCTGGATCATTTTCTAAGCGCAATAATGCCCTCCAGAGCGGGCAGTATGGGCAATACCAGACCGGCCAGGAGCTATAAGGCCCTCCGCCTGCAGAGTCGGGCCTCATTACACCCTTGGCCGGTCCGGTATTGCCCAATACCGCCCACCCTGTCGGGCATTATTGCTTGCATAGTTCTATGTGCAAATGAGTGTTATGGATGATGGCAGCTGGTTATGGAGGTGGGTGGGCTTTGTTGTCATCCATTGGGGGATATATTTAACAATGTAGAAGAAAGAAATTATGAAACTATAACAAATTGTGGGTTCTTGAGGGGAGGAGGGTGGCATTAAGTTGCTAATAGGGTGGTGGTCTCTGAGTTACAATTATTTTGCTGGGCTTTGTGTAGGGAAGAAGGGGCTGTTTATTTTTATTTATTCTATTTTTTTTCATTTTGTAAGTAGCCTAATATTCTTTCTCAAATATGAATAGTCCCTGCTTTGGAAAGGGATTTTGAATATTATTAAGTCCTACTATTTATGGTATTCTGGAAATAATATTCAGCCCCTGCTCATCCGGATTGCAAACCCCAATGTACCTGAAACATCTCAGTGAAAGATGGGCATACCGTCCCAGATACCAGTGTGCTTTATACATCTCAGGGAAAGGTGGACATGCTATCATATAACCCAGTGTACCTGAGACATCTCAGTTAAAGATGGTAGTGCTGTCACAGATTCCTTCATACCTGATACGTCTTTGTTAAAGGTGGCAATGTTATCATAGATCCCAGTATGCCAGAGACATCTTAGTTAAATGTGCAAATGTTATTGCAAATCCTGGTATGCCCGAGACATCTGTTTGAAAGGTGACAATGCTGTCACAGATATTGGTGTACCAGAAATACCTCAACGAAAAGTGATGATGCCATCTCAGTTCTTTGTGTACCAGAGACATCTCATTGAATGGTGCAATGCTATCACAGATCCAAGGGTACTTGGGACATCTCATTGAAAGGTGCCATTGCATTTGTAGATTCCAATGTACTTGCAACAGCTTGCTGAAAGGTGCCAATGACATCACAGATTCCATTTTACCTGCGACATCTCGGGGAACGGTGTTAATGCCATCACAGATCAATGTGATAAGAGACATCTCACTGAAAGTTAGAAATGCTATCATATATCTTGGTGTACCTGAGACATTCTTTACAGAAATAATTATATGAAAAAGTTTCATGCTGTGCACATAAAACTACCTATGTGATATGCGTGCTGCAAGCATGATTTAAATATTAAAATGGAACTGATTGCATGCATGTGGCATGCATGCAGCAAGCAAGTGTGGAAAGTATATTTTTCATGTGAAATTGGAACAGACTGCAAGCATGTGTGAAAAAAGCAAGCTGCCATTGATAACTGCACACATAAAAGTTAAGTGACTTGCTCAGAATCACACAATATACTAGTGGGGGTTGATAATATTCAAACCCAGGTGTTTATGTTTCCTGGTTTGCAGTTCAGTGCATTTATCTAATAAGCTATACTGCCTGCATTCATATGGCTCACTTGTACTTCAGTTCAAATCTGCACTTATCTGCGTGCATGCGGCTTGCTTATAGCGGCTGATATACTTTTTTAGTTTTCTTGGCACTCCTACTCTTAGCTGCACAGATGAATTGTAGCACACATACCAGTGAAAACACATGTGGTTCTTCCCACCACTAATACACACACTTACCAACAAAACTACTTAATTACTTTCATCTGGCTTGTACTCCTACTACTTTCTCTCCATATTTTTGCTTTCTTCCACACAAACAGACTTTAAGGAGCAAACACACTAGTAGCAATAACTTGACACCTACTCACACAGCTAATCCCCCAACCATGAACACGCACTTTAGTGGGTGTGGCCATAATGCTACAGACAACCCACCAAGTATAGATATAAGTCAATAGTCTCTTACCTGAGTACTGGGGAACAAGAGGTATGAGTCTTTAAGATATATAGTCCATGGGTCAGAGTACTGGGGGTACCCCCTTGAAATGAATGGACTTATTTTTTATTAGTGGTTTATACATTATGATTGCAAGTTGGAGAAAAAAAAGAAGGCCAGTGTTCTACAAAAAAGCTCTTGTTAGTGGAATGGTGGCCATCACTATTCTCCAACTCTCCATCAATAATGTAAAATAGTAATACAAAATACCCTCATTTATTTCAATGGGGCACTCCCCTGCATTTTCCCTTGCCCTATGTCATAATGTTGCTGAGCATAGGGATGTGGAAGTCAGCTTCACTGGGAAGGGGGGTATAAGCCTGAATATAGTGGGGTTCCAATAGTCTGTGCATGCCATACCTCTCAACTATCCCTGAATGCAAGGAACAGCCCTCATTTTACCCCTGAAAACTGCTCTGCCCCTCATCAATCTCTCATGGAAAATATGCTGCTCACACAGAGGATGTCCTGTGAATTTAGACTTTATGGCAGGGGGTTCCATTTCAGAATTCAGCAGGGGGGGAGCCAATAACCAGTGACCATGTGCTAGTTAGCTTCTAGGCAGCAAGCTCTGGATAGTTTGGAATGTCTTTAAAAGGTAAAACTTATTTGTTGTGACAGAAAAGTGATATGCAAATCAGAAAAAATTCAAATGTCTAAGATTCATCGGTCAATACCCTGGAGCATTGCATCAGATTTGGGCTTAAACTCACACAGTTACTAACCCATTTTTTCCCTGACTGAAGTTCTGATCCCCCCCCCCCCACAAAAAAAAACAACTTTGTCCCAATTTCTCTCCAGAACTCCATTCCATTCAGTACCCATCCCATGTGGGTCATGAAGCTGGCCAAAGGTGCAGAAACATGAAAAACACATCAATATTTAAGTTCTTCCTCCTTCACCAGTCCCCCTGTAAAGAAATTATTTACTTATATTTACTCAACCATCTGGTCATAACCTGTGGCCTAGCCCAGTGTGCCACCAGCCCAGTTTTCAATTCACTATGCCTCTGTCCTTCTGCCAGAAGCTGAATGCTAGAACTGCCCATTCCAGGTCCCCAAGATTGTCTGCGACCAAGTCACCTCACCAAACAAACCCACCAACCTGTGTTGCTAGCTTCTTGCTTGGCTGCTGCTGCACTATACTAATCAAGTCCTATGAAGGCCACCCACACTGCTGTCATGCTGCAAGGCCTAGCTTGCTTCCACGGGAGGCTGTGCTGTTTTTTTTTTTGAGGCAAACCTAGTAGAGTAAGCAGGTAGCCTAGTTTTGAGTTTGCTTCCAGTTTACTCCCAGTCCCTTCAGCCACCAAGGGAGACAGAGCCTTACTAAGAGTAGACCAACAAAAATATGCTGCCACAACACTGCTATTGAGAGGTCAGTGCTCACCAACCCTTCCAAGCTCCAGTGTGTAGCCTGTCTACTCTGTGATGGGAAATACAGTGTCCCACTCGCGTGGCTCATGTTCCCTTGCATGGCTGGAGCTCCTCCACATCTGGTGTGATGACACCACTGCTAATAAGTGGAGAGAGAGTGGACAAGTAAATATAGACACAGTCGAGTTAGGAGTGCATCTGTAGCATGAGCACAACTACAGACTAGTGGGGCACTTATTGTGCAAAAGATTAAATCCAAATTTAATGCTATTATTGCCACACCATAAGGACAACCAAGGCATAAATATGGGAAGGGGGACTGTCCCTCTCTGCCCTACTTAGATTGCACCCCTACTTTATAGTAGAAATTAACTCTCAGTAGCTAACATTAAAGCAGCAGTACTACGAAAAAAAAATGTGTGCTTTTTTGACAGTTTATTCCCTGTGCCCTGCTAATCATATACCTGGTTCTCTTTCTCACCGGCATTGTACTATCGCCGAGTAATTTGCTCAGTTATTCTTTGCTTTTGTTTACATGTCTGCCACCCAGCATGTTGCACTGGAACCTCCTCTTCTGCCAACTGCGCACATGAATGACTTGCAGGGACATCGGGAATGGTCAGCAGAGGGTCCTCCTGCTGTTGTCAAAAGATGTGATGCGACCTGAAGAAAATGTGCAGCTGAAATTAATCAGCAGCCATATTTGTTGTAGTGCTACAACACTTCAAATAAATTGCAAATATCTAAAAAACTAAAGACGACTGGAAAAAAATATTTACAGGTATGGAAACTGGAACTTTGGCCGCATGCTTACAGCTGAAAAACAGAATTTTGATTGCTCACTTCCTGATTTCGTAGTACTGCTGCTTTAATGCAGGTAAATACAATGGTTTCCACTGTGTTCTGAGGTACTGTATCACCATGTTTTAGGATGTGTCCTAATCATTATGAGAGCTAGGGTCCCTCATTGTCCATCATGTTGAGTGTCCATGTCCCTCATTCCAGTGATAAAATGTTAGTTACTTTGCATGTTTCTAAGACCCTACTCAGCATAAAGAGTGCTACACATGGCCGTAATGTAAATGCTCCATACATAATGACAAAGGGAAAGTACATGAGCTGAAACAGTCATGGAGAAACACATTTGTAGCACTAAATATGCATAAGGGGATTTGCATGGACCAAACAAAAAGGTCAGGCTTCAGAACACAGAGGCCCTTCTTCGCACATCTGGAACAGGGGATGTTGGCTGACTATATTCTAGGCATTCGATGCAGTATGCAAACAATACTTTACAAATTAATGGCAATTTAATGACAAAAATCAAAAGCCATTAAACAACTTGCTAAAGGATCAGAATTAATAAGTTTACCTAATTTAAATGGGGAATCAATGAAAAATGTATTTTAATGGCTCTAATTGCTAGCAGTAGTATGAGAAATAGAAACTGATGAGTTTTTTTAAGATGGGATTTGCACCAGCGTAGTTGCTACACACGTGGCAAGCATGCAACATGTAAACCTGATGTGTTTTTTAAATGATGTTCACACTAGCTTACCTGCTACTCACGTCAAGCTTGCAGCATGTGAACCTGATGTGCTTTTTATACCTGATTCACATAAGTTCACTTAGTATGCCCCCTGTACAGCAACACTATTACAGCACACAAGTCAATGCTGACAACATTGATGTGTTCACTGTAATAGTCAGCCCAAAACCGCAGCACTCTGTCTCCTGGTCCTGCACCTCCTCCCCGATCCAACTCTGACTCAGAGTTAGAATCCTATAGATCAGGAATTGTGGGGGGTAGGCAAAACAGCCAGGGTCTCCAGTTAGATTTATGTTGACCGCAACTTGTGGTCGACATAAATTCAGTGCTGTGATGATGGTCGATAACTTAGTTGCTGAACTAGTATCATAGAGCCAGTTCACTTTGTGTATGCGAAGTGCATGCAAACATTGCAAAATTAAGCATGTTTCATGCATTCTGCATGTACACAGCACACATATTTCTATAAGGGATCTTAGAGGAAGGTATCAGTGCCACTGCAGATCCCAGTGTACCTGAGGCATCTCAGTGAAATGTGACAATGGAATAACAGATCCCAATGTACAGTACCTTGGCCATCTTATTGTAAAATTGCTATGCTATTGCAAATGCCAGAATACCTGGTCCATCTCAGTGAAAGGTGACCATGCCAAAACAGATTCCAGTGTATCCAGAACATTTAGTTAAAGATAATTGGGCCACTATAAATTACACTGCACCTGGGACACCTCAGTGAATGTTGGCCATGCAAACACATATATTTGCGCACCCAGTACATCACTGTGCAAGGAGGCCATGTTGATGGAGCTATCAATGAAACAGGGACATCTCGTTTAAAAGTGGCATTGTTGACACAGATCCTGATGCAACCAGGACATCTAATTTTAAAATGGCAATGTTACTTCAGATCCCTATGCCATCTGGACATCTCATTGAGATGTGGCAATGTTGACACAGATCCTGATGCAGCCAGTACATATCAATGAAAAGTGGAAGTGCTGACACAGATCTTGATGCAACCCAGACATCTCATTAAAAGGCTGCAGTGTTGCATAGCATCATACAAACTGTCAGCAGATAAGGACTGCTAGGTCCATCAGGTCTGCCTGTAGGCCCTATACATTGCACGTGGCAACTGTCCCAATGTGATCAATGGCTTTTCATCATTCCTTCCCCTCTCAAGCTTCCCTTGTGCCAGTCCCAGGCATGCTTAAACCAATCCACTGTGCTTGCTCCCACTACCTCCTGTGGCAGACTATTACAAGCGTCGACTACCGTTTCTGTGTGGAAAAACTTCCTCCCATTACCTCTTAATCTATCCCCTTCCAATTTCATATTGTGCCCCCTTTTTCTCATACTTTTTCTACATAAGAAAAGGTCCCTCACCTGCATTTTGTTTAAGCCCTTGAGGTACATGAAAGTTTCAGTCATGTTCCCCCTCTGTCTCCTCACCTCCAGTGAGTACATATTGAGGTCCCTTAGTCTCTCCTCATATATTTTGTGGTGCAATCCTGCAGCATCTCTGTTGCACTTCTCTGGATAGTCTCTACCTTATCTATGTCTTTGCATGGGTGAGGCCTCCAGAACTGCATGCAGTACTCCAGGTGAAGCCTTACCAATGTTTTATACAATCGCATCACCACCTCCCACCTCCAGCTAGTGATACCCCTGCCTATTTTATTTTTATTTTTTATTTGAAATTTGATAACCAGGAAAAGCACCATGAGCAGATGCTCATTTCCAGGTGCAACCTAGAGGAATGGGGGAACAAACTGACAGAGGATAAAATAAATACAATTTTTGTACAAGATTAACAGCAGACAATAAAGCATTTTACACAAACAAAAACAGGTACTGTATGTGTAATGAGCAGTGGATGTTTACATAGTATACAAAATGGAGTAGGTATTTATATACCATAATATACGTACAATTTTTCAGTGTGTAGCAAAATAAAGAGACAGTAGGTAGAAGAGGCTAGAAAATAAGGGGGGCAGGACCCAAGGGGGGCCAGTGGGCACAGGTAGGGAGAAACAAGTGAAAGGCAAGGGAGACAGTGCATTAGAGAGAGGGACATGTGCAGGATATTGAAGGGGTAGGCCTCAGTAGACACTTGAGGGTGGGAAAGAAGGGGAAAAAATGGGTTTTGGGGTGATGTTATTCCAGAGTTATGGGAGTCTGTAAGAGAGTGCCAGTTTGCCAGTCGAGATGCGAACACGTGGGAGGGCAAATGAACGTGTACTGATCGATCATGAGTTGTATGGTGAGGAGGTGGCAGGATTGAGGAGAAAGGCCAGGTATGAAGGTAGAGTCCCAAACCAGAACTCTGATATAAAGGTGATGCAGTGGGGTGAGAATCTCTGGGAGAGTAACTGGACAGAAAGGGAGGAGTAGAAGTCACAGTGGTGAGTCAGATGGGGAGAGTTTCAGACAACTCTGCAGAAGGCATGATACAGCACATCTAGTCTGGAGAGAAAGTTTGCAGGGGCAGCACTGAAAACAACATTGTCGTAGCTGAAGGCAGAAAGGATCCATTTTACTAGTATGTCATGTCTAACAGGGAAGGCAAGGCTAGACTTGTGTCAGTAAAGTAGCTGAAGATTCAGCCACAGCTTGGAATGGAGGGTGCTGAAGTGGGAGGAGAAATCGAGTGATGGATCAAGCCAGAATCCAAGATATTTGTACGTGAGGACATTTTCGAGAGGAGTGGACGTTACAGACAGGAAGGAGGGTGGGGCTCGGAGCTTAGCAAGTTTTTGCTCGGTTCCAAAAGTCATAACAACAGTTTTTTTTTATATTTAGTTTTAGGCAATTAGTGTTAAACCATGAGGTAACAGCTGAGAAGTCATTTTGCAGAAGTGGTTGGATGGCTGAAGTGGATGGGCCAAAAAGAAAGAGGACAGTGCCGTCTGCATACATATGTAATTTAGCATGAGAAGATACAATAGATAGGTTGTTGATAAACAGAGAAAAAAGAACAGGCCCGAGGATTGTGCCTTGGGGTACGCCAGCCAAGACAGGAAGGGGAGAGGATAGGGCATTGCTGACTTTTACAGATTGTGAGCGGCCCGAGAGATAAGATCTGAACAAGGACACAGAAGATGGAGAGAGGCCCAGGGCACTTAGTTTATCCAGGAGGATAGGGTGGGACACAGAGTTGAAGGCCTTTACAAGATCTATGAAAAAGGCCAATGTGAACAGACCCTGGACCATGGTGGAGTGGATGGCATCAGTAAAGCATAGAAGGGAGGTAGTGGTGGAATAATGCTTTCTGAACCCTGTTTGGACTGGGGATAGAATGTTTGAGGCCCAGAGGAAATCATTTAACCTAGAGAGGATAAAGGACTCTCGTAGCTTGGCAAGTGAAGGGAGAAGTGTTTTGGGGTGGTAGTTGCCAGGGACGGTTGCATCGCCCCCTTTAAAGAAAGGCAGGATTGTGGTGAACTTCCAGGCAGAGGGAATGGTAATAGATAGCTACGCCACCACCTCATTAACTTTGATCTTGCTGGTGGAGGTTAAAATCGGGACGGGACAGCTGTGTATCTGGAATTTGGGATGACATCCATGTTACAGAGATACATAGTATGCCAGGGGAGTGCTGAATGACCCATACTTTTATGTCACTGAGCTTGGAAAGCAGGCTGCAGATATTAATGTGAAATATTCTTGATCCTTTTGGGCTAGCCATGGGGTAAATAGAGGGAGAGGGAGTGAGGGGACCAAGAATTAGCACAACATCACCTGCCAATATTAGGAAGAGCACCAGAAGGTGAAAGTGAAGGGCATAGTGTTTATGCTTGAGTCAATAACCTTGGGAAGGGAGTCATGATTTGGGAGTAGTGGCGCATAGTCAACGAAAAGCTTCAAAATTTATGAGGGGGGCACTGAGAAGACCTGGGTGAAACAGGAAGTTGTGAAAGGTAGAGCATAGGAAATAAGGAGGTTGAGGAGAGATGGGAGAAGGGTCAGTAGTGCTGCATAGTAGGCAGGAATCAGTAGGGTGTGAGATGGGTGGGGTGGGGTGGAGGCGGGGGGTAAAGGGAAGGAGGAGAAGTAGTCTCAGTAGGGGGAAAGTGAGGGTGCTGAGAGGGGCCATGGGGTTGAATAAAGAAGGTAGATAAATGACTGTGGCCACACACTACCAAGAGTGTAAAAAAGTTGCAGGTGAAGAGGGGCAGGAGGGAGAGGGGCATAAAAAGCCTGATACACAATTCATGAAACTGAATTGCTTTGAGAGCTTGTCTATGGACGTTAATATGCCACAGGGTATAAGTGTAAGATTTCAGCAGTGTGCATAAAGAGTAAGTCCCTCTACGCCTATGCACCCCAACATGCCACCGACCCTCCCTGCCACCTTTGTGCACTGCTTTGATACCTTAAGGTCATTAGAGATGATAACCCCAGGTCCCTTTCTCCTTTTGTGACAGTCAGCTCCTCCCCCCAGTCTGTAGCTCTCCTTAGGGTTCCCTCTACTCAGGTGCATTATTTTGCACTTCTTTGCACTGAACCTCAGTTGCCACATCTCTGACCATCTTTCAAGCTTCTCCAGGTCCCTCTTCATTTTCTTCACCCCTTCAGGAGTATCCACCCTGTTGCAGATCTTGGTGTCATCTGCAAAGAGGCAGACCTTTCCTTCCAGTCCCTTTGCAGTGTTACTAATGAAGACATTGAACAGGACTGGTGCTAGTACTGATTCTTGTTGTACCCCACTGGCCACTCCCTCTCCCCAGACTGTACCACATTTACAACCACCCTCTGTCTCCTGTCTGTTAGCCAGTTCCTAACCCAGTTCACCACTTTGTCTTTTATGCCCAGACAACCCATCTTGTTAATCAGCTTTCTATGTGGGATGGTGTCGAAGGCCTTGCTGAAATCCAGGTAGGCGACATCTACCACCCCTCCCTGATTTATTTCCGTAGTCACCCAATCAAAAAATCTATTAAATTCTTTTGACATGACCTTCCTGCTGTGAATCCATGTTGCCTCAGATCCTGAGCACCGCTGGATTCCATATGTGCCACTGTCCTTTCTTTCAGCAGTGTCTCCATGATCTTTCCCACCACCGAGGTGAAACTGACTGGCCCATAGCTTCCTGCCTCCTCCCTACTAGCAAATTTGTGCAGTGGCACTATATGTGTCCTCCTCCAGTCCTCTGGAGTGACACACGTGTTGAGTGACTCTGTGAACAGGGCTGCCAGAGGTGCTGTTAGTTCCTTTCACAGCTCCTTTAATATCCTCAGGTGGATGCCATATGGCTCCAGGGTCTTATTCACATTCAGCTTTGTGAGTTCTTCCAGAACTCTCCACTGTGAATGGACTGGTGTCCACTTCTCCCCCCCCCATTGCCTCTACAATCCAACTGTTGTCCTTGACCCTCCCCTTCCTTAGTGAATACTGAGCAGAAACGTTTATTCAGTATTTCTGCCTTGTCCAGATCCCCTTCCTTATACTCTTCCTTCTTCCCTTTGAGACTCACAATCCCCTCCCCGATTTTTCTTCTTTCACTGATGTACCTAAAAAATGCCTTATCCCCTTTGTTTACAGACTGTGCTAAGCCCTCTCCTGTCTGTGCCTTTGCCCTTCTAACAGCTTTCCTGCTTCCCTTAGACATTCAAGGTGCACCTCCCTGTCCTCCTCCCTTTGGCTCCCTTATATTTCCTGACACTCAGCCTTTTACCCTGACTTTGTCCCCCACCTCTTTGGAGAACCATGGTAGTTTCCTTCTTTATTTCCCTTTGGCCACTATCCTAACACATTGATTTGGTATATCCACTATGGCTCTTTCAGTTTCTCCCATTGTTCTTCCACCCCCTCTTAGTTCTCCCTTCCCCAGGACTGCTTGTATACATCTGCTCATTTCAGTGAAATCTGCCCTCCTGAAATCTAATATTCTTGCCATTCTGTGGCTTAATTGAGTCCATGTCACCATGCTGAACCTCACCATGTGGTAGTCACTGGACCCTATTTGCCCTTCCATCTATATTTCTTTGACTCTGTTCCCATTGGTCCATACCAGGTCCAGAATTGACTTGTCCCTGGTTGGCTGATGCACCAGCTTCCTGAGTCCAACCCCTGCAGGGATTCTAGGATGGCTGTGCTTCTGGCTGAAGCATTCACCTGTGTGGCCCAATCCATATCTGGCATATTGAAATCCATCAGTAGCAGGATTTCGCCTTTAGCTGCCATGTCATATATGTTCTCAAGTAGTTCCCCGTCAACTTCCTCCCTCTAAGCTGGAGGTCTGTAGATCACCCCTGTGTGTACTGCTGTTCTATTCTCTTGCTGCAGGGTGCCCCACACATTACCTAGGCCTCCCCCTGTATTTCCTGAACTTCTGTAGCCATTATACTATCTCTGATGTACAGGGCTTCTCCCCCAACCTTTTTACCCATCCTGTTCCTCCTTAACAGTATATAGTCTGGTACATTGACTTCCCAGCCATGATTAGCAGAGTACCACATATCTGGTATTGCTGCTATGTCAAGGTCTGCATCTGCCAAGAAGTCCTCCAGGTCTGGAACCTTATTTATTAGCCTATGGGCATTCATTAGCATGACGTTCCATGTTTTACAGTCTGCCCTCCATCTGCTCTTGTTCTTCCTCTCCTGCATCTTCCCCCCCACCCTGGTTTCCTTTCCTATGTGCTCTTGCCCGGCCCCATATCATTCGTTATACATTCTTCACCTGCCTGCCTCTCCCTGCCTTCTTTAGCTGTTCCTGTAATCAACTTATGTTCCTGCATGTTCCCATGGGGGGGGGGGTTCCTAAGCATCCTGAACCTTCTGCCTCTTCCTCCTTGGCCAGTTTAAATGCTCACAGATGAAGCATTTAAACTTCTCACAAAGGAACAGGGTCTCCTTCTTAGACAGATGCAGGCCATCCTCATTATATAAGCTCGCATCTGCCAGGTCAGGTCCCAGTCCCTTACGAAGCCAAAAAAAACTTCCACACCAATTCTTCAACCAGGAGTTGAAGGTATGGATGTGGAGTGCCCTAGCTTCTCCTATGCCCTGGACAGGTATCACCTCCAAGAATGAGACAGAGTGTGCTATCTGTTTCAGGTTCACCCCGGCTTCCTGAATTCCTCCTGTACTCTGGCTAACTCCAAACTTCTCCTGGTCAGGTCATTGGTCCCCTTATGGACAGTGACATTCAGATGCTCACCACTTGCTATTGCTGTAGTGATCCTATGATCCACTTCTCATCCCTCCATGCAGCACTTCCTGGAAGGCACTTGACCACCCTCTCTCCCTGCTAGGTGTCCCTAACTGCACTTCCCGGAAAATAGAGCCCCCCCACTAGAAGAAGCTTCCTTCCTCCTTAGGGGTCCCCTGCCTCCCTTCCCTGGGGTTCCATCCTGGAGGACCCTCCCATCCTCCCTGGTCCCAGCCTTAGGTTCCAGAATGGGGTTTTCCTATTCCTCCAAAACAGTGTAGGAGTTACTAAGCAGGACCTGTTGGGGATGTGCTTTCGACCCCCCCTTCCTCACCCTCCCTGAGCCCACCATAGTCCAATCTCTCCACTTCGGTGGCATCCTCCGAGGTACAGGTTGTGGACCCAGTGGTCTCTAGGTGGGGGTTGAAGTCACCTTCAACTTGACCAACTCTGGTTGCATTTCAGCATCCAGAATGTCTCCCTGAATACAGCTGCTCCACAACCACTGCACTGTACCACTCCCCTCATGTCTGTTTCCCTTCTCAGTCAACTGCATGCTTAAGATGATTATTTATCTTCCCAAAATGTGTTTTGTAGGTGTAGGTGGGCAAGATGAGAAGAGATCTGGATAAAGTAGCAAAATGGTCAGAAGAGAGGCAACTGGGATTTAATGCAAAAAAGTGCAAAATCATGCACATAGGGAAGAGAAACCCTGAAGCCACCTATAGGCTGGGAGGGGAGTTGCTGGCAGTCACAAAGGAAGAAAGAGACTTGGGCATCATCATCACCGATGACCTGAAATCATCCAAGCAGACCACTAAAGCAGTAGGTAAGGCTAGGGGATGTTAGGGTGTATTAGTAGGGGTATCGCAAGTCATAAGAGGGAGGTAATAATCCCTCTTTACAAGACACTGGTTAGGCCCCATCTGGAGTACTGCATGCAGTACTGGAGGCCACACCTTCACAAGGACATTAACCAAATTGAGGCAGTACAGAGAAGGGCAACCAAAATGGTGCAGGAACTGCATCAGAAAACATATGAGGGCAGATTAACAGAGCTCAATATGTATACCCTAGAGCAAAGGGGGAGAGAGGTGATATGACTGAAACATTCAAACACCTTAAGGGCATTAACAAGGTGAAAGAGTGTAACATGTTTCAATATAAGAAAAATAGCAGAACAAGAGGTCATAGCATGAGATTAGAGGGAGGCAGATTAAGGGGTAATGTGAGGAGGTTATTTTTCACAGAAAGGGTGGTGGATGCATGGAACAGCCTATCTCAGAAAGTGGGGGTTATGAATACAGTGCAGGGCTTCAAACAGACATGGGATAGGCATAAGGGAGCAATACAGATTAGTATGAATAGATAGGCCACTGGCAGCAAAGGATGATGGCACATTTATAAGGTAGAAAAAGAAATGGGCAGACTGGATTGGCCTTGCAGTCCTTATCTGCCATCAGCTTCTATGTTTCTATAACTCTGCTTGGAGACAGGTAACACCCTCCCGCAGGCCAGAGAGGTGCCTGCAGATAGGGCAGCATTGCAGTATCCAGAATGTCTCCCTGAATACAGCTTCTCCACAACCACTGCACTGTACCACTCCCCTCATGTCTGTTTCCCTTCTCAATCAACTGCATGCTTAAGATGACTATTTATGTTCCCAAAATGTTTTTTTCATTTGTTTTTTTGTTATGCTTTCTTTCTTAGCTACTTCCTGTATAAATACAGGATATTGCAAGACCCTATGGGACCCAATCTATAAATGTTGGGTGAGCCCTGGGATTGGTGGGTTGCCAGGTGAGAGGGTGGAACAACACTGCAGGCTGTATCCAAAACAATCAGCCAAGGAGTCCTCTGGCTGTGGCTCCTCACTCCATTCACCGTGGTCCAGACACAGCCAATTAAAAACACACAGTCACAAACTTATCAGCTAGAATCCGTCAGTGCTGCCCAAACTAAATGGAAAAGAACACAGAAATGGTAGTTAAAAAAAACAACAACAACACTCAAATTCAGTTACAGATACACAGTCTCAAACTCACCAGCTAGAATCCCTTAATTCTGTGCCAACTAAATAAAGAAAAAAACTGAAATGGCAGTTAAGACCTCACATTCAAACTACACTAATCCCTGTAATATGATGCCTGCACTTAAAGTTCAGACATGGCCAATTACAAACACACAGTCACAAATATATCAGCTAGAATCCCCTCAATCCTGCCCACACTAAATGGAGCACAATAATGAAATGGAATGCAATAACTTAAAATGTATATGCATATGTTCTCAGAAGCCATAAAAACTTCTAAATAGGTAATTGGTTATGCAAATTGTAAGCTGCAGGAGGTTACAATTTCACAGTTTAATTATTTGTTAAATTGTTTAGAAATGTTCAAAATGTTTTGATGTATGTTTGTATCTCCACTGCTAATGCAGATATACACTGAAGATTTGGCACACATACCAAATTACATATGTCCTGGAATCTAATAAGCCTGGAGAAATGTAGTTTAGTAGGTAAGAATATAATGTGAATTCTTTAGCAATTGCTAATTAGCGAAATGTGTTCAAAAATTCAGTTGCACATAGCAGTTAGTGCTACTAGGATTCCACTCATGAAATTTAACTTTCAGAAACCACTTATCGCCACTGAAGCACCTCATAGTACCTGAACTAGCATCATGGCCCTGTAATGTCCCTCCATCAATCCTGCAACAGTGATGCCCAGTATTATAGTATGGCCATCAAATGATAACTAGGTAATTATGTCACAATGGCCTACAGTAAGTTGCAGCTAGTTGTAAGGACTGGTTCAGCTTCCTTTGCCACAGTTTTCAATGAGTAAAAATATACATTGCTATATACAGGGCTGTTAAAGAGTCAGGAGGTGACACTGAACAGAAGCAATGATGCACATACACGTGCTTCTACTAGTCATTATGTCAATGAGCTCTAATGGTTATCTGGCATAGTGCAAGAATTCTGGCTAGTAAACAATGATATTAATGACTATTTTTCATGGTCCGTCACTCAAGATGGTGACCTAACCACTTTAAGGAAGCTTCCTATGAATGCTACTTTATTGCCACTTTATCCAGCCTTTGCCTTACTCTGCAATGGGATCTCAAGTATACAACTGTGCAAATGTATGGACATGACTTCAATAAAAGTATTACAACACTCCACAATTCACAAACGCTCAGAAAAGTAAATTTTAATTACTAATATTATTTTGGACTCTTTGGTTGCTTATAACTTAGCCAACTTTTGAGCAAGAGAGTAGAGACTCAACACACTCAGCCTCTTGTTTTCCATATTGCCTTTTCTCATGTCTAGCAGCTTGTCTGTCGGGGTGCACCATGTTCTCTGGGAAATAGCCTGATCAGGCTGAAATTGCTCATTATTCTGTTGGTTACTGGGTTTTTCTACAGCATTTTTTTTCCTGGTCATTTCCTCCTCTGGAGACATTGCCTCTGTCAGGCTCACACTGCCGCAGCTTTCCTTACAGCAGTAGCAAGCTCCTTAACCCAACTTCAGGAGTTACTGTGTTGATGGCATCTGCAACCAACCCTTCCTGGCAGAGTTGCATTGCCAAGTGGCCACTGTCTCAGCCATGGCTTGCCTCCTGATGTGACTTACATAGAAACATGGAATTTGATGGCAGATAAGGACCGCTTGGCCCACCTAGTCTGCCCATTTGCTTGCTGAGATATCTTCTGAACTAAGGTTGTCAGCATGCAGCATGACATTCTGCAACTGGGCTACAGCGGTGGACTCAAAGCCTAATATTTGAGGCAAATGAACCAAACAAAACAGGTGATATTTCATTCAGTTGTTTTAAAGTTGTAGGGGCTTAAAATTCTGCAGTTTATATAACTGTGAAATGTAATTTGAAAATGTCCATAAGTTTGGAGACATAACTCAGTCAACTTTAATGATATAGGTCTGAAATGTTATACATTTCTGTTTGTTCATTTGCAGAGTAATCATACCATGGTGGTGCAATATAGACAATTTTTTTTTAATTTGATGGAAATTACTGAAATCACAATTTTGACATCATTTTGTGAGATTTTCGTGGAAATCTTTAAAACTTGCATGGGAGTCAAATCAGAATTTTTCCAGAATTTCACCAGCAGAAGAGAAAAAGATATATGATTTACTAAACCCTAATTGTGACTCAACAGCAGGGAAGCAGACAAATACCAGAAGATACACTGAGTGCTATTTTTAGCTATAAAGCACATCAGCACATGCTTTGTGATTTCTCTATAAGGGCATTGAGACCACAGTAAGTACTTCTTCCATCCTCACTACACATATACAGATTTTTGATACCTCATTTTGTGTCCTTTTAAGGAGCTGCACAATGAATAGACAGGTGCACCTTCAGGCAAAGGCTGTTACAGAAAGCTAATCTCTCATGCTCATCTCAACTTATTTACATAGCCAGGAGAATAGTCACTGACTCTGAAACAACCTGTTTTAGCTGGCTGGTCCTCTGCCCATTATTTTATACTTTAGATAATTCAGGCAAGTTAGAACCACAGTTCTTATTTAAACAATTTGACTGGATAGCCTGTCCTTTAACCTGCTGTCATTTACATTAAAATTTTTAATGCGTCAGTCTACATCACTAAAGCAGATTCAGACACAGTAAAAACTCCAGGTATTTTGAGGAGGCAGTATAGTTCAGTGGTTTAAGGATCTGAGCTGCAAACCTGGAGACCTGGGTGTGAATCCCACAGCCCCTACTTGCATACTGTGTAACCCTGAGCAAGTCACTTAACTTCCTTGTGCTCTCAGGTCTCACCTGTAAACAAGCTTTCAGCTTAGTGTGTCTCTCCTGGTTAAAAAAAAAAGATAAATTTATACCAGGTGGTCAATCTTTACAGATAGTGTGATCTGGACTAACAAAAATGGTAGCAGTGATAGCCTTTATTTTTATACAGTATAACAACCTTAAGGCTGATGAGTCCTATTTACAAAGTTATCCTGTAAAGAAGCAAAAATAATCCTGATTTGATCCTATTCTACACTGTATTACTTGTATACATTCAATATGGCTACGGCCCTAAATCTAATATTGTTGTACTCTGTAAATGCGATGTGCTCAGTTGCCCTCCTCCTCCATGAACACTGTATACTATCATTGTAATTCCTGTATGATATGTCCTACTTTGCATCACCGGCCTGTATGTGAAAACTGTATGTTACTAACTCCGGGTCGCACCTGAAAAAGGGACCTCTGGGGCCCAGTGGGCTTAGCCGGGTTAACAAAATTTAATAAATAAATAAATTTGTGAGACCTCATTCTGAAAGTTCACCTTTGATTCATGTCTCCTTCTAGACTATTTCTTGCTTTGTTTTGCAATGCTGTATATAACATAGTGTTTGAACCAACACAGCTCTCTTTGCTCTGTGGGTAAACTCTCACTGCTGATGCTTTGCGCCTTTGCTTTTCCGCTTTTCCACCACATATAGTGTTGGTCATGAGGTCAGCTGACTGTGCAGCTAATATATCTGCTGTCTGCTTGCTTGTCACTCTGCCAGACAGGTCAGCAGAGGTGTGGTGTGTGGTGGCATTGCTGACTTCCTTGACACAATGCTTGCTGCATGTTGTCACATCCCACATTACTCAGTTGCAGTGCACCCATGAGTCACTTTTGCTCAATTCTGTTAACAAAGGTCCATGACTGACTGAAAAAAACCAAAAACACCAAACAGGTTCCATGATCTACAGTGTGGTACCAGTTTGGACTAACTTCCTCAGCTTAGTTGATGTCACCCTGTGCATGCTTGAATGCCCCTTTGGCCATTTATTAGCAAGCATGAAAAACAACAGCTTTCATTTTCAATATGCACTTCATATGTTGCTGGTTCCCCACAAGTGCTAAATTACTGAACTGGTCTGTTTCACTTTATTCTGTAATTCACTAATTCTAAAAAACTATATTATAAAATTATAATTAGAAAATATAAAGGCATGGGTGGCATAAAATTAGTGATTTCTTTTTACACACATTTGTTGTGTGATACCAGTGTAAACAACACCAACTTCACTTTAAGGATTTATGTGGTAATTTACACCTCAGGTGTATAAAATACAAAACCATTACACATTCTTGCCCATGCAAAATCATAATGCCCAAGAACTACTCACACATGGTGGTCTGCATGCTAGAGAGGCATCTCTGTGTCACACACACATATTTGTGTATAACAGTGTGTGTATGACAGAGAATTTGAAGTATTGGTGCCTGCACGTTACTGAAGCTGCACAGTAGACTTTTCCTACAATACTAACTAGTTTGTTAATTACATAAGAGAAAAAAGAAAGACGGAAGAGAATGTTCAGAACTATCAGAAAGCAACTGCCCTAAATAAATACTTCTGCTCAGTTTTCGCTATGGAAAATAGCAGGCCTTCCTTCAAGAGTAGCATAAACGTAACTAACAGAAGGATTCTGAAAATGAAACTTCAGAAATTTACTGGTGAAAGAGTCAAAAAGGGTCTAACAACCCTGAAGGTAGACAAGGCCCAGGGGCTGGATGGGATGCAGCTGAGGGTGTTAAGGGAACTGGTATCAGTGCAAATCAAACCCTGGCTGTGGCTATTCAGTAGCTTTATACAGCAAGGGGAGGGTTCTCAGGGTACGGAGAATTGTGGACCTGGCTCCACTGCACAAAGGAGTGGACAATGAGCAGCCTGGATACTACAGTCCCATCAACCTTAACTCTGTGGTAGGGAGACAGATTGGGACACTAGCCAAAAAAGATATGGTTGAGTACCCGGAGAGAAATGGACTATAGGATAGTAATTACGACAGCAAGGTCTTTTCAGACCAACCTGATAGTATTCTTTGACTGGATAACAAATGTCTCTCCCACCTTGGCTGGCTGTGCCTCCAGCTCCACACTGCTTCTCCCTCAGGCCCCTCTCTGCTCCTCAGCCCATTGTAGTTACCTGAGCAGCCCTTATTTACCCCGCTGGTGTCAAGTGATCTGTCAATCACGTTATACAAAAGAAACAATTACATGAATACTAGTTTTACAATTCTCACAGCTGCATTGCAGTCATGGAGACATATGTAGGAGCACTTGATACACAATGATAAATCCCTTTGATAAGTATAAACAGAAAAAAATATAAAGAAAAATCCTTTTCTGGAAGTTTCCCCAGCAGACTAATCACTTTTTGGCAGGGCAATACTCAAGTCTTTCCTATATGATACTGCAGTTATGGGCCAGCCCTTCCCTAAGGGGACATGTTCCTAAAATGGTTACAGCTGGAGCAGGATCACATCCCCAGGAGTTCATGAACTCCCAGCTTCTAGGTAACAAACTCCCTTTAAAAAATGCATACTCTTCTAGAGAAAACCTCAAACCTCTTGTAACTATTATACTGTATGTATTTAGTTATTTATTTATTTATAATTCGGAAAACACCTTTGCACATAAGTGCTCTTTTGCAACTGTTCCACATCTGGCAAGCACAATGAATTAAAAATACAACATATAATCACCAGCTCAAGAAAAGCCTGGTCAGGTACAAGCAACAGTAAATTATCAGTCAGGGAACTGTACACACTCTAGCATAACAGTCCTACGGGGATAAAGTTTGCAAGTGCCAGTAACATATAAGCACAAGATAAGACATGGTATGCCAGTCAGGAACCAATTAAAAGCAGCAGCAGGCTGGTTTCAAAGTGAGTTCTTCTTTAAGGAATTTTTTAAATTGGGTCATTTTGGAAAGTACCTCTAGGGATTCAGTGAGTTTGTGAAGCCACTGGAAAACATCGACTGCAAAAGAACGTCTACCCAGGCTTGTTTTTCAGAAGGGGATTTCAGTAGTCTGTCTAGACATTCTTCTGGTGGAATATTGGTTTGTGATGGGGCAGAAGAGATATCTGATCGTAGTGGGGTTAAGGCCCAACAGCGCTTTTTTAGCCATTAGAGAGGTTTGGTGTTTAAGCATGTCCTGAAGTGGTAACCATTTGCAGAGTGCAAACAATGTGCAGCTACAGCATATGTGAGCCTGTCTGCCCCGCTGGCAAAATGACAGGCTTTGTTGAGTGCATTCCCTACTCAGGAGAGGGTAGTTTTATAATCAGCCCCGTACACTGGGATCCCATAGGTGATGAGAGGTATGATCATACTGGAGACTACCAGGCACCAAGCTTCCTGTGTGAAGCTAAGGTGTTGCCTATAGAGCGCTCCCAACATTCTACTGGTCAGATTTGTGATGTTGTCCACATGTATAGAGAATGAAAAGGTGTCATCCAGGGTGACACCAAGGCTCTTGAAGGATTCCACTTGGTCAAGAGTAGTTCTGTGAACATTATGAATAGTAAGAGGAGGGATCTTTTTCTTCAGATGTGGCTCAGCAAACAACATAGTCTTTGTCTTATAGTTCAGGACCAATTTATTTACTCCAAACCAATCCTCAAGAGACTGGAAGCTACTCTGTAGATCTCTGGAGAGTTTCTCATGATGTGGACTGCTGTTGAAGTCAACTGTGTCATCAGCATATAAGAGTACTTTCAAGAGGGGGCAGGCTTCAGGGAGTCTGTTTATTAATAGGCTAAAGAGGACAGGACCAAGTATTGACCCTTGACAGGCTCTGACTGAGATGCCATTAGCGCTCAAGAGAACATGATCAATCTTTACCCTCTGCGTGCAATCTGTTAGGTAGCAATGAAACCAGGCTGATGTTTCACAGGAGAGGCCCAGAGAGGAGAGCTTGTCAAGCAGCAGTGAGTGGTCCACGAGATTGAATGTTTTGATCAGATCTATGTAGGTGGCTCCAACCAGATGACCTTTGTCGAGGGCCTCATGCAGTTGGTTTGTGTATTCTGTTAGTGCAGTACCAGTGCTGTGTAGCTTCCAGAAACGATGCTGCTGTTTGCACATTAGTTCATGCTTATTTAGGTAGAAGATGAGTTGATCTGAGGCTATTTTTTCCAGATCCTTGGATAGAGGAGAGAGGATTGAGATAAGCTGGTAGTTGGCTATATTGGTGCTGTCCCCACATTTGTGTACAGGGGTTACTATTGTAGCTTTCCAGAGGTCTGGGAACTGGAAGTATTGCAGGAAAAGGTTGAATATCTTTGCCAGTAAAAATGCAAGTTCTTCTAGTGCCAGGGACAGCAACTTCATATCCACCGACTCACTCCCCACCCTCGTTTTTCCTAGTACACTTTTTACATACTTGAGGGTTTCTATGATGTTGACATGTTTGAAGTGGAATTTGGGGAGGTCAGGATTGGGACCAGATGGGTTACATTGAGCTAGGCAGTCACCAGCACTGTCCACAGGTGCAGTTTCGGGAGTAGAGGTGTGTGAAAAAAAATTCCACCGGCTGAATTTCCACAAAAACGTAACTTTCACTTCCGTGAAAGTTTGGAAATCATTTTGTCATCTTCTGCAGAAATGCTACCTTAAAATGGTGGAATACTGTAGGTGTACAAACTGTGTGTTAATGTATTACTGATTACAGTTAGTGGTCAGTTCTGAGGCTTTTTTCCCCTGCAGTTTAATAATTACCATTAATCCCACCCTCTACATGCCGATCATGGGTCTCATGTTAAAAAAAAAAAAACTCCACTCCCTGGAGGCTAGTGGTCCCACTCCAACCACCAATTGCTGGTCCCATTATGTAAAAGAAACACTTCCTGGTGGCTAGTGGTCCCACCCTCACCAACCGATCATGGCCCACAAAAAATTATAATTCCCTTGTGTCTAGCTGACCCACTCCCTATGCACAATTCCTCCCCTTAATAATGAGAGGCAGTCCATCGCCTTCATCCAAATTATTCCCTGGTGTCTAGTGGACCCCTATCCCTATCCCCAATCCCCTGTAAAGATACAGTAATCACCATTCCCTGGTGTCAAGTGGTACCTACACTCCCCCACCCCAACAGTTAGTCCACCACTGCCACTCTGACTCCCATCCCGACTGCGAGTGGAGCACTGGCACAGTTCTCCTCTTGCCTCCATGGCCAGCGGCACAGTGAGCTGTCAATGAATGAGCATGTACCTGAACAAGTTAATTAGTTTGTTTGGAATCGGTATTCATTATTTAGCTTTTGGCCCCTAAATAAGTTTTTTTTTTTAATAAGACATTGTAACACTGTTAAAGTTGACTGCTTCCTTTGGGGTAGCACATGATCACGCTGGCAAGAAGCAGCCTAGCTCCTGATGATCTACCCTAGCAATATTAATTTCTGTATTCTGCACCTTCAATATTAGTTTCTTTCTGATTCCCATGACAGCTATATATTTCAGGTGTTCATCTGTTACGTCTGAAGCTGAAAATTCGGAGGTTTTAGCCTCCAAGAAGTACAAATTATCAACTTCTGCTACTAGGTCTGCTGACAATACCATCGAGATGGCTGAGCCTGGGTATGAGCGAGAAACAGAGATGGGATTGCTGGCTTGTGAGCTCTGTGAAATTAAAGCATTTATGAGAGGCATTTGCTCTGATTTAAATAATATCATAGTCATGTTGGCAGAGGTTATAGTTTCTGTGGAAGCTCTGGGGACTTGGGTGAAGCAAACTGAAAGCAGAATCAGACAGTTAGAAGATTTAGTCCACCTAGCAGAGCAATGACTGGCCTTGGTGAAGAAGGAAAGTCTCCACCTATGGGATCACCTTGATGATCAGGAGATGAGGAATCGGCATAATAATATCAGGTTCTTGGATTACCAGAAAGGGTAGAAAGTGCAGACCCTGTCGGTTTCCTTTAATGGATGCTACCCCAGTTGATAAATTACTAGTGGAACACTCTGGTGGTAATAAATCAGGCCCATTGGGTCCCCACCAGTCCACCATCATCTTCTCCAGTTAATTGGTCCAGACCAATGGAGTTCCAGCTGCTACAATTTCAAGATCGGGAGCATATTCTTGCCAAGGTGTGAACAGTAAAGGAGCTAGTCTGGAAAGGTGCTAAATTAACTCTGGGGTCAGACTATCCAAAAAGAGTCCTGTAAAATAGCAAGTCCTTAGATAGAGTTTGAGACCTCGTTAAGGAGAGAGAACTAAAATGTTATCTAGGGCACCAGACACCCTACAAATCTTCATGGGCAATAGAATCAAAACTTTTACATGCCCTGGGAAAGCTAGGCAATTTCTCCTTGACAGTGCTAACTTTCTGCCTGTGGAGTTAAATAACGTTACTCACTGTCAGTTCAACCTGAAGCTGCAAAAGACACCATCTGTGCCACGGACCAAGTCCCTTGTGATCACCATTGATGCCAGTCAACAGGTAACCCACTTCCACACTTTCACAGAACAAGTTATGAAGCATAGAAACACAGAAACTTTGACTTTGATGGCAGATAAGGACCTCTTGGCCCACCCAGTCTGCCCATTTCCCTACCTATTGGATAAGCTGCAGTTCCTAGTTAACAAAAAACGTCTTCTTCCTATCCTCCACTAGAATTGCCTTATGTCTGTCCCATGCATTATTGCATTTCCCCATTGTTTTTAAACCCATGACCTCCTCAGGAAGGCCATTCCATACATCCACCACCCTATCCATGAAAAAATACTTCCTAGCTGGCCCAGTGGTGCAGAGAGTTGAGGTGCTGGATGCCACACCTTGCACCACGCTGGTGACCCAGATTCGGGAATGGACTCGGACCACCTGGAGTTGGCAGGGGAGAGGAAGGATTGAGCATCCCACGACTGCTCTCCTTCCTCTGAGGTGGGTCGGAGCACTGCAGCGCACTGTAGCAACAACTGATGGAGGCCGGTGGCACAGCAGAGGGCAGCGGAAACAAGGGGGAGAGCTCGGCAGGTGAGGGCATGCAGTGACCAGACATCACTGCACAGCCGGCTCTCAGGGAACACAAAAAAAATGTTTTAATCAGCCGGAAAATGGCAGAGCGCGATCTCTATGGCCAATGGCTGTGCCTATCATCCCCCCAGTACCCGAGATGATCCTGCACACAGAATGCATGAGTGATTAAAGGCCGGCTCTGTGGGGGTGCCATACTGGGTCTGAGGTTGTCGGCTGCTGGAGATCGCAAGGGATCCGCTCTGCAGGAAGGAGCATAAATAGAGCTGTGATAAAAAATAATAAAATACTTCTTCACGTTGTCCCTGAGCCATCCCCCTTCTATCTTCAAATTATGCCCCCCTTGCACATCTCTTTTTTTCTGAAAGATGCTGTCCTTTTGAACTTTGTTGATTTCACTTGAGGTACTTGACAGTTTCTATCATGTCCCCCCTCTCTCTCAAGGGTATACATATTCGGCTCCATTAGTCTCTCTTCATGTGGTTTCTGGTGCAGACTCTGCACCATTTTAGTTGCCCTCCTCTGGACTGCCTCCATCTTGTCTATGTCCTTGCCATGATGGGGTCTTCAGAACTGCATGCAGTACTCCAGATGGGGTCTCAGCAATTGTCTGTACAAAGGGATAACAACTTCCTGTTTTCTACTGGTTATGACTCTCGCTGTGCATTCCAGTATTTCCCCAGCCCTTCTTACTGCCTTCTCACATTGCTAGCCTACCTTTAGGTATTCTGATATGACTACCTCTCCAAGTCAATTTCCATTTTTGGTTGTTGTTAGTACCTTCCCCCCACCCATTGTGTACTCTTCCCCCTGGGTTTTTGTTTCTGAGGTGCATCAGTTTGCACTTTGTTGCACTAAATCTAAGCTGCCATACCGTTGACCATTCCTCCAACCTTGCCAAGTCCCTTCTCATCCTTTCCACCTCCCTCTTGCGTATCAACTCTGTTGCAAATCTTTGCATCATCTGCAAAGAGGAATAGTTTTCCTTCCAGTCCATTTGCAATGTAACATATAAAGACTATAAAGGACAGGTCCAAGCACTGGACCCTGCAGTACCCCTCTAGTAACCCCCTTTCTTTGGAGTGGACTCCATTTACTATAACCCTCTGTGTTCTGTTGTCTAGCCAATTTTTTACCCAGGCTACCACCCAGGCTGGCTAACTTGTTTTTTAATCTTTCAGATTTGTAGGGAACTGGCAACAGTTCTGGGAGCGAAAGTTCTTTAAATTTGATGGACTGCATCTGACTAAAGAGGGAGTCAGTGCATTGGGGCAGAAGTTTGACGTCTTTGCAGAATATTTAAACTAGCAAATGGGGAGAGGGGTGCAGCACCCCATACGTCGAATGGGAAGAACACCCTTCCCCCCTCAGCTAGTGGTCAAACAGGAATTCAGCGTGTTTGCCGTTCATTTGCATCACCAGGTAAGAAAAAAGGTTTGTCTCCCCATACGATGCACAGGGGTAATGCTAAACTTCACCCAACAACTAACACACCAAAATCTGGCCAATGGAAAATCATGTACACAAATGCTCACAGCCTGGGAAATAAGATCCCAGACCTGCAGGCAATAATGTCAGAGGCTAAACTGGACATAGTAGCAATTAGTGAGACGTGGTTTACCAGTAACCACACTTGAGGAGACTTCAGTACCTGGCTATGTATTGTTCAGAAGAGACTGAGGTGCAAAAGGGGAGGAGTGGCCCTGTATGTTAATGAAAATATCAAAGCTACAGAAATTCAGAATACACATAAGGAGCCAGAAGAACTGTGGGTCACCCTGGAAACAGGAAATGGGACAGCCATAAGAACTGGGGTTGTCTACAGGCCCCCAGACCAGGGAGGACATAGACACATTACTGTTAGAAGATATACAAAACATGACAGCTAAAGGGAGGTTCTGATAATGGGAGGCTTCAACATGCCAGATACAGATTGGTCAATACCAGCAGGAACATCTGCCAGAACTAGACTCATAGTGGATTCCCTGCGGGAGGGCCTCAAACAACTGGTACAGCAACCCACAAGAGACAGGGCTATCCTAGATCTAGTACTGACTAACAAAGAAGGGATCACAGATCTCCAGGTAGAAGGTCACCTGGGGGCCAGTGACCATCACATGGTATGGTTCAATTTGGCTACTACATCTAAATCATCCCATTCCAAGGCAAAAATATGGGACTTCAGAGGAGCTGACTTTGATAAGATGGCCAACAGAGTTAAGCTAGCCTGGCAAAAGAAACACAGGTGAGGAGGTACAGGCAAAGTGGGCAAGCATTATGATGCAATACTTGAAGCAACATCCCATTGTGTTAGACAGAAAGGAAGTGCAAAGAAGAAGGAAACCACTTTGGTTCTCAAATACAGTAGCAGAAAAGGTCAGAGCCAAAGGCTGGCCTTCAGGAAATATAAGGAACACAGTGGGATGAAGATAGGGAGGCATACCAAACTGCCCTAAGGGAAGCGGGTAAGGCAGTAAGGCAGGCAAAGTCCCAAACTGAGGAAACACTAGCACAACAGTAAAGAGAAGGTGACAAGACTTTCTATAGATACATTAGTGAAAGGAGAAAGTCCAGAGGGGTATTGCTAAGCTTAATGGAGAAAGGAGCAAGTGAGGAGGAGGACCCTGTAAAGGCATCTATCCTAAATAGATACTTTTGCTCAGTATTTACTGAAGAGAAGGTAGGGCAGGGCCCACAGCTCAGCATCATGGACACAGGGGGGAGGGAGGTGAGCACTACTCCCTTCACAAAAGAAAGGGTCCTACAAGAGCTTGCTAAGCTCAGGGTGGATAAGGCAATGGGACCTGATGGCATACATCCCAGGGTACTTAAGGAGCTAAAGGAGGAACTAGCAGAGCCATTAGCAGAATTGTTTAGTGAGTCTCTGAGCACAGGAGAGGTCCCAGAAGACTGGAGAAGGGCTCATGTGATCCCACTCCACAAGAGTGGCAGCAGGGAGGAGGCGGGAACTACAGACCGGTCAGTCTTACCTCAGTAGTGGGCAAGATTATGGAGGCACTCCTTAAGGAAAGGATAGTGCAACACCTGGAATCCATAGGTGCACAGGATCCAAGACAGCATGGGTTTACAAAAGGAAGGTCCTGTCAAACTAATCTCATAGATTTCTTTGACTGGGTAACCAGAGTGGTGGACCAAGGGGAGCAGTTGATGTCACCTACCTTGACTTCAGCAAAGCTTTTGACACTGTTCCACATAGAAGATTGATAAATAAGCTAGGTAAGCTCGGGTGGGTCAGAAGTTGGTCAACTGGGTGGCAAACTGGTTGACTGGCAGAAAACAGAGAGTGGTGGTAAATGGTATACAGTCAGAAGAGATGCAAGTCACAAGTGGGGTACCTCAGGGATCAGTCCTGGGGCCAGTCCTATTCAACATCTTCATTAGTGACCTCGCAGATGGACTAGAGGGTAAGGCTTGTCTGTTTGCAGATGACACTTAGATCTGCAACAGAGTAGATGATCCAGATGGGGTGGGCAGAATGAGAAGAGATCTGGATAAACTAGCAGAATGGTCAGAAGAGTGGCAACTGGGATTTAATGCAAAGAAGTGCAAAATCATGCACATAGGGAAGAGAAACCCTGAAGCCACTTATAGGCTGGGAGGGGGGTTGCTAGCAGTCACAAAGGAAGAAAGAGACTTGTTCATCATCATCACTGATGACCTGAAATCATCCAAGCAGACCTCTAAAGCAGTAGGTAAGGCTAGGGGGTGTTGGGGTGTATTAGTAGGGGTATCACAAGTCGTAAGAGGAGTAATAATCCTCTGTACAAGACATTGGTTAGGCCCCATCTGGAGTACTCGTGCAGTATTGGAGGCCACACCTTCAAAAGGACATTAACCAAATTGAGGCAGTCCAGAGAAGGGCAACCAAAATGGTGCAGGGACTGCATCAGAAGACATATGAGGACAAATTAACGGAGCTCAATATGTATACCCTTGAGCAAAGGAGGAGAGGTGATATGATCGAGGCATTCAAACACCTTAAGGGCATAAACAAGGTGAAAGAGTCTAACATGTTTAAATATAAGAAAATAGCAGGACAAGAGGACACAGCATGAGATTAGAGGAGGCCGATTAAGAGGGAATGTGAGGAAATTCTTTTTCACAGAAAGGGTGGTAGATGCATGGAATGGCTTACCACAAGAAGTGGTGCTATGAATACAGTGCAGGGCTTCAAACAGGCATGGGATAGGCACAAGGGAGCAATACAAATGACTATGAATAGATAGGTCACTGACAAAGGCCAATGGCACATTTATAAGGTAGAAAAGGAAATGGGCAGACTGGATGGGCCTTGCGGTCCTTATCTGCCGTCAACTTCTATGTTTCTATGTTTCTATGTTTCAGTGCACCACTTTTTGTTGACACCCCGATGGTGAAACAGGAAAAATGACCATTATGGCAACATTCGCGGTAATGGTCATTTTTCTGTGTTTCACCTTCCCCCAGTGTTCTGCCCCCTCCCCTGACCAATTCCAACCTGGAGTTGAAATCCTAAAGTTTGGGGGGGGTGCAGGGACAGAGCCCCCCACATGGGAGATGTGGGGGGCACAGTCTCCCACAGAAAATAACCTTAGAACAGGCGGCACAATACCTGCATCACTATTGTGCCATCACTGTGGGAGAGGTCGGCATTGTCGCTGTTGACCAAACTTGGTGCTACCTAATCTTCTGTGTGGGCCTGTGTCAAATGCCTTGCTAAAGGTTAGGGAGGCCAGGTCCACAGCCCCTCCCTGGTCTACTACTTTGGTCACCCAGTCAAAGAAATCTATTAGATTCATCTGACATGACCTTCCCACAGTGAATCCATGCTGCCTTGGGACCAGTGCTCCACTGGCCTCCAGGTTCTCAACAGTTCTTTCTTTCAGAAGTGATTCCATCTTTTTCCCTACCACTGAAGTCAAACTAACAGGTCTGTAGTTTCCTGCCCCAGCCTTTCTCCCACTTTTGTGATGGGGAATCACATCTGCCCTCCTCCAGTTCTCAGGTACCACACCATCCTCCCATGATTTGTTAAAAAGGGTAGTCAGTGGTATCACTAGTTCTCCCCTTAGTTCTTTTAGAATTCTGGGGTGAATACAGTCAGGCCCCATTACTTTGTCTACCCTCAGTTTTAGGAGTTCTTTCTGTACCTTTTCCTTTGTGAATAGGCTGATATCGACTCCCTTATCCTGAGTGTTTGCATTGTTTGGTTTAGGTACCTCCCCCTCTTCTTCTTTGTGAATACTGAGCTGAAGTATTTGTTTAGTACCCCTGCTATTTCACTGTCACCCTCTGCCCATCCCCTTCCCCTTTATTAAGCTTCACTATCCCGCCCTTGGTCTTTCTTCACTCCCTAGTGTACCTATAAAAGGTTTTATCCCCTTCTCAACTGAGTTGGGTATCTTTTCCTTGGTTCGGGCCTTTAATATTCTGATTGCCTTCCCCACTTCCTTCTGCTTTAACTGGTACAGTTCTCTGTCCTGCTCATTCTGTGTTTCCATATGCTTCCTGTATGCTATCTTTTTCTGCCTAACCTTCCCCACCACCCCTTTTCAGAACCATATTGGTTTTTTCCCTTCATTTTCTTTATTTGCTTCACACAAAGGCTTGTTGCCTCTATAATGCAGTTTTGATTTTTTCCCCCATTGTTCCTCCACCCCTCCTTCTTGCCCCATTGCTAGTGCTTTTCTGAGGCATGCTCCCATTTTGCCAAAGCCAGCCCTTCTAAAGTCCATTACCTTCACTTTTTAAGAAGGAACATCATAAAATGTTAACTACTTACTCTATTACTGTAAGTCTGCTGGATAGGTGTAGAAAAGATACTACTCCATAAAATCCACTTATACCAAAAGTGCCACATCTATGAGTAAATGGGGGGGAGAGCAAAAGAGAAGGGTGGAGAGACCCCCTTATGCCGTCACATCACTGTCCAGATATTCCATGTGACTGCAGTGGCCTCCCTACTCAATGGGACACCCCGGGTCTTAAGCCTAACATCAGTTAATGAGGGAACATGGATTACAGAATATTTGGAAATTAGGCCACCTCACTGATAGAGATTATACTTTTTACTATTTACAAGAATAATTCTGAATTGCCTACAGCACTGGGCAGAGGATAACAAACTCTTAATGGACACTAAATAGATATAGATCAGGGCATTGTACAGTCCAACATTGTTACGTTTTGAATCATCTTTTATGGAAATATGTTATTATCAAAAAGACAAAATTATATTGTTGTTTTGTTGATTTAAGAACAGCATTTGATTCAATAAGTAGAATTTTTCTGTGGAAAGAATTGCAGTCATACAATGTGGATCCAACCTCTCCTTCCCATTATGCCTCCCTTCTCCCACTCCCTCACAATCCTCCTCCCCGTCCCTATTTCACTCCTCACCTGCCACCCCTGCTCTCCTGTTCACTACATTTTCCTACTATCCCACCAGCTCCCTCCACTCCCATCCCCTTTCTAGTCACCTCCCATTCTCCACCCTCCTCTATCCTCCCCTGATCCCCCCCTCACAGTCACCTCTATCATCACTCACTTCTCCCTCCCTTCCAGTATCTCTTAACCCCATCTACCCTCTCATGCTATCCTGTCCACCCTCCCAGCTCTATATCAACCCGCTGGAGGTGTCCCCTCTCCTGTCATCCACTCCTGACACTGCTTTGAACCAGTACTTTTAGACTCTGGTCCTAGATACAGCCTACTGCTTGACAATGCCTCTGGCTGCGCTGTTTTATAATCTTGCGCAACTAACGTGTTAAAAAGAAAGTCTCACCCTCATGCTGTTGTATATGCAATTTTCATTTGTTATGACTGTATGATTTTGCTACCTGTATCTTTGTGTATTACCAACCTTTCTGTACTGTACCCTAACCAACTCAGATGTCTCTGACATGGAACCTATGTAAAAGAGCCTTTGATTCAAAGGTGTTAATCCAAAATGAATAAATAAATAAATAAATCTTACTTGGTGTTATTGTTATGTTACATCAAAATACATGGCTAAAGGTGGGGTATGATCAGACATGGAACTTAACCTCCAAAATTAAAACAAACTTAGGAATTAGACAAGGTTGTCTACTTGCCCCTTTATTGTTTTATTGTTTAATTTATAAATTAACTCAATTTTATTAGCTTTGGATAACCTTGAGTTTCATTCTCCAGCAATCTTGAGTAACAAAATTTCTTGTTTGGCTTACGCTGATGACATAGAAACATAGAAACATAGAATTTGATGGCAGATAAGGACTGCTTGGCCCACCCAGTCTGCCCATTTCCCTACCTAATGGATAAGCTGCAGATCCTAGTTAACCAGCAGCCTACTTCTTCCTACCCCACCCCCTAGAATTGCCTTATGACTTTCCCATGCATGCTTGAATTCCACCACTGTTTTTGACTCCACAACCTCCTCCAGAAGGCCGTTCCATGCATCCACAACCCTCTCTGTGAAAAAATGCTTCCTTAAATTATCTCTGAGCTGCCCCATCTCTATCTTCAAATTGTGCCCCCTTGTTCTTGCACACCTTTTTTGAAAGATGCTACCCTCTTGGACTTTGTTGATTCTCTTGAGGTACTTGAAAGTTTCTATCATGTCCCCCCCTCCCTCCTTTCCTCTAGGCTATACATACTAAGCTCCTTAAGTCTCTCTTCACATGTCTTCTAGTGCAGACCCTGCACCATTTTAGTTGCCCTCCTCTGGACAGCTTCCATCCTGTCTATGTCTTTGCGGAGATTGGGTCTCCAGAACTGCATGCAGTACTCCAGATGGGGTCTCACCAGCGGTCTGTACAGAGGGATGATAACTTCCTGTTTTCTACTGGTGATGCCTCTCCCTATGCATCCCAGTATCCCCCCAGCCCTCCTTGCTGCCCTCTCACATTGCTGGCCCACCATTAGGTCATCTGATATGACTACCCCCAGGTCCCTTTCCATTTTTGTTGTTGTTAGTATCTCACCCCCCACTGTGTACTCTTCCCCTGGGTTTTTGTTTCCCAGGTGTATTACCTTGCACTTCATAGCATTGAATCTAAGCTGCCATACATTTGACCATTCCTCTAACCTTGCCAAGTCCCTTCTCTTCCTTTCCACCCCACCTTGTGCATCAACTCTGTTACAGATCTTTGTGTCATAATAATAGCTTGATGCAGTGTTAATATTCACATCTAAACTCGGGTTAAAATGTAAGCTATCACATTTCTCAGCACTTTGTAAAATGAACAAACTGCACATTAATAGATGTAAAATGAACATGGTGGTTTTTGGTGCTAGAAATAGATTATTGCCTTCCATTTTTCTAGAGGGGAAAAAATAGATACTGTTAATAGTTATGAGTATTTAGGGGTGACATACTTACAGAATATACAGTGGAACCAATGTATAACTAAGTAAATTAAAAAAAAATATTGTAACAACAGAGGTCTTTAAAATACTTAATATTAATTATGGTCAAGAATCAGTTGAAGGTCTACTGAGAACTCTGAATGTTAAAGAAAAACAAGTGTATAATATGCCTCTGAAACATGGTCCATAGAAAATATAAAACCTCTGGAAGTAATCACAATCAGATGTATAGACACCTGTTGAGGGTCCCACAATTAATACCGGCAGAGGTCTTAAGACATGAGCTTGAGCAGAAATGCTTTAAAACTCAGGCTCTGGAAAGAAGAGTATCATTTATATTAATACTATTTCAAGAATGTGTTTGGAAGAAGAACTAGATTATAATCAAAGTGGTTTCATTTCTCCAACCATTGTAACCATAAAAAAAGATTTACTTTCCTTCAGGATTGGGTCATTCATTATATGAGATCTATATTAGACCATTTGAGGAGATAATATTGCAAATTAAAACCTGGTTATCAGACATAGAAAGGTCAGATGATCACAGTAAAACAGAGCGGTTAGTAAATTGCAGATGGTATAAGAACATAAAAACCTCTAGGGGACTGAAAGAATATTCCATAAGTATAAGAACTTTAAAAAGTTTAGATATATTCCTCATGTCGATTACATCTGAGAATCAAGAAAGATGAAATGATAAAATGCCAACCTGTTTAAGCTTATTATGTAGCAAGCATATTGGATGTTATGACTGATTGTTATGAAACCTGTGTAATTATTCTGTGAACATTTGGGATTTGCACAATTTATATAATATTTATGAAATTTGTAATGGTCATTGAATATATGTATTTTTTTTTCTCTCTTTTTAAATTTTTGTAATGACACATGGTTGATCAATACATTTCTACCTACCTATATACTTACCTACCTACCTATACTTTTTACTCATTCTTACATGGGTCCTGTGGCAGGATAGATATGTTCCAGGTTTCCTCTAGTGTTGTCAAAGGGAAGTTGGCCTCAACAATCAAAACAGTCTCCTTGTTTCAGATCATTCTCCTATTATGTTCACTTTTTTGCAGGAGGGTCAAGGGTTAGAGACCAAGCATTGCTGCTGCAATGTCAGCCTGTTGGGGGATGCTTGTTTTAAATCATGGTTGTGGCAGGATATACAGGACTGCCTGGCCTTTAATTATACTAAAGGGATAGCCACAAAATGTATTTATTTATTTAAGCGTTTAACCAGGAAGGCAAGCTTAGCAGGCTACTGCTTGATTCCAGATGCATCCTGGGGGAAAGTACATAGGTGAATAACAAACAGTACAATTGAGATTCAGGAAAGGTAAACACTACACAATGTGTCCAGAATAGAAGGACATAATGGAACTGGGGAACAAGCAGAAATACAGGCATAGTTTACATACATTGGCATAAATATAGCTCGATAGGTATAACAATTTGTTGATATTATGGGATGGTCATAAAGCAGGGCCAAATTATAACTTATGCCTCAGCAAGTGAAGAAGAAGAAGAAGAAGAAGAAGAAGAAGAATCAGCATTTGTATAGTGATTTCCATACACAGTGTATCACAAAGTGCTTTACAAGCAATGCTAGACTGGTAGTGAAGTGACTGAGAGATGACGTAGACTTCAATCCTTAGAAGGGTGGTTGGCAATTTGAGAACAGTAACATAAGGCAGGACAGACAGACCCCTTTCTTCTGCAAACCCTTGGAGAAGTGGGATATCAGGTTAATATGCTTAACACGCAACAAGCAGAGTTTGTCCTATATTATACCCTGCAAGCATATTGGGAAGGGGGGAAGGCAGGGTGTCTCCTTGCCTATTACCTTAAGCAAATGATGGTGGACAGTAAAATCCAGGAAAAAAGGAGAGAACAATCTGTAGTATTCAACCATGTAGGAATTAGTACGGACTTCCTGAATTTCAATATAGATTTCTATGCTTCAAGCTGCCTGCAGTAGGCTCACAGGAGGCTATACAGGAGTTTTTGGAGTCTGCTACTCTTCCTTAGTTAACAGAAGAACAGTGTTGGGGTCCAGAGGGTCTGATCACCACACATGAAATTCAGATAGCCACATGTCAACTCTATGGAGGCAAAGCTCTGGGGAACAATGGGCTTCTGATGGAGATCTATAAGTCCATCGGGGATCTGGTGAGTCTCCTGCTAGCAGCAACCTTGCAGGATGTCTGGCAACAAGGAGAGCTACCAGCCACAATGAATGATGCTATTATTACAGTTCTCACCAAATCAGGCAAAGACCCCTACCAGTGCTCCAGCTACCACCCCATCTCGCTTTTGAATGTGGACTGCAAAATACTGGCCCATGTTTTGGTGAATCAGCCTGTTGAATTCCTACCACTTTCAGTCCACCCTTTCCAGATGGGGTTTGTGACATGGCACGGTGGGGTGGATCACATCAGAAGGCTTGTTGGCCTGATGTGGGCTTCAGCATCCTCACTGGATGCTGTTGCAGCTGTAGCAGGGTTGTCCTCTGTTGCCAGCATTATTCATTTTGGCTGTTGAGCATCTGACTCACAAGCTATGGGAGCCCAGCCTTGTACAAGTTAGTGATATTGGCCACCATGCTTACAAAGCTATGCTCTTTGCCGATGACATTTTGCTTAATATAAATAAAACTTGCCTTATTCTTTCCCAGCCCTAGTTTAGTGGCTTGATCTAGTCTCTGTCCTCCCTGGACTCCACAATAATTGAAGTAAAATGGAAGTACTTTCCTTAAACCCTTTCTGTATTGATACTATGCTATCTGGTACTGGTTTAACTTGGGTGTCCCAACCTATCAAATATCTGGAAATATACATCTCCTCGAACTGAAAACAATGGCCTGAGTTAAATGTTACTCCACTATTCAAGAAACTCAGAGATGATAGCTCTAGATGGAAGCATCTTCATTTCCCGGAAAAGATAAACATTTTATAAATGATTTTTTTCCTCAAATTGCTTTTTGTTATTCATTATTTACCTCTCAAAATGCATGATTCTATTTGGAAACAGCTGTCCACTATTATTTCAGACTTTTTATATGAGGGTGGGAAGACTCACTTTTCCTCACTGTGCCCGACTGTCCCGCATACCAAAGGTGGTGTGTCGGCACCGTGGTTTAAAGGTTATTTCTTAGCCTCTAGTTTGAGGTCAGTCTGGACGTGGCTCAATACAGAAAGAGTTCACCACTGGCACATTGACTGTACTTGGAGGCAGATATAAATAGGGAATTTTCACCAGGGGGAGTCCTTTGGGATAATACACAGATTTTTTTTTTGTTTACATTTTTTTTTTTTTCCATTTTTCTTCCTGTCCCCTACCTTTGCACATCCGGGGTGCTGACGTACATGTGTGGAGGCATGCACATGCCAGGCACTGTGGAGCACCCCACCCTACTAGTCACCCCCTTCCCTGCCTGTGTCACCATTGGACCACCACCCAGTTGTGGTGGGACTACTGGAGGGACAGCATCCACCCCAAGAGAGGAGAGCTGCTGATAGGGGGCTCGATCCTGCTCCTACCCTCCCCCCCATGCGACCCCACTGGATACCCAAGGTTGTCCCAGAACCCAGGTTGCCGGCATGATGTGAGGCAAGGCATGATGCCTCAACCCTTTGCACCACCACGGCCTGAGGTAAAAGCTATTTTAGTCCAACTTTGGCTATACCCATCCCTTACTGGCCTATATGGCATAATATGAGGTTAAAAATTATTCTGGCCTGCATGGCAGAAGAGTGGCCTACAGTGAATTGAGTACTTTTTTCATCTAGTACTAATTATTTAAAATCCTTCTCCAAATTGCAAAAAGAAACATCCCTCCCAGTATCTCACCACTGGCGTTATTTACAGATCCATGTTTTATTACTGTATCTTCGACTATGTGTTCTCAATTACAATTGCCTGGTAAAGGCAAATGGGAAGAAATCCTGGGAGGGCTTACTAGTAGGAATCAGTATGCTACACCTTCGTATGTAGGCCTCATTTATGAAGCCCAGCTTGAGGATATACTTCTGACACTGCTCTTCTTAAAGCACGCTGGGAAGAGCTGCCGGTCTATGTCCTTACAGATGAAGAGTGGGATAGGGCATGGGCTAATGCTTATGGTGCTTGTAAGAATACTGCTGGAAGGTTGATACAACTTGAGACATTGCATCTTTGGTATCACATCCCAGCTGTTTTACATAAAGTGCAATTTTCATTTAGCTCTGAATGCTGGGTGTGTAACAGCACTGAAAGCAACCTTCTTCAACTTCTATGGGAGAGCCCCAAAATAAGCAACCGGTGAGACAATGTCCCTTCTCTTATGGAAAAAGCAATGCCCTTCTCCATTCCTCAGGACTCATCTTCCATTGTTTTGGGGCATACCTTAAAGAGCTGGTGACTAGTTCAGGAGAACTTTAACAAACAATAATATGTATTTATTATGTATTTATTGATTGAAAAGTTTCACCAGGTAAGGTACACTGAACAACAAGTTGCTCATCTAGCAAGTATTTTCCATTAGTGCTGTATTCCTCCTCACCATCATTTATCACTGAGGTCATCGGTATGAAACCGGGATCTTTGCTCATGAAGAGTTTGTCTGTTTCTGCTGTTTTCTCCTTACCTGAAGTCAGGGAGCACTGCTTGTGACATCACAGTTACTCCCTAGGCAATAGATTGTGATGTCACAACAAAAGATTATGACTTGAAGTAGGGAGTAAGCTATAGGGGTAGATGGACTGTAAAGGAACGTTAACGGATAAAGATCATATATCCATGCAAATTTCCTTAGTGATAAATAACAGGGAGGAGAAATACATAAAATATAAATGTAATGCAGGCTAAATTGTATCTAATTATTATGCATTTTAAAGTTTTCTTTGAGGCATCAGTAGCTCTTAAATATACAGACATACAAAAATGCCAGCAGAAGCAGGACTCACAGTTTATTGAGTCTGCTCGATTGTGCAACTAGCCCCTCAACTGCAGCTGCCCCACCCTCCCTACCCCTCTTTATCATTCTACCCCTCACCCTGTCCCAATACCTCTTAAAACCACCTACCATTCTACAGGATACCACCTCCTTGGGCAGAGTATACCACTTGTTTACCACCCATTCTGTGAAAAAATGTCTCCTGATTTCCTTCTTGAATCCTCCCCCCTCCAGTCTAAGCTGAAGCCTCTAGTATCCCTTCATCTTCTAATCTGAAAAATCCCTTCTGTGTTAGTCTTGTTTATCCCCTTAAGGTATTTAAAGTTTCAATCATATCCCCATATCCCTTCTCTCCTCCAGGGAGTACATCTTCAGCTCACCTAATCTATCCTTGTAGAACTTTCCCTTCAATTTCTAGATCATCTTTGTCACCCTGCTTTTTACCCATTCCAACAATTTGATGTCCTCCTTCAAGAATGGGTGCCAATACTGCGCGCAGTACTCCAGGTGTGGCCTGACAAGAGACCTGTACAGAGGAAGCATCACCTCCCTATTTTGGGAGATTTCCTCCAGAACACCTCTCTATTTCTGGAGGAGATTCCCTTTGCTATAAACCCCAGCATACTGTTTGATTTTGCTGATGTAAGACTTCCTTCCCATCACAAGCCACATCATGAGTGGTTTATGGCCACCATTATGGAAGCCAAAAGGCTTTTTCTCCAATGCTGGATATCCCTTCCAGAGAGGAATGGATAGACAGCATGTTCAGTCTGGCTGGCTATGATATGCTATCATATCTAGTGATGGGTAAGAACCACTATTATAAGCAAGTCTGAAATCCTTTTTTGACTATGTTTGCATTACAGTTCCCATTGGGCATGGCTGGGACCCCCCAAAATCTCTGTGGTCTTAATGATGGGCTTTGAGTCAAAGTGGACTGAATTCAGTCCCCATGTTGAAGGCAATACCCTCACCTATTAGGAGCCCGTCTTTTTCCTTTCTCCCTCATCTCTTCTGGGTGGTGGCACCCAGTTTTTATTTCTATTAGACTTATTAGTTCTACTATTCTACTGTTTTTGTTAGCAATTAGATATTATTATTGTTCTTTATTTGTGGTACTGTGTCTTTATTAATGTGTCAATTGATCATTGAGGGACTATAATGTGGAGGACCACTTGTTCATCCTCTGTGTCCATTTGTTTATGAACAGTTGTGTTATTAAGGTTCTCCTTTGGCTCATTCTCCTCTTATCCTTCCCTACTTCTCTATTCTCACCCTCTCCCCTGCCACTTGCTTTCTCTCAACAAAGCCCTGGGCTGCTACCCTCCTCACTTCTTTTTCAACCTCCCTATTTCTTCTGCCCCTACTTCTCCTCCTCTCTCTATTTATTTCATCCAGTTTGATTTTAATCTTAACTGAGAATGTATTTACAATTTTTATGATACTATGCTGTTTTGTTGTTATCTTTGAACGTTTTATTCTGCCTTCCTTTGTCTGTTTGTTTTACCCTTCCACTCTTTGATGTGGAGCCTTTGTAAGTGAGCTGTACTGTGATCAAAGGTACTGTTAATCTGTGAATGAATGCATAAATAAATAAATCAATAAAATGAACAGTGGTGTGTCTTTCATTGCCTTTATGGGGTGTCTGTAAGAGCATCACATAATTCTTATGTATATGTGCAGTAATCTCAACAAACTTTGTTAGCCTGTAATTTAATGAGCAGGTTTCTGCTCTGGCCAGATTCTGAGATGGTATACATTTTGTGTAAGGTTGAACTTGTTCTATTAGAAAAATTCAATAAACTATCAATTTCAAAAAAAGTTCAGTACTTCCTTCCCTTTTAAAGTACAGCAGTTAAGCCATGAACACCCCCTAACAGCCTTTCAGTAGCCAAAAAAGACAACAAACTACTGTGCTTGTCAGTGGTTATGTGACTGATGGTAATTACAGATTGATCAAAGGCTGTAGGTGAGGTGATGTCTTGTGTCTTGTCGAGGACAACTGAAATGGCAGTGGTGTAAATGCATTGTATGTTGACCCTGGAAGAGAGCAGATGAGCTGAGTGCGATATGACAGAGACCTACAGACACCTCACTGGGGTAGAGAGGTCACATAAGGGGAGTCTCTTTCAAATGAGAAGGAGCACCTGTAGCAGTATCAAGGTGCAATAGGGGCATTCGATGAAGCCAAACAGGGGAATTCAAGAGAGATGTGAAGAAAGATTTTTTTTAACTTAGCTTTTATTGTTGATACAAATATCCAACCTTTCAGATAATACCGATAATCAGAACATTTTTACAATGAGTAATCAGCAACCTATTTTTTCCTAGTCATACACTTATTATATAAAAGAAACTCAGTCTCAATTACTACAGTACATGAAACCTCAGGAGGTCATTGAGTTAGACCTTGCTCAACACCAAGTCAAAGACTTGTTAAGATGGTTACAGTCCTGTGTGGAGTCCAAGTCTTTCTCCTGTCCCAATAGTATTTGGCTGAATCTAGAGCATACATCGACTAAAGGTCTAGAGAAATTAGTTAACATGCTGTTTCAAGATTAATTTTCAAACATGCTTTAACCTGACAAGTGTGCCTTTACCTTAAATAAAACATAAATTATTTACAATCATCTACTAGCAAAAGAAAACTGTGTTGTTTTCGACCTTGCTCTGGTAGCATTCTCTCCCATCTCTTTCTGCAGTTGACCTGTCCCTTCCTGTCTAGGTTACTGGTGGTGTAGCATCTCCCCATATTGGTTCGCCTTCCCTCCTCTTTCTTCTACATCTCATCTGCTGTCTCTACCATTCCCAGTTGGCATGGTCTCCAGATATCTAAGAATTTTTCCTTATCTAGGTGCACTGTGTGTGTGTGATGCTTTTCATCCTCTCTAAAATTTCTACTCTAGATATCCAGTGATCTTTCAAGGGTGAGTCTGGTTGTAGCCATAGAAACATAGAAACATAGAATTTGATGGCAGATAAGGACCGCTTGGCCCACCCAGTCTGCCCATTTCCCTACCTAATGGATAAGCTGCAGATCCTAGTTAACCAGCAGCCTACTTCTTCCTACCCTCACCCCCTAGAATTGCCTTATGACTGTCCCATGCATGCTTGAATTCCGCCACTGTTTTTGACTCCACAACCTCCTCCGGAAGGCCATTCCATGCATCCACAACCCTCTCTGTGAAAAAATACTTCCTTAAATTACCTCTGAGCCGCCCCACCTCTATCTTCAAATTGTGTCCCCTTGTTCTTGCACACCTCTTTTTTTGAAAGATGCTACCCTCTTGGACTTTGTTGATTCTCTTGAGGTACTTGAAAGTTTCTATCATGTCCCCCCTCACTCCTTTCCTCGAGGCTATACATATTAAGCTCCTTAAGTCTCTCTTCATATGTCTTCCGGTGCAGACCCTGCACCATTTTAGTTGCCCTCTTCTGGACAGCTTCCATCTTGTCTATGTCTTTGCGGAGATTGGGTTTCCAGAACTGAATGCAGTACTCCAGATGGGGTCTCACCAGCTGTCTGTACAGAGGGATAACTTCCTGTTTTCTACTGGTGATGCCTCTCCCTATGCATCCCATTTTCCCCCCAGCCCTCCTTGCTACCCTCTCACATTGATTGCCCACCCTTAGGTCATCTGATATAACTACCCCCAGGTGCCTTTCCATTTTTGTTGTTGCTAGTATCTCACCTCCCATTGTGTACTCTTCCCCTGGGCTTTTGTTTCCCAGGTGCATTACCTTGCACTTCTTAATATTGAATCTAAGCTGCCATACATTTGACCATTCCTCTAACCTTGCCAAGTCCCTTCTCATCCTTTCCACCCCACCTTGTGCATCAACTCTGTTGCAGATCTTTGTGTCATCTGCAAAGAGACATATTTTCCTTCCAGTTCCTCTGCAATGTTGCTTATAAAGACATTGAAGAGGACCGGTCCTAATACTGAACCCTGCGGTACCCCACTAGTAACCCCATTTTCTTCAGAGTGGACTCCATTTACTATTACTCTCTGTGTCCTATTCGCCAGCCAATTCTTTACCCAGGTTGTCATCTTGGGACCCACTCCCAGGCTGGCTAACTTGTATATTAATCTTTTGTGCGGGACTGTGTCAAAAGCCTTGCTAAAGTCTAGGTAGGCCACATCTGCAGCCCCTCCCTGATCTACTACTTTGGTCACCCAGCCAACGGAATCTATCAGATTTGTCTGGCATGACCTTCCCACTGTGAATCCATGCTGCCTTGGGTCCTGTGCCCCTCTGGCCTCTAGATACCCGACAATTCTTTCCTTCAGAAGTGATTCCATCATTTTCCTTATCACTGAGGTTAAACTAACAGGTCTGTAGTTTTCTGCTTCTGCCTTGCTCCCACTTTTGTGAAGGGGAATCACATCTGCCTTCCTCCAGTCCTCGGGTACCACCCCATCCTCCCATGATTTGTTAAAGAGGGTAGTCAGTGGTATCACTAGTTCTACCCTTAGTTCTTTTAGAATTCTGGGATGAATCCCATCAGGCCCCATTGCTTTTTCCACCTTCAGTTTTAAGAGTTCTTTCAGAACCCTTTCTTCTGTAAATGGGCTGGTATCAACTGCTGTATCCAGAGTGTTTCAGTTGTTTGTTTTAGGTACCTCCCCCTCTTCATTTGTAAATACTGAACAAAAATATTTGTTTAGTATCTCTGCCTTTTCACAGTCACCTTCTGCCCACCCCACACTCCCCTTTATTAAGCCTCACTATCCCTCCCTTGGTCTTCATTTGCTCCCTGAGGTACCTATAAAAGGTTTTATCCCCCTTCTTAACTGAGTTGGCTGTCTTTTCCTCGGTTTGGGCCTTTGCTGTTCTGACTGCATTCCCAGCTTCCTTTTGCTTTAACTGATACAGTTCTCTGTCCTGCTCCTTCTGTGATTCCTTGTACTTCCCGAATGCTTTCTTTTTCTCTTGAACCTTCATTGCCACTTCCTTTGAGAACCATAGTGGTTTCTTACATCATTTTGTTTTGTTTATTTGCTTCACACAAAGGCTTGTTACTCTGTTATGGCAGTTTTATTATTCCCCATTGTTCTTCCACCCCTCCTTCCTGCCCATTTGCTAGTGCATTCCTTAGGCACTCACCCATTTTGACAAAGTCAGCCCTCCTAAAGTCCAGTACTTTTGCCTTTGTATGGCTTGACCCTATTGCTGTGTTTATTGTGAACCATACTGTTCGATGGTCGCTAGTTCCCAGATGGCTACCCACTTCTACATCTGGGATCCTCTCTCCATCTCCATTTGAGAGAACCAGGTCTAAGATTGCTCCCTCTTGAGTGGGTTCCAATACTAGTTGTCTAAGGCATGCCCCTGTTGGGCATCTAGAATAACCCCACTCTTCGAAGTAGCTGCTGCAACTGCTGTCCAGTAAACATCTGGCATATTCAGATCATCCATCAGCAATATCTCCCCTTTTTCTGCCATTCTAAGTATATCTAGTGGTGATGCACGTTAAGGCTACAACCCTTAATATTTGGGCAAACTCTACCATCTTCCACTTTTTAGACAACAGGGTTGGCAAATCCAGCACCAAATCCTGGAAGGTCAAGGGAAGGGGAAACCCCAACATTGGTACTATACTCTGATGTATCTGTTTCAGGAATTTATGTAATTTAGGGTAGTCCCAGAAAGTATGGAAGTGCGTTGCCCTGGGTGTACCACACTGCTTCCAACAAGCCGATGATGCTTGAGGTGAGACATGTTTTGTAATAACTGGAGTTCTAAAGAACCTGGTTATGATCTTCCAGTTAAATTCTCTCTACCCTGCAGAAGATGTAACCTGCCACCCGCTCTTGAATCTGCAAGTCCAGTTTATAGGGGTTATTCTGTCTCCACATTCTTCCTCCCATTTTAACCTGACTTCCTCTAACACCGGTAAATTAACCGGTGGGAGGAGCACTGTGTACAGTAATGACATATAATTCAGTTTGTCTTTGATTCTAATTATGTCCTACCAAAAGTCCTCTAATGGGGTTTTATCCCTACTGATCAGTAATAAATTATCCTATGAGGTTATCAGGTGTCTAACCTGTAAAAGCCTCTAGAAATCTTCACGGTGAATAGAAAAACGTTCCTTTATTGCAGTAAATGTGACACAGCCTGTTCTATCTACCAATACGGCAAATCTCCTAAGACCTTTTTGTTCCCAATAAGAAAAGCCCAAGTCTGTTTTGGCCGGGGTAAATCTGTCTTCATAACATATGAGGAAGCATGGGCCTATTAAGTTCAGGATGCATGTCATGTGAAGAAATATTTATTCACTGAAGGCATGGTAGATGCTTGGAGCAGACAGCCAGCATAAATGATGGTGGCAAAAACAGTCTGAGTCTACAGGCATGCATGGGATAGGAATGGGGGTGAATTTCAAAACAGGCAGGGAAGCGGTGGACTGCTGGAAACCTTTTAGGATCTGCAAAGAAATATTAGGTATGGATGGACAATGTGGGAAGACTGTATAGGCCAAGTGGTCCTTTTCTGCCAACAAATAATGCTTCTCTGATTATTCTTCTTCAGCTTCTGTCATCTATCAGTTCTCATTCTATAACTCTTTTGATATATGCATGACATCACCAGCAGTAACAGCTGTCATCCTGACCCAGGCTGGAATCACGCAGCAACAGTATCCATTATCACCCACTTGATACATACCACAAAACAAGAAAACAAAAAAGAAAGGTTTAAGAGCCTGACAAGTTAAACCTTTATTAACCAAAAGTAAACCAAACCCAAAGAAAAAGAAATGCACCTGGGAAACAAAATCCTGGGGAAAAGCACGCAATGGGGGGGGGGTACTAACAACAATTCAAATGGAAAGGAACCTGAGGGTATGACCTTAAGGTAGGTAAGCAATGTGAGAAGGCAGTAATGAGGGCTGAGGGGATACTAGGATGCATAGGAAGAGGCATCACGAGTAGAAAACAGGAAGTTGTTATCCCTCCATACAGACAGTTGGTGAGATCTCATCTGGAGTACTATGTGTAGTTCTGGTGACCCTATCTCAGCATGGACATTGACAGGATGGAGGCAGTCCAGAGGAGGGCAACTAAAATGGTGCAGGCTCTGCAACAGAAGCCATGCAAAGAGAGCCTAAACATGCTTAATATGTATACACTTGAGGAAAGGAGGGAGAAGGGGGATATGATATACATTTTCAAATACCTCAGGGGAATCAACAAAGTCCAAGAAGGGAGCTTATTTCAAGAGAATGAGCACTTAAAGGCTGCTGGAGGGCTAAGAGGAATGCCCAGTGTATGGGGTGATAAGACCTGTGTACCAAATGTCCAATTTGAAAAGAAACAAAATGGCATGTCTTGCTTTGGTGTCATATGAACAATTGTACAGGAGAGCGGTAGCACTTGTAAAAACAATATGATTTGCTTATGCATAGACATGCAGCGAATTTAAATTCTGCTGACGAAGTGTCCTCGAAGTGGGCACTTCATCTTGCCAATCCGCTATGTGGAGTGGACAATGCAAAGTGCTCACTCCACCTTGTCATTACCACTTTGTGTTAAGATGGAATGACAATGCTAAGTGAGGCAAAGTTGTTTTTTTCAATGGACTTCGCTGTGCTCTTTAGCCACCATAGCCAGGCAGGAAAAGGAAGGAAGTGAGTCATACAAGAAGACACTTTCACTTTCTCCTGTGTAAACGTAGACAGAGAGAGGAGAGTGTGTTGTTTTGTCATTGCTATGACTTAGAGATCAGAGCGAGGAGGAGATTTAAACTTTGATTTAGACCCAACAGCTTTTTATAAGCTACTTTTTTTTTGTCTTTTCTGTACTCTTTTTGACTTAATGTGTTCTTTCTGTAAATTTATTTTTCTTACCTTTATAAGTAGTTAGTTGTTTGTCTGTGTCTGTGTGAGTGTTGTGTGACAGTGTGAGTAGTCATTGTTCAGACTGAGGGAGTGCAGTAGGTGTCAGTGTGGATCAGTTGGTAGCACATCCGCCTCTGGACCAGAAGGTCATGGGTCTTGTCCCACACCGGGATTGGACTTGCACCTAAAAATCGCTGGCATCTGAGTGCAGTATTGGGGGGTGCTGTACTGCTGCGGTATGCCGTCCTTTGGATGAGACATTAAACTGAGGTCCCTTCTGTCCATCCATCCTGGTGGGTGTCCAGATGGAAATAAAAGAACCCAGGGCACTCTTCACAAAGGGTAGGGAATATTCCTGGTGTCCTGGCCAACATTCTCCTTCCCATAAACTGGTTCATGCAATTATCCAGGCTGTGTGTGGGTGACGATGTGTGAAATGGCTGCCACCACACATTCAGTCACTTCACTATTAGTCTAGCACTGCTTGTAAAGAGCTTTGGGATACACTGTGTATGAAAAGTGCTATATAAATGCTGATTCTTCTTCTTCAGTAGGAGAGATGGGCAAGGATGATGGTCTAAGGGAATGTCTGGGGTGGTGGCAGCTCTGGGAGAGTGTGGTACTGGTAGGCGTTGTACCGTGCACATGCATGGTGAGCACGCTGCCAGTTCCTGTTGGACCAATCAAAAATTAAGATTGTTCTTCCCTCCCTCCCCCCTGGAATCAGGATCAGCACTGCTTCCTGACTCTGAGGCAGTTGAACCACCACCACATCCAGCACCAGGTCCTCTGGAGCAGGATGTTCCTGTGCTCCTGGGCCCAGGTATGGATCCCAACCCTGCTGAGCACCATGACCAGCCAGCTGCCAGTTCATCTGGCCCTCCCCTGCCTGTGCCTGGTCCTTTCTGCACCTCCATTGTTTGGCAGTATTTTGACTGCGTCGGGGGGAGACAACAGCATGGTCAGGTGCCGCCAATGTGAGGTGGGGGTGCACCGTGGCCTCCAGTGGACTCACCAGGGGACTGGGGGCCAGCGCACCCATATGCTCAATCACCACTAGTGTACCTACCCAGTAAACAAAAGCTAAATAAATAAATAAAATGACCAGTTGAAGTGGCAGGCTGCCACAGAATGGGCCATGCCTGCTGGCCCTTCTGTGGCAGAGGCTGCAGCTGTGCATGGTGGCAGCCCTAAGAAGAAGAGGGCAAGAGCAGCACCTGCTGCTCCACCAGCACCCAAACCACCACCACTAGCAGGTCAGCTTGTAGAATGTGTGGACCCCAGAGAACTGCATGTAATGCAGGCTGACTTGGCAGTTCTCTGGAGTGCTGTTGAGGAGAACAATGAGGGATGAGTACTGTCGAGCAGCAGTTTGATCACATACAGGGACATCAGTTGCAAATTATGTCCAAGCTGGAACTGCTGCTGGATCACCATGGGATCCCACATTAGTTTATTTTTCCTTACGCCATGATGTGCCCCCCCACACCTTCCTTGCTGTGTTATAAAATGTATTCCTCCACCATCCCCGACCCTTGTATGTAATTATGCCCTTTTTTGTTGTCTTCCGTGTGACACTTTGTATTCTGAGTAGTGCAAGTATACTGTGTGCCAAACTGCATGTGTGCAGTCAGTCTTCTTTCCAGTCTGTGTATGTACTGCAGACACTGTCCAACTCCCTGACTTAAAAACACTTATTAATGAATACACCAGTGGGATGGTGAAGCCTGGAGAGATACTACAAAACAGGCTTACAATACATCCAAATAACTAGTAAAAAAAATGAATGTTGTGATTCGTGACGTGATCATAAATCATGATTTATGACTGCGTTTGTGACCGTGATGATGAAGAATGTGATTTGTATCATGAGTGATTCGTGAACGTGATGATGTTCCTCACTTAAAAATGCATATTACTGACCACAATATTCATGCAGAATTATGCACCACACCAGTCCAGTACTCTGAAGGGAAGCCAAAGAAACAACTGTGACTTTAGTTACCGATGGAGATTGGGCCCTAAAGAGATGCAAATGCACAGACAGATTAAGATTGCGCTGTGTACTGAAGAGATGCAGACGCAAAGGCACAACACCTAACCAGTGCTCACCATCATAATCCAAATCTGAAAAGAATATCTTTGCCGGTGGGCCGGGCCGTGGGGGTTTGCAGTGTACTGCACTGCTGCAGTAATAGTCACTATTACTTGTACCAGTATCGGTAAAGATACCACAAAGAAGTACAAAAATCACACAGCTGCAGTGGATAGCAGGTTCACATTGTTGAAATTACTATGTGACACAATAAAAGGTGTCTGATTTGATGACACGTGTCACACGCATACTCACACACACACTAAGTAATGCATAGCTAATTGAAAACTTCAGTAATATAACCATGTATTTTAAACTAAAATTATGTACTGCTGCTCCACAACAATCAGCAAAAAAAAATGGCAAGATTTATTGAAAATATTACTGTGTACATTATCGCAGTTATTATACAAGAAAAATATCACCAAAATAGAAAGAACTGCCTTTTTCTCCAAGTTAATCTACCTACACCACAGATATACCCCTTCTCCAAAGCACACGTTCAATGCTTCTTACTACATAGACCCAATGTTGGACATCAACATTCAAAATCCACACACAAACAATAAATGCTCGATGATATGAGCACAGGAGGGTTTCCTACAATCATTGAACTAAGTTTGAGCAAAAAAAATTACTCAAAAAGACTTTCTGAACAGGCTTTTAGAAGGTTTGAATCACAGAGATCTCTCAGAGCAGACTGTCTCCTACAGCTTCCTACACACACTACCCTGAACTGAGGCTGTGCAGAACAATGTAGAGCCCATGTGACCTGAAATCCTATGAATCACTGCAAAATTTGCCTTCAGAGCTTAAAAACAAGACAAAGTAAGGCGAAGCACATTGCTTCCAATATACTTCACCTTAAGATATGGTGGAGTAGTTGTTTGGGAAGGCAGAGTAATGTGAAGTCATTGCTTTCAATGGACTTAGCTACCTATCATAATGTGAAGTACACTCACTACATTGCGGCAATTAACACAGCTCTGTCACATTCACTTCAGGAGCTAATTGGGGCAACTTCACCCATCTCTACTTATGCAAGCACTAGTGGAGAGGAGAGCGCAGAGAACATTGTGTACAATTATGCATAAGTTGTAGGAAAATGCACAATAAAGTGCTTGAGCACTGTGTCCAACGTGTCCATGCAAGAGGTCTTACTCTCAGTGCAGATGCTTGATACCATTTCTCTTTCTAGCACTTGCAGTACTGTTACTCCACCTCGGCTCGTTGTTTGATTGCACTTAAATGTTGGTTTCCCACTGTATATTATATTATTGTGAAACCCTCACAGAATACTAATGTCTCCTTTATATTTGTTAAACCACCCAGGTTAATTCTTGGTTATCCTTTTGTCTACACTGTCCTGATTGGATATGTACCTTGGTGTTAACGCTAGCTGTAAGTTAAATGTTTCAGCCTATGTCATGTTACATGATTGTTGTATGTAACTGGATGCTTGTGTAAATGGGCAGCAATGCTCACATGCCTTTCCAGTACAACCAATAAAAATGAAATTACAATAAATTAAATTAAATTATCCTTGTGTTTAAAATAAAACAAATGTATGAACAGCCCAGATCTGCTATAGGACAAAAGGAAAGGTGAATTCATTCTTATTATAAACTCCCCTAGAGAAATGATGCAGGGCCATGATATCCTAATCAAAACAAAATTAAATATGTAAGTAATAATACCCAACAGGGTGGGCGTTATTGGGATATAACGGACCGCCCAGGGGCGTAATGAGGCCCGACGCCGGAGGCGAGAGCCTTATAGCCCCTGGAAGGTCTGTTATAGCCCATAACGCCCACCTTGGAGGGTATTATTACACTTAGATAATGGGTTTACATTATTATTATTTTTAAATAATAAAAGTATATGGAAAAAGACTAAAACATTGGAAAAAAAATAAAGAGATGTTGGGTTCTGTAAAATAGTCCCTTTGGTGCCACTAGAGGGTGCTGCCGTTTGTTATATCATTTTTTTTTTTAATTAGTTTGGTGTGCAAGTTTTCAATAGTGTTAAGCAGTGAAGTTTTAGTTTTACATGTTTGGCGTCATTTGTTATGTAGTGGGTTGATGTGGTGACGGTTGCCAGAGATTGATATACAGAGAAATCGGCCCCATACAGCAATGTACATATTTTGAAACAAAAAGTAAGTACCTCTCCTTTTTGTGGAGAGCTAATCAGCCAAATTCCATTCCTTGAAATAGCATGGTACAGGAAAGGGAATGATTTTGGCTTCACATCTAAAACTCTCACTCTATGGAGCCAAGTAGTAGCGGTATGACGGGATACTTGGAGAGCGGAGGACTGGAGAGTGAGTTTCTTGTGAATATGCAGAGAGAGTGGCATTGGTGGTATCGGCAGCTGCTACAGTGGGTAGTGGAAGTGGGGTTCCGGGGGAGGTGTTGTGTTTTTCGAGCGCCGGAGTCGGAAGTAACTCAGTAGTGAGCAAAGAGGAGAAAAACAAGATTTTAACTTTTTTTTTTTTAAATAGTTGTTACTGTTTCTGTTCCGTTAGTATGGATTACTATTTTGAGGAGTGACTGTGTATGGGGGACGACTTGGTGTCTCGCTAAACAGAGTAAAAAAATGGTGGGTATCAGAGCGTGGGTAGAGGGATATAAGAGGTGCTGGGTACTGCCAGGCGGGGACTTGTTATTTTGCAGTCGTTGTCGGGAAATAACGGCCCGGGTGGCAGCCTGTTTCAGCCAATCAGGATACGAGTTTTACTTCAACCATTATCTAAAATTGTTTAGTGCAATTATGAATATGTATTTTTTTTTTCTAGTTTATCCAGTGCACCTATCTCCCTGTCATGTCTCTTAATTCACTTTCAAACACTGCCAGCACCGTGACTATGTGAATAATGGACTAAGCTACTGGAATGTCTATGTACCTGCAATCCTGTTTTTGTTTACTGTTTTAACAGAGAGCATGGCTGTACTTATTATACCAGTACCGATTACGCTGCCGAGGATGGGATAAGTATGGGTACAATCGCTAAGCATGGTCATGTGCTCTATTGAACTATTATAAAGTAAACATGATTGCAGACACATATACATCCCCAGACCCCATGGCTGTACTTATTATACCAGTACCGATTACGCTGCCCCAGGATGGGATAAGTATGGGTACAATAGCTAAGCATGGTCATGTGCTCTATTGAACTATTATAAAGTAAACATGATTGCAGACACATATACATCCCCAGACCCCCATGGCTGTACTTATTATACCAGTACCGATTACGCTGCCCCAGGATGGGATAAGTATGGGTACAATCGCTAAGCATGGTCATGTGCTCTATTGAACTATTATAAAGTAAACATGATTGCAGACACATATACATCCCCAGACCCCATGGCTGTACTTATTATACCAGTACCGATTACGCTGCCCCAGGATGGGATAAGTATGGGTACAATCGCTAAGCATGGTCATGTGCTCTATTGAACTATTATAAAGTAAACATGATTGCAGACACATATACATCCCCAGACCCCCATGGCTGTACTTATTATACCAGTACCGATTACGCTGCCCCAGGATGGGATAAGTATGGGTACAATCGCTAAGCATGGTCATGTGCTCTATTGAACTATTATAAAGTAAACATGATTGCAGACACATATACATCCCCAGACCCCCATGGCTGTACTTATTATACCAGTACCGATTACGCTGCCCCAGGATGGGATAAGTATGGGTACAATCGCTAAGCATGGTCATGTGCTCTATTGAACTATTATAAAGGAAACATGATTGCAGACACATATACATCCCCAGACCCTCATGGCTGTACTTATTATACCAGTACCGAATACGCTGCCCCAGGATGGGATAAGTATGGGTACAATCGCTAAGCATGGTCATGTGCTCAATTGAACTATTATAAAGGAAACATGATTGCAGACACATATACATCCCCAGACCCCATGGTTGTACTTATTATACCAGTACCGATTACGCTGTCCCAGGATGGGATAAGTATGGGTACAATCGCTAAGCATGGTCATGTGCTCTATTGAACTATTATAAAGGAAACATGATTGCAGACACATATACATCCCCAGACCCCATGGCTGTACTTATTATACCAGTACCGATTACGCTGCCCCAGGATGGGATAAGTATGGGTACAATCGCTAAGCATGGTCATGTGCTCTATTGAACTATTATAAAGGAAACATGATTGCAGACACATATACATCCCCAGACCCCCATGGTTGTACTTATTATACCAGTACCGATTAGGCTGCCCCAAGATGGGATAAGTATGGGTACAATCGCTAAGCACGGTCATGTGCTCTATTGAACTATTATAAAGGAAACATGATTACAGACACATATACATCCCCAGACCCCCATGGCTGTACTTAGTATACCAGTACCGATTACGCTGCCGCAGGATGGGATAAGTATGGGTACAATCGCTAAGCATGGTCATGTGCTCTATTGAACTATTATAAAGGAAACATGATTGCAGACACATATACATCCCCAGACCCCCATGGCTGTACGTAGTATACCAGTACCGATTACGCTGCCCCAGGATGGGATAAGTATGGGTACAATCGCTAAGCACGGTCATGTGCTCTATTGAACTATTATAAAGGAAACATGATTGCAGACACATATACATCCCCAGACCCCATGGCTGTACTTATTATACCAGTACCGATTACGCTGCCCCAGGATGGGATAAGTATGGTACAATCGCTAAGCACGGTCATGTGCTCTATTGAACTATTATAAAGTAAACATGATTGCAGACACATATACATCCCCAGACCCCCATGGCTGTACTTATTATACCAGTACCGATTACGCTGCCCCAGGATGGGATAAGTATGGGTACAATCGCTAAGCACGGTCATGTGCTCTATTGAACTATTATAAAGTAAACATGATTGCAGACACATATACATCCCCAGACCCCATGGCTGTACTTATTATACCAGTACCGATTACGCTGCCCCAGGATGGGATAAGTATGGGTACAATCGCTAAGCACGGTCATGTGCTCTATTGAACTATTGTAAAGTAAACATGATTGCAGACACATATACATCCCCAGACCCCTTGGCTGTATTTATTATACCAGTACCGACTACGCTGCCCCAGGATGGGATAAGTATGGGTACACTCGCTAAGCATGGTCATGTGCTCTATTGAACTATTATTAAGTAAACATGATTGCAGACACATATACATCCCCAGACCCCGTGGCTGTACTTATTATACCAGTACCGATAACGCTGCACTAGGATGGGAGAAGTATGGGTACAATCGCTAAGCATGGTCATGTGCTCTATAAAACTATTATAAAGTAAACATGATTGCAGACACATATACATCCCCAGACCCCAAGGCTGTACTTATTATACCAGTACCGATTACGCTGCACCAGGATGGGATAAGTATGGGTACAATCGCTAAGCATGGTCATGTGCTCTGTTGAACTATTATAAAGTAAACATGATTGCAGACACATATACATTCCCAGACCCCCATGGCTGTGCTTATTATACCAGTACCGATTACGCTGCCCCAGGATGGGATAAGTATGGGTACAATCGCTAAGCATGGTCATGTGCTCTGTTTGAACTATTATAAAGTAAACATGATTGCAGACACATATACATCCATAGACCCCCATGGCTGTACTTATTATACCAGTACCGATTACGCTGCCCCAGGATGGGATAAGTATGGGTACAATCGCTAAGCATGGTCATGTGCTCTATTGAACTATTATAAAGGAAACATGATTGCAGACACATATACATCCCCAGACCCCCATGGCTGTACTTATTATACCAGTACCGACTACGCTGCCCCAGGATGGGATAAGTATGGGTACAATCGCTAAGCATGGTCATGTGCTCTATTGAACTATTATAAGGGAAACATGATTGCAGACACATATACATCCCCAGACCCCATGGCTGTACTTATTATACCAGTACCGATTACGCTGCCCCAGGATGGGATAAGTATGGGTACAATCGCTAAGCACGGTCATGTGCTCTATTGAACTATTATAAAGGAAACATGATTGCAGACACATATACATCCCCAGACCTCATGGCTGCACTTATTATACCAGTACCGACTACGCTGCCCCAGGAAGGAATAAGTATGGGTACAATCGCTAAGCACGGTCATCTGCTCTATTGAACTATTATAAAGGAAACATGATTGCAGACACATATACATCCCCAGACCCCCATGGCTGTACTTATTATACCAGTACCGACTACGCTGCCCCAGGATGGGATAAGTATGGGTACAATCGCTAAGCATGGTCATGTGCTCTATTGAACTATTATAAAGTAAACATGATTGCAGACACATATACATCCCCAGACCCCATGGCTGTACTTATTATTCCAGTACCGACTACGCTGCCCCAGGATGGGATAAGTATGGGTACAATCGCTAAGCATGGTCATGTGCTCTGTTGAACTATTATAAAGTAAACATGATTGCAGACACATATACATTCCCAGACCCCCATGGCTGTGCTTATTATACCAGTACCGATTACGCTGCCCCAGGATGGGATAAGTATGGGTACAATCGCTAAGCATGGTCATGTGCTCTGTTTGAACTATTATAAAGTAAACATGATTGCAGAAACATATACATCCATAGACCCCCATGGCTGTACTTATTATACCAGTACCGATTACACTGCCCAGGATGGGATAAGTATGGGTACAATCGCTAAGCATGGTCATGTGCTCTATTGAACTATTATAAGGAAACAAGATTGCAGACACATATACATCCCCAGACCCCCATGGCTGTACTTATTATACCAGTACCGATTACGCTGCCCTAGGATGGGATAAGTATGGGTACAATCGCTAAGCATGGTCATGTGCTCTATTGAACTATTATAAAGGAAACATGATTGCAGACACATATACATCCCCTGACCTCATGGCTGTACTTATTATACCAGTACCGATTACGCTGCCCCAGGATGGGATAAGTATGGGTACTATCGCTAAGCACGGTCATGTGCTCTATTGAACTCTTATGAAGGAAACATGATTGCAGACACATATACATCCCCAGACCCTCATGGCTGTACTTATTATACCAGTACCGATTACGCTTCCCCAGGATGGGATAGGTATGGGTACAATCGCTAAACACGGTCATGTGCTCTAATGAACTCTTATAAAGGAAACATGATTGCAGACACATATACATCCCCAGACCCTCATGGCTGTACTTATTATACCAGTACCGATTACGCTGCCCCAGGATGGGATAAGTATGGGTACAATCGCTAAGCACGGTCATGTGCTCTATTGAACTGTTATAAAGGAAACATGATTGCAGACACATATACATCCCCAGACCCCCATGGTTGTACTTATTATACCAGTACCGACTACGCTGCCCCAGGATGGGATAAGTATGGGTACAATCGCTAAGCATGGTCATGTGCTCTATTGAACTATTATAAAGGAAACATGATTGCAGACACATATACATCCCCAGACCCCCATGGTTGTACTTATTATACCAGTACCGACTACGCTGCCCCAGGATGGGATAAGTATGGGTACAATCGCTAAGCATGGTCATGTGCTCTATTGAACTATTATAAAGGAAACATGATTGCAGACACATATACATCCCCAGACCCCATGGCTGTACTTATTATACCAGTACCGATTACGCTGCCCCAGGATGGGATAAGTATGGGTACAATCGCTAAGCACGGTCATGTGCTCTATTGAACTATTATAAAGGAAACATGATTACAGACACATATACATCCCCAGACCCCATGGCTGTACTTAGTATACCAGTACCGATTATACTGCCGAGGATGGGATAAGTATGGGTACAATCGCTAAGCATGGTCATGTGCTCTATTGAACTATTATAAAGGAAACATGATTGCAGACACATATACATCCCCAGACCCCCATGGCTGTACTTAGTATACCAGTACCGATTACGCTGCCCCAGGATGGGATAAGTATGGGTACAATCGCTAAGCACGGTCATGTGCTCTATTGAACTATTATAAAGGAAACATGATTGCAGACACATATACATCCCCAGACCCCATGGCTGTACTTATTATACCAGTACCGATTACGCTGCCCCAGGATGGGATAAGTATGGGTACAATCGCTAAGCACGGTCATGTGCTCTATTGAACTATTATAAAGTAAACATGATTGCAGACACATATACATCCCCAGACCCCCATGGCTGTACTTATTATACCAGTACCGATTACGCTGCCCCAGGATGGGATAAGTATGGGTACAATCGCTAAGCACGGTCATGTGCTCTATTGAACTATTATAAAGTAAACATGATTGCAGACACATATACATCCCCAGACCCCATGGCTGTACTTATTATACCAGTACCGATTACGCTGCCCCAGGATGGGATAAGTATGGGTACAATCGCTAAGCACGGTCATGTGCTCTATTGAACTATTGTAAAGTAAACATGATTGCAGACACATATACATCCCAAGACCCCTTGGCTGTACTTATTATACCAGTACCGATTACGCTGCCCCAGGATGGGATAAGTATGGGTACACTCGCTAAGCATGGTCATGTGCTCTATTGAACTATTATAAAGTAAACATGATTGCAGACACATATACATCCCCAGACCCCATGGCTGTACTTATTATACCAGTACCGATTACGCTGCACTAGGATGGGAGAAGTATGGGTACAATCGCTAAGCATGGTCATGTGCTCAATAAAACTATTATTAAGTAAACATGATTGCAGACACATATACATCCCCAGACCCCAAGGCTGTACTTATTATACCAGTACCGATTACGCTGCACCAGGATGGGATAAGTATGGGTACAATCGCTAAGCATGGTCATGTGCTCTGTTGAACTATTATAAAGTAAACATGATTGCAGACACATATACATTCCCAGACCCCATGGCTGTGCTTATTATACCAGTACCGATTACGCTGCCCCAGGATGGGATAAGTATGGGTACAATCGCTAAGCATGGTCATGTGCTCTGTTTGAACTATTATAAAGTAAACATGATTGCAGACACATATACATCCATAGACCCCCATGGCTGTACTTATTATACCAGTACCGATTACGCTGCCCCAGGATGGGATAAGTATGGGTACAATCACTAAGCATGGTCATGTGCTCTATTGAACTATTATAAAGGAAACATGATTGCAGACACATATACATCCCCAGACCCCATGGCTGTACTTATTATACCAGTACCGATTACGCTGCCCCAGGATGGGATAAGTATGGGTACAATCGCTAAGCATGGTCATGTGCTCTATTGAACTATTATAAGGGAAACATGATTGCAGACACATATACATCCCCAGACCCCCATGGCTGTACTTATTATACCAGTACCGATTACGCTGCCCCAGGATGGGATAAGTATGGGTACAATCGCTAAGCACGGTCATGTGCTCTATTGAACTATTATAAAGGAAACATGATTGCAGACATATACATCCCCAGACCTCATGGCTGCACTTATTATACCAGTACCGATTACGCTGCCCCAGGAAGGGATAAGTATGGGTACAATCGCTAAGCACGGTCATGTGCTCTATTGAACTATTATAAAGGAAACATGATTGCAGACACATATACATCCCCAGACCCTCATGGCTGTACTTATTATACCAGTACCGATTACGCTTCCCCAGGATGGGATAGGTATGGGTACAATCGCTAAGCACGGTCATGTGCTCTAATGAACTCTTATAAAGGAAACATGATTGCAGACACATATACATCCCCAGACCCTAATGGCTGTATTTATTATACCAGTACCGATTACGCTGCCCCAGGATGGGATAAGTATGGGTACAATCGCTAAGCACGATCATGTGCTCTATTGAACTATTATAAAGGAAACATTATTGCAGACACATATACATCCCAGACCCCCATGGCTGTGCTTATTATACCAGTACCGATGACGCTTGCCCAGGATGGGATAAGTATGGGTACAATCGCTAAGCATGGTCATGTGCTCTATTGAACTATTATAAAGTAAACATGATTGCAGACACATATACATCCCCAGACCCACATGGCTGTTCTTATTATACCAGTACCGATTACGCTGCCCCAGGATGGGATAAGTATGGGTACAATCGCTAAGCATGGTCATGTGCTCTATTGAACTATTATAAAGTAAACATGATTGCAGACACATATACATTCCCAGACCCCCATGGCTGTGCTTATTATACCAGTACCGATTACGCTGCCCCAGGATGGGATAAGTATGGGTACAATCGCTAAGCATGGTCATGTGCTCTGTTTGAACTATTATAAAGGAAACATGATTGCAGACACATATACATCCCCAGACCCCCATGGCTGTACTTAATATACCAGTACCGATTACGCTGCCCCAGGATGGGATAAGTATGGGTACAATCGCTAAGCATGGTCATGTGCTCTATTGAACTATTATCAAGGAAACATGATTGCAGACACATATACATCCTCAGACCCCCATGGCTGAACTTATTATTCCAGTACCGATTACACTGCCCCAGGATGGGATAAGTATGGGTACAATCGCTAAGCACGGTCATGTGCTCTATTGAACTATTATAAAGGAAACATGATTGCAGACACATATACATCCCCACACCCTCATTGCTATACTTATTATACCAGTACCGATTACGCTGCCCCAGGAAGGGATAGGTATGGGTACAATCGCTAAGCACGATCATGTGCTCCATTGAACTATTATAAAGGAAACATGATTGCTGACAAATATACATCCCCAGACCCCCATGGCTGTGCTTATTATACCAGTACCGATTACGCTGCCCCAGGATGGGATAGGTATGGGTACAATCGCTAAGTACGGTCATGTGCTCTATTGAACTATTATAAAGTAAACATGATTGGAGACACATATACATCCCCAGACCCCCTTGACTGTACTTATTATACCAGTACCGATTTCGCTGCCCCAGGATGGGATAAGTATGGGTACAATCGCTAAACATGGTCATGTGCTCTCTTGAACTATTATAAAGTAAACATGATTGCAGACACATATCAATCACAAGACCCCCATGACTGAACTTATTATACCAGTACCGATTACGCTGCCCCAGGATGGGATAAGAATGGGTACAATCGCTAAGCATGGTCATGTGCTCTATTGAACTATTATAAAGTAAACATGATTGCAGACACATATAAATCACCAGACCCCCATGACTGTACTTATTATACTAGTAACGATTACGATGCCCCAGGATGGGATAAGTATGGGTACAATCGCTAAGCATGGTCATGTGCTCTATTGAACTACTATAAAGTAAACATGATTGCAGACACATACACATCCCCAGACCCCCATGGCTGTTCTTATTATACCAGTACCGATTACGCTGCCCCAGGAAGGGATAAGTATGGGTACAATCGCTAAGCATGGTCATGTGCTCTATTGAACTATTAAAAAGTAAACATGATTGCAGACACATACACATCCCCAGACCCCCATGGCTGTACTTATTATACCAGTGCAGATTACGCTGCCCCAGGATGGGATAAGTATGGGTACAATCGCTAAGCATGGTCATGTGCTCTATTGAACTATTATAAAGTAAACATGATTGCAGACACATACACATCCCCAGACCCCCATGGCTCTACTTATTATTCCAGTACCGATTACGCTGCCCCAGGATGGGATAAGTATGGGTACAATCGCTAAGCATGGTCATGTGCTCTCTTGAACTATTAAAAAGTAAACATGATTGCAGACACATACACATCCCCAGACCCCCATGGCTGTACTTATTATACCAGTGCAGATTACGCTGCCCCAGGATGGGATAAGTATGGGTACAATCGCTAAGCATGGTCATGTGCCTATTGAACTATTATAAAGTAAACATGATTGCAGACACATACACATCCCCAGACCCCCATGGCTCTACTTATTATTCCAGTACCGATTACGCTGCCCCAGGATGGGATAAGTATGGGTACAATCGCAAAGCATGGTCATGTGCTCTATTGAACTATTATAAAGTAAACATGATTGCAGATACATATACATCCCAAGACCCCCATGGCTGTACTTATTATACCAGTACCGATTACGCTGCCCAGGATGGGATAAGTATGGTACAATCGCTAAGCATGGTCATGTGCTCTATTGAACTATTATAAAGGAAACATGATTGCAGACGCATATACATCCCCAGACCCCCATGGCTGTACTTATTATACCAGTACCGAATACGCTGCCCCTGGATGGGATAAGTATGGGTACAATCTCTAAGCATGGTCATGTGCTCAATTGAACTATTATAAAGGAAACATGATTGCAGACACATATACATCCCCAGACCCCCATGGCTGTACTTATTATACCAGTACCGACATGCTTGCCCAAGGATGGGATAAGTATGGGTACAATCGCTAAGCATGGTCATGTGCTCTATTGAACTATTATAAAGGAAACATGATTGCAGACACTATACATCCCCAGACCCCATGGTTGTACTTATTATACCAGTACCGACTACTGCCCCAGGATGGATGGGCATAGGTACAATCGCTAAGCATAGTCAAGTGCTCATTGAACTATTATAAAGGAAACATGATTGCAGACACTTACATATCCCCAGACCCCATGGTTGTACTTATTATACTAGTACCGGTACACGCTGCCCCAGGATGTGGGATAAGTATGGGTACAATCATGCATAGTCATTGCCTATTGAACTATTATAAAGGAAACATGATTGTTGACACATATACATCCACAGACCCCTCATGGCTGTACTTTGTATACCAGTACCGACACGCTGCTCCAGGATGAGTAAGATGGGTATAATCGCTAACACGGTCATGTGCTCTATTGAACCTTTATGAAGTAAACATGATTGCAGACATATACATCCCCAGACCCTCATGGCTGTACTTTATTATACCAGTACCGATACGCTGCCCCAGGATGGATAGGTATGGTACAATCGCTAACACGGTCATGTGCTCTATTGAACTCATATAAAGGAAACATGATTGCAGACACATATACATCCCTCACCCTCATGGCTGTATTTATTATACCAGTACCGACACGCTGCCCCAGGATGGGATAAGTATGTGTACAATCATGACACGGTCATGTGCTCATTGAACTATTATAAAGGAAACATGATTGCAGACACATATGCAACCAGACCCCCATGGCTGTACTTATACCAGTACCGATTACGCTGCCCCAGGATGGGATAAGTGGGGTACAATCGCTACATGGTCATGTGCTCTATTGAACTATTATAAAGTAAACATGATTGCAGACACATATACATCCCCAGACCCACATGGCTGTACTTATTATACCAGTACCGACACGCTGCCCCAGGATGGGATAAGTATGGGTACAATCGCTAACATAGGTCATGCTCTATTGAACTATTATAAAGAAACATGATTGCAGACACATATACATTCCCAGACCCCCATGTTGTGCTTATTATACCAGTACCGATTCGCTGCCCCAGGATGGGATAAGTATAGGTACAATCGCTAAGCATGGTCATGTGCTCTGTTTGGAACTATTATAGGAAACATGATTGCAGACACATACATCCCAGACCCCATGGCTGTACTTTATATACCAGTACCGATTACGCCTGCCCCAGGATGGGATAAGTATGGTAAAATCGCTAAGCATGGTCATGTGCTCTATTGAACTATTATAACGAAACATGATTGCAGACACATATACATCCTCAGACCCCCATGGCTGAACTTATTATACCAGTACCTGACACATTGCCCCAGGATGGATAAGTATGGGTACAATCGCAAGCCACGGTCATGTGCTCTATTGTACTATTATAAAGGAAACATGATTGCAGACATATACATCCCTGGACCCGATGGCTATATTTATTATACCAGTACCGATTACGCTTGCCCAGGATGGATAAGTATGTACAATAATCGCTACATGGTCATGTGCTCTTTGAACTATTATAAAGTAAACATGATTGCAGACACATGTAAATCACTAGACCCCTATGATTGAACTTATTATACTAGTACTCGACACGCTGCCGTCAGGACGGATAAGAATGGGTACAATCGCTAAGCATGATGCGTGCTCTATTGAACTATTATAAAGTAAACATGATTGCAGACACATAAAATCACCAGACCCCATGACTGTACTTATTATACTAGTACCGATTACTTATGCCCCAGGATGGGATAAGTATGGGTACAATCGCTAAGCATGGTCATGTGCTTCTATTGAACTACTATAAAGTAAACATGATTGCAGACAAATACATCCCCCAGACCCCCATGGCTGTTCTTATAATACCAGTACCGATTACGCGTTCCAGGAAGGATAAGTATGTGTACAATCTAAGCATGGTCATGTGCTCTATTGAACTATTAAAAGTAAACATGATTGCAGACACATACACATCCCCAGACCCCATGGTTGTACTTTAATATACCAGTGCAGATTACTCTGCCCCAGGATGGGATAAGTATGGGTACAATCGCTAAGCATGGTCATGTGCTCTATTGAACTATTATAAAGTAAACATGATTGCAGACACATACACATCCCCAGACCCCCATGGCTCTACTTATTATTCCAGTACCGATTACGCTGCCCCAGGATGGGATAAGTATGGGTACAATCGCTAAGCATGGTCATGTGCTCTCTTGAACTTTTATAAAGTAAACATGATTGCAGTTACATACACATCCCCAGACCCCATGGCGTGTACTTTATACCAGTGCAGATATTGCCCCAGGATGGGATAAGTATGGAGTACAATCGCTTAAGCATGGTCATGTGCCTATTGAACTATTATAAAGCAAATACGATTGCAGACACACACATCACCAGACCCCCTGGCTCTACTTATTATTCCAGTACCGACACGCTGCCCCAGGATTGGATAAGTATGGGTAAATCGTAAACATGGTCATGTGCTCTCTATTGAACTTTTATAAAGTAAACATGATTGCAAGATACATATACATCCTAAGACCCTGCTTTTGTTGTACTTATTATACCAGTACCGGACACGCTTTTGCCCCAGGATGGATAAGTATGGGTACAATCGCTAAGCATGGTCAGTGCTCTATTGAACTATTATAAAGGAAACATGATTGCATGACATATATACATCCCCAGACCCCCATGGCTTTACTTATTATACCAGTACTGACCTCGCTGCCCCTGGATGTGATAAGTATGGGTGTCATCCTCAGTATGGTCATGTGCTCAATTGAACTATTATAAAGAAACATGATTGCAGACATATACATCCCCAGACCCCCATGGCTGTGTTTATTATACCAGTACCGATCTCGCTGCCCAAGGATGGGATAAGTATGGGCACATTCGCTAAGCATGGTCATGTGCTCTATTGAACTATTATAAAGGGAAACATGATTAAAGACACTTATACATCTCTCATCTCCCATGGTGGTTTACTCACGGTGCTCAGTACCCTGCCACGCTGCCCCAGGATGGATGCTAAGTATGGGTACAATCGCTACATAGTCAAGTGCTCTATTGAACTATTATAAAGGAGAAATAGTTGCAGACACTTATACATCACAGACCCCATGGTTGTACTTATTATACCAATACTTGATTCGCTGCCCCAGGATGGGATTAAGCATGGAGTACAATCGTAACATAGTCATGTGCTCTATTTGACTATTATAAAGGAAACATGATTGTTGGGACATATACATCCTCAGACCCCCGTGGTTGTACTTATATCAAGTACCGATTACGCTGGTTCAGGAATAAATATGGGTACAATCGTTAAGCATGGTCATGTGCTCTATGAACTTTATAAATAAGCGGATTGCGAACATAACATCCCCAGACCCTCATGGCTGTACTTATTATACCAGTGCCGATTCGCTTCTCGAGGATGGGGTATATAGGTACAATCGCTTTCCGTGGTCATGTGCTCCTAATGAACTCATATAAAGAAACATGATTGCAGACACATATTCCCTCACCTCATGGCTGTATTTATTATACCAGTACCGATTCGCTGTCCAGGATGGATAAGTGGTACAATCGCTACACTGGTCATGCCTGGTGAACATTATAAAGGAAACATGATGCTTATATGTGTAACCAGACTCCATGGCTTCCTTATATACTAGTACGATTACGCTGCCCAGGATGGGAAGAGAGTGGGTACAATGCTACTTGTGGTCATGTGCTCTATTGAACTTTATAAGTAAACATGATTGCGGCCTTATACATCCCCAGACCCATGGTTGTACTTATTATGCAGTACCTATTCGCTGCCCAGGTTGGATATAAGTGTGGTACAATCGTACTTATCAGGTGCTCTATTGAACTATTATAGAAAACATGATTGCGAACCTTATACATCCCAGACCCCCATGGGTTTTACTTCTTATACTGGTACCGATTACGCTGCCCAGGATAGAGATAAGTATAGTACAATGTACTTTATTGTCATGTGCTCTGTTTGAACAATATAAAACATGATTGCAGACACATATACATTCCCATCCTGCTTGGTGTACTTACACCAGTATCATTACTGTTCAGGATGGATAAGTATGGTTACGCTTAAGCATGGTCATGTCATGAACTATTATAACGGAAACATGATTCAGATATATATACATCCTCGATCTCGCTGTTGAGCTATTATGTCAGGCCCGATTACACTGCCCAGGATGGGATGGTTGGGTATAATCGCCAACGGTCATGTGTTCTTGTACTATTATGTTGAAACATGATTGCAGACACATGTCATCCAGACCCGCATGGGTATATTATTATACCAGCATTCACAGCTGCTTAGGATGGGATAGGTAGGTACAATCGTCATGGTTCATGTGCTCTATTGAACTATATAGGAAACATGATTGCTGACAATATGCATCCCAGACCCCCATGGCTGTGCTTCTTATACCAGTGGCGGTTACTTCTTTGGGATGGGATAGGTATGGGTCTGTCCTTCATCTGATCTTAATGCTCTATTGAACTATTATAAAAAGTAAGCTTATGATTGGAGACACATATATACATCACAGACCCCCATGACTGTACCCATTTACAGTACCGATTACGCCCCAGGATGGGATAAGTAAGGGTACAACTTAACATGGTCATGTGCTCTCTTGAACTATTATAAAAACATGATTGAGACACATATATAAATCACCAGACCCCTATGACTGAACTTATTATACTAGTACCGATTCGCTGCCCAGGATCCGGTGAATGAGTACAATCGCTAAACATGGTCTAGTATTAAACTATTATAAAGTAAACATGATTGCAGACACATATAAATCACCAGACCCCATGACTGTACTTATTATACGAATACTGATTACGATGCCCAGGATGGTATATGAGTTACAATCGCTAAGCATGGTCAGTGCTCTATTGAACTACTATAGTAAACATGGTTGCAACACATACATCCCCCAGACCCCCATGGCTGTTCTTATTATACCAGTATCATTATACCAGTCTCCAGGAAGGATAAGCATGGGTACAATCGCTAAGCATGGACATGTGCTCTATTGACTATTAAAAAGTAAACATGATTGCAGACATACATCCCAGACCCCCATGACTGTACTTATTATACCAGTGCAGATTGCTGCCCCAGGATGGATGGGTGGTACAATCCTGTGCATGGTCATGTGCTCTATTGAACTATTATAGTAAACAGACGGACATATACATCCCTGAGACCCCATGGCTCTACTTATTTAGTAGCGATTCGCTGCCCAGGATGGGATAAGTATGGGTACAATCGCTACATGGTCTTGTGCTCTATTGAACTATTAAAAGTAAACATGATTGCAACATACACATCCCAGACCCCATGGTTTATTATACTATGCAGATTCGTCTGTGGATGGGATAGTGTGGTACAATGTTAAGCATGGTCGTGTGCTCTATTGAACTATTATAAAGTAAACATGATTGCTGAGACACATATCATCCCCAGAACCCCTGGTTGTACTTATTATACCAGTACCATTGTGCCCTGTATGGATTCAGTAGGTACAATGTTACATGGTCATGTGCTCTATTGAACTATTATAGTAAACTTTATTGCAACACATATACATCCCCAGACCCCTGGCTGTACTTGTGTACTGGTACGATTCACGCTGCCCCAGGATGGGATAAGTATGGGTACAATCGCTAAGCATGGTCATGTGCTGTCGAACTATTATAAAAGTACCAAACATGATTGTGATACCTCATCCCCAGACCCCAAGGCTGTACTTATTATTCCAGTATCGATACGCTGCACCAGGATGGGATAGGTATGGGGTGCAACGCTAAGCATGGTCATTTGCTCTGTTGGACTCTTAGAACGGAAACATGATTGCAGACACATACATTTGACCCTCAGGCTGTACTTTTATACCAGACAGCCCCTGGGATGGGATAAGTATGGTACTGTCCTGGCGCGGATATGTGCTCTTGAACTCTTATAAAGGAAACATAATTGCAGACACATATACATCCCAGACCCCTATGGGTGTACTTATTATACCAGTGCCGATTTGTTGCCCAGGATGGGATAAATATGGTACAATCGCTAACATGGTCATGTGCCTATTGAACTATTATAGTAAACATGATTGCAGACATATCCCCAGACCCCAATGGTTATACTTATTATAAATTACCGATTACGCTGCCCCAGGATGGGATAGGTAGGGTACAATCGCTAATACGGTGCTGTGCCTATTGAACTATTATAGTAAGCATGATTGCAGACACATATACATCCCCAGACCCTCTTGGCTGTACTTATTATGTCAGTATCATTACACTGCCCAGGATGGGATAATAGGTACAATCGCTACGCATGGTCATGTGCCTGTGAACTATGTGAAACATGATTGCAGACACTTATACATCCCCAGACCCCATGGTTGTTCTTTTATACCATTACCGACAGCTGTCCAGGATGGGATAGTATGGTACAATCGCAACATAGTCATGTGCTCTATTGAACTATTATAAAGGAAACATGATTGCAGACACTTATACATCCCCAGACCCCATGGTTGTACTTATTGTTCAGTATCGATACGCTCCAGGATGGAGGTGTGGGTACAATCGTTACATTAGTCATGTGCTCTATTGAACTATTATAAATGAAACATGTTGTTGACATATACATCCCAGACCCATGGCTGTATAGTATACCAGTACCGTTTACGCTGCCCAGGATGGGATAGTATGGGACAGTCGCTAAGCACGTCATGTGTATTGAACTCTTATAAAACATGATTGCAGACATATACATCCCCAGACCCCATGGTTGTGCTTGTATGCAGTGCGATTACGCTGCCCCAGGATGGGATAAGTATGGTACAATCACTACATGGTCATGTGCTCTGTTGAACTATTATAAAGGAAACATGATTGCAGACACATATACATCCCCAGACCCAAGTGGCACTTAATTTACCAGTACTGATTACGCTGTCTCATAGATGGGATAAGAATGGTACAATCATACATGGTCAAGCTCTATTGAACTATTAGTAAACATGATTGCAGACATATAAACCACCAATTTATGACTGTGCTTATTATGCAGTACTGATTACTATGCCCCGGATGGGATCAGTATGGTACAAAGCCACATGGTCATTTGCTCTATTGAACTACTATAAAGAAATATGATTGCAGACACATACACATCCCCAGACCCCATGGTTGTTCTTCTTATACCAGTACGATTGTTGTCCAGGATGGGATGGTATGGGTACAAATTAAACATGGTCATGTGCTCTATTAACTATAAAAGTAAACATGATTGCAGACATACACATCACCAGACCCCATGGTTGTACTTATTATACCAGAGCAATTCTGCCCAGGATGGGATAAGTATGGGTACAATCTCTACATGGTCATGTGCTCTATTGAACTATTATTATAAACGTTGCAGACATATACACATCCCCAGACCCCATGGCTCTTCTTATTGTTCCAGAATCTCTTTTGCCCCAGGATGGATGGTTGGGGTACAATCATGCAGCATGGTAATGTGCTCTATTGAACTTTATAAAGTAAACATGATTGTAGATACATATACATCCCAAGACCCCCATGGCTGTACTTATTATACCAGTACGATACGCTGCCCCAGGATGGATAAGTATGGGTACAATCGCTACTAGTCATGTGCTCTATTAACTATTATAAGGAAACATGATTGCAGACACTTATACATCCCAGACCCCCATGGTTGTACTTATTATACCAGTACCGATACGCTGCCCCAGGATGGGATAAGTATGGGTACAATCGCTAACATACATATTGCTCTATTGGACTATTATAAAACATGATTGTGACATGCCTCTCCAGGCCTTTATGGCTGTACTTGTCTCCCAGTACCGTTCGCTGCCCCGGGATGGATAAGTATGGTACAATCGCTACTGTCATGTGCTCTATTGAACCTTTATAAAGTAAACATGATTGCAGACACATATACATCCCAGACCTCATGGTTGTACTTATTATACCAGTACCGATTCGCTGCCCCAGGATGGATTAAGTATGGGTACATCGCTAAGCGTATGTGTTTATTGAACTATTATAAGTAAACTTTATTGTAGACACATATACATCCCCAGACCCTGAAGGTACTTATTATACCAGTACGATACGCAGCACCGGGATGGAAAAGTATGGTACAATCGCTACATGGTCATGTGCATATAAAACTATTATTAAGCATGATTGCAGACATATACATCCCAGACCCTGTGGCTGTTCTTTTATTCAGTACGTTTTAGCACAGGATGGGATAGTGGCTGTGTCGTTATGCACGGTCATGTGTCTATTGAACTCTTATAAAGGAAACGATTGCAGACATATATCCCCAGACCCTCATGGCTGTGCTTATTATACCAGTACCGGCGCTGCCCCAGGATTTGATAAGTATGGTACAGTCACAATACGGACATGTGCTCTAGTGAACTCTTATAAAGAAACACATTGTAGACATATCGTCCCCAGACCCCCCATGGTTGTACTTATTATACCAGTACCGACACGCGTCTCTGGATGGGATAAGTAGGGTACAATCGCTACTTATGGTCATGTTATTGAGCTATTATAGTAAACATGATTGCAGACATATACATCCCCAGACCCCATGGCTGTACTTATTATACCAGTACCGTTGTCGTTGCCCCAGGATGGATAAGTAGGGTAATCGCTACGTGGTCATGCTATATTGAACTATTATAAGTAATCATGATTGCAGACATATACATCCCCAGCCCCCATGGCTGCTTATTATACCAGTACCGATTCGCTGCTGGGATGGGATATATGGGTATAATCGCAGCATGGTCATGTGTCTATTGAACTATTATAGTAAACATGATTGCAGACATACATCCCCAGGCCCCCATTGCTGTACTTATTATACATCCCCTGACCCTTGGCTGTATTTATATCAGTACCGACATGCCTGCCCCAGGATGTGGGATAAGTATGGGTACACTGCTACATGGTCATGTGCTCTATTGGCTATTATAAAGTAACATGATTGCAGACACATATACATCCCAGACCCCATGGCTTTACTTATTATACTAGTACCGATTCGCTGTCTCAAAGTGGGATAGTATGGGTACACTGCAAGCATGGTTGTGTTCTGTTGAACTTTAAAGTAAACATGATTGCAGACAGCTCCATCCCCAGACCCCCATGGCTTTACTTTTCAGTACCGATTCGCTGCCCCAGGATGGATATAGGGTACACTAAGCATGGTCATGTGCTCTATTGAACTATTATGAAGTAAACATGATTGCAGCACATATACATCCCCAGACCCCCATGGTTGTACTATTATACCAGTACCGATTCGCTGCCCCAGGACAAATAGTATAGGTACAATCCTTAACATGGTCATGTGCTCTATTGAACTATTATAAAGTAAACATGATTGGAGACAAATGCATCCCCAGACCCCCATGGCTGTACTTGTTCTAATTACTGATTCGCTGTCTCAGGATGAATAGTATGGTTCAATCGCTAAGCATGGTCATGTGCCTGTGTACTATTATAGAGCACATGATTGCAGACACATATACATCCCAGACCCCATGGCTGTGTTTATTATACCATTACCGACACTGCCCAGGATGAATCAGTTTAGGTACAATCGGTAAGCATTGTCATATGCTCTATTGAACTTATATAGTAAATGTTTGCAGACACATATGTATCCCAATTTATGGCTGCTTATTATACCAGTACCGTTTCGCTCAGATGGATAGTAGGGTAACTATTAAGCATGGTCCTTGTCTATTGAACTATTATGAAGTAAACATGATTGCAGACACTTATACATCCCCAGACCCCATGGCTGCTTATTATGTCAGTACCGACACGCTTGCTTTGGGATGGGATAATAGGTACTTTCGCTAAGCATGGTCATGTGCTTATTGAACTATTATAAAGTAAACATGATTGCAGACATACATCCCAGACCCCCATGGCTGTACTTATTATACCAGTCGTTCTGCCCCAGGAAGGTTAAGTATGGGTACAGTTGCTAATGGTCATGTGCTCCTTGTCTATTATAAAGTAAACATGATTGCAGACACACATATACATCCCAGACCCCAGGTTGCTTATTATACCGTGCGGATTCGCTGCCCAGGATGGGATAAGTATGGGTACAGTCCTAACTTTTATGTGCTCTATTGGACTTATCAGTAAACATGATTACAGACATATATACATCCCCAGACCCCCATGGCTGCGTTGACCAGTACCGATTACATCGCCCCAGGATGGGATCAGTTTGGCACAATCGTAAGCATTGTCATGTGCCTCTATTGAACTATTGTAGTAAACATGTTTGCAGACACAACATTCTCAGACCCCCATGGCTGTACTTATTATACCAGTACCGCTTCGCTGCCCAGGATGGGATAGTAGGGTACAATTCGCTGCTGGTCATTTGCTCTATTGATCTATTATGGAAACATGATTGCAGACATATACATCCCCAGACCCCCATGGCTTTACTTATTATGCCAGTGCCATCGCGTTCCAGGATGGGATACTATGGTTTACCCCAACATGGTCATGTTTATTGAACTATTATAAAGATATGATGCAGACACATATACATCCCCAGACTCGCAGGCTGTACTTATTATATCAGTACCGACACGCTGCCCCTGGAAGGGTAATATGGGTATGTTCTAATCTTGGCATTGCTCTATTGAACTGTTATAAAGTAAATTGATTGCAGACATGCTTGCATCCCAGACCCCAATTGCTGTTCTTATTATACTGACTGCGATTCGCTGCCCCAGGATGACATAAGTATGGGTACTATCGCTATGGTCATGTGCTCTATAACTGTATAAAGTAAACATGATTGCAGACACATACATCCCAGTCCCCCATGTTGTACTTATTATACCAGTACCGTCGCTGCCCAGGATGGGATTAGTATGGTACAATCGCTAGAGTGGTCATGTTCTGTTGAACTATTATAAAGTAAGCTTGTTTGCAGACACCTGCGTCCCCAGACCCCAAAGGTTGTACTTATTATACCAGTACCGATACGCGTCTCAGGATGGGATAAGTATGGGTAATAATCGCTAGCATGGTCATGTGCTCATTGACTATTATAAAGGAAACATGATTGCAGAGACACATATACATCCCAGACCCCATGGCTGTACTTTATTATGCCAGGGTAATCAAATTGGATTACGCTGTCTCAGGATGTGATTAGTATGGGTACACTCGTCATGTATGTGCTCTTTTGAACTATTATAGTGCAATCATGATTGCAGACACATACATCCCAGGCCCCATGGTTGTTCTTATTATATCAGTACGATTCATGCCCCTGGATGTATAAGTATGGGTACAATCGCTAATCATGGTCATCTCTATTGAACTATTTAAGTAAACATTGATTGCAGACACATACACATCCCAGACCCCCATTGTTGTCCATTATACGAGTTCGATTCGCTGCAGGAATTAAGTATGGGTACTATCGCTACATGGTCATGTGCTATATTTACTATTATAAAGTAAACATGATTGCAGACATATACATCCCCAGTCCCCATGGCTGTACTTATTACCAGTACGATTCGCTGCCCAGGATGGATAAGTATGGGTACAATCGCTAAGCATGGTCATGTGCTCTATTGAACTACTATAAAGTAAACATGATTGCAGACACTCCACACGGGTCTCCCTTGTTGACCCCATGGCTGTGCTTATATACCAGTACCGATTACGCTGCCCCAGGATGGATAAGTATGGTACAATCGCAGCGTTGTCATGTGCCTATTGAACTGTAAAGTAATCATGTTTGCAGACACATATACATCCTCTCAGACCCCACATGGCTGTACCTTATTATACAGTCTGGATTCGCTGCCCAGGATGGGATAATATTCGTAGGTTCGCTAAGCGGTCATATTTCCCAATGAATATTATAAAGTATACATGTTTGCTGACACATATATATATCCCAGACATCCATGGCTGTGCTTATTATACCATTACGATTCGCTGCCCCAGGATGGGATAAGTATAGAATCTCTAATGTTGATGTGCTCTATTGAACTATTATGAAGTGCAAACATGATTGCAGACACATACACATCCCTGAGACCTATGGCTGTACTTTATAATACCAAATCTGATTTCTGCCACCCAGGTGGGATAGTTTGGTTACAATCGCTACATTTATCATGCTCTATTGAACTATAAAGTAGCTTATGATTGCAGACATGCCATCCCCAGACCCCCATAGCTACTTATTATACCAGTACCCTACGCTTCCCAAAAGTGGGATACTATGGGTACACTGCTTCAAAAGCATGGTCATGCTCTGTTGAACTATTATAAAGTAAACATGATTGCAGACACATATACATCCCCAGACCCCCATGGCTTTACTTATTATACCAGTACCGATTACGCTGCCCCAGGATGGGATACTATGGGTACACTCGCTAAGCATGGTCATGTGCTCTATTGAACTATTATAAAGTAAACATGATTACAGACACATTTACATCCCCAGACCCCCATGGCTGTACTTATTATACCAGTACCGATTACGCTGCCCCAGGATGAGATAAGTATGGGTACAATCGCTACATGGTCATGTGCTATATTGAACTATGTATAAAGAATACATGATTGCAGACACATATACATCCCCAGTCCTCCTGGCTGTACTTATTATACCAGTACCGACATGGCTGCCCCGGATGGGATAAGTATGGGTACAGTCGCTAAGCATGGTCATGTGCTCTATTGAACTATTATAAAGTAAACATGATTGCAGACACCTACACGTCCCTACACTCCCATGGCTGTGCTTATTATACCAGTACCTATTACGCTGCCCCAGGATGGGATAAGTATGGTTACAATCGCTAGCTATTGTCATGCGTGCTATTGAACTATTATGAAGTAAACATGATTGCAGACACACATACATCCCTAGACCCCCATGGCTGTACTTATTATACCAGTACCGATTACACTGCCCCAGATGGAGCAAGTATGGCACACCTGCTACATGGCCATGTGCTCTTTGAACTATTATAATGTAAACATGATTGCAGACACACACACACATCCCAGACCCCCCCATGGCTGTACTTATTATACCAGTACTGATTACCCCACCCAGGATGTGATAAGTATGGTACACTCCGCTAAGTACGTCATGTGCCTCATTGAACTATTAAAAGTGAACATGATTGCAGACACATACATCCCCAGACCCCCATGGTCACCCTATTATACCAGTACCGATTCACGCTGCCCCAGGATGGCATAAGTATGGGTACAATCGCTAAGCATGGTCATGTGCTCTATTGAACTATTATAAAGTAAACATGATTGCAGACACATATACATCCCCAGACCCCCATGGCTGTACTTATTATACCAGTACCGATTACGCCGCCTCAGGATGGGATAAGTATGGGTACAATCGCTAAGCATGGTCATGTGCTCTATTGAACTATTATAAAGTAAACATGATTGCAGAACCTATACATCCCCAGACCCCCATGGCTGTACTTATTATACCAGTATCGATTACGCTGCCCCAGGATGGTATAAGTATGGGTACAATGGCTACATTGCTGCATGTGTCTATTGATCTATTATGAAGTAAACATGATTGCAGACACATTTACATCCCAGACCCTATGGCTGTACTTATTATACCAGTATCGATTGCTGCCCCAGGATGGGATAAGTATGGGTACAGTCGCTACATGGTCATGTGCTGTATTGAACTATTATATAATGAAACATGTTTGCAGACACATACATCTCCCAGACCCCCATGGCTGTGCTTATTATACCAGTACTAATTACGCTGCCCCAGGATGGGATCAGTATGGGGTACAATCGTAAGCATTGTCATGTGCTCTATTGAACTATTGTAGCAAACATGTTTGGTAGACACATATACATCCCTAGACCCCATGGTTTACTTCCTATTATACCAGTACTGGGACACGCTGCCCTGTGATTTTGGGACATTATGGTACACTCGCTAAGCATGGTCATGTGCTCTATTGAACTATTATAAAGTAAACATGATAGCAGACACATACACATCCCCAGACCCCATGGCTTTGTATTTTATTATATCACCAGTACTGACGACGCTTGCCCCAGGATGGGATACTATGGTACACTCGCTTAAGCATGGTCGTGTGCCTATTGAACTATTATAAAGGGAAACATGATTGCAGACATATACATCCCAGATCCCCATGGCTGTACTTATTATACCAGTACCGATTAAGCTGTCCCAGGATGGGTTAAGTATGGGTTACAATTGCTAAACATGGACATGTGCTCCTATTGAACTATTATAAAGTAAACATGATTGCAGACATATACATCCCCAGTCCCTCAGTTTGTACTTATTTATACCAGTACCGATTACGCTGCCCCAGAAAGGGATAAGTATGGGTACATTCCCTAGTCTGTTCATGTGCTCTATTGAACTATTATAAAGAAATATGATTTGCAGACACATATACATCCCCAGACCCCCATGGCTGTTCTTATTATACCAGTGCGACTTACGCTGCCACAGGATGACATAAGTATGGTTACAATCGCTAAGCGTGGTCATGTGCTCTATTGAACTATTATAAGTAAACATGATTTACAGACTCATACATCTCAGTCCCCATGGCTGTACTTATTATACCAGTACCGATTCGCTTGTCCCAGGATGGATAAGTATGGCACAATCGCTACATGGTCATGTGCTCTATTGAACTATTATAAAGTAAACATGATTGCAGACATTCACATCGCCCCTACACCCCATGTATTGTGCGATATACCAGTACCGTTTACGCTGCCCCTGGATGGGAATAGTATGGGTACAATCATAGCATGGTCATGTGCTCTATTGAACTATTATGAAGTAAACATGATTGCAGACACATTTACATCCCCAGACCCTAACATTGTGTACTTATTATACCAGTACTGACACCGCCTAGGATGGATACAAGTATGGTAACACTCTCTAAGTATGGCTATGTGCTCTTTTGAACTATTATAAAGTAAACATGATTGCAGACACATATACATCCCCAGACCCCCATGGCTGTACTTATTATACTAGTACCGATATGCCTGCCCCAGGATGGGATAAGTATAGGTAGAATCGCTAAGCATGGTCATGTGCTCTATTGAACTATTATAAAGTAAACATGATTGCAGACACATATATATCCACAGACCCCCATGGCTGTACTTATTATACCAGTTCCGATTACGCTGCCCAGGGTGGGAAAGTATGGGTACAATCGCTAAGCATGTTCATGAGCTCTATTAAACTATTATAAAGTAAACATGATTGCAGACACATATACATCCCCATACCCCCATGGCTGTACTTATTAAACCAGTACCGATTACGCTGTTCTTGATGTGGGATAAGTATGGGTACAATCGCTACACATTCATGTGCTTCTATTGAACTATTATAAAGTAAACATGATTGCAGTACATTCCATCCCCTGACCCCCATGGCTGTACTTATTATACCAGCACCGATTGGCGCCTGCCCCAGGATGGATAAGTATGGGTACACCGCTAAGCATGGTCATGTGCCTATTGAACTATTATAGGCAACATGTTGCAGGCATACATATACATCCCCAGACCCCTATGGCTGTACTTATTATACCAGTACCGATTCACTGCCCCAGGATGGTATCAGTATGGTACAATCTGTGCATGGTCATGCCCATTGAACTATTGTAAGTAAACATGTTTAGCACACATATATATCCCAGACCCCATGGCTGTTCTTATTATACCAGTACCGACACGCTTCCCAGGATGAGATCGTGCCGTTACGTCGCTAACATGGTCATGCTCTAGTGAACTATTATAAAGTAAACATGTTTGCAGACACATATACATCCCCCAGACCCCATGGCTGTGCTTATTATACCAGTACTGATTACACTGGCCCTTATGGATGGATAAGTATAAGTACAATCCCTAAGCACTATGTGCTCTATTGAACTATTATAAAGTAAACATGATTGCAGACACATATATCCCCAGACCCCATGGCTTTACTTATTATACCAGTACCGATTGCTGCCCCAGGATGGTAACTATGGGTACACTCGCTAAGCATGGTCATGTGCTCCATTAAACTATTATAAAACATGATTGCAGACATATATCCCCAGACCCCCATGGCTTATTGCTTATTATACCAGTACCGATTGGCGCTGCCCCAGGATGGATAAGTATGGGTACAATCGCTACATGGTCATGTGCCTCATTGAACTATTAGAAACATGATTGCAGACACGCCTTCATCCCCAGACCCCCCATGGCTGTACTTGTGTACAGTGCGATTCGCTGCCCCAGGATGGTATCATCAGTATGGTACAATCGGTAAGCATGGTCATGCTCTATTGAACTATTGTAAAGTAAACATGTTTGCAGACACATATACATTCCCCAGACCCCATGGCTGTTCTTATTATACCAGTAACGGACACGCTGCCCAGGATGGGATCAGTATGGGTACAATCGCTAAGCATGGTCATGTGCTCTATTGAACTATTATAAAGTAAACACGATTGCAGACATGGCTACATCCCCAGACCCCATGGCTGTTTTTATTATACCAGTACCGATTACTCTGCCCCAGGATGACATAAGTATGGGTACAATCGCTACACTGTCATGCTCTATTGAACTATTTTTAGTAAACATGTTTGCAGACACATATACATCCCCAGACCCCCATGGTTTTACTTATTATAACCAGTAACTGGACACGCTGTCTCAGGATGGGATACTATGGCACACTCGATTATGGTCATGTGCTCTATTGAACTATTATAAGTAAACATGATTGCGCAGACATCGAGCATCCCAGACCCCCATAACTTCTTTACTTTATTAAAACCAGTACCAATTACGCTGCTCCAGGATGATACTATGGGTTCACTCGCTAACATGATTGCGTGCTTTATTGAACTATTATAAAGTAAACATGATTGCAGACATGACATACATCCTCAGATCCCTACGGCTGTACTTATTATACCAGTACCGACACAGCTGCCCCAGGATGGTGGTTAAGTATGGGTACAGTTCTAAGCTTGGTCATGTGCTCTATTGAACTATTATGATGTAATCATGATTGCAGACACATGTACATCCCCAGACCCCATGGTTGTACTTATTATACCAGTACCGATACGCTGCCCCAGGATGGGATAAGTAGGGTACAATCCTAAGCACTGTCATGTGCTCTATTGAACTATTATAAAGTAAACATGATTACAGACACATATACATCCCCAGACCCCCATGGCTGTACTTATTATACCAGTACCGATTACGCTGCCCTAGGATGGGATTAGTATGGGTACAATCGCTTAGAATGGTCATGTGCTCCATTAAACTATTATAAAGGAAACATGATTGCAGACACATATACATCCCCAGACCCCAAAGGCTGTACTTATTATACCAGTACCGATTACGCTGCCCCAGGATGGGATAAGTATGGGTACAATCGCTTAGCATGGTCATGTGCTCCATTGATCTATTATAAAGGAAACATGATTGCAGACACATATACATCCCCAGACCCCCATGGCTGTACTTATTATGCCAGTACCGATTCTTTGCCCCAGGATGTGATTAGTATGAGTACAATCGCAGGCATGGGCCCATGTGCTCTATTGAACTATTATAAAGGAATCATGATTGCAGACACATGTAATCCCCAGACCCCTCATGGCTGTACTTATTATATCAGTACAATACACTGCCCTGGATGGGATAAGTATGGGTAGTTATCCCTAAGCATTGTCATGTGCTCTATTGAACTATTATAAAGTAAATATGATTGCAGACACATGTACATCCCCAGACCCCCATTGCTGTTCTTATTATACCAGTACCGATTACGCTGCCCCAGGATGACATAAGTATGGGTACTATCGCTAAGCATGGTCATGTGCTCTATTTAACTATTATAAAGTAAACATGATTGCAGACACATATACATCCCCAGTCCCCCATGGCTGTACTTATTATACCAGTACCGATTACGCTGCCCCAGGATGGGATAAGTATGGGTACAATCGCTAAGCATGGTCATGTGCTCTATTGAACTACTATAAAGTAAACATGATTGCAGACACTTATACGTCCCTCACACTCCCATGGCTGTGATCTTATTATGCCACTACCGATACGCTGCCCTAGGATGGATTAGTATGGGTACAATCGCTAAGCATGGTCATGTGCTCTATTGAACTATTATGAAGGAAACATGATTGCAGACACATATACATCCCCAGACCCCCATGGCTGTACTTATTATACCAGTTCCGATTACGCTGCCCCAGGATGGGATAAGTATGGGTACACTCGCTAAGCATGGCCATGTGCTCTATTGAACTATTATAATGTAAACATGATTGCAGACACATACACATCCCCAGACCCCCATGGCTGTTCTTATAATACCAGTACCGATTACGCTGCCCCAGGATGGGATAAGTATGGGTAGAATCGCTAAGCATGGTCATGTGCTCTATTGAACTATTATGAAGTAAACATGATTGCAGACACATACACATCCCCAGACCCCCATGGCTGTACTTATAATACCAGTTCCGATTTCGCTACCCAGGGTGGGAAAGTTTGGGTACAATCGCTAAGCATGGTCATGAGCTCTATTGAACTATTATAAAGTAAACATGATTGCAGACACATATACATCCCCAGACCCCCATGGCTGTACTTATTATACCAGTACCGATTACGCTGCCCCAGGATGGGATAAGTATGGGTTCAATCGCTAAGCATGGTCTTCTGCACTATTGAACTATTATAAAGTAAAAATGATTGCAGACACATATACATCCCCAGACCCCCATGGCTGTACTTATTATACCAGTACCGATTACACTGCCCCAGGATGGGATAAGTATGGGTACAATCGCTAAGCATGGTCATGTGCTCTATTGAACTATTGTAAAGTAATCATGTTTGCAGACACATATACATCCCCAGACCCCCATGGCTGTGCTTATTATAACAGAACCGATTACGCTGCCCCAGGATGGGATCAGTATGGGTACAATCGCTAAGCATGGTCATGAGCTCTATTGAACTATTATAAAGTATACATGTTTGCTGACACATATATATCCCCAGACATCCATGGCTGTGCTTATTATACCATTACCGATTACGCTGCCCCAGGATGGGATAAGTATGGGTACAATCACTAAGTATGGTCATTTGCACTTTTGAACTATTATAAAGTAAACATGATTGCAGACACATACACATCCCCAGACCCCCATGGCTGTTCTTATTAAACCAGTACCGATTACGCTGCCCCAGGATGGGATAAGTATGGTTACAATCGCTAAGCATTGTCATGTGCTCTATTGAACTATTATAAAGTAAACATGATTGCAGACACAAATACATCCCTGACCCCCTTGGCTGTATTTATTATACCAGAACCGACTACGCTGCCCCAGGATGGGATAAGTATGGGTACACTCGCTAAGCATGGTCATGTGCTCTATTGAACTATTATAAAGTAAACATGATTGCAGACACATATACATCCCCAGACCCCCATGGCTTTACTTATTATACCAGTACCGATTACGCTGCCCCAAAGTGGGATACTATGGGTACACTCGCTAAGCATGGTCATGTGCTCTATTGAACTATTATAAAGTAAACATGATTGCAGACAGATATACATCCCCAGACCCCATGGCTTTACTTATTATACCAGTACCGATTACGCTGCCCCCGGATGGGATAAGTATGGGTACAATCGCTAAGCATGGTCATGTGCTCTATTGAACTATTATAAAGTAAACATGATTGCAGACACCTACACGTCCCTACACTCCCATGGCTGTGCTTATTATACCAGTACCTATTACGCTGCCCCAGGATGGGATAAGTATGGGTACAATCGCAAAGCATGGTCATGTGCTCTATTGAACTATTATGAAGTAAACATGATTGCAGACACATATACATCCCCAGACCCCCATGGCTGTACTTATTATACCAGTACCGATTACACTGCCCCAGGATGGGATAAGTATGGGTACACTCGCTAAGCATGGCCATGTGCTCTTTTGAACTATTATAAAGTAAACATGATTGCAGACACATACACATCCCCAGACCCCCATGGCTGTACTTATTATACCAGTACCGATTACGCTGCCCCAGGATGGGATAAGTATGGGTACACTCGCTAAGCATGGTCATGTGCTCTATTGAACTATTATAAAGTAAACATGATTGCAGACACATATACATCCCAAGACCCCCATGGCTGTACTTATTATACCAGTACCGATTACGCTGCCCCAGGATGGGATAAGTATGGGTACAATCGCTAAGCATGGTCATGTGCTCTATTGAACTATTATAAAGTAAACATGATTGCAGACACATACATCCCCAGACCCCATGGCTGTACTTATTATACCAGTACCGATTACGCTGCCCCAGGATGGGATAAGTATGGGTACAATCGCTAAGCATGGTCATGTGCTCTATTGAACTATTATAAAGTAAACATGATTGCAGACACATATACATCCCCAGACCCCCATGGCTGTACTTATTATACCAGTACCGATTACGCTGCCCCAGGATGGCATAAGTATGGGTACAATGGCTAAGCATTGTCATGTGCTCTATTGATCTGTTATAAAGTAAACATGATTGCAGACACATTTACATCCCCAGACCCCATGGCTGTACTTATTATACCAGTACCGATTACGCTGCCCCAGGATGGGATAAGTATGGGTACAATCGCTAAGCATGGTCATGTGCTCTATTGAACTATTATAAAGCAAACATGTTTGCAGACACATATACATCCCCAGACCCCCATGGCTGAGCTTATTATACCAGTACCGATTACGCTGCCCCAGGATGGGATCAGTATGGGTACAATCGGTAAGCATTGTCATGTGCTCTATTGAACTATTGTAAAGTAAACATGTTTGCAGACACATATACATCCCCAGACCCCCATGGCTTTACTTATTATACCAGTACCGATTACGCTGCCCCAGGATGGGATACTATGGGTACACTCGCTAAGCATGGTCATGTGCTCTATTGAACTATTATAAAGTAAACATGATTGCAGACACATATACATCCCCAGACCCCATGGCTTTACTTATTATACCAGTACGAATTACGCTGCCCCAGGATGGGATACTATGGGTACACTCGCTAAGCATGGTCATGTGCTCTATTGAACTATTATAAAGGAAACATGATTGCAGACACATATACATCCCCAGATCCCCATGGCTGTACTTATTATACCAGTACCGATTACGCTGCCCCAGGATGGGTTAAGTATGGGTACAATTGCTAAGCATGGACATGTGCTCTATTGAACTATTATAAAGTAAACATGATTGCAGACACATATACATCCCCAGTCCCTCATGGTTGTACTTATTATACCAGTACCGATTACGCTGCCCCAGGATGGGATAAGTATGGGTACAATCCCTAAGCACTGTCATGTGCTCTATTGAACTATTATAAAGAAAATATGATTGCAGACACATGTACATCCCCAGACCCCCATGGCTGTTCTTATTATACCAGTACCGATTACGCTGCCACAGGAAGACATAAGTATGGGTACAATCGCTAAGCATGGTCATGTGCTATATTGAACTATTATAAAGTAAACATGATTGCAGACTCATATACATCTCCAGTCCCCCATGGCTGTACTTATTATACCAGTACCGATTACGCTGTCCCAGGATGGGATAAGTATGGGTACAATCGCTAAGCATGGTCATGTGCTCTATTGAACTATTATAAAGTAAACATGATTGCAGACATCTACACGTCCCTACACTCCCATGGCTGTGCTTATTATACCAGTACCGTTTTCGCTGCCCCTGGATGGGAATAGTATGGGTACAATCGCAAAGCATGGTCATGTGCTCTATTGAACTATTATGAAGTAAACATGATTGCAGACACATTTACATCCCCAGACCCCAATGGCTATACTTATTATACCAGTACCGATTACACTGCCCCAGGATGGGATAAGTATGGGTACACTCTCTAAGCATGGCCATGTGCTCTTTTGAACTATTATAATGTAAACATGATTGCAGACACATACACATCCCCAGACCCCCATGGCTGTACTTATTATACCAGTACCGATTACTCTGCCCCAGGATGGGATAAGTATGGGTAGAATCGCTAAGCATGGTCATGTGCTCTATTGAACTATTATAAAGTAAACATGATTGCAGACACATACACTTCCCCAGACCCCCATGGCTGTACTTATTATACCAGTTCCGATTACGCTACCCAGGGTGGGAAAGTTTGGATACAATCGCTAAGCTTGGTCATGAGCTCTATTAAACTATTAAAAAGTAAACATGATTGCAGACACATTTACATCCCCAGACCCCCATGGCTGTACTTATTATACCAGTACCGATTACGCTGCCCCAGGATGGGATAAGTATGGGTACAATCGCTAAGCATGGTCATGTGCTCTATTGAACTATTATAAAGTAAACATGTTTGCAGACACATATACATCCCCAGACCCCCATGGCTGTGCTTATTATACCAGTACCGATTACGCTGCCCCAGGATGGGATCAGTATGGGTACAATCGGTAAGCATGGTCATGTGCTCTATTGAACTATTGTAAAGTAAACATGTTTGCAGACACATATACATCCCCAGACCCCCATGGCTGTACTTATTATACCAGTACCGATTACGCTGCCCCAGGATGGGATCAGTATGGGTACAATCGCTAAGCATGGTCATGTGCTCTATTGAACTATTATAAAGTAAACATGTTTGCAGACACATATACATCCCCAGACCCCCATGGCTGTGCTTATTATACCAGTACCGATTACACTGCCCCAGGATGGGATAAGTATGGGTACAATCGCTAAGCACTGTCATGTGCTCTATTGAACTATTATAAAGTAAACATGATTGCAGACACATATACATCCCCAGACCCCCATGGCTTTACTTATTATACCAGTACCGATTACGCTGCCCCAGGATGGGATACTATGGGTACACTCGCTAAGCATGGTCATGTGCTCCATTAAACTATTATAAAGGAAACATGATTGCAGACACATATACATCCCCAGACCCCCATGGCTGTACTTATTATACCAGTACCGATTACGCTGCCCCAGGATGGGATAAGTATGGGTACAATCGCTTAGCATGGTCATGTGCTCCATTGAACTATTATAAAGGAAACATGATTGCAGACACATATACATCCCCAGACCCCATGGCTGTACTTATTATACCAGTACCGATTACGCTGCCCCAGGATGTGATAAGTATGGGTACAATCGCTAAGCATGGTCATGTGCTCTATTGAACTATTATAAAGGAATCATGATTGCAGACACATGTACATCCCCAGACCCCCATGGCTGTACTTATTATATCAGTACCGATTACGCTGCCCCAGGATGGGATAAGTATGGGTACAATCGCTAAGCATGGTCATTTGCTCTATTGAACTATTATAAAGTAAATATGATTGCAGACACATGTACATCCCCAGACCCCCATGGCTGTTCTTATTATACCAGTACCGATTACGCTGCCCCAGGATGACATAAGTATGGGTACAATCGCTAAGCATGGTCATGTGCTATATTGAACTATTATAAAGTAAACATGATTGCAGACACATATACATCCCCAGTCCCCCATGGCTGTACTTATTATACCAGTACCGATTACGCTGCCCCAGGATGGGATAAGTATGGGTACAATCGCTAAGCATGGTCATGTGCTCTATTGAACTATTATAAAGTAAACATGATTGCAGACACCTACACGTCCCTACACTCCCATGGCTGTGCTTATTATACCAGTACCGATTACGCTGCCCCAGGATGGGATAAGTATGGGTACAATCGCTAAGCATGGTCATGTGCTCTATTAAACTATTATGAAGTAAACATGATTGCAGACACATATACATCCCCAGACCCCATGGCTGTACTTATTATACCAGTACCGATTACACTGCCCCAGGATGGGATAAGTATGGGTACACTCGCTAAGCATGGCCATGTGCTCTTTTGAACTATTATAAAGTAAACATGATTGCAGACACATACACATCCCCAGACCCCATGGCTGTACTTATTATACCAGTACCGATTACTCTGCCCCAGGATGGGATAAGTATGGGTACACTCGCTAAGCATGGTCATGTGCTCTATTGAACTATTATAAAGTAAACATGATTGCAGACACATATACATCCCCAGACCCCATGGCTGTACTTATTATACCAGTACCGATTACGCTGCCCCAGGATGGGATAAGTATGGGTACAATCGCTAAGCATGGTCATGTGCTCTATTGAACTATTATAAAGTAAACATGATTGCAGACACATACACATCCCCAGACCCCCATGGCTGTACTTATTATACCAGTACCGATTACGCTGCCCCAGGATGGCATAAGTATGGGTACAATGGCTAAGCATGGTCATGTGCTCTATTGAACTATTATAAAGTAAACATGATTGCAGACACATATACATCCCCAGACCCCCATGGCTGTACTTATTATACCAGTACCGATTACGCTGCCCCAGGATGGGATAAGTATGGGTACAATCGCTAAGCATGGTCATGTGCTCTATTGAACTATTATAAAGTAAACATGATTGCAGACACATATACATCCCCAGACCCCCATGGCTGTACTTATTATACCAGTACCGATTACGCTGCCCCAGGATGGGATAAGTATGGGTACAATCGCTAAGCATGGTCATGTGCTCTATTGAACTATTATAAAGTAAACATGATTGCAGACACATATACATCCCCAGACCCCCATGGCTCGGCCCATTGTTTGCATCATCTGAGGACTTGCTGCATGGTACTCTGGGAACTGCAGATTACAGGCATTGTTGCGGGTCACAGGATCTGCCCGATAGTTAATAACAAAGTACAAAACAGTGAGTACACTGAACCATTATATGGTATTTAACAGTGTCTAGTTAAAGAGGGGCCTTTTTGTCCTGCCGCATGTATGCAGGGGACTGGAGAGTTACCCTTTAAATTAAAAATATTTAATGTGATAGAAAAAAGAAAATATTTCCCCCTCAAAAATAATACTCATAACATTAGGGAGATCAACAGTAATACTGTACCACCCAGTTTATGTGGTCAGATCATATTTGTCCCAACTACCGGTAAGTTTAGCTTAATGAACACTAGTGGTTCAATGTGTTGTGGGTCCAGCTTGGTATGGCATGGCTCAACAACTTCACCAGTTGTGTTAAATGCCCTCTCAGATGACACACTTGGGGGGGGCAGCCTATGTATTTTAAAAAAAAGTTGTGTTATATGAACAGAGGAGTGCATTTTCTGAATCCAGTAGCCCAGCGGATCATCTGCAAATGGCTCAACTGATTCTACAAATTAAGTACATTTTACGCAAAGAAAGGCTGAGACTGTGCACATTTGTTTTGCTGTTTATGCAGTAATGTGCAGAGTAATGCCCAGTCACTCTCCTCTGCACTGCCACTGTTCTGTCTTTCCCCATCTCAACCAGTACCATCCAAACCACCACATGACTGTTCCTGTCTCGCTGGAATATGAACGGTATCATCTTCCACCCTTTCTGAGTGTCCCACTGCCTATATGACACTATTTAACTCTGCACGCAGCTATTGCCTAAAATGAGTCACCCTGTGGCTGTCTCTGGTTTTATGAAGGATCTCACATTTGAATCTAGAATCCATCATGGTAGCAAATATGTGGTTGTTGTTATCCATGACTGTGGCAAACCTTGCCTTAAGTTCTTCATCAAGATGATTAACAATCACAGTGACCTCCTGTGCAACCCTTGCATTATCAACCAAAAACCATTCTAATGATCTTCTGAGAATATGCACAGCTGGGATAGCCTACCTAAGTAAGACTGTGGTAGCACTTAGTTTACATGTACTCCTCTCAAATGGCACAACAGCCTGCTCCCTACCCTCGAAAACCAACCAATCATGATGTCTTATGACACATCAATTGTCTGGCTCCATGGACATTTTATGTAGTGCCCACTTTTGCTCCAGCAGTCTTGACAGCATATGGCATGAAGAATTCCCCTGAGTGTGAACATCTTGTTTGGGCAGATAAAGGTGTTACTGAACTTCACGTAGTTTGTTAGTGGCTTTTACAGAGTGATGGAAATGGTTGCAGATGGAATAGGCTGTGGATAATATGTTGCTGGTCCCAGCACTGTAAAGCAGTGCATGAGTCAGCCTAAATTTAGTGTGTATGCAAAGCAATGAAAACTCACAAAGTGTCCTATCCCCAAAGGTGCGGAGTGGCTACATGCTGCGTAAATGTGGCAAGTAGTCACCCCCCACCCAGTGCTCCCCATGCTTAGCAGTCAGAAAAAGAATACTTGACCCCTATGCACCCAATTCCCTGTCCAGCAATGGATGTCTGTGCTGGGCCTTGGGGGGGTCAGTACAAGGGGTGCGCCAGCACTCTACGGCATTCCTCAACATGTGGAGTGCTGTGAATGGGGGACTGTCAGCTATGCCATTCCAGAGCAGACATAAACTGGTTACATGCCCTCCAGGTTGCAGCCACACTGGAGACGGTGGGGATACATGGACCCCCCCCAAAGGGTATGCCCCTGCGGTTCGGGCACTCCTTGGTGGGCTAGTGGTGGTAAACCAAGTACAGTCCCCCTGGTGCAGTTGGCGCACTGCATGCTAGCTGCCAACATTGCGCAAGTAATCCACTGTTGGGACCCGGGTTTAACAGCTGGTTGATTGCTTGCCTGAGTCCATCGCTTCGCACCCAGACGCTCCAAGGGATCCAGTGTGTGGGGCAGTGGAAGGGAGCCATTCGGAGGCCAATGTTGGTGAATATGGGCCCTGTACAGATCTCCAGCGGGTGCAGAGCTGCAAGAGTTGGATATGTGCGTTTAGCATGTAGTTACCAACCCTTTGTAAATAGCCGACATAATGCCAATCATTGATGGCTTTCACCATGATTATGCCACAGTCAGTAGCCAAAAAAAACAACTTTTAAATTGGTGTTAACATCAGTCCAGGACCACATCATGTATTGCAGGAATGTGAGAGTATTATGTGCTATTTGGTCTTTCTCCACAGTCTGACATTTGGCAAAGCTGATTTAATGTGACAGCCAGATTTTTTTTTGGAGGGGGGGCTGTTGCACACACCAGTGTGTGGTTGAGGAGAGATACATAGAAACATAGAAACATAGAATTTGACGGCAGATAAGGAATGCTTGGACCACCCAGTCTGCCCATTTCCCTACCTACTGGATAAGCTGCAGATCCTAGTTAACCAGCAGCCTACTTCTTCCTACCCCAACCCCCTAGAATGGCCTTATGACTGTCCCATGCATGCTTGAATTCCACCACTGTTTTTGACTTCACAACCTCCTCCAGAAGGCCGTTCCATGCATCCACAACCCTCTCTGTGAAAAAAATACTTCCTTAAATTACCTCTGAGCCACCCCCACCTCTATCTTCAAATTGTGCCCTCTTGTTCTTGCACACCTCTTTTTTTGAAAGATGCTACCCTCTTGGACTTTGTTGATTCCCTTGAGACACTTGAATGTTTTTATCATGTCCCCCCTCTCCCTCCTTTCCTTGAGGCTATACATATTAAGCTCCTTTCGTCTATCTTCATATGTCTTCCGGTGCAGATCCTGCACCATTTTAGTTGCCCTCCTCTGGACAGCTTCCATCCTGTCTATGTCTTTCCGGAGATTAGGTCTCCAGAACTGCACACAGTACTCCAGATGGGTCTCACCAGCTGTCTGTACAGAGGATAATAACTTCCTGTTTTCTACTGGTGATGCCTCTCCTATGCATCCCAGTATCCCCCAGCACTCCTTGCTGCCCTCTCACATTGCTTGCCCACCTTTAGGTCATCTGATATGACTATCCCCAGGTCCCTTTCCATTTTTGTTGTTGTTAGTATCTCACCCCCATTGTGTACTCTTCCCCTGGGTTTTTGTTTCCCAGGTGCATTATCTTGCACTTCTTAGCATTAAATCTAAGCTGCCATACATTTGACCATTTCTCTAACCTTGCCAAGTCCCTTCTCATCCTTTCCACCCCACCTTGTGCATCAACTCTGTTGCAGATCTTTGTGTCATCTGCAAAGAGACATACTTTTCCTTCCAGTCCCTCTGCAATGTCACATATAAAGACATTGAAGAGGACTGTCTAACCTGAACCCTGCGGTAACCCACTAGTAACCCCTTTCTTCTGAGTGGACTCCATTTACTATTACTCTCTGTGTCCTATTCTCCAGCCAATTCTTTACACAGGCTGTCATCTTGGGACCCACTCCCAGGCTGGCTAACTGTGTATTAATCTTTTGTGTGGGACTGTGTCAAATGCCTTGCTAAAGTCTAGGTAGGCCATGTCCACAGCCCCTCTGATCTACTACTTTGGTCACCCAGTCAAAGAAATCTATCAGATTTGTCTGGCATGACCTTCCTGCTGTGAATCCATGCTGCCTAGGGTCCTGTGCCCCTGTCTCTAGATACTCAACAATTCTTTCCTTCAGAAGTGATTCCATCATTTTCCTATCACTGAGGTTAAACTAACAGGTCTGTAGTTTCCTGCTTCTGCCTTGCTCCACTTTTGTGAAGGGGAATCACATCTGCCCTCCTCCAGTCCTCGTGTACCACCCCATCCTCCCATGATTTGTTAAATAGGGTAGTCAGTGGTGTCACTAGTTCTACCCTTAGTTTTTTAGAATTCTGGGATGAATCCCCATCGGGCCCCATTGCTTGTCCACCTTCAGTTTTAAGAGTTCTTTCAGAACCCTTTCTTCTGTAAATGGGCTGGTATCAACTTCTGTATCCAGAGTGTTTCTACTGTTTGTTTCAGGTACCTCCCCCTCTTCATTTGTAAATACTGAGCAAAAATATTTGTTTAGTATCTCTGCCTTTTCACAGTCTCCCTCTGCCTACCCTCCCTCCCCTTTATTAAGCCTCACTATCCCTCCCTTGGTCTTCCTTCTCTCCCTGATGTACCTATAAAAGGTTTTATCCCCCTTCTTAACTGAGTTGGCTATCTTTTCCTTGGTTTGGCCCTTTGCTGTTCTGACTGCCTTCCCAGCCTCCTTTTGCTTTAACTGATACAGTTCTCTGTCCTGCTCCTTCTGCGATTCCTTGTACTTTCTGAATGCTTTCTTTTTCTCTTGAACCTTCACTGCCACTTTCTTTGAGAACCATAGTGGTTTCTTACATCGTTTTGTTTTATTTGCTTCACATAAAGGCTCGTTACCTCTGTTATGGCAGTTTTTATTATTCCCCATTGTTCTTCCACCCCTCCTTCCTGCCCATTTGCTAGTGCATTCCTTAGGCACTCACCCATTTTGGCGCAGTCAGCCCTCCTAAAGTCCAGTACTTTTGCCTTCGTATGGCTTGACTCTATTGTTGTGTTTATTGTGAACCATACTTTTCGATGGTCGCTAGTTCCCAGATGGCTACCCACTTCCACATCTGTGATCTCTCTCCATCTCCATTTGAGAGAACCAGGTCTAAGATTGCTCCCTCTCAGTGGGCTCCAATACTAGTTGTCTAAGGCATGCCCCTGTAGGGCATCTAGAATAACCCCATCTTCGTGGCTGCTGCAACTGCACTCCAGTTAACATCTGGCATATTTAGATCACCCTTCAGCAATATCTCCCTTTTCTGCCATTCTAAGTATACTTTCTATCATTTCCTTGTCCATTTCCTCCCCTGAGAAGGGGTCTGTATACAACTGCCAGCAGATTGTGGTGCCATTGCCTGTCTCCAAATTGACCCACAGTGCTTCTTCTCCTCCCTGTTTACCCTTTTGTTCTGTTGCTTTTATTCCTTCCCTTATGTAAAGAGCTACTCCTCCTCCTCTTTTACTCTCCCTGTCCGTCCTGTAGATAGTGTATCCTGGTATATTTACATCCCAGTCATGGTTTTGTGTGTACCATATTTCTGTGACTGCCATGATATCCAGATGTTCCTCCTCCATCAAGGCCACTAATTCAGGAAGCTTGTTACCCAGACTACGGGCATTGGTACTCATTACTCTCCATTTTTGTGGCTTTACCTTCTGTTGCAGCATCCCCTGACCTTTCTACCTCGTCTTTTTCATTTAGTACCCTGTTTTGTAGGGAGAGGCTGGGATTTTCCTGTTGCTTATCAGTGCCTCCCCCTTTGACTAGTTTAAAAGCTTGCCAATGAAGCATTTAAACCGATTGCTCAAAAGACTTGTTCCCTTCCTGGACAGATGCAGACCATCCTGCCAGTATAGGCTGGTGTCCCTACAGGTGGAAGCCCAGTCCCCAATGAAGCCAAACCCCTGTGCTCCACACCATTTTTTCAACCATTCATTAAACTGCATGGTGCTAATTACCCTCGCCTCCCCCATGCCATTGACAGGCAGCACCTCTGAGAAGGATACTGTGTGTGCTACTTGTCTTAGGCCCCTCCTCAACTCTACAATGTCCTCCTGTGCTGCTCTGATCTCATGATGAGCCAAGTCATTATTCAGTACTTGCACACCCTTTATTACCCTGAACAGTATTAAAGAAATCAGGTTGCACAGACTGAATTATTCCTTCTGTAACAGTAGCAGTGTGATAGCAACATTTCCGAAACTGAACAAACGGCAAATGGCAAGGCAAATTTTATTTTTAGTTGCCCAATCCTGGAGGCTCTTTGTGCTATACGAGTAAAAACACTTGCAACACAATAAATAAAATAAGCATAAAAGTGAATAAGTTACAGCCATAGTAAGTAATAAACAAGTTATTACAATACAAAAAAGGCATAACTTCAAAACAGTTACTAAAAAGTGTGTTGGGGGTTAATCCCAGAAATATTATCTATACGACTATGTTGGGGAATGCATGACTAAACAAAAAAGGCCTTGAGGCAGGCCTTGAATTCCTCAACTGAAGGGGCATCCCTTACAGCTAGAGGAAGCAAATTCTACAGGACAGGGCCAGTGACATGAAAAGGTCTGTCGCCGGCAGTTTCCAACCTCATCCTGAGAATTGCGAGGAGGCCCCTAAAGGAGTAATGGAAGGAGCTGTCAGAGGCAGAAGGTGTAAGAAGGTACAACAAGTAGCCAGAGCACAGTCCATGTAAGGCCTTAAAGGTGAGCTAGCCAACCTTGAAGAGTATCCTCCACCTGACTGGCAGCCAGTGCAGTTCACGCAGCACTGGAGTGAAGTGGAAGTATTTAGATTGCCCCGTCAACAACATGGCAGCTGTGTTCTGCAATAGCTGCAGCCAGCAGACGGTACCTTCTGAAACCCTGAAGCAGAGCTTATTACAGTAATCCAGCCTTGACATGATGAAGGTATGCATTAAAGTTGGGAGGTCCATGGGTAGAACTAAGGGTTTGATCCTGGTGCTATTCCTCAAATGGCAGAAGCTGGTCCGAACAATGGATGACATCTGAGATTAAAATGTCAATCCACTGTCAAAGGTCACACCACGATCACACACCCTAGAGGAGACCTTCAGTGGCACAGATCCCAGGAATAATCCTGTTGCTGTGCCAGAGGCCATCCAATTATGCTGTTTGCTTGACTTCACCACTAGTATCTGCATCTTTATCGTGGTTCAGTCGCAACCAGCTGGAGGCCATCCAGTCATTAATCTCAGTAAGGCAGTTGTTTAGTACTTCCACTGTATTGGATGTCCCAGGGGCAAAGGAAAGATATAGTTGGGTATCATCAGCATAGCAATGCAAACCCTAACTGTACTTCCTAATGAGCTCTCCCGAGGGTAGCATATACATGGCAAACAACATTGGTGACAAGACCAAACCCTGAGGTACTCCACAAGACAGGAGGCTAGGGGTGGAGGAGAAATTCCACATCACTATCCATTGCCTCCTTTTCATGAGATAGGACTCAAACCAGCAGATGAGAGTGCCAGCTAGTCCACAAAATTCCCTTAGGCAGTCAAGCAACACACAATGGTCTACCATGTCAAAAGCTGAGGAGAGGTCAAGGAGAATGAAAATTGTATCCTTTCCTCGATCTCCCACACTAAGGAGGTTATTATGCACCTGAACTAATGCAGTTTCAGTGCTATGCCTTGCATGAAACTCAGACTGGAAAGGCTCATATAAATCAAAGGCTGTGAGGTACTCCTCAGGCTGCTGCACCCAATCTTCTCAACAACGTTCCCTAAGAATGGAAGGTTTGAGATAGGATGGTAATTCGCCTTGACATTAGGGTCTAATGATGGTTTCTTCAGAAGGAGTCTAACTAGTGCCTCCTTCAAGGCATCTTTAAACCCCCATGACAAAGAACACTGGACAATCAAGGAGAGCTCCAGGCCAAAAGAGTCAACACATCCCATCAAGAAACGTGTCGGCACCAGGTCCAGTTCACAATATGTGTTCCTTAGCTTGGAAGCAACCTTCATGACCTCGGCTACTTCCACCAGTTTAAACTCCCCCCAACTAAGCAGAGTACTCTCTGAGCACACATAACAATCACTGTAGGCCATGCTGTGGCTCTCTAGCAGACTTCCCAGCCAGATGGTGGACACCCTGTTCAAGAAGAATTGAGCAAACCCATTCCATAAAGCATCCAAAAAAGTATTTTTTGGTGGTTGACAGGCTGGATGTAATAACCTGTCCACAGTCCAAAAAAGCTTAGTTGGTCAATTCTTCTTAACAGAAATCTCCATGGACAGGAACTCTGCCTTTTTACAGGTGATTGCCCCTGGTACTCACTATAGTGCAAATGCAGGGCCAGCCTGTCTGCCTCCAGCCCTGTCATCTGCCAACAGTACTCTGACCTCTGATCCATAATCTTCATCATCTGGAGCTCCCAGTTAAACCATTGGGATTTCAAGTGAGAGGATTTGGGACATAAACAGAAGAGAGTGAGATAGTCAAGCATGGCAGACATCCCGCTATTATATGCGGCGACTATCTCGCCCCTTCACCCTTCACATGCACTACCCATACTAGATAAGTCAGCCACCACCAGAAATCCCTCTGGGATCAAGCCCCTCAAAGGATGGTAGCTTACCATCTCTGCAGAGATAGGGCTGTCAGGGGGGCTCCAATCGAGAGCTTCACTGTGCAATCATTGGACTAAGCAACCAGATCAGTCTTTTTTTTTTGTAAAATATTTTTGTTGACGAGATTAACAGTACATCATGTACAATACCACTTTTTACAAATAATTGACAAAGCACATATCATGACTAACGAGGATATCCTTATACACTTAAAATTCAAAATGCAATTCTGCATACATCCAGTATTCTTATAACTTATATACTACAACTCATTACAGCTCACGAGACTAATAATAAAAATAAAATAGAGCTAACCAGGTGACAGTTGTTGGAATGTAGCTAAATACATAAAAGGGAAGGAAAGGGGGCAAAGACACCCTCAGGGAGAACTCTGCGGAGTGCGTGCAGGGCCCCAGAACCATTGACCCTCTATTACAACAATGAAGAATTATACCAGGATTGCACCAGATTCTATTGCTCTCTCCAAGGGGTCCCATATATTCTGAAAGGTGCCTGTAATACCATTCACTGAGTATTGAATATTTTCTAGCATAAGACATTGCTTTAAGTTGTTTATCCAATGCTGTATTGATGGAGGAGTACTAGACATCCAAATCTGAGCCAGTGTTTTCCTGGCATTGACCAATGCAATCCCCCATAAGGGATGAGCAGAATGCCTCCGATCACCCAGTGGTTCTACTCCTAGTAGCAATTCCAGTGGGGTACAGGGCAGTCTGGCTGAGAGGGTTTCCTCCATGATTCTATGCACTTTGGCATAAAATGGGGCAATCTTCGCACAAGTCAGGGTAATGTGCAGAAAGTCAGCATGCTCATGCTGACATTTAGGGCAGGAGTGACTGTTGTTGGAGCTCAAGGAATGCAACCTTGTGGGGGTTAAATAGGTTCTATATAAGAAGTTAAACTGCAGCTGCCGCAATCTATTATTCCGTGAAACAAAGAAACATAGAATTTGATGGCAGATAAGGACCACTTGGCCCACCCAGTCTTCCCATTTCTCTATCTACTGGATAAGCTGCAGATCCTAGTTAACCAGCAGCCTACTTCTTTCTACCCCAACCCCCTATAATTGCCTTATGACTGTCCCATGCATGCTTGAATTTAACCACTGTTTTTGACTCCACAACCTCCTCCAGAAGGCCGTTCTGTGCATCTACAACTCTCTCTGTGAATAAATACTTCCTTACATTACCTCTGAGCTGCCCCCCCCATCTTCAAATTATGCCCCCTTGTTCTTGCACGCCACTTTTTTTGAAAGATGCTACCCTCTTGGACTTTGTTGATTCCGTTGAGGTACTTGAAAATTTCTTGAGCAAGTGTTTAGGTGCTTCACAGCCAGTTTCCAGATATTGTGATCCATTTCAACCCCAAGGTCACCCTCCCACTCCAGTCTGGTGTTCTGAGCCTGGTCTGGTTCTGCTCCCAGCCATGTATGATAATAGGTGGATAAGGCTTTCACCCCCTGGGTGGGGATGATATAAGCCCTCTTCAAATGGTATAGGTGTCGCCCATCCACAGTACTCATTCATAACCTCCTCAAATCTATGGCGGATTGTTGGATAAGTAAAAAAGTCCCCAGGTTCAATTGAATACTGAGCCCTTATTTCAGAGAATTTCAGAAGCCCCCCCCCCCCATAATTGAAAGGCACTCATGATGCCTCTGGCATTCCATGGTCTCATCCTTTGGTGCAAGTGGACAGTATAATCCCCTCTGTCCCTCATAACTGTAGTCAGATCTGAGAAGGGCGAATGGCACACCCCCACTTCATTCCCCAATCTACCATGTGCAGTGTGCCAGGCCCTCACCAAAGCCAATGTAAAGGATTACTAATATTTAATTTGGCCTTAGATCCCAGTCCTCTGGACAAATACATATATCTTAGGGATCCCCCAGCTTCGCCTCCTCCAACTCCAACCAGTCTGGCTTTTGAGGATTCATTCCCCCTGGCAAAAATGCCAGCTGCGCAGCCAGGTAATTCAGCTGGAAGCTGGGGAGGCCCAGACCACTTCTGCAGGCCGACATCTGTAACACGGATCACTTGGACCGAGCGGTCTTACCTCTCCAAATAAAAGCATGAATCAGAGAATTAATTGGCTTAAAGTCTATGGCAGGCACCCAAACCGGCAGAGACTGGTATAGGTATAGGCACCTTGGAAGTATCAACATCCTTACCGTATTAATTTTACCAATCAAGGTTAGGGGCAAATTTCTCTAATTATCGCAGTCCAGGCTCAGTTTTTTCACTAAGGGGCTATAGTTCTGGGTATATAATGATATAATTTTTGCCGATTGAAAGATCCCCAGATATTTTACCTTATCTACCATCATCAGGCCCCCAAGAACCCATACCAGTCCCTGTCTGTCCATTTGACCCAAAGGGAGAAGTTCACTTTTTGTCCAGTTAACCTTATGGCCTGACAGGGCCCCATATTCTGGTAACAACCCATGCACCGAAGGTAAATTCTCCCCAGGTTTTGCAGATATAAAAGAATGTCATCAGCATATAGTGCTATTCTGTGCTCTTCCCCTCCGACTATGAAGCCACAAATCTTTGTGTGGTGTCTGACGGCCACTGCCAATGGCTCTAGTGCCAAGACTTAGAGAAGTGGGGATGGGGGCATCCCTGCCTGGTGCCTCGTCCTAATGAGAAGGAGGCGGACAATATCCCATTTACTAATATTTGGGAGCTGGGGGCTGAATACAGCTTCTTTATCCATTTTAAGATTCCTGGCCCGAAACCTAGCCATTTTATGGCCTCAAGCATGTAGCTCCATTCTTCCCTGTCAAATGCTTTTTCTGCATCGAGCGCCAACAAGGCGGCCCCATGTTTTGCAGCTGATTTGCCCCAGCAGTGCAATATATTTATAGTCCTCCTACTGTTATGCGGTCACCCAACAATGCATTCCCTTCCTCCCACAGCTCTGGGTACTATGAATTAAATCCATAGCCCCGCATTTAACATTCTTAGAATACAGGTGGCTAGCCCAGCTAGCAATACAAGCCAAACAGTTAAAATTGTGCAAGAGGAGGACGCCCACAATCCCAGCAATCCATGAAATAAAGTCCTCACTACTAAAAACTGCCTTCCTAGACAGACTCTCCCACATAGCAAATGACACTCTCCCAGCATATGAAGCTTGCTGGAAACCCTTTTTCACTTATAATACCCCATAGGCTAGGCTGAGCAAATACCTAAGGTAGACCTCCTTCCTCCTCACCCACCATGTCACATACATAGAGACATCAATGAGAAACATAAGGCCCAGGTCAAAAGAACATTCCTTGTGATGGGTGGTGGGAGAATTCCTACAGAATGCCTGTTTTACGAGTGTGCATTGCACAGTTGCTACGGAGGCTCGTAACCTCGTGAATTCTCAAAATTTTAACGCCAGATTTTCAGCATTGTCATTTTTATACACCTCCTTGTGAACAGTATAGCTGTCATTTTCCATGTCCTGCCCAAAATGTGTTTCCGCACTTCCGGCACACAATAGCGCAGTCGCTGTGGGAAATCAGTGTTTGGGCTAGACTATGAAAATGACAGTGACACAGTTCATGAGCAGAGGTCCTAAAATGCCTATGTTGAAAATTTGGTGATGATACTCCATAAAATGACTGTGTTACAAGCGTGCGTTGGCAGAATCCATGCTCGCTCGTACCTTCGTGCATCTCTGATATTTTCACTCTGGATTTTCACCATTGCTATTTTTCCACACCTCTTGATGAACAGTACAGCTGTCATTTCACATATCCTGCCCAAAATGTGTTTTCGCACTTCTGGCACAGAATAGCGTGGTCACTGTGCAAAGTCACTTCTTGGGACACTTTGTGGAAATAACAGTGACACTGTACATGAGCAGAGGTGCTAAAATGCCTCTGTTGAAAATTTGGTGCCGAATGCCCATAAATGGCAGTGTTGTGTGCAGTATCATGTGATTTCATGCGCACCCTTGTAACTTCGCAAATTTGCTTTATTTACATGTCACATTTTCAACACTGGCATTTTTTTACGCCTCATTATGAACTGTACAGGTGTCATTTTTCACATCCTGCCCAAAATGTTTTCCCGCACTGCACTACCAAACACCCAAAGGGACACCCCAATGCCTGTCAGTCTCTGCAGGGTGGGGGTGGGTTGGCATCAGTTCAATACTTCACTGCCAAGCCTATTATGCATCTCTCTAACTCCTGCACTACCAATGCCAATGCCCTCAAGACAACATTTGGCATTGACAAATGCTTGTTTCAGTATGACCACTGCAAGTCTATATTTTCATACTTCATCCTGACACAACTCTGGCCAGTGTCAGTTTTTTTTGTAAACCTTGTCTGAATTCACAGAATTAGAAAGGGCAGTGGTTGAAAAAACTACTGTCCAGATCTAATTAACTATTGTTGGTTCAAATAAACTATTGCCTGTTTCTTTGTTCTGAACTGAGCTGCCTATCATGTGACTGCCTCTAGTCCATTCAGAGACCAGGATACTTGTAAGGAATAAAATATGGCAAGGTGTGGTTAATGGGTTGATAAAAACACACCTGAGGTACGTAATGAGGCACGAGGCACTTGCGCCGAGTGCCTTTAGCTCTTGTCAGCCCATAAACCACACCTTAGAGTATCTTATTGTGCTTATAAAATGCATCCCCCAGTAAAAAAAATAAATTTAAAGGTTGAAAAATCCAAATACAAAGTAAATATTGTAAAATAAATTTAGGTAGAAAAGTAGTCCTTGTTGTGGGTGTTAATGTAAATCTGCCTCCTCTCTCACTCCCCCATACAGACACAAAGATCCTCAAATGTATTTTTTATGGCCCCATACCTACACACAGAGAAGTGCAGTTCACTAGGTGTTTTGTTAAATTTTTTTATTTAGTATGATTTTTGCCCTTTTTTAGGTTGTGTTAGTGAGCCTGTCCCTGCTTGTGTCCCTTAGAAGTCATTGCAGTAAGTGCTTCTCTCTAAGCGCCCCTTCATACTCCTCCATACAAAGCTCCTGAAATTAATTTTTTTGGCCTCATCTCCACACACAGAAGCACAGTTTTGTTTGAATTTTTTTTTTCAATGTGTTTTGCCTTTGTCTACATAGAAACATAGAAGTTGACAGCAGATTAGGACTGCAAGGCCCATCCAGTCTGCCCATTTCTTTTTCTTACCTTATAAATGTGCAATTTGCCTCTGTTCTATCACATAGAAACATAGAATTTGACAGCAGATAAGGACTGCTTGGCCCACCTAGTCTGCTCATTTCCCTGCCTAATGGATAAGCTGCAGATACTAGTTAACCAACAGCCTACTTCCTCCTACCCCCCACTAGAATTGCCTTATGTCTGTCTCATACATTCTTGAATTCCCCCACTGTTTTTGACTCTACAACCTCCTCAGGAAGGCTGTTCCATGTATCCACAACCTTCTCTGTGAAGAAATACTTCCTCACATTACCTCTGAGCCGTTCCCCTTTCTATCTTCAAATTGTGCCCCCTTGTTTTTGCACATCTCTTTTTCTGAAAGATGCTACCCTCTTGGACTTTGTTGATTCCCTTGAGGTATTTGAAAGTTTCTATTGTGTCCCCCCTCTCCCTCCTTTCCTCGAGGCTATACATCTTTAGTTCCTTTAGTCTTTCTTCATATGTCTTCTGATGCAGAACCAGCATCATTTTGGTTGCCCTCCTCTGGTCAGCCTCCACCCTGTCTATGTCTTTGCGGGGTTGGGGGCTCCAGAACTGTACACGGTACTCCAGATGTGATCTTACCAACTGTCTGCACAGAGGGCCAACAACTTCCTGTTTTCTGCCGGTGATGCCTCTCCCTATGCATCCCAGTATCACCCCAGCCCTGCTTACTGCCTTCTCACATTGCTGGCCCACCTTTAGGTTATCTGATATGACTACCCCCAGGTTCCTTTCCATTTCTGTTGCTGTCAGTATCTCACCCCCCATTGTGTACTCTTCCCCTGGGTTTTTGTTTCCCAGGTGCATTACTTTGCACTTCTTTGCATTGAATCTAAGCTGCCATATATTTGACCATTCCTCCAAGCTTGCCAAGTCCCTTTTCATCCTTTCCACCCCACTTTGTGTATCAACCCTGTTGCAGATCTTTGTGTCGTCTGCAAAGAAACATACTTTCCTTCTAGTCCCTCTGCAATGTCACTTATAAAGACATTAAAAGGACCAGCCCCAATACTGAACCAATGGCCTATCTATTCATACTTATCTGTATTGCTCCCTTATGCCTGTCCCATGCCTGTTTGAAGCCCTGCACTGTATTCATATCCACCACTTCCTGAGGTAGGCCGTTCCATGCATCCACCGCCCTTTCTGTGAAAAAGAACTTCCTCACATTACCCCTTAATCGGCCTCCTTCTAATCTTATGCTGTGTTCTCTTGTCCTGCTATTTTTCTTATATTGAAACATGTTAGACTCTTTCACCTTGTTAATGTCCTTAAGGTGTTTGAATGTTTCAATCATATGACCTCTCTCCCTCCTTTGCACTAGGGTATACATATTAAGCTCCTTTAATCTGTCCTCATATGTTTTCTGATGTAGTCCCTGCACCATTTTGGTTGCCCTTCTCTGGACTGCCTCCATTTGGTTAATGTCCTTGTGAAGGTGTGGCCTCCATTACTGCATGTAGTACTCCAGATGGGGCCTAACCAGTGTTTTGTAAAGAGGGATTATTACCTCCCTCTTCCGACTTGTAATACCCCTACTAATACACCCTAACCACCCCCTAGCCCTACATACTGGTTTAGTGGTCTGCTTGGATGATTTTAGGTCACTGGTGATGATGATGCCCAAGTATCTTTCTTCCCTTGTGACTGCCAGCAACCTTCCCAGCCTATAGGTGGCTTCAGATTTTCTCTTCCCTATGTGCATGATCTTGCACTTCTTTGCATTAAACCCCAGTTGCCACTAATCTGACCATTTTGCTAGTTTATCCAGATCTCTTCTCATTCTTCCCACCCCATCTGAATCATCTACTCTGTTGCAGATCTTGGTGTCATCTGCAAACAGACAAACCTTACCCTCTAGTCCATCTGCAATGTCACTGATGAAGATATTGAAGAGGACTGGCCCCAGAACTGATCCCTGAAGTTCCCCACTTGTGACTTGCATCTCTTCTGACTGTATACCATTTACCACCACTCTCTGTTTTCTGCCTGTCAACCAGTTTGTCATCCAGTTGACCAACTTCTGACCCACTCCAAGCCTAGCCAGCTTATTAATCAATCTTCTATGTGGAACAGTATTGAAAGCTTTGCTGAAGTCAAGGTAGGTGACATCAACTGCTCCCCCTTTGTCTACCACGCTGGTTACCCAGTCAAAGAAATCTATGAGATTAGTTTGACAGGACCTTCCTTTTGTAAACCCATGCCTGTCTTGGATCCTGCGCTCCTATGGATTCCAGGTGTTGCACTATCCTTTCCTTAAGGAGTACCTCCTTAATCTTGCCCACCACTGAGGTAAGACTGACTGGTCTGTAGTTCCCTGCCTCCTCCCTGCTACCACTCTTGTGGAGCGGGATCACATGAGCCCTTCTCCAGTCTTCTGGGACCTCTCCTGTGCTCAGAAACTCACTAAACAGTTCTGATAATGGCTCTGCTAGTTCCACCCTTTGCTTCTTTAATACCCTGGGATGTATGCCATCAGGTCCCATTGCCTTGTCCACCCTGAGCATATCGAGCTCTTGTAGGACCCTTTCTTTTGTGAAGGGACTAGTGCTCACCTCCCTCCCCCCTGCTGTGTCCATGGTGCTGAGCTGTGGACCCTGCCCTACTTTTTCTTTAGTAAATACTAAGCAGAAGTACCTGTTTAGGATAGATGCTTTTATATGGTCATCCTCCTCACATGCCCCCTTATCTCCTTTGATCTTAGCAATACCCCCTCTGGACTGTCTCCTTTCACTAATGTATCTATAGAAAGTCTTGTCACATTCTTTTACTGTCTGTGCTAGTGTTTCCTTGGTTTGGGCCTTTGCCTGCCTTACTGCCTTCCCTGCTTCCCTTAGAGAAGTTTAATATGCCTCACTATCTTCATCCTGCGGTGTTCCCTTATATTTCCTGAAGGCCAGCCTTTTGGCTCTGACCTTTTCTACTACTATTTTTGAGAACCAAAGTGGTTTCCTTCTTTTTTGCACTTCCATTTCTCTCTAGCACAGTGGGGTGTTGCTTCAAGTATTGCATCCTAAATGCTTGCCCACTTTGCTTCTTCCGCCTCACCTGTATTTCTTTTTGCTAGGGCTAGCTTAACACTGGTGGCCATCTTATCAAAGTCAGCTGCTCTGAAGTCCCATATTTTTGCCTTGGAATGGGATGATTTAGTTGTAGTAGCCAAATTGAACCATACCATGTGATGGTCACTGGCCCTCAAGTGACCTTCTACCTGGAGATCTATGATCCTTTCCCTGTTAGTCAGTACTAGATTTAGGGTAGCTCTGTCTCTTGTGGGTTGTTGTACCAGTTGTTTGAGGCCCTCCCCCTGCAGGGAATCCACCCTGTGTCTAGTTCTGGCAGATTTTCCTGCTGGTATTGATCAATCTGTATCTGGCATGTTGAAGTCTCCCATTATCAGATCCTCCCCTTCCGCTGTCATGTTTTGTATATCTTCTAACAATAATGTGTCTATGTCCTCCCCCTGATCTGGAGGTCTGTAGACAACCCCAGTTTGTATGGCTGTCCCATTTCCTGTTTCCAGGGTTACCCACAGTTCTTCTGGCTCCTTATGTGTATTCTGAATTTCTGTAGCTTTGATATTTTCATTGACATACAGGGTCACTTTACCCCCCCTTTTTGCACCTCGGCTTCTTCTGAACAGTACATAGCCAGGTACTGAAGTCTCCCAAGTATGGTTACTGGAAAACCACGTCTCACTAATGGCTACTATGTCCAGTTTAGCCTGTGTCATTATTGCCTGCAGGTCTGGGATCTTGTTTCCCAGACTGCGAGCATTTGTGTACATGATTTTCCATTGGCCAGATTTCGGTGTGTCTCAGTTTGGTCTCATGGTGAGCAGGTCCCTTTGCAGCCACTGCAGTAAGCACTTCTCCTTGAGTTCTCCTTTCACACTCCCCCCATAAACAGACAACAATCTGGGAAAGTATATTTAAAGACACATTCCCACACACAGAAGCACAACTCACGATTTGGGGTTTTATTTTATTTAGTATGCTTTTTCCTTGTGTATCGCTCTTTCTGGTAGCGAGTGTGCCCCTTGCCAGGCACCGTAGTTAAGTGCTTTTCTCTGGGCTCTTCTCTGAGTGAATGGCTGTCAGTTTACAGGATTTTTGAATTATTATTCTTTTTCAACACCGTTTATTAAGAGTTGGTGGAGGTGCAGATGTCGGCTTTGACTTGAAAGCTGTTTAGAAGAACTGGTGGAGCTGCAGGTAATGTAGGCTTTGATATGAAAGCCATTTGGTTTCTTGCCAACATATGCATAGAGGCTTGGCGGATTGTTGGTGGGTATTTAATGGAAGATCATTGACAGCTCTTTCTGAATTGCAGGCAGCAGAGGTCACACTTCTCATAATAAATATTTTAGTTTTTACTGCACTTTAGTAGTTATAGACCATGGGGGGGCTGCATCTCAGCCACTACAGCTCAGCAGGTCAGAGGTTGGTAGATCCACTATATTGGCACACTAATAACATAGAAACATACAGGCATAGAAACATAGAATTTGATGGCAGATAAGGACCTCTTGACCCATCTAGTCTGCCCATTTCCCTACCTAATGGATAAGCTGTGGTCCTAGTTAACCAACAGTTGACTTCCTCCTACCCCCACAAGAATTGCCTCATGTCTGTCCCATGCATTCTTGAATTCACCCATTGTTTTTGACTCACAATCCTCAGGAAGGCTGTTCCATGCATCCACAACCCTCTACATGAAAAATGCCTCCTCACATTACCTCTAGCTGTCCCCCATTATCTTCAAATTGAGACCCCTTGTTCTTGCACATCTCTTTTCTGAAACATGCTACCCTTTTGGACTTTGTTTATTCCTTGAGGTACTTGAAAGTTTCTATCATGTCCCCCTCCCTGCTTTCCTCGAGGGTATACATATAAAGCTCCTTTAGTCTCTCTTGTATGTCTTCTGGTGCAGACCCTGCACCATTGTGATTGCCCTCCTCTGGACAGCCTCCACTCTGTCTATGTCTTTGCGAAGATGGGGTCTCAGACTGCACACAGTACTCAAATGAGGTCTCACCAACTGTCCATACAGAGGGATAACAACTTCCTGTTTTTTACTGGTGATGCCTCTCCTATGTATGTAGTATATCCCCAGCCATCCTTACTGCCTTCTCACATTGCTTGCCCACCTTTAGGTCATCTAATATAACTACCCCCAGGTCCCTTTCCATTTTTGTTGTTGTCAGTATCTCACCCCCCCATTGTGTACTCCTCTAGGTTTTTGTTCCCAAGGTGCATTACTTTGCACTTCTTTGCATTAAATCTAAGCTGCCATATATTTGAGCATTCCTCCAAGCTTGCCAAGAACCTTCTCATCCTTTCCACCCCACCTTGTGTATCAACCCTGTTGCAGATCTTTGTGTCATCTGCAAAGAGACATACTTTTCCTTCCAGTCCCTCTGCAATGTCACTTATAAAGAGATTAAAAAAGACTGTACCCAGTACCGAACCCTGCAGTACCTCTCTTGTGGTGAGTCCTGACTGTCTGAAGAGATGCCGGTTGCCACAATATGCCCAGATAAGGACACAGCAACAGGTACCTCTCAGCCAGTCAGGACACAGAAAACAACAAATCCATTTTATAACTAAGGTTTAATAAACAGCACATACAGTGCACAACAGATTGTAGTAGAATAACACATTTATCTCCACCCATGAGTGGTAACACCTTCATAACTAATTTGTAGCTTCACCGCTCATGAGTTATGGGTCTTACCTCTCATGAGTGGTAATATACAGTATATGGTAACACACACTGCAAGCTATTATGTATTCCATATATCTCTGATTGTTTAATTTGCAATTTATCCACCCCAAACTCCTCACTCTGATGTTAGAATTTAAGAAGGGCTTGAGAAACAAAGCTACCACTAATACTTGTCTCTGGTTGTATGTGACATGAACCTAGGTATAGGCCTGACCACAATACTGCAATTACTTACTTTTTGGTTCAAAATGAAGTGTTCTTCTTAAGGTAACTTGCTCTAAGTCACTCTAGGAATGGGTGTTGGTGGGATTCCGTTCAGGGACTCCTGGTTCACTGCTGTACACTGCCTCAGGGGTGGTTTGCCCGGTATGTACACTGCAATACTTTAAGTGCTTCTCATATTTTATTTTTTATTAATTTTATTTATTTAAACTTTTGGTAACCAGGAAACGCACACTGAGCCAAGGCTCATTTCCTGGTGCAGCCAGGGGAAGTGGGAAGAGGGTATATAAAGTTTAGAGAGAAATACAAAAATGTAAGAACTAATGGATACAGTAACAATAAGTACAAAAACAGCAAACATTCAAATGAAATAACATAGTTGGGGTAACAATTTTGCAAAGGTCCAGAAGTACAATGTTCATAATTGTAAATGGCGAATTACATTTTTTTTGTACAAGGCAGTCATTGGTATAGTGAGCAGAGAGGGGAATCAGCTGCTTGTGTGACATACAATCTAAATATGGTAGGAGGGCAGTATATAAAGAAACAAAAGAAGTAAGGTAGGATTTGGGGGTACAAAGAGGGAGGAGGAGGCAATAAAAAGGAGTCAGGAAAGACTGTTAGGAAGCCAGAGGTATGGAACCACCATAACAACTAGAGATCCAAACGGGAAGAGAACAGGGCTATAACAACGAGAGGTCCAAGGGGGAGGAGGACAGGGCTGAGGCGGGAGGTGGGAGGTCAGTAATGGAGAAAAGAAAAAAAGTGGCCAAAGACTGTGGCAGGGCAGAGTCAGCATGGAAGAGCTAGTTCTAAATGGTCAGGGAGGGTGATGGGGTTTGGGTTGATGAAGGGGCATGAGGGCAGTGGCAATGGGAAGGGGTAAGGGAACGTAGTTGGTGTTTAAAGGAGAGGAATGAGGAGGAATTGCCTGAAAGGGGGGAGGGGCATCTTGTTCCTGAGGGATGGGAGCCTATAGGCATAGGCAGATTGCCTGGCTGAGAAGCAGGGTTGGGGGAGGACAAAACTGTGAGCCTCCCTGGAACACAAAGCATATGCGGAATGGTGTGTAGGGGCCAATGACAAGGAGAGATAGGGAGGGAGAAGGCCAGGAAAGTGTTTGGGGATGAGGGTGAGGGAGGCCTATGAGTGAGGGAGTGGGGAAGGAGAGTGAGGAGAGAAGACGACAGTGGTGGTTATGGGGAGGGGCATTCAATGCGAAATGGCAGAAGGAGTGGAGAAGTGTGTCTAGCCTTACAAGGGAAGAGGAAGAGGCTGTGCCATAGATTGTATCCACATAGTCTATGATAGGGAAGATCATTTTGTCAATGAGTTCCCATCTTACTGGGGGCAATAGGGAGTCCTTGTTTCGGTACAGGGCCCCTAACTTGGGGCATAACTTGGAACACAGGGTGTCAATGTGATAAGTGTAGGATAGGTGCTTGTCTAGCCAGTCACCAAGATACTTAAACTCATACAGGTACTCTGGGGGGGACCCATCAGGAATAGTGAAAGCTGTGGGGTTGGGGAATTTGGCAAGTATTTGGTATGATCCGAAAATCATTGCTACCTTCTCTTTGTTATTGACTTTGTGCTCCATAAGATTCCATCCAAAGAATAGTTGCATCCAGTCACAGCTGGAGGAGGAAATCTGTTTGCAGTGCACCAGCTCAGCTCTGCTACACTTCACTGTTGCTTACTTATTGCAACTACAAGGAAAGATGCAGTTGATTATGTGCTCCAGATGATGTACATTAATGCTGATTAATGGCATAATTCTACAGCTCTGGTTTGCCAATTGGCATGGTCACATGGCAGCAACTAATGCACTGAACATACGCCTGTCCACCACTGCCTAAATGTTGCAGCAGAAGAAGGGATCACTCCATAGAGCAGCAAAAGCAGTCAGTCAAAAACATTACAATGCAGAGCAAAACAGAACTCTGCTTTTTGCTACATCCAGAATATAACCATACACATGCATATATATAGTGCGGCATATAAAAGATTAGTTTATTACAAAAACAGCACAAAATATAAAGGCAGGTAAATACAAATTCCCCACTGTGCAAAGAAAGGTCCTGACAATCATTTTGCACACCTGTGGGTGCTTCATTTATAGTTGATGAAGCACCTGCAGGGGTGCAAAACAATCATCAGAAGCTTTTCTCACACTGGGTACTGTATTTACAGTACTTGTTATATTTTGTGCTGTTTTTGTAATAAACTAATCTTTTATATGCCACACTATATATGTGTACAGTTGCTTTCTGGGTGTAGCAAAAAGCAAAGTTTCTCTTGCTCTGCACTGCCTAAATGCCCCTCACAGCTAGATGTGCTGCTTGTTCCTGGGAGTAGGCTTTATGCATGCAGTACCCTCTTCAGCAAACATGCAGTGAGAAAGTGTTCATGATGTCTGGTGTATAGCTGCCTGAAACACTGAAAGAAATGTCTATTGGGCAGCCCACCAGATCAAGTAGAGGGAGTTCCAGATGGGGCTTACTTGCATGTGAACATAATCCCTTCCTAATCAAGGCTTGTTATTGACTCTGGAGCTGCTAATAAATGACTCCAAATATGCTAGGCTCTATGACAGACAGTAGGTTTTATAAGATTTATATGAGTACCAACCTAGTAATTCGCATTGAAAGGCAGTGAGGTCTAGACATTAGTGCACAATGCTGTAAATCTGTAAACTCAGCAGACTTGAGTTTGAAACCCACAACTGCTACTTGCATACTGTGTGACTTTGCACTAGTCCCTTAATTTCAATGTGCTCCCAGCACACCTGGAGATGAGATAAAGCTTAATAAAATTTTAAAGCCAAACATTCTAAAACAGAATACAAAACAAATAGTATCAGCAAGAGTGTCATCCTATATGGCAGGAGAGCGAAAGAGGCCCAGTCAGTCCCTCCTATGCCAAACACATTCCCTCTCACCCAGGGTGGCCCAATTGACCCTAGCCCAATGCCCGTTCACCCCCCCTTTTCTCTCACCTGAGAAGCTGAGTTCAGCTATCTGAACCATCTATAGGGGGATTTGCCATGCCTTACCCCTTGAGTAGAGCTGGGAGGTGGAACCAACCTCCAAAATAATCTACTGCTGCACTCTATTCACATATTTGCCTGAAGGTCAGAATAACATTTTTCTATTCCTTTTTGTAACCAGGTAAGGTCCAGTAGGATCAAGGCCTGTTTATAGAGATGAGTCGACCCAGGAGGAGGGTGGAGGAGAGTGAGAAGGCAGTATAGTGCAGTGGGTTAAGGCTCTGAGCTGCAGATCTGGAGACCTGGATTTGAATCTCACAGCCACCTAGGTGCATACTGTGTGATCCTGAGCAAGTCACTTACCTTTCTTGTGCTCCCAGGTCTCATCTGAAAACAAGTTTCAGCTTAGTGTACTACTCCTGGTTAAACAATGTTCCCTAGGAGCACCGAGGAAGTTGAGTGACTTGTTCAGGGTCACACAGTACACATGTTGAGGTTGTCCAAATCAAAGAGATGCAAGTCACAAGTGGGGTACCTCAGGGATCAGTCCTGGGGCCAGTCCTCTTCAATATCTTCATTAGTGACATTGCAGATGGACTAGCGGGTAAGGCTTGTCTGTTTGCAGATGACACCAAGATCTGCAGCAGAGTAGATGATCCAGATGGGGTGGGCAGAATGAGAAAAGATCTGGATAAACTAGCAAAATGGTCAGAAGGGTGGCAACTGGGATTTAATGCAAAGAAGTGCAAGATCATGCACATAGGGAAGAGAAACCCTGAAGCCACCTATAGGCTGGGAGGGGAGTTGCTGGCAGTCACAAAGGAAGAAAGAGGCTTGGGCATCATCATCACCGAAGACGTGAAATCATCCAAGCAGACTTCTAAAGCAGTAGATAGGGCTAGGGGGATGTTAGGGTGTATTAGTAGGGGTATCACAAGTCGTAAGAGGGAGGTAATAAACTCTCTTTAGAAGACACTGGTTAGGCCCCATCTGGAGTACTGCGTGCAGTACTGAAGGCCACACTTTCACAAGGACATTAACCAATTGAGGCAGTCCAGAGAAGGGCAACCAAAATGGTGCAGGGACTGCATCAGAAGACATATGAGGACAGATTAACGGAGTTCAATATGTATATCTTTGAGCAAAGGAGGGAGAGAGAGACGATATAATCGAAACATTCAAACACCTTAAGGGCATTAACAAGGTGAAAGAGTCTAACATGTTTAAATATAAGAAAAATAGCAGGACAAGAGGACACAGCATGAGAACAGAGGGAGGCTGATTAATGGGGAATGCGAGGAAATTCTTTTTCACAGAAAGAGTGGTGGATGCATGGATCGGCCTACCTTAGGAAGTGGTGGCTATGAATACAGTGCAGGGCTTCAGACAGGCATGGGATAGGCATAAGGGAGCAATGCAGACGAATATGGATAGATAGGTCATTGACAGTGTAAAGGTGTGTGGCACATTCAAAAGGTAGAAAAAATGGGCAGACTGGATGGGCTTGTGGTCCTTATCTGCTATCAACCTCTATGTTTCTATGTTTCTAAAGCTATAGTAGGTCTGCCGGATGTACCAAGCTCATTAACAGTGTGTTACTCTAATCTCTAGGTTATGCTGCCCTCCCAAAGTACTGTAAGTAATGTCGAACTTCATCAAAATGACTAGATAACACATTTGAACATTGTTCTTGTCTCCATGGAATACTCCCCTTATAGTGGAGGTAGACAAAATGCAACACTTGTAAAACAGTTTCTGCCAGTGGCATACAAACATACGAAAGCTGCCAGCAGAAAAAGGCCATTTGGTCTATCAAGTTGGCTCAATTATACAGCTAGCAACCCTATCTGCACCTGACCCTCTGTCCCTGCATCCCCCTCCCTTGGCTCTCTCTTTTGCCCTGTACCAACCCATCTTGAAGCATTCCACTGTTTTACAGGTCACCACCTCTGTTAGTAGCGTTTTCCACTCTGCCACCACCACAATCTCTGTAAGAAATTGCCTTCTCAGTTCTTTCCTAAAGCTTCTACCCTCTAATCTCATAACATGACCTCGAGTGTCCATACCCACCTCCTGAACAGTCCCTCAGTGCCTGTCCTTTTTATTCCTTTCATGTACTTGAAGGTCTCAATCATATCCCCCCTTCCCTCCTCTCCTCCAGTACATATTCAACTCTCTCAGTTTGCTTTCATAAGGTAACTCCCCCAAACCCTGGATCATCTTTGTTGCTCTGTGTTGAACCCCATCCAGTAGTCTAATGTCCCTCTTTAGATAAGGGCACCAGTACTGCGCTCAGTACTCCAGGTGGGGTCTGACCAGTGATTTATACAGTGGCAGAATCACCTCCCCATTCCTTGAGGTTATACTCCTTGCAATACAGCCCAACATTTTGTTGGCCATTGCCACTGCCTTCCTACACGGTGTCAGCATGCTGTAGAATACTGCATGGGCACAATATAATTAAGCATCAATTTCTCCAATTTGTCTTGCAGGAACACTATGTAATTAAACACCAGTTATTCCAATTTGTCCTGCATGAACACAGTGTACTTACCCATCAATTACTTCCATTTGTCCTGCAGGAACACAGTGAAATTAAACATCAGTCCAGCAGGAACAAAATGCAGTTGAACATCAATTGCTCCAATGTGTTTTTTAAGCAGGAACACAGAAAAATAAAACTTCAAGTACTCCAATTTGTCGGGCAGGAACACAATGCAATTAAACATCAATTACTCAAAGTTGTCATGCAGAAACAAGGTATAATTAAATATTAAATACCTCAGTTTGTTGTGCAGGAACACATTGTAATTAAACATCAATAACTTCATTTTTTTTCTACAGGAACACAGTGTTATTAAACATCAGTTACTCTAATTTATCATGCAGCAAGACAATGTAATCAAATATCAATAACTCCAACTGGTCATGCAGGAACCAAATGTAATTAAACATCAACTACTCCAAGGTATCATGCTGGAACACAATGTAATTAAACATAATTTACTCCAATTTATCCTGTAGGAGCACAGTGTAATTAAACACAAGTTACTTAAATTTGTCATACAGGAACACAATGTAATTAAAGCAGCAGTGTAACACTCTGGTGAAAATTTTGACCTATACTTTTTATGCTATTTTAGAATGTCCCTTATCTCCTGACTTGTATGATACCCTTCTTTCCACAATCTGAGTCTGCTTTAGTACTTTTTTCATGTCTGAAAAATTAAAAGGAGCACTCCTTTTAATATGGTTCAGACCAGGTTTTCATCAGTATTTGCAGCTGTTTTTGAACAACTATTGTTTTGTAAGGTCAGAGAGCACTTCCTGCTCCATACAAGTTAAGTTTAGTCGCAACAGAAGTGATATATAAACAACTGATGGACAAAAACAGCTGAAAATACTGATGAAGACCTGGTTCACACCATATTAAAAGGTTAGCTCATTTTTTTATTTCAAACATAAAAAAAGTACTAAAGCAGACTCAAATTGTGGAAAGCAGGGCATCATACAAGTCAGGAGGTAAGAGGCTATCTAAAATAGCATAAAAAATATAGGTCAAAACGTTCACCAGATTCTTACAGTGCTGCTTTAAACATGAATTTCTCTAATTTGTCATGCAGGAACAATATAATTAAGTAACAATTACTCTAATTTGTTCTGTAGAAACATGATGTAATTAAACAATAATTACTTCAGTTTGTCATGCAGGAAAGTATGACATGCTTATCACATAGTGGTGCATCCTGAAAGACTTCACTGTACCTCTACTTCTATTTCAGGTCACTGTCCCTTTACTCTTTATTCAGATCATCTACCACACCATTTCCTTTTGCTGTGTATGCACCACTTTGATCTCCACTTACCTTATAGTTTGATAACCTAAAGTTAGCTACTTTCTCCATGGGTTTTCCATGCAATATGAAGTTGATGGCCATGATGATACCCAAATATACTTCATCAACCACATGGCCTCATCTTCTCCTGCTATCTTTCTGTACACCTGTCACCTGTATGTAAAAGTATAATAACTGGGGAGTATTTTCTCCCATACAGAGGACCAGTTATAATTCACGATAATAGCAAACACAGCCTAGTGTTCCATCGCTCTATGCATGCATAGACTGCCTCCCTCCATCACACATTTCCATTGGCACGCAGTAAACAGACTTCAGTAAGTGCTTTCACAAGCTCCTTTAGAAAACAGTTGCTGTTCAGTTCCTTTATGTCATGTGTTGGGGAAATTGCACAAATAAAAGTAAAACTGTGTACCAGCCCAATTTTTTTACTGGAACCACTGTTCTATAATTGCTGAGTGGCATTTTCAAGGTGAGAAAATGCTACCAAGCAATTAAATAAAACAAAACACGGGTAGTGTGTAAAAGTCAGATTTTACACATGCCCTCAGTATTAGATGCTTGGATGAACCCCTTGAGCTTAGCTCTTGGGGTTTATGTAACGTCCAACATTTAAGATGTTTATAAAATACTGGTAATACACATTACCCTATGTAGTATTTTATATGTAATTAATTCCATAACTAGTTATTTCTAAATAGTCCATACACTAAACTGTAACTAATTTTAGCTCTATGTCTGCATATCTGTTTTGTACAAAACGGTATGTCTGTGAATTGTGAACAGCATCTTATATTATGAAATGGGTAAAAAAAAATCTAGGAATCTGCTTGGCTGAGGACCTTGGAGCCCCATGATGATATCCCTGTACAAGAATAGAGGAAAAATGTTCTGTCACCTTTCCTAAGCTGTTTACTAACTAAATAAATTGCTAACACACATTCCCACACTATTCATGGCTGTCTGTCATCACTTCAGCAAACACAACCATGTCACATTAATGTCAACTCCACATAGCCACTTCCTCCTTGTACAGTAGATGGTCTCCACTTTCCATAATAAAAAGAAACAAAAAAAAAAAGACTACACTACCACAACAAAATAAATCTCTTTCCCTGACACTGGTTAAAAGTTAAAAATACCTTTATTGTAGACCTCAGGACATCTGGGGCTAGTCTTAGATGTCCTGAAGTCTACAGTAAAGGTATTTTTAACTTTTAACCTGTGTCAGCATAAGCCATTAATTTTTGTGTGGCTATGTAACCATTTTTAATACTGTATTTGCTATGGTTTAGTTGCTGTTAACTCCAGCTGTACTGTGAGCAGTCACTACTTGCTAGCCTGGTCTACACTCTCCCCCTGACTAAATCTATTTATTGCTGTGAAGTCTTCCCTCCCAAAGCTGACTACGACTTTCATGTTCTTGGCATTTAGCATTTCTTATTAATGGGGGCCACCATACTCTCAGAACTAGAAGAAAATACTTTCCTTCTTGTTCTGTGGCTGGCCACACCATATAAGTAGAATTAATACATGTGCCACAGTGTTGCCAACCATGGACTTCAGATATGAATCAGTGCTGTGTCTCTGTCCCACTCTTTGCTCTGTGCCATCTGTCTCTGTGCTCACCACTACAGCTTTCTCTTCTCAGCACTTGAACACAAGCCAGTGCTAACTGCAGTGTTTCTCTCAACCAGCCACTATATATTCAAGTTTTCTTTATGCTGTACACATTATGAGGCACCCAGAGGCCCTTGGATTTGGCATCATAAATAAAATTGCCTTGCCTGCTATAATTCACAAGTGAAAAAAATGTAAATGACATCTCAACATACGTAATGGATAGTGTGTGTGGGGGGAGGAGACAAATTTCAACTGCTCATTGAATCCACAAGACACAGCATTAAAGTTCTACTGCCAGTAATTTCTTTCCATAAAGACTGTTGGTGCCACCTACTGCACAGAAATAGGGCTTTTTTCAACTTGCTAATTTTGTATGATTTTTTTCTTTGTTAATAAATTTACGATTCCATGTTGGAAGAGGTCATCTCATTGGTGACAGTGGGCAGCTTTAAGAGAGGCTGGGATAGGCATAGGGGGAAGGTCAGAATCATGGGTAGGGAGGATGGGAGGAATGGGAAGGGAAGGCAAGGACATTAGCTCAAGCTGTGGACCCTGCAATATAAGCAGACTTGATAGACCAAATGGCCTTCTTCTGATGGCTTCTTAGACCCATTAGCCTCACCTCAGTAACAGGAAAAATATGGAGAGTTTTGCAAGGAATAACATCCAACAATACATAGAAGAAAGGGGACAGATAGACACAGCTCAACATGGCTTCAGCCAAGGAAGATCATGCTTGACAACTTAATGCAGTCTTTTGAGCCTGTCAGCTCAGCCTTAGACAAAGGACTGCAGGAAGATGCAATATATTTGGACTATTTGAAAGCCTCTGGTTCAGCATCATATAAGGAAATAGTTAAACAACTAATAAAACAAGAACTTTACCCCTTTGTGGTATGATGGGTCGAGTCATGGCTAGACAGCAGACTTCAATGTGTATGTATCAGAGGCCACCAATCGGAATGGAAGTTAGTGACAAGTGGAGTACCACAGAGGTCAGTGTTGGGACCACTGCTTTTTAACATCCTTATTACATTTATGCAGACATCTGACTTTCGATTATCATATTAAGTAAAGGCTAAAACAATGCAGCAAAATCATTGTATGCATCATGAGAAACATTAAAAGTAGGAAGAGAGAAGTGATCATACCATTATGCACTATATTGGTTAGACCACACATTGTTTAAATTTTTTATTTAAACATTTAGTAACCAGAAAAGGCACACTGAGCCAAGGCCTGATTCCGGGTGTGGGGGGAGGGGGAAGAGGATTACAAAACATTAACAACTTACAATAAGCAATATTACAAGACAGTTTGGTAGCAGCAAATAGAAGAGCAGTTACAGAGTAATAACTTTAAAACACATGGTAAGATTTCATTCTAAAAGACATACATGCTAAGGCTGACCAAAGTAGCTATATGACATCGAGAGCAGCTTTGTAAGTGCTTTAGAGGCAGAGATCTAGAAAGCCAGTAGGGAGCAACTGGATTGCTTCAGTTATGACAGAGATGGGAGGGAGGATGGAGGCTCAGTTGTTGCTTGATGGCAGAATGGGAGGAGGAGTTCCTTGTGGGGGAGAGTTTGTGCCATAGATTGGGTAGCCAATATGATAACATGGAATACCGTGCACCCTTTGTCTCAGTACAACACAAGGGAGCATGAAACAAATGGAAAGGGTACAAAAAAAACAGACAAAAAAATTAAAATGGTTATAATCAAAACCTACAAGGAAAGATTAGAATCCTTGGTGCTTTACTCTATAGAATACAGAAAAATGCAGGGAAATTTACGCTATGTATACAAAGCTTTCAAAAATTAAAAAGTATGGCTAACATCTGGATTATGCAGAAGTAAAAATGACAGACAGACTAGATCACATGAATTGCAACTTAAAGCTGAAACAGAACACAAAAACAAGGTGCATGGAGTAATCAGAGGGTGGTAAGTGTCTGGAATGCCTTGCCAGCATCAGTAGTGCTAAATAACACATTGAATCAGCTTAAAGGGGAACTAGACACCTATATGGGAATGGATTGAATTACACATTTCCACTGATATGTGGCAAATCACTAAGGCTAATGCTGAAATAATTGTAAAATACTATGAAACTATGAAACATATCCAAATGTAACCAACTTTCAAACTTTTAAACTTCTATACCACATGGTTATTTCCAAAAAGTTCATATTTACTGCTTTAAATGGCATTGAGTTGTTAATCTTTCACAACATTTAGAAATTAATTTTTGCAAGAATATACACTAAAAACATATAATCCCCTGAAACTTTAAAACTACAGAATGCAATGCCATTAAATTTGGCAACAATCAATCAATCAATCAAAGTCTTTATTTAACCAAGCGTTCACCGTTGAGCAAGCTCATTTTTGAGGTGGACCTGGGTTTGTTAACAAGGAACAAGGGACAATATACATGGGATGCAACACAAGAAAATAGTAATAATACAAGTAAAGTGAGATACAATAATACAGTATATACAAAGTATCAGCAGGTAGCAATGACAGTAGTATATGTCTGGAACAGAAGATACAGCTAGTTTTGGGTAGAACACAATTTTTCATAAAAGTAAAGAAATATACATATCAGGTGTACTGAACACAAATAAAACCTAATATAAAAAGATATATAGTGATACGGTATGGAGAATTTAGAGCTGGAACAAGGGTCAAAGGAATGTGGAAGGGACAGATATGGGGGTAGAAAAAGGGGAGAGGGAAGAGTCGATTATAGATGTGATCAGTCTTTTAACAGTAGTAATTAGAGAGTGCTTGGACTTATAGGAGTCACTATTTAGGGTAGACAGGCACAGGACTCCTTATTATGATGTAGATATAGAGATTTAAACGATGCTAGGCTGATGGGGTGAGTTAATTTCAAAGTTTTTTGCAGCTTGTTCCACAGTTGAGGGAGCACAAAGCTGATGGCTGCTCTGCCAATGCGAGATTCTGCTTTGTAAACATAAAGGTAGATTTAAGAGGTGCTTCTCAGGGCATACTTCCCCAGACTGCACAAAGGTAAACAGACAGAGATATACTGGGGCAGTTTATCTGAGATAGCTTTGTATGTCCAAACCACAGCATTTTTTTGCCATCTGTAAGCAAGGGATGACTATCCTACTGCCGTGTACAATGCACAGTGGTGGGTTGAGTATGGAAGACCCATGCTAAATCTTATGACTCTGTGATAAAGCGTATCGAGTTTGGCTAGGGTACCTGCAGGTCCCTGACTATAAAGAAAGTCTGCGTAATCCAATAAGGAAAGAAAGGTAGTTTGAACCAGTTTCAGTTTAGCGTCTCTTGTGAGGAGATTATTAATCCTAAATAACAGACCAAGTCTTTGTCTAAGTTTCTTTGCCAGTTCTTCTAAGTGATATGTAAAAGTAAGTCTATGGTCTAGCCAGACCCCCAGGTACTTGAACTTTGGTACGTAGCCCAACTACTCACCTAGAATGGTAGTGATCTGCAGGAGTGTCCCAGCAATTGCAGGATTTATTGCATTTTGAAGGGGTGAGAGGAACATTGCTTTGTTTTTTTTTGCATTTAAGAGCAGTTTCTGGTTTACAAGCTGATGTTGCCGCAGATTAAATTCATTTTGAAGGGCTTTACAGGCCCCTTCAGGTGTGGGGCTACTAGCATAGAGTACTGTATCTTCTGCGAATAGGTGTATTTGTGTTTCTTTGATGGGGGCATCTACATTGTTAATATAAATGGTGAAGAGCAAGGGACCAAGAATGGAACCTTGCGGTACACCCCTCAATAGGGGTTTTGGTGGAGAAACTTTCCCTTCTGCTTTTACTTGTTGAAGTCGTCCTGAGAAGTAGTTGGAGAACCTTTTAAGGGATAGGGAATCCAAACCAATGTTCCGGAGGGACGACAGAAGCAGTCTGTGATCAACGGTATCGAACGCCTTGCTTAGGTCCAAGAAAACTGCACAGACAAAGTTTTTTTTGTCGAATTCAAGCTGCCAGTAGTTTCTCACCTCAGCTAGAGCAGAGATTGTACTGTGCTGTGCTCTAAAACTGGATTGTTACGGGTTGAGCAATTTTTCTGATTCCAGGTACATCTGAAGCTGGAAGTTCACTATTTTCTCCAGCATCTTTGACAGGATTGGAAGTAGGGAGAGTGGCCTGAAGTTATTGAGGTCAGTAGAATCTCCTGACTTAAACAAAGGGATCACAAGTGCATTTTTCCAAATGGGAAGTAGGTAACCCTGGGACAAGGATAAGTTGAAGAAATGAGTAATTGGGACTGCAAGGACACGGTAGCCAACCTTTAAGAAGTACAGGACAATGAGGTCGGCCCCAGCACTTTTCCTAGTGTCCAGCTGAAGGAGAAGATCTTCGACTTCTTTCAGGGAGGTAGGCTGCAGAGAGAAGGATGGACTGGGGATGGGTTTTTCTTGTGTAACCAATCTAAGTTGTTAGTGGAGGATATTCATGGGAGAAGAGTCAAAGGCTAACCCTGCAGTGTCAAAATGATTATTGAGAGCATCGAGGATAGACGGTCTGTCGGAGATGACAGTATTGTCGATCAATAATTTAGTAGGTAGGGAATTTACAGTGGTGTGACCTTCAATGTCTTTGATAGTCCTCCAGAATTTGGAGGCATTTCTTGAGAAGCTCTCCAGCTGAAAGCAGTAGAAATTAGCTTTGGCTTCTCTGACCATTTTGGTGCAAAGGTTCCTCGCCCTTCGGAAAGAATTCCAGTCATTTATTAAATTAGGTTTCCTAGCAGTTCTCCAGAGAACATCTCTACTCCACAAAGCATCTTTCAGGTCTTCTGTAAACCACCGACAGGATTTGCTTCTGGCACAAACTTTTACTATGGGAGCATACTTGTTGAGAGCCCCAGCACAATTTTTGAGAAAATATCATAAGCCGTATTCAGGGACTTGGCTAGATAGAAGTCTTGCCATCGCATGGAGTCTCTAAGGTCTGATATATACCCATGGAGATCAAAGTTGCATATGCACCTTTTAAAGGAGAAGTTTGGTACAGTTGTGGATTTAAGAGTGGATCTTACACATGCAATGAAGCAATGGTCGCTAATATCAGAGAAAAAGATGCCAGCGTGGGAGAATAAATGGGGTTTGTTAACTAAAATGATATCTAAGAGAGTACTGTTATTAGGGTTGAGCTTGTTAGGACGAGTAGATTTGTTTATTAGCTGTGACAACCCAAGGGAATCACAGAACATTTTAAGTGGGGTGGATGCACTGGAGAGCCAGTCTAAGTTGAAGTCCCCTAGTATAATACACTCTGAAGATGCCAAACCCAGGATGTTTTTGAGATATTTTAACAACTGTAGTCCAGCTGATGGGGGTCTGTAGCATCCTATTATACATAATGAGACACCGGTGGCAATTTCAATCTTTAATGACAAGCTTTCAAATTCTTTTGGGACAGAGGTTGAGTCATTTATGGAGGTAGGGAATTTATCCTTGATGTAAATAGCTATCCCACCACTTCTGGTTTGCCTGTCGGCTCTGAACAAAGAGTAGGAGGGGATGTTAACTCCGTTGTTACTGGTCACCAGTTGGAGCCAGGACTCAGTAATCACCACAACATCCGGAGCAGTATGACATACCCAGGCCTGAACAGAAGTGATTTTTTTTTAATAGGCTACATACATTGACATGCAAGAATGTCAAGTGTCTGTACTTAAAATTTCCCTAGTTTGCTTCTGACAGAGAGTAGCAAGAGAAAGGTGGCAGTTGCTAGAACTCCTCTATTGGGACTATATATCCCTCCCTCCCTCCCACCAGTCCGCCCCCACACCCTTAGCCAGTTCCACTTTTACAGGCACTGAACTTGACTGACAAGAGGAACTTCCTGTTTGGGAGAGGGAAGGGTGTGATCACAGAGTCAGAAAAGAGTCACCATCCTACAATGAAAAGAATAGGTCTTCCTCACCCTCTAACTGCTGGAGGGCTGTCTCTGAGCAAGTAAGAAGGATACTACTGAGGAATACAGGAACTTCCTGTCCCAGAACAGGAATAGTAGGATCTGTAAAGGTATGGAGGTAGTAAGAAGGCAGTATAGCGCAGTGGTCTAAGGCTCTGAGCTGCAAATCTGGTGACATCCAGCAGACCAGACCTGGGTTTGAATCCCACAGCTTCCACTTGCATACTGTGTGACCCTGAGCAAGTCACTTAACCTCCTTGTGCTCCCAGGTCACTCCTGTAAAAAAGCTTTCAGCTAAGTGTGCTATACCTGGTTAAACAACTAAATAAATAAATAAATAAATAAAAAAAAAGAAAGTAGGGAGAGAAAACAAACAAACAAAAAAAAAATAAATGGAGAGAGGAAAGAATAAGTATACAAAAAACAGTTCAGGGGCCACAAATAAGACATGATGAGACGTGACAGTGCAGTGGCTGTGGAGTGGCAGACTTCTGGAAGATGTTCTGGAGGATGCATTGTTGTCACATCTGCAGGAACCTCTCTGGGCTGAGCGAGGAGTTTGCTTGTCTCCAGGCTGAGTTGACCAGGATTTGGGGGACCTCCTCTCCAACCCAGGGACCACCAGGGCCAACGCCACTGCCTCAGAAGTTGTCAAGAAAGAGGAGTGATTGCACTATGGTGGAATCAGGGAGGGTAATGGTGGAGGAACAGAGGTGAATCCCTCCAGTTGTACCTCTCCACAATTTGCACACTGTTTTTGCAGAGCATGGTTAATCTATGGAGGCACCTGCAGTGGAGACCAAGGAGCATGTTGGGAACCTCCACAAAGAAGAACCACAGAAGGGTGGCACAGGACCCCACAGGGGAAGGAAACAACTCCTGTTGGGGGACTCAGTAGTTAGTGGGTAGAACTGATGGAGGGAGGAGAGAGGGAGGTGAGGTGCCTGCCTGGCACCATAACTTGGAGGGACAGGGAGCAAATCCTCATGATCACGGGAGCAGTTGAACTGTGGAGGGAGCTGGACATCATTGTTGAACTAGGGATAAATGACCTGGCTGGGAATGGGATCAGAGCAGCGCAGTAGGAGTTTGTGAAGTTGTAAAGGGACCTTTCACAATTAGCATGCATGGTAACCTTCTTGGAGGTGCTGCTGGTTTACGGCATGCATGAGGCTAGGGCGTACAGCACCATGGAATTCAATCAATGGTTGAAAAACTGGTGAAGAGCTCAGGGTTTTGGCTTCATTGGGGACTGGGGATCCACATAGGGGGATGCAGGTCTATACTGGCTTTATGGTCTGCAACTGTCCTGAAGGGGAACCAGGATCCTAGGTGATAGGTTTAAATGCTTCATTGGAAAGCATTTAAACTAGCAAAAAAAACCCCAAAAAACAGGGTAGTCAGGTAAACACCAAGATAAAGAAGTCGATAGAGAGAAGGGCAGGCGTAAATGGAGAAATAGGCAAAGGCAGTAAGGACGGGGAAGGTGCTAAAAGGGGAAAGGCCATCAAAAAATAGAGGGCAGTGAGTACCAATGCCCGTAGTTGGGGTAACAAGCTCCCTGATCTAGTGGCCTTGATGGAAGAGGGATGCCTGGATATTGTGACAGTCTCAGAAACATAGTACACAGAGAACCATGACAGGGATGTCAACATACCAGGTTACACAGCCTGTAAGAGGGACAGGGAGGGTAGAAGAGGAGCAGGAGTAGCTCTCAATATAAGGGAAGGGATCAAAGCAACAGAACTAAAGGGTAAGCAGGGAGAAGAGGAGGCACTGTGAGTCACCATGGAGACAGGAAATGGCTCCACAGTCTGCACAGATGTTGTATATAGACCCCCATCTCAGGGAAGGAAATGGACAAAGAAATGATAGAAGACATCCTTAGGATGGCAGAAAAAGGGGAGATGTTGTTGATGGGGGACCTGAGTATACCATATGTTAACTGAAGCACCTTTGCTGCAGCAATATTCAAGAGCAGGGTCATTTTCAATGCCCTGCAGGGGCATGTCTCAGACAGCAAGTGTTGTAACCCACCTGGAAGGAGCAATCTTAGACCTGGTAGTCTCAAATGGGGATGGAGAGATAATCTCAAATTTAGAAGTGGATAGCCATCTGTGAACAAGTGATCACCAAACAGTGTGGTTCATGATAAACACAGCTGTAGAGTCAAGCCATACACAAGTGAGAGCACTGGACTTTGGGAGAGTGTCTCAGAAAAGTACTAGCAAACAGACAAGAAGGAGGGGTGGAGGAACAATGGGGAAACATCAAAACTGCCATGACGGAGGCAGCAAGCCTTTGTGTGAAGCAAATAAACAAATCAAAATGAAGGGAAAAATACTATGGTTCTCAAAAGAGGTGGCGGGAAAGGATAGGGAGAAAAAGATAGTATTCAGTAAGTATAAGGAAACACAGAAAGAGTAGGACAGAGAACCGTACCAGTCAAAGATGAAGGAAGTGGGAAAGGCAGTCAGAACAGCAAAGGCCCAAACCAAGGAAAATATAGCCAACTCAGTTGAGAAGGGGGATAAAACCTTTTTATAGGTACATTAGGGAGTGAAGAAAGACCAAGGGAGGGATACTGAAGCTTAATAAAGGGGAGGATGACTGGGTGGGTGGAGAGAGTGTGACAGTGAAAAAGCAGGGATACTGAATGAATACTTCTGCTCAGCATTTGCAAAAGAAGAGGGGGAGGTAACTAATCCAATTAATAGAAGCACTGTGGATAGGGGGTCGATACCAGTCCATTCACAGAAGAAAGGTTTCTGAAAGAACTTCTAAAACTGAAGCTGGTCAAAGCAATGGGCCCTGATGGGAATCGTCCCAGAATTCTAAAAAAAAAATAAGGGGAGAACTAATGACACCACTGACTACCCTTTTCAACAAATCATGGGAGGATGGTGTGGTACCTAAGGACTGGAGGAAGGAGGATGTGATTCAACTTCACAAAAGTGGGAGCAAAGCAGAGGAAGGAAACTACAAACCTGTCAGTTTGACCTCAGTAGTAGGGAAAAAGATAGAATCACTTCTGAAAGAAAGAATTGTTCAGTACTTAGAGGTCAGTGGGGCACAGGACACAGTGTAGCATAGATTCACAGCGGAACTGTCATGTCAGATGAATCTAATAGATTTCTTTGACTGGGTGACTAAAGTAGTAGACCAGGGAGGTGCTGTGGACATGGCCTACCTAGACTTAGCAAGGCATTTGACACAGTCCCACACAAAAGATTAACAAACAAATTAGCCAGCCTGGGTAAAACATTGGCTGGTCAACAGGACACAGAATGTAATAGTAAACAGAGTTCACTCTGAAGAAAGGGGGGGGTTACTAGAGGGGTACCGCAGGGTTCAGTACCGTATCTGGTCCTTTTTAATGTCTTTATAAGTGACATTGCAGAGGGACTGGAAGGAAAAGTATGCCTCTTTGCAGGTGATGCAAAGATCTGCAACAAGATTGATACACAAGTGGGGTGGTGGAAAGGATGAGAAGGGACTTGGCAAGGTTGGAGGAATGGTTAAAAGTATGGCAGCTTAGACTAAATGCAAAGAAGTGCAAAGTAATGCAACTGGGAAACAAAACCCAGGGGAGGAGTACACAGTGGGGGAGGGGTATTAACAATAACAAAAATGGATGCAGGCTATGTAAGGATTGCACCCAGTAAATTGTGATCCAGGGAACTTGACATACAGTATGTGCAAGTTTGGGACTTAGAGATACATAAAAATATGTAGTGGAGGAATACAATGTCTGGGGCACCTGGAAGGAAGAATTCTGGCTACTCCAACATGATAGGTTGATATGACATGGAGTAACTGACATTTTAAAGGAGTTTGTCACTGTAAAGAACAAAGAGGATATCTGTGGGATCAGTAGTTCTGTTGAGTCAGTCTGGCTATGCTAAGAGAGAAGCAAGGTAAAATAGTCACCCAGACAGGACCAGCAGGACTACAAAAAGCTGACCTCAGCTTATGAAAAGAAGCAGTGATGCATGCACTGTGACTGTTAAATTCCACAAAAAGAATTACTGATGCTTCCTCTATATGCTAAAATAAATGCTGAATTTCAGAAAATGTTATCAATATTTTTTTCTACCGTAAATTTAAAACTGCTAAACCAATTTATCCAGTTGTGTTAGATACCAGGCTACACTGACATGAGACACACATGTCAAATAATACATCTTTGCCTCCAAGATCAGAGAAGATACAGACATCCACACTTCTGGGAGTTTTCACACAGTTTTGTAAATGGTTGTATAGTAAAATTCTGAACCCCCTGTAACTTAAAAATATATAATTATATTATCTCCATATTTAGATGATTCTATAACCTTTACATGAAGGGTATTCATGCTTATATACATAGGTCGAGCTCTGTAAGTGCCTGTTATATGCAGATAAATGTTTAATTACATTTCTCGCAAAACATAAAAGGCAGACTTTCAGCACATGAAATTTTAAGACGAATCAAAATGTCATGGCATTTGATATATTTTTAGAACAGCTATCATCAAGTAATCATGCCAATGTTACATTCTGTACCAATAGGTATATGCAAATAAAACATGTCATGAAATTTCTGACATAAATATAAAATGGCAGATTTTGAGCACCTATAATTTTGAAACAATCCATCCTAATGTCATGAAATTAGACACATTGTTAGAACAGCTATCATCAAGGAATCATGCCAATGTTACATTCTGTACCAATAGGTATATGCAAATAAAACATGTCATGAAATTTCTGACATAAATATAAAATGGCAGATTTTGAGCACCTATAATTTTGAAACAATCCATCCTAATGTCATGAAATTAGACACATTGTTAGAACAGCTATCATCAAGGAATCATGCAAAATTTAATATATCTGACCCAATAGATGGATGAGGTATATGTAGATAAAAATGTTTATGAAATTTCACACAAAAATGTAAATCACTGATTTTGAGCTCGTTTAGATTTGCAACAATCCATCCTCATTTTCCTGATATTTAGAACATCAGTAGAACTCCTCCAAAAAGTATGCATGCCATATGTTAGAGTTATACTTTAATAGATGGTCATGTTATGACAAAACTGCTCCCATGAGGTGCATTGGACCCACTTGGAGGTCACGAGGGTCCCTGGACAACCTTCCCCCACCTCCCTTTGATGACTATAGAACACTGCTCCCACGAGGCGCATTGGACCCACTTGGAGGTTACGAGGGTCCCTGGACAACCCTCCCCACCCCCCATTGCTGACTACAAGTACACGGGGATGAATAATAGGCGTGCTGCGCTCCGTGCTCTTTGGACTCAGGAGAGCTTGTGGAGGAGCTTGAAGGTGCCATTTTTTAATTTGCTACCTGTCTGCACAGATGTGAAGACTGCTTATTTTATAATCAGCCTTCTGTAACAGCGAATTCGCTGCACCTTAATGCAAATTTAGCGTAAATGCCCAGATCTTTTGCTTTAAATCACAGCCTTAATAATGTTTTCTGTTCTATTTGTATACTTCCGAGAATCAGCTCTCTGTAGAAGTGCATTTTCAGCATCTTAATGAAAATTAGTGGAAGCACCTGGTCTCTTGCTTTAACTGCAGTCTAAATTACCGTACCGGAATCGTACAGGGAGCTGAAACTTGAATCTGCAGTACTCTCGGGAAAGCCATGAACCTTTAGAAGTGCTAGTACTTGAATTTAAATGCACAGGGCTTGTATAGGACTTACCAAACAGCCAATGTTAAATTTTCTAATCCAGAATGTATCAGTGCACTGAAATTTGTACGGCAGCACTCTAGGGAAAGCCGAGAACTTTAAAGAGTGCTTGTACCTGAATTTAATCTGTTTAAAACTTTAAACCGGAATACCACAGAGCCACATCACTCTCTCTCTGTACCCCAACCCCCTAAACCCACCAAAAAAAAAATACTTAATCAGTGTACCTCTCTCCTTTCTCCTCAGAACACTGCTCCCATGAGATGCGTTGGACCCACTTGGAGGTCGCGAGGGTCCCTGGACAAACCTCCCCAACCCCCCATTGTTGACTACAGGTATGCGGGGACGAATAGTAGGTGTGCTGCGCTCCGTGCTTTTTGGACTCAGGAGAGCTTGTGGAGGCCCCGCTGACTCAAGTGTCAGCTCTCCACTGCCCCCGCCACCACCCTTGGTGAGCACTCCATTTTATAGGGCTCAGTAACCAATCAGCCCATTTCTTCATCTGCAGCTTATATTGATCAGCCACTAGGGGCATATGCTGCTTTCACCTCATCAACAGCAGGTTTCAAATGGCAGTGATTCTAGCTCTGCCTACCATGTTAACCCTACTCCTGATTAACATCCAGATACCTCATCAAGCAACTGCACCTACCACTTTCCAGGGCCACACACCACTTATACTCCGTCTATGGCTGCCTGGCTGGCAGTCACCTCTAAACTCAACACTTGAGTCCTCCTCATGACCCCAACCTTTACCTTCTGCCCCTTGCCTTGTCCACTAATACTGGCCACACCCTTACTTGCCAGCCTCCCTATCCCCACATTCCCCACTCTTAAAGGGCCCCCGGGTGGTAGCTTACATCCCAGCAAGACATCTAAATGGCACCCTATATGCAGGATCTTCCTCCTCCTCCACCTCCTGCTCACATCAGGTAATGTGCACCCAAACCCTGGCCCTGCCACAACCACCATACCAACCCTCTCCCCAACCAGCGGACTATGTATTGCCACCCTTAATGTCTGCAGCCTATCAAAAAAGTGGGACTCCTTCCAGGGCTGGGTCTACCAACATCAGCTGGATATTATTGCACTCACTTAAACCTGGCTCTCCCCATTGACCCCTGATTCGTCTTTAAATCTCACAGAGGTACAAACCCATACCAGGCGGATCAGAAGGTAAAATCGTGGGGGGGCTGCGCTGTATATACTAAAGAGGTCCTACGTGGTCAGCTACTCCCCACTCCCCAACTGCATCCTGGCCCACAGATCCTCACTGTAAAAATCACTCTGGGAACAACTAAATTCCCCCCCCTCACTCCTCATCATCATGGTCTATATCCCTCCCAGGGAACAGAAAGTGGCCTTCCACTCCGTTCTGTTCTACCTGGCTACACTTCCACCACAAGCTGAGAAAATCATACTAGGGGACTTTAATATTAACTGGCTGGACAAAGCTGCCACACCATTCTTAGATGCTGCTACTGCCCAGGACCTCACGCAGGTTGTCACATCCTCCACCAGATTGCACCAGCGCACCGGGTCCTCCTCCCTGCTGGACTTGGTGTTCACCAAACGCCCTACAAAAATTGTCAGTACAACAGTACTCCCAAATGCCCTTAGTGACCACTCCCCAGTACTCTGCCGTTGGACATGCAAATCCCCCAAATCCCCCCATAGATTTATCTATCAGCACAAACTTGGCCCAGGAAAACTTGCGCAACTCAAAATCTATCTCAGGTCAATGGACTGGTCCATTGTCATGAATACCACTGACACTGACCTAGCCCTAAACCTCTTCATCCTCTCCTTTAACACCATCTGTGACAAATTTACCCTGATCACTAAAAGAGTGGCCAAGGAAACCCAGCGCTGTGGGTCAGTGAGCACCTCCTGGATCTCATGCAGACCAGAGACTCCCTATGGCACCTATCTAATGAGACTGGCCTGCCAGCTGACAGGCAGAACTATAGAGAAGCAAGAAACAAATGTGCATGGTCCTTGCGCAAAGCAAAAGCTGAGTACTACCAGGCCTCACTCACCAAGTCCTGGGGCTCAGGACGAAAGTTCTGGGACAATATCAAAGACCTGTGTGGAAAAGCTCCCAACACCACCCCTAGCCAGATCAGGGTTGAAGGGTGCTTTACATCTGATCCAACCCGTATGGCCGATGCCTTCAATGACACCTTCTCCAATCTAAGCCTGGTTCTCCCACCTAACTTCTTTGACCCTCCCCCAGTCACCCCCCACCCTCCCATCAATCCCACCCTTTCGTCTGCGTGTCATCTCTCCCAAGGGTGCAAAGCCTTATCTCAGGAGGGCACTAAGTCACTCCCGGTATAGCAGTGACACTTTAGACTTGAAACTACTTCGACTCTCTCTCACTGAGGTGCTCGACCCCCTCACCCATATACTAAACAGCTCCTTATGCCAAGGGAAATTCCCCTCCTGCTGGAAATCTGCCCATATCATGTCGATTTTCAAAAGTAGAGACCATGCCTTCACTAGCAACTATCGACCTATCTCTATTCTTCCTCCCCATCCAAGGCTCTTGAGAGGATAATCTCTGACCAGCTAACGGACCACCTGAACAAATACAACCTGCTTAGTACACAGCAACATGGCTTCCAGTAGGGCCATAGTACCACCACTGCCCTTCTGGAACTCACCTCACACATCCACTCCACTCTAGATAGAGGACAAATCACAGGGGATGTATTCATAGATCTTACTAAGATGTTCGACACCATCAACCACCCGCTCCTGCTATCCACTCTGACCAGCACGGGATTCTCTCCAGATGCCCTTGGTTGGTTCTCTGACTACCTGTCAAACCACTCCCAGCAGGTAAAGACAGGAGACACAGTCTTTAGTAGGCTACCTGTCCTCTCAGGTGTCCCGAAAGGGTCCATCCTCGGTCCGTTACTATTCAGTCTCTTTCTAAATTCCCTCCCAAGACCTATTCCGGGAACCTTCTCCTCTATGCAGATGATGCCGTACTCCATACACCCAACACTGATCCTTTACAGCTCCACCTCTCCCTCCAGTCCTCCTTCAGCTCTGCCAAAAAATTGCTAGCCTCCCATCGTCTTGTCCTGAACTATTCCAAGACTAAGGTTATGTACTTTTCCCACCATTTAATACTAGAAAGGTACTTTGTCCACAACTGAGGACTGCCAACCATACCCCCCTTTACCAGGTGGACTCCTTCAGATATCTTGGCTTAACACTCAACCCTGCAGTCACTTTCCACCAGCATATCCACCTCCTGTCTACTGCCCTCAATGTGCGGCTCAGGTTCCTGTATTGCCTCAAACACTGCTTTACCCCAAATTCATTAAGGCTAGCTGTCTCCTCCTTAGTTCTCTCCCTACTAGATTATGGCCTAGTCATCTATGGGGCAGCTAACTCATCGGCACTCAGCAGACTACGTGTCTCCCTAAATAAAGCTTGCCACCTCACCTTGGGCTGTGACTGGCTAACTCATATATGCACACTGTACAATGCTACCAACTGGCTGAACCTTGACAACAGGATTAGGTTCCACACATGCCTCATGGCAAAAAAAATTGCCCTTGGTCTCTGCCCATCAGGTCTCGCTCCACTAATAAGACCAGCCCAGTCAATTAAGCACACTTGTAGCTATGGTAAGCACCTCCTCTCTGTCCCCCATTGTCGTACATCCCTACACCAGAGGTCCTTCAGCTACAGAGCCCCATCCTGGATGAACAGTCTACCCACTCTGCTTGCAAATGAGAACAGACTAGGATCATACAAAACCACCCTCAGAGCCCACTTACAGTCCTCGAACCACTGTGATTGCCTCTGACCAATCCTTCATCTAAACAACCGTCCTAGACTGCGGCCGGCACCCCAATGCGTCCCTCTTGTTTAGCTCTGCACTAATATGCCATTTGTTTTGCATGTTTGCTCTAACTTGACCTAGATCTCCCTCTGTGAGACCTACAAATGCCTCTGTAACAACTGATAATGTAACTACTGTACCTGACTATGTACTGCTGTACTGCTATGTAACCTCTCTTCTTGTATGTAATATTTGTGACGTGGAACCTTTGTAAAGGAGTTTTTGACTCAAAGGTATTTCCGAATCTCCAATAAAAACAAAACATTTTTTTAAATCCCACACAATTCCACTGCAATGATGTGAAATTTCATGGAATTTCATGAACTTTCATCAACATTCCATGAATTCGGAATTTTCTCATTCTGCACAGCTCTACTAATGGGACAATCCAGCAGTCCTAGTGGGTGGAAAGCTAAAGTAGCAATATTTGTTACACCACCAAAAATATCACCATTTAGTTTTTTAACAAAAATGCATTTCTGACATTCTTAGATCCAGCCTTAGTATATTTTTAGTTTTCTAAGATATTTTTTAAAACAGTTTCTTTAGCTTATTTTGTAATTATTAACACAGAATTAAAGATTCATAAGTTTCGTAAGTGGATTCAAGCTGGAAGGACATTCGTCCATAGTACTTGCCCATCCCACTTTGTTTAGAAGTTGGTAGTTTTATCACAACAAACGTTGTCCAGTCTGACTTAAAATTTATCCATGTTGTTGCTCTCAACCACAGTAGTCAGTAGGTTGTTCCATATGGAAACAATCCTTTGGGTAAACCAGAGATGGCCACCACTCCAAATTTTCAAAAATCTTCCCTTTCTATGCTACCCATTCAATATACATTCTAGTTTACTTTGGACGTATAAAGATCACGTGTTTCTGATGGTAAACAGCACAGCACTGTACTAAGATATTCAATTTTTGCATTGCTAGCATGGCAAAGGAATAGGAAACTACAAACATTTCAAAATTTCTTCAGTAATGAAACAAAACAAAATAAAAAATAGGTATAGTGATATGTCTGCAGAAAAAAAACACATTACTGTGTAAAACAACTATAAGGTGACTAACAAGTACAGTACTAATGCTTTAAGTAAATAGATTGTATCTGCAGGTGTTAATGCAAATTGGACTTTTGCTGTACTGTAGGTACTGTTGTTCAAAAAAACAAGGACTGCAGGCATTCACAAGAAACCTTAGATGTAAAATGAAACTGGATAGTTACTATATCATCACCATAAGGGCTGGGCTTTTATTTAAATCAGGTAAGTAGTATGTAAGCAAGACACATTATCTGGCCAGAACTGTAAATGTTATTGGCTAGACTTGAGCATTGGAAATGAAATTCGAATTAGCCTGAAATGATCTAATTCACAGGTATGTAGAACTTTCCTTAAACTGCAAAGCAGGGCTGGAAAGTCAATATTGTCCTTCTGTTCAAATTTCTTCTAAGAAAACTAAACCATGTAAGGAATTAGTAATACAGTTCAAACAGTGGGAGTTACAGATGTATGCCTTTAATAACAATGTGCAAAAGACTGGGTGTGTTCATTAAGGTACTGTAATAGAAATAAAGTACAAAGGATGGAATTTACAGATGTATACAGTTTATAATGGTGGACCAACAATTAGATGTGTGGATTTATGTAATTAGCAATAAAATTCTATATATGAGATGTTTGGAAGTTTGCAGTAAGTGAGTGCATGCTATGGATGGGATATGTACAGTAGATACTGTTACTTTCATTGAAAATAACTTGTGATTTAATGTTCTTACTTTTTTATGTTGTTGACATTACATTGTATTTTGTTTTCAGCTATTTGAATTGCCCTATCCTACTATTGTACTCTTCCAAGTTATTTCAGCTGTGTAGTGTACTCACCCAGTTAACAAAATAAAGTGCCATAGATTGGGTGTTTGGATGTGTAAAATAAGCATTAATGTTCGGTGGATGGAACGTATGTGTGTATGCATGTATGAATGTATGTATGCAACTAGTGATACTGTGGTATGAAGGGGATGTGTGGATGTACAGTATGCATTTAGTGGTAACATGCACTGAATGGGATGCAGGGATGTATTCAATAAATTAATATGCTAAGGATGGGATTTCCAGATGCATGCATTTAATAATAAAATGTTACAATGGGATACCAAAATGTACTAAGGCATTAATAGTGAGCTCAGGCTTGCATTTGTAGAGGTATGCAGTAAGTAATAATGTGTTATAATAGGATAATGAAATATACACTGGCATTGATAATGAGTTCAGGCTTGCATTTGTAGGAGTATGCAGTTAGTGGCAGCCATAGACATGATCAGATATTTCCCCAAATGTTTGTGATATATCTGAAATCCAGTTGTAGAATGAAAAGTGTGACTCTCACTAGGATTTGAATCCAGGACCTCAGCAATCCATGCTTTAGTTCTTAATCAACTGAATTATAAGAGTTCAGCCTTTTTCATTTTCCCATGTGAGTCACACATGTATTCTTTTCTGGTGTTGCAATAAGCTACCAGGAAGTCTTTTACATGCTCAAATAACTTCTCCACAATCTCTCCCAAGTGCAGTATAACTGGAAATGTCTTGCTTACCTGCAGTACCACTATGGGCCACCAGAGAGAATCTCTTTCAGTATTTTGTGACATTTCTGGAAATATCTGACAGTCTTATGGCTGCCACTATAATAGCATTTTTTAATTGATAATGGAATGTACACAGGCATTAATAATGAGTCCAGGCTTGCATTTGTAAATGTATGCAGTTAGTAAAACTGTGTTGTAATGAGATACTAAAATGTATGCAGTTTAAATTGCAGAGGTATGCAGTTAGTAATAATCTGTTTAGGACTGGATTTGTATTGTACAGATATACAGTTAGCAATAATGTGCTTTGGACAGATGTGTGGATGTGTGCAGTTAGTAATACTGTATCACAGATGGGATGTGTGGAAGTATGCAGATAGTAATGCTGCCCTGTGGATAGGATTTGTGCATGTACTGTATGCTGTTAATAATAATGAATATTCTATGTATTGGGCAGTAATAATCAGCTAGGGATAGACTCTCTGGATATGTGCAGTTACTAATAACGTGCTCTGGATGGGATGTGTTGATGTGTGCAGTAAGCAATGAGAAGGCTCTGGCTGGGATGTGTAGATGAATGTAGTTACTAATGCAGCACTGTGGATAGGATTTGTGGATGTATGCATGTAGTAATAATAAATATTCTATTCATGAGACAGTAATAACGAGCTAAGTACAGGCTGTCTGGATACATGCAGTTAGTAATAAGAAGCTCTGGAAGGGATGTGTGCATGTACTGTAGTTAGCAATAATGAATATTCAATGAATGAGATAGTAAAAATAAGCCAAGTATAGGCTGTCTGGATATGTGCAGTTAGTAATAAAAAGCTCAGGATGGGATGTGAGGATATACTGTATGTATATAGTTAGTTATAATGTGCTGTGGAAATGGATATGTGAATATATGCAGTAGGTAATTATGAGCTATGGATGGGATGTGTGCCATTGGTTTAGTTGTTTATGAATTGGTTTGGTTGAAAATGAGTGTATGGTTTTGTGTTTTTACCAAAGTTAAGCTCATGTCTAGAGAAGACATGTAAGATTTTAAATTATGAAAGTTAAAGTGGATTTGCAGATTGGTGATGAGGAATTTCCTGGGATGGAAAATTTGAAATTTGTTTAGCTATTAAAATGTTAAAGTTTGAAAATTTGCTTTTAGCCACTGGTGATTGGTAAGAGACAAGAGTTTGAGCTCAGAGGTTACACACCATGGCTGGAATATTCAGTCTTATTTAGTGATCTCAAAATGGGTTAACAAGCCAGCAACACCATTTTGTAACCTCAAAGATAGGAAAGACCGCAAAATGCGATAATGAATGGCACTGCTAGAGAGTTGCTAACCATTTTGTGAAGGACCATAAAATATGGCAGTCCACCTATGCAAAGCAGATGATAGTGCCTTACATATAGTCACACTAGCATGTTGGTACATTTGGAGAGGCGGTAAATAACCATTAGTGCCATGCTAATTAACACCTACCCAAACCTATTCTTACTATGTCCCTTGACCATGGCCCCTTCCCCACTGAACACCCTATCGATATGAGTGCAGTCGTTTCCCATGAACCCAATGTTTGCAGGGACATACCTGCTGCTGTCTTCCCCCAGGGCTTGTCCCCTTCCGTTGGGGTTTGCGGAGTCCACCAAGCCCCAGTGCAGAACTGATCCAGGTGGAGGGCAGCTCAGGCCAAGACGGATTGGGGGACATGGCAGATGTTGATGTATATCATATGAGAGTGTATGGCATGAACCCTGATGTCATTGCACATCACACCAAAAGGGGTAAAACCAGAGAAAAACACCAGCAGTAGGATGAAGAAGAACACATGCAGGCCCTGCACTCAACCAGCTAGGTGTTAATTAGCATGGCACTAATGGCTATTTACTGTCTCTCCAAATGTACCAACATGCTAGTGTGACTATATGTAAGGTGCTATTATCTGCTTTGCATAGGTGGACTGCCATATTTTATAGTCCTTCTGCCATCAAATTCTATGTTTCTATGGGCGGCTCAGAGGTAATTTAAGGAAGTATTTTTTCACAGAGAGGGTTGTGGATGCATGGAACGGCCTTCTGGAGGAGGTTGTGGAGTCAAAATCAGTGGTGGAATTCAAGCATGCATGGGATAGTCATAAGGCAATTCTGGGGGGTGGGGGTAGGAAGAAATAGGCTGCTGGTTAACTAGGATCTGCAGCTTATCCAGTAGGTAGGGAAATGGGCAGACTGGGTGGGCCAAGCGGTCCTTATCTGTCGTCAAATTCTATGTTTCTATGTTCTGGACACCACCCCAAGCTGGTTGAGTGCAGGGCCTGCATGTGTTCTTCTTCATCCTACTGCTGCTGTTTTTCTCTGGTTTTACCCCTTTTCCATAGCAACTTATTGGCCACATATCTTCTATAGCCAGTAGAGGGCTGGGGATTGTGCTCACAATCAGTACAGTGCCCGACTGCTATACTGGTACATGCCTTCAGCAATTGTGAAGTGCCCTAGCATGTTCCAATATACCTCTGGTGCACTGCAGACACCAACTTGGTTTTAGAGAAGGTAGAATTAGGTGAGAAGGGGGAGGTTGTATGTTATATGGAAAATCTCAGGTATAACATTAGGAGGTGTGAGTTTATTAATCCCTCATCAGAGTGTAAATTGTTATCCTTAAAGATTGTTCTGGGTAATGAACAGATTATTTCACTGGCAGTTATTTATTCATCTCCTGGCACTTATTTGACTGTCATTGATGTTATTTGTAAATTTAGAAACTCCCTGCCTCAAAACAGAGAAGTTATAATTATGGGGGAGCTGAATTATAATTGAAAAGGTAAAATTAAACATAACTTAAAGATTCTCTTACTAGTGCTAGACTCCACCAGATTAGTGAAGACTCTGCTAGATACAACTATAAGACAGGGAGCTCAGCTATTACTAATTGGATTTTAGTGTCTGACACCATTAAAATTAGGCACTCAGGAGTTTTTGCTCATAGTTTAAGTGACCACTGTGTTTTTTACTGCTTATGGAGTTCAAAAAGGACAACTAATCATCTTGTATATGTTACCTCTAGGTATATTAAAAAGTTCAATATTTTATTATTCCTGGAAGCTGTAAAACATATTAATTGGTCCAGTTTGTCTTTTCAGCTTCCATAGATAAAATGTATTCCCAGTTTTGTAGTTTATTCAATCCTGTTTGTGATAAACTAGCTCCTTAAGGCAGTTTAGAATTAGAGGTAACATGAAGAAATGGGTTACTCCCCCGTTGATTGAACCGATGAGGCTGTGGGATAGGAAATGGAAGGAATTTCAGGAAACATCTTCTAATATGATGTTGCTTCAATATAAAAAGCTATGTAATAAATGTAAATCACTAGTTTGCAAATTGAAACTGGGCTATTTATTAAAAAAAGTTTGATTTTGCAGATAGGGACATTTCTGCCACCTGGAGAAACATTAATGAAATGTTGGACAAGAACCATTGCTTCTGTCCTAACTTATTAATTATTGACTCCGGTAACTGTACTGACCCTTGGAAAATTGTTGAGGAAATTAATCTCTTCTTTACAAATTTAAATAAATATATCCATGAGAAAAATAATGATATTTCTGTTACAAGTTTTAGTTCAATTGTAAATGAAGCACTAACTCAAAGTTTTATTTCAGTGCACTCACTCCCAAGAATGTGTTTGACTGCATTTCTAAAATTAATCCACAACCTCTTGTAGGGTTTGGTAAGTTGGATTATAGATTGATTAAAGCTGTTGACAATATTATATGTTATTCATTAGCTAACATATTTAATTAATACCTTTGCACTGACATGTGGTTTTTCACCTCAACTGTGCCCTGAGGGCAGCAGTGCCTTAGAGGCAGCACTGCCCCAAGAAGACGCTGCCCCCAAGGAGAATACTATACTGCCCCTAAAGCAGTGTGTATCCCCGGGAGAGTTGTTTTGGTCAATTTCCAAATATTTGGAAAATTGCCACAGTGGTCTCTGTTCATAAAACTGGAGTACTACAAGTCTGAAGAATTACAGGTCCATTTCATTGTTGCCCCTTCCCCCCTAGTAAAAGCATTTTAATGCATTGTTTTTGGCCAATGTCTTGAATATCTCAACAAATCAGAGGTTTTAACTTTTAACACCAGCCCAGCATGGCTTCTATTCAGACTTTGGTTCAGACTGCGTAGGGCTGACAGGGGTCCTATTAATCAACTGTGGGAAAGAACTTCTTGAAGGGGTCTGATAGGGCTATGAATGTTTGCCAGTGCTGAGTCTCGATTGGACCGGGAGTGAGGAGATTTTTGGAAGCTGAACTGCTGGATAATCGGGAGAGAGGAGTCCCTACAGTTTGATATTTTCCTGGAGTGCTATCCTTCTACTATCCCCTGGATTATCTTTAGAACTGATTACTGTCAACTTTCTGAACTGTGATCTGGTCTAGAGATGCAGCGAATTTAAATTCTGCTGATGAAGTGAATGCGAAGTGGGCACTTTGCGTTGCCACTCCGCTTCGCGGAGTGGGCAGTGCAAAGTGCTCACTCTGCCTTGTCATTACCACTTCACAGTAAGGCGGAATGGCAATGTGAAGTAAGGTGAAGTCGTTGTTTTTAATGGACTTCGCGGTCCTTATTATGATTCTAAGTGATCCACTTGGTGTTTCAGATTTGGCAGCCCCCCCACACATCACATGGCTTACAGTACTGTAAGTCACAAGCTCTTTAGCTAGGCAGGAAGAAAGTGAGTCATACAAGCAGACACTTTTACTTCCTCCTGTGCAGATGGAGAGAGAGTAGTGTGTTTTGTGACTGCTAATACTTTGAGATCAGAGCGAGAAGGAGATTTAAACTTTGATTTAGACCCAACAGCTTTTTTAAAAGCTACATTTTTTTGTCTTTTCTGTACTCATTTTTGCTTAATTTGTTCTTTCTGTAAGTTTAATTTTTCTTACCTTTGTAAGTAGTTAGTTGTTTGTCTGTGTCTGTGTGACTGTGTGTGTGTGTGGTGTGACAGTGTGAGTAGTGATTGCTTGGACTGAGGGAGCTCAGTAGGAGAGATGGACCAGGGTGAGGGAATGTCTTGGTCAGGGGCAGCTCTGGGAGAGCGTGGTAGTGGTAAGCATCGTACCATGCACATGCGTGGAGGGCATGGGTGCCCATTCCTGTTGGACCACTCAAAAGTTGTGAGCGCCCCCCCCAAAGAAGGACTAGCACCGCCTCCTGTCCTGACTCTGAGGCAGTTGAACCACCACAAACACCAAGTCCAGCACCAGGTCCTCTGGAGCAGGATGAGCCTGTTCCCCTGGGCCCAGGTGTGGATCCCATCCCTGTTCAGCACTGTGACCAGTTGGCTGCCAGTTCATCTGGCCATCCCCTGCCTGTGCCTGGTCCTCCCTGCACCTCCATTGTTTGGCAGTTTTTTGACTGTGTTGGGGAGACAGCAGTGTGGTCAAGTGCTGCCCATGTGAGGTGGAGGTGCGCCGTGGCCCCTGGGAGACTGGGGGCCAGCACACCCATATGATCAATCACTAGCAGGTTTGAGTGACAAGCTCCCACTGAAAGGACCATGCCTGCACCTGCTGGCCATTCTGTGGCAGATGGTGCAGCTGTGTATTACGGCATCCCTAAGATGAGGAGGGCCACAGAAGCACCTGCTGCTCCACCAGCAACCCCCCCACCACCACCAGCAGGTCAGCCTGTAGAACGTGTGAACCCCAGAGAACTGCATGTAACACAGGCTGACTTGGCAGTTCTCTGGAGTGCTGTGTAATTATACCCTTTATTTGTTGTCTTCCGTATGCGTGACACTTTGTCTTCTGAGCAGTGCAAGTATATTGTACTAAACTGCATGTGTGCAGTCAGTCTTCTTTCCAGTCTGTGAATGTACTGCCGACACTGTCCAACTCCCTGACTTAAAAACAAACATTAATGAGTACAATGGTGGGGTGGTGAAGCGTAGAGAGATACTACAAAACAGGCTTACAATACATCCAATTAACTTTTAAAAAAAATTAATAGTACATGGTTAGGGCTTATTGTGTATGGAAAACAAAGGTTTTCCAAGTCTTGTTGAAGGACAGTTCAAAGGTCAAAAATGTTGTTGCACTATCGCTCTGACCTAACATCGATAGTACACCAACGTTTCTCCCTTGAGCACCTACCTGATTGGTGGAAACAGACAGAGATTCAAAAAATACATACAAAAATGGTGGACTCATTTAGCGAGCAGTCTGGGGAGCAGACAGTGTGGACACAGACTACTATAATCGGGTCGGTCTGTCAAAAATATCAATTTGCTGTTTTTTTTAACAAAATGGCATAGTTTCAGTAAAAGCAGAGTGGGGCTATGGCGAGGAGTGTGGACGTGACCGGAACATGAGCCCGTAACTGCAGCGAGGAGGAGGACCGTTATCTTAGGGAAAGGGACTCAAGCGAGGAGGAGTGCAGAAGCATGAACAAGGTATGAACCTTGTATCTATTTTGGGGAACCATATACTATAAAAGACAGTGGATGGGCGACCAGCCACAACAAGGCTGTGTTTCCATCTCGGGAGCTGACGATGCTTCGCTCTCGAGGTCTCTATGACATCATCAGCTCCCTCGATGGAAACACATCCTTGTTGTGGATGGTCACCCATCCACTATTCTATATATGTTGTGATTTGTGACGTGATCGTGAATCATGATTTGTGACTGCATTTGTGACCGTGATGATGAAGACACGTGAATGCCTATGGCTGTATATCCCCGATGAGCTGTAGCTTAAGACTCCCAGACTTAAAAACATGTATCAATGAGTACAATGGTGGGGTGTTGAAGCCAGGAGAGATACTACAAAATGGGCTTACAATACATCCAAGTAACTAGAAAAAAAAATTAATGTTGTGATTCGTAACGTGAATGATCGTGAATCGTGATTTGTGACTGCATTTATGACCATGATAAAGAACGTGATTTGTATCATGAGTGACTCGTGATGATGGTCCTGACTTAAAAGCACATATTAATGAGTACAATATTCATGCAAAATTAAGCACCACACCTGTCCAGTACTCTGAAGGGAAGCCAAAGAAACAACTGTGACTTAAGTTACAGATGGAGACTGGGCCCTAAATACATGCAAGTGCACAGACAGATTAAGATTGCGCTGTCCACTGAAGAGATGTAGACACAAAGGAACAACACCTAACCAGTGCTCGCCATCAGAAATTCAAATCTGGAAAATAATTCCTTTGCCGGTTGAGGAGGGCACCGGGGGGTGGGGGGCAGTGTACTGCACTGTTGCAGTAACAGTCACTAGTACTAGTACCAGTAAAGATACCAAAAAGAAGTACAAAATCACACAGCTGCAGTGGATAGCAGCTTCACATTGCTGAAATTATTATGTGGCACAATAAAAGGTGTCTGATTTGATGACATGCGTCACACACATACTCACACACACACACACCAAGTAATGCATAGCAAATTCAAAACTTTAGTAATATAACCACAGATTTTAAACAAACTAAAATTATGCACTGCGGCAGTAACAGTCACTAGTACTAGTACCAGTAAAGATACCACAAAGAAGTACAAAAATCACATAGCTGCAGTGGATAGCAGCTTTACATTGCTGAAATTATTATGCGGCACAATAAAAGGTGTCTGATTTGATGACACACATCACACATATACACACACACACCAAGTAATGTAAACAAATTGAAAACTTCAGTAATATAACCACATATTTTAAACAAACTAAAATTATGCACTGTTGTACCACAACAATCACCCAAAAAAAATGGCAAGAAATACTGAAAATATTACTGTGTGCACATTAACACAGTCATACAAGAAAAATATCACCAAAACAGAAAGCACTGCCTTTTTATCCAAGTTAATCTATCTACACCACAGATACGCCCCCCCCCAAAGCACACTTCCACTGTCTCTCAGTACACAGACTGAATGTTGTACAGTGACATTCAAAATCCATACACAAACAATAAACGCTCGATGATATGAGCACAGGAGGGTTTCCTATAATCGATGAACTAAAGTTTCAGCAAAAAAAAAAATTACTCAAAAAGGCGTTTTTAACAGCTTGTTGAAGGTTTGAATTACAGAGAGCTCTCAGAGCAGATTGTCTCCTACAGCTTCCTACACACACTACCCCAAACTGAGGATGTGCAGAACAATCTAGAGCCCATGTGACCTGAAATCCCATGAATCACTGCAAAATTCACCTTTGGAGCTTAATAACAAGGCGAAGTGAGGCGAAGTACATTGTTTTTAATGTAATTTGTCCTAAGAATTGGTGGAGTAGTGGTTTGGGAAGGCGAAGTAATGCAAAGTCATTGTTTTCAATGGACTTCGTGTTACCCATTAATAACGCAAAGTACTCTGCTTCCCATTGCGGAGCACTCCACAAATTCACCTTCACTCTAAGAATCACTTCGTGGAGCAAATTGGGGCCACTGTGCCCATCGCTAATCTGGACTTGGGACCAGCTGAGATAACTGTGAATTTTAGAGTGAAGCTACCGGAGGTGGTTGCTGTTGTTGGCTGGGTCCGGGGCAGGCAGTGCCCGTCCTGGGCACACTGAAGGGTGGACGTGTGTTACCGGTGATTCCTAGGCCTCCGGGGGGGGATTTGCTGGTGAGTGGATGCTGGGCCGGAGGCCATTGCTATGGACCTGACCAGGGGAAGCGACTTCTCGAGAGGTGATTAGTTTCCCCTTCACATTGTTGGCCTCTGCACTGATAGTGTTCCTGGATGAGGAGACCTTATTTGGCATTAACATTTGAGTGAATCCGCAGCATCTCTGAGGACGTTGCCTACACCATTCTGGTTTGAACTTTCTTGTTTCTTTTTATTGTATGCTCATCTCTCAGACTCTTAATGAGAGCAGAGTCTGAGATTGAGAATTCTGGCATTGTTGGCCAAAGGAGGTGAGAGATCGTTTGGCCTTTCATTAAATAATCTAAAGCCATCTGCCTGGTTTACCATTCAGGAGTTCTGGACTATTGGTACTGAAATTGAAATTGAAGCCAAGATATTTATAATTGGGAACTGTGAGAAGACTTTTATATGTGGACTGAGTATGAACTGGAAACCTTCTGCAGGACCTAACTTTGGACTGTTGTTTTAATATTTCTGTTTATTTATGTTTTGGTTGTTGGGGTTTATATTGTTTGTTTTTTGGGGATTGGTATATGTGTGCTGTGTGTGAATTGGGTGGTGATTGTAGTGAGTGTAGTGGTTGTTTGGCTCTTTGGTAGGGTTGTGTAAGAGGCACCTCACTGAACATGTGTGTATGTATGGTGGGTGGTATTGTAGTGTGGAATTGTTGTGCCTGTAAACTTTTTGGGGGTTTATTTAGTAATTGTTAATTTGATATGTGTTGGGAGAGTGTTAAGATGGTCAGGCATTATTCTCCCACCATTCTTAGGGACTTATGCCCCCTTTGACTGTCCCGCATTACCAGTTGAGGTTTATAAGAGATGTCGAGCTTTGGGAACAGTGAAGAGATGATTGAAGGGGGCGAGATTTGGGCATCATGGGAGAATAGAGAGGGGTGGATGGATAGAGGTCATAGGAACTAGGAGATGCCCTGTGGCAAAATGGGGCCAGAAAAGGGGTCCTCCCTTTCTGACTCCCATACTCAAGGGCTCCACAAATAGTGGGCAGGTCCTGGGATCTTCCTCAATGACCCATCCAACTTGGGTGGTGTTGTGTAATGCCAGATTGATTAGGAACAAGATGGCTATTATATCTGATCTTGTTGGAACATCGAATCTGACATGCATCACCGAGATCAGGCTGGATGAGAATGCAGGCCCTATTTTGGCATCTGCTGTTCTAGCTGGGTTCTCAGTGATACACTGCCCAAGATTGGATCATTGGGGTGGGGGTGTAGCCATTATGTTTAAAATGGAACTGGGCCCTGTGGATGTGCCAGTGGGGTGCACTTGATCCTTTGCGTGTATCCTGGGAGCAGGTGTAGGGTTCAGGATACTCCTCATCTACCCTCCACCCGGTGATGGTGGTGAATTCCTGAAGGAGTTTGTGGACTTCATTGTCAACGTGGCTTTGGAGTTGCCCAGATGGTTAATTCTGTGTGAATTCAATGCCTGGATCGACGATGAACTCTTGCAATTTGGAAATAATTTCCTCCAGCTTAAGACTATGCTGGGCCTTACACAGGTGGTTACCTCTGCTACCCACATAGGGAGTCACTCCTTGGCTCTTGTGTTCAGGATAGAGAGCACAGAATTGGGGGTGGAACCAATCAATTGGTCAGACCATCACAGCATAAGGTTCAGTTTCAGGGACCCCCGAATAGGCTTGCCCCTATGCAGATTGTCCAGTACCGCCCCTTGAAGGGAGTTATCCCAGAAGGCCTATTGGCAGTGATGGACCTATTCGGTTTATCGAGTGAATGCATGAGTCCAGGGGGTCTCATACTGGCCTATAATAAGGTGGTGGGTGAAGCCCTGGACTCAATTGCTCCTGCTCGTGTTTGCCCACTCAACCAGTGCCCGAGTACTACCTGGTTTGATGGGTCCTTAAAGGAGCTGAGAAGAGTGGGGCAAAGGCTAGAGAGAGCTTGGTGGAAATCCAGCCTGGATGCTGACAGGCTTAGACTGATGGATCATTATAAGGGCTATCAATCAGCAATCACCCACAAGAAGGCAGAATTCCTGTTTGGGGAGATTGCTGCTGGATGGAATCGACCTACTAAGCTCTTCTGGACTGTGGACATACTGTGCAGTCCAGTCTGTCTTCAGTCTGGAAGAGATTTTTCACGAATGCAGTGTGATGAGCTTGCTTTATTCTTTGCAGATAAGGTTGCCAGCATTAGGTCGGGTATCGTCCCCACTTTCTGTATGAGGGATTGCACAGATCGGCGGGAGGTGGCGAGTGCCCGTTCTACTTAGTCATACTTTAGCCAGCTGGAATTCATGGACATTGTGAGGATTGTCCAGACATTGCGACCAACCAGCTATAGTTTGGATCCGGGCCCTACACCACTATTGGTAGGTTGAGTAGATGTTATCTGCCCAATTCTTGCCGAAATTGTCTGGAGTTCCCTGGAGCAGGGGGTCTTTCCTGATCCCCTCAAGGAGGCACTCGTTCAACCACTCCTTAAAAAACCCTCCTTGGATCCAAACTATCTAGCTAACTATAGACCTGTCTCTAATCTACCCTTTGTGGGTAAGGTTATTGAGGAGGTGGTTGTGTTGCAATTGGATGACCGTCTTACAACCCACAGTGTTTATGATGCTTTTGAATCTGGGTTTAGGAAAAGACATAGCACCAAAACCATCCTTATCTGGGTTTTAAATGATCTCCTAATTGGCAGAGATCGAAAGGCTCGTACTATCTTAGTCCTTCTTGATCTCTCAGTGGAATTTGACACTGTGGACCATGGTGTGCTTTTGGAGTGTCTGCGGCTTCTTTACGGACTGTCTGTGACAGTCTTAAGCTGGTTTCAATTTTTCCTTATGGGCAGGTCACAGAGGGTTGTCACTGGAATTTATTCCTCTGATGCCCTCCCCCTGTCCTGTGGGGTGCCGCAGGGCTCCATATTGGCACCCATGTTGTTGGCAGTGTATATCCTTCCATCAGGAGATATCATTAAGTGATACAGTTTGGGTTTTCACTGCTATGCAGATGATACCCAACTGTATCTGTCTTTTATTCCCGGACAGGATGATGTGATCTCCATGCTTAACAACTGTCTAGCCAAGATCAGGAATTGGATGAGCACTAGCTGGCTGAGGTTAAATCCAGAAAAGACGGAGATGTTGGTTGTGGACCCAGGTTGCCCGGAGGTGGGTCTTAGGACTGGGCTTCCTTCAGGCTTATGGCTTGATGGTGTCCAGCTCTTGACCTCAGACTGGTTGCGTAACCTGGGCATTATCTTTGACAGCGGTTTGGCCCTGAAATCACAGGTGTCTGCCATTGCAAAATAAAGGAATAATTCATGACAGGGTGTGTGTCATGCTGGGATAACGCCATGCCCGGGGGGGGGTTGGCAGGAGGGCACAGGCCAAATGCATCCAATGCCCCAAGCATAGCATTATCCCAGCACTGCACACACCCTGGAATGCATCATTCCTATTATAAAATGGCTTACTGTTATATATGAAATAAAAAAAATAATTTTAAAGAATGTTTTTATTAGTGTGGAAAAATATTTTTGTTTCTTAAGAGGAAATGCAAAAAAAGAGATCCAAACAATCATGGTCAAGGTCATCTACACAATCCTCAATTGGTTCACAGTGCTGAGACTAGACCTGTGGCATTATACTGGGATAACACCATGGGTCCAGCCCCAAACTGACCAATCACAGTTCAAGATTCTTTCTTGCCATTGAATATTCTTCCTTTTACCATTTTTGGAATATCACCCTGGTGAAATACCTAGTTCCTCTGGCTGACCTTCCTACATTGGTTCATGCCTTTGTAACCACCCGCCTTTATTACTGCAATGCTCTCTACCTAGGGCTTCCAGGGGTTGATATCCATCACTTTCAGCTAGTGCAGAATGCGGTGGCCAGGCTTTTGACTGGAACATCCAGGACTAGTCATATTACACCTGTGATGTGCAAACTGCACTGGCTGCCAGTACAGTGGTGGATCACCTTTAAGGTCAGGTTACTGACCTATAAAGCCCTACATAAACAAGGGCCCCGGAAACTCAAGATCGCCTTATTGCTTACTGCCCCTCCGCTCACTCTGATCCGCCAACGAGGGATTGCTAGCAATTCCCAGAATTTGGTTAAAAACATCTGGGGCACGTGCTTTCTCTTATGCTGCCCTACCATGTGGAATTCTCTACCTTGTCGGCTAAGGGAATGCCTGACTGTCTCGAGTTTTAAATCTGAGCTCAAAACCTATTTGTTTTATCAGGCTTTTTGAGAAGGCTTTTAAAATTTTAGTGTATGTTTATTATCTGATTACACTGTTTGCTCATTCTATTGTACAGCACCTTGGTATTTGAAAGGCGCTTAAGAAATAACATTTAACTTTACTTATTTACTTACTTACAAACATAATGCCTCCCTCCTAGCCATTGTGCATTCTCTACCTCTTCCACTTTTACTAGCCCCTCCTTTCATCTTAAATTGGCCACTCAGAAAGAGGTACTTCATCACCTTAGGAGCATCAAGGAAACCTTCTAACCTAGATTTGACTCCCTTGAACCCAGCTCCTAAAATTCGGGGCTACAGCCTTTGCCTCTCCTGTGTGTGACCTAATTAACAAATCTTTCTGTTCTAGTACTATGCCTAGCAAGTGGAAGGCTGCAAGAGTGGCCCAAGCTCTGCGTTTAAGAATTACTGGCCTGTCTCCATACTTTGCCCCCTTGCCAAAATAGAAGAAACAATTTTTCATGCACAACTTCAATCCTACCTGAAGATTAACGGTTCACTTTCCATGAACCAGCATACATTCTTTTAATCACACAGTATTCACACTGCCCTCCATAAGGTTACATCCAACATCTTCTAAGCTATGGACAAGGGCCTTGCCATTGGTGCTATATTCCTTGACCTTACCAAGTCCATTGATCTTGTAAACCACAACCTCCTGCTATACCCTCTCCTTTCCCTAGGTCTTGATGCCCTTTCATTAAACTGGTTCTCTAGCTATCTCACCAGCAGATACTCAATTTGGAAATGGTCTGGTCACACTTCCTCATTTAGTGCCATAAAGGATGGGGTCCCTCAGGGATCTATCCTTGGTCCACTTCTATTTTCATTATTTATAAATCAACTCCCGCTACACTATGGAGGTGCATCGGTCCCACTGTTTGCTGATGATGCCATTCTGTACAGATCCTCCTCTGACCCAGCCTTGCTGAACTGTGATTTGCAGCAGGACCTCCTTAAGCTTGAGTCATGGTTTTCCATTAACCTCCTGGTGCTCAACACTAAGAAGATAAAATCTATGCTCTTCTGTCTTTGGACCCCTAAACCAATCTCCCCACCCACATTGGTGATAAACTCTTCCCGTGGTAACCCTTTAGATCAGTTACAGTCCTTCAAATACCTGGGTCTCACACTGGACTCCCACCTCACATTTGACATGCATGTTTCCACTGTGCTTAAGACCAATCACCAACAGCTAGGGTTGCTTTTCTGTCTCTTGCCCTACCTTACACATTCGTTCTGACTGGCCATAGCTTCCTCCTCCAAGTGCCCAATTATTTCCTATGGTGCCCCCATACTCCACTCCACTCAGGTCACCCCTCTTGGCAAACTCAAGTAAATCTACAACAAGGTCACGTGCTGTTCCCTAGGTGCTAAGGCTAGGATGAACCACCGTTCAGCTCTGGCCTCCCTTGGCTGGCCTTCCTTTGAACCCAGACTACAATACCCTACCCACTGCCTTACCTACAAATTTGTTCATAAATTCACTCCTCCTCCATGCCTCATAGACATTGTCCAATGTAAACCCACGATGAGGTCCCTAAGGTCATCAGACCTCCTTTTCTCTCCATTCCAAAACACTGCCTGGCCATGGATTGAGGTGCATTCACCTTTTCTGAGCCCTACCTCTGGAACTCTCCACTAGCTGCAGCTCTGACATGCCCCTCCATCCACTCCTTCAAGAGTTCTCTTAAATCCCACCTTGTCTCCCAACAGCCTTGCTCCTGTGCCTAAGTTATTCCACTTTGGCTTCCGACTTATTCCCTCATCCTATCCTGTCTCTTTCTTGCTGTACCCTGTTGTGCCATTCCTGCTCTGCTGTGTTCCGACTCTGAGCTGTTTCACTCCCACTTCAGCTGTGATCCAGTGTTATTGAATTCTTTGCCTCTGTACTAACATCTACTGTTTAATCTGTAAAACAGACTGTATCAACTATAAAAATCTCTGCCCTTGCACCTTGACTATTTAGTGTAAATTGTTTGCTTATTCTGTATAATTTTGCAAATACTATACTTGCATCTTGAATTTTGTATAGTTATTGTGGTCTACAGATTATTATAAAAGTGTTATACTTAATGGCTTTCATTTTTTCCTTAATAAAGGAGTCTTTATTATGACAAACATGCGCTGGGTTTCCCTCACTTTACACATGCACCACTACCCGCCATTGCTCTTCCGCACCACCAAAAACAAACACAACAGCCAGAAACCAGACCACCATTCAGACTTGGCGGTAAATACAAGATTTAAAAGAAAGAAACAAACACCTGCTTCACCTTAAAAAAACAAAACAAGAAGAATAAGAAAAAAAAGATAAGCTTTCTTCAGGCAGCCGCGTCCCAACTGCTGACGTTTCCTGAAACCCAGCTGCATAGACACATCTTCTCTCCTATGTCATATAATTGCTGTGGCAGAAGAGCCGAAACCCAGCAATTATATAAAAATAAAATATGGGGTGGTGTAGTAAAAACTCAAATTTTACACACACTTTCGGTGCTGGTTGCCTAGATAAACCCCTCAAGCTTCGCTCTCAGGGTTTATGTGGCATCCGTCACCTTGGGTGTGTGTAAAATTCTTGTTACATACACCACTCCATACTTTATTCTATTTATTGTGCACTTATCTGTTGTTGTTTTGTATTGTTTCTCTGTACCTCCCCATTTACCCTCCCCCTGGTAGACCCTGAAAAAGGGCCATTCTGTCTCAGTGTGCCTACCCAGTTACCAAAATTCAAATAAACAAAATAAATAATGTAGTTGTCTCTGGTGCCTAACTGTGCTCTTACCTTCCAATTTTTGTCTGGTAATGTATAATTGTCTTGGTGTCCAGTGGTATCCCTGCCCTCAGATCACTGCCTGGTAAAGTGTAATAGTTTGCAGTGCTGTCCAGTGCTCCACTCTGTCCTCTAATCACCAGTGCCAGTGTAATTGTAAATGTCCCTGCTGCCTAGTGGTAAAGCCACCCTCCTATCATTATCTGGTAAAGATTAATAATTTACCCTTGTGTCCAGTGGTCCCTTCACACTCTGAATGCTGTCTAGTAAAGTATAATAGTTTGCACTGGTGTCCAGTGGTCCCCCCCTACCCTCTGCCCTCTGATCACCAGCTCTGGTGTAATTGTAGTCATCCCTGGTGTCTAGTGGTCCCCTCTGCCATCCAGTTACCAACCTCTGCATAACTGTAATTGTCCCTGGTGCCTAGTGGTCGCCTTACCCTCTAATCACCATACCCAGTGTGATTGTAATCATCCTTGCTGCCTAGCAGTCCCCCCTACCCTCCAGTCACCAGCTCTACTGTCACAAAATAACTCCCTGGTGTCTGGTGGCTACCCACTGATCCCCATCCTCATAGCCCAGTCCCTGCTATCTGGTAGCCCCCCTGCACTGCAGGCACCAGGCAACCAACCCTGACAGTCGCCCTTACCTGAATGTCCATGCCAGAGGAGACAACACGGTGAATGGCACAGCTCACCTCTCATCTCCCCCACCAGCTGCTGTATTGGAAGACAAGGATCGCAAGTCCAATGTACAGTAAAGTACTGTCCAGGGATCATGTGGCTCATTTTTAAATATTGGGCCCCAGATGTTTTCACTTCAGTAATGCCATTTAAAAAAGAGGATATTTAATTTATTTTGCTTTCATTTAAACTGCTGTCTATCTGGAGTTGTGCTAGAAGACATCTGCCATCTTGCATAGTTGGCCATACCCCAATATGTTTTTTCGTTTTGGAAGTGTTTTCTAGGAGGTTAGAAGTCAAGTTCTTGTTTAGTTTTGTAGCTATATAAGTTAAAAACAAACAGGTTTTGTTAATGTCTCACATTAGTAATAAAGGGATCACTATGGTGTTATATTTTGTAACCTCTGCCTTTATAAAAATAACCTCTCCAGCCCTTCAAATCATGCAAGATGTCATCATCCTTCCCTCCCTCATGCAAGCCTGTTTTACCCAACTACTATTATAGGACTGAAGTATGCTCATTTTGTGGGTGAATGGGATTGGGAAGGGGTGTTAAAAGGTTCTCAGTGTGTGGGAGGGGTGGGGTTAGATATTTTTCTGTTTCTGTCTATCCTCTTCTGTCAGCTCCAATCTGCTAAGCACTCCAACACCATCATCCAACATTCACTGGGACTTACTGCCAGCTGTCTTCCCCAAGGGATCACCCCCTGGCATGGTTGGTGGGGTTCTCCAAGCCTCACTGTATTCACAGATCCAGTCAGAGCTGGTGAGTATGGTGTGGGGTCTGTGAGCACCTGTCACCATCCTGCCACCAGCATTTTCCATTCGTCTAGATGGATTGGATCCAAATATGTCAGTACGCATGCCCCACACACCTGCTCAGCATGTGTCGACATCTGCCATGCCCCCCCAACACTCATGCCCAGGCTGCCTTTTAATTGTTTTTCTTATTTAGCTTTCGTTTACCAGGTAAGCACGATAGACAAATTTATGCCTATTTTTTGGTGCGACCTTGGAGATTACAGGGAATTATACAGGTAAGACAAGGATTATCCAACCACAAAAACAGCTCCACTGGTGTAGGGGTGCGAGATAAATATCAGTTCAGTCTAAAAAGCAATATATTACACTCACCACTGCAGTAGTAAAAACAAACTTTATTGCATAGTTTAAAAGGGTTGCCAAGCTCCAAAACACATTGTAAAGATTAACAGGATTTCAAAATAAATATACACACAATTACAGATGCAGTGAATTTAAAAGTCACTTGCAAAGTTGCAGTGAAGTGGATGATTTTACCATGTGGAGTAATTCACACATTTTTCCTGTTTTAGCCCTGGCAAAAATTTGCCCTGCGGAAAAACAGAATTTCGCCTTGCGAGGCAAAAGTTTGCCTCTAAAAACCAAATTTTACCTTGGAAAACAAAATGTTGCCTTACAAGGTGAAAGTTTGCCTTTCCACAGTGAAATGTTGACTTTCTGAAGGTGAAATTTCACATTTGCCATGGGAAATGGGTGAATTAGCAGATTACTCCGTGTACCAAATTTTTGTCACTTTGCCCACCTCTACAGACAGTGCTTAATTTTCCCAGGTTCTGCCAGCAGCCAGGCAATCTCCAGCCTCTGCCTACCCTCCCCCCCGAGGAGGAGCGCAGTCCATTGGATGCTCAGTCCTCTTACCCCCTATTGGCCTTCTGGTGCCATGACTTTGCTTCAAAACCTGGGTCATTGAAATCACAAGCAGTAGCGTTACTGCTGCACCAGTGAGATGACATTGTTTTTTAAAATAAGGGGTTAGAACAAACGAGCTCAACTCCAAACTGTTTCAATAACTAACATGCGGTTGATTTGCAACTGACAAGCAGTCACACAGCTTGTCAGTAACCAATGTCCAGTACATTGGTACAAAGGATACCCCTCCCAATCACTGAGCACTAGCCAAACCCACCCATCCCAGTCCTACAGGCTCATAAAATTATTATAATTTTGTCCCACAGTGGCTAGCCAGAAACACAGCCTCCATTATTCTCACCCAGCTGACTTCTTTCTATTGATATTGTGTCCCTTTAAAATGAATGGGTTGAACTATTTTCAGAGTCCTTCAATCCAATTGGTTATTTTCTATGCTTCATAACGTTTTTGTTCTTAAACATTTGACACCACGTTTTTCGTTGATTACATTATGCTCCCCCCCCGAACCAGCCACTGTGAATGGGATTCAAAAGTTGACACCCATAGGGTACAAGAGAGATGGGAGAACATAAAAAAATGGGTCAAAACAGTAAAAAACAAATAAGTACAAGTCAAAGAAAAAAAAAAACAGGGAAACTAAAGGGACACTTTGTTTCAAAAGGCAAATTCATTTCAAAGGTTTTGTTTTTATTCTTAATGTGTTTTTTCTAGTATTTTGACAGTTTTTCTGTTTAGTGCTTTCTCCCTCCCCCACCTTAGCAATCCCAGTGGTTGTTGTCCTAACAACCCCCCTCATAATGGGTGTAGGTGGCGTATGACAGTATAGACCATGTATACATTTGGGGGGAGGATTTGAAAGCTAAAACCCATAGCATTCATGGGGGAAGAGAATAAAGCACTAAACATATACAAGCATTTGTCAATGCTGAATGTTGTCTTGCTGGCATAGGCTTTGGTAGTGCCAGAGGTACAGATGCATAATAGGAATGACAGTGAAGTATTGAAGTGATGCCAACCCCACCCTCACCCTGTAGAGAGTGACAGGCATTGGGGTGTGCCTTTGGGTTGTCAGCTATAACGCTCATGCCATTGTACATCACCCTACCCTGTAGACACTGACAAGTGTCTTGGTGTGCTTTGGAGTCTTTGGGCATTATACTTACCCCATTCCATAAAGAAATACGCTGACGTGGGTGCAGCATAGGAGAATGGGGAAAATTTTTTGGCCGAACAGTGCAAGGCACACCGCGATACCTGTCAGTGGCTGCAGGGTGGGGGTGGGGGTGCAATGGGATGAGCATTACATCCGGTGATCCCAAGTCCCAAAGAAGCAGTATAGTGCAGTGGTTTAAGGCTCTAAGCTGCAAATCTGGAGACCTGGGTTTGAATCCCACAGCCTCCACTTGCATATACTGTGTGACCCTGAGCAAGTCACTTAGCTTCCTTGTGTTCTCAGGTTGCACCTGTAAACAAGCTTTCAGCTTAGTGTGTCTCACCTGGTTAAACAATTGGGAAAAAAAAGTCACAGCCCTGGTGCCTGTCAGTCTGTACTGGGTGGGGTGCTACAGTTGAAAACCCTGACACTGTAGGATGTAGTAGTATTTTCACTCCAGATTTTCAACATGGGCTGTTTGTGAGGCCACCTCACGAAAAGTGGCACAATCAGTTTGTGAGCTGAAAGGTGGTTTGGCACAGCAGCTATGCCATTTGGCGACACATGGATGAAAACACATTCTGGGCAAGATGTGAAGAATGGCAACTGTATTGTTCATGAGGAAGCGTAAAAAATGGCAACGCTGAAAATCTGGAATGAAAATATGAAAAATTGGTGAAGTCATTAGCATGCATAGAAACTGCGCAACACACAGCTGTAACCCAATTATTTGTGGGAGCTTGTTAGCCATATTTTTAACATAGGCATTTTGGGACCTCCCTTCATGAACAGTGATGCTGTGATTTTGTTAATCAGTCCCAAAAGTTGATTTCCCACAGCGACCATGCCATTGTGGGCCACAGGTGCGGAAACACATTTTGGGCATGATGTGAAAAATGACAGCTGTACTGTTGATAAGGAGGTGTGAAAAAAATGCCAGTGTTGAAAATCTGGCATGAAAATATTGCAAATTTGCGAAGCTACAAGGATGCGTGGAAACTGCCAATGCATGCTTGCAACACAGTCATTTTATGGACTTTTTGCAGCAAATTTTCAACATAGGCATTTTAGGATCTCTGCTCATGAACAGTGTCACTCTCATTTCCTCACACTGTCCCGAAAACTGATTTTGCACAGCGATCGTGCACTTCTGCACCAGACATGCGAAAATACATTTCTGCCAGGATATGTAAAATGACAGCTGTACTGTTCATAAGGAGGTGTGAAAAAATGGCTATTTTGAAAATCTGGAGTGAACATATTACAAATTCCACAGAAGTTACGATGCATGCAAACACTGCTTTTCGAAAACACTCATTTATGGACTTTCGGCACCAAATTTTCAACATAGGCATTTTAGGACCTCTGTTAATGAATAGTGTCACTGTCATTTTCATAATCTGTCTCGAACATGGATTTCCCACAACAACTGCGCTATTCCGGGCCACAAGTGCGAAAACACATTTCGGCCAGGAGGTGAAAAATGACAGCTGTACTGTTGACAAGGAGTTGTATAAAAATGCCAATGTTGAAAATCTGGCATCAAAATATTGCAAATTCTTGAAGTTACGCACGTGCATGGAAACTGTGCAACGCACGTTCGTAAAACAGTAATTTTTCTGATATTTCCTACCAAATTTGCAACATAGGCTTTTTGAGAGCCCACCTCATGAATTCTGGCACTGTCATGGTGTTAAACAGTCCTGAAAGGTGATTCTGCACAGTAACATAGAAACATAGAAACATAGACTTTGATGGCAGATAAGGACCACTTGGCCCACCCAGTCTGCCCATTTCCCTACCTACTGGATAAGCTGCAGATTCTAGTTAACCAACAGCCTACTTCCTGCAACCCCCAACTATAATTGCCTTGTGTCTGTCCCATGCATGTTTGAATTCCTCCACTGTTTTAAACCCAACGACCTCCTCAGGAAGGCTGTTCCATGTATCCACCACTCTCTGTGAAAAAAAATCCTCACATTACCCCTGAGCCGTCCCCCCTCTATCTTTAAATTGTGCCCCCTTGTTCTTACACATCTCTTTTTCTGAAAGATGCTACCCTCCTGGACTTTGTTGATTCCCTTGAGGTACTTAAATGTTTCTATCATGCCCCCCCCGTCCCTCCTTTCAGCAAGAGTATACATATTAAGCTCTCTCAGTCTTTCTTCATATGGCTTCTGCTGCAGACCCTTTAACATTTTAGTTGCCCTCCTCTGGACTGCTTCCATCCTGTCTATGTCCTTGCATAGATGAGGTCTCCAAAACTGCACGCAATACTCCAGATGGGGTCTCACCAACTGTCTGTACAGAGGGATAACCACTCCCCTTTTTCTACTTGTGATGCCCTTTCCTATGCATCCCAGTATCCCCCTGGCTCTCCTTACTGACTTTTCACATTGCTTACCCACCTTTAGGGCATCTGATATGATTACCCCCAGGTCCCTTTCCATTTTTGTTGTTGTTATTACCTCCTCTGCTATTGTGTGCATTACTTTGCACTTCTTTGTATTGAATCGAAGTTGCCACATGTCTGACCATTCCTCCAACCTTGCCAAGTCCCTTCACATCTTTTCTACCCCCCCTTGTGTATCAACTCTGTTACAGATCTTTGTGTCATCTGCAAAGAGGCATACCCTTCCCTCCAGACCCTCTGCAATGTCACCTATAAAGATGTTCAAGAGGACTGGACCCAGTACTGAGCCCTGAGGTACTCCACTAGTAACCCCCCTTTCTTCAGAATGTGTTCCATTCACTATTACCTTCTGTGTCCTGTTGTGCAGCCAGTTTGCTACCCAAGCTACCACCCTGGGACCTACTCCCAGGCTGGTTAACTTGATTATTAATCTTTTGTGTGGGACTGTGTCAAATGCCTTGCTAAAGTCTAGGTAGGCCACATCCACAGCCTGGTCTATTACTTTGGTCACCCAGTCAAATAAATCAATTAGACTCATCTGACATGACCTTCTTGCTGTAAATCCATGCTGCTTTGGGTCCTGTGCCCTGCTGACCTCTAGGTACTCAACAATTTTTTCTTTCAGAAGTGATTCCATCATTTTCCCTACCACTGAGGTCAAACTTACAGGTCTGTAGTTTCCCGCTTCTGCCTTGCTCCCATCTTTGTGAAGGGGAATCACATCTGCCCTCCTCCAGTCCTCAGGTACTGGCCCATCCTGCCATGATCTCTTAAAAACCGTGGTCAGTGGTGTCACTAGGTCCTCCCTTAGTTCTTTTAGGATTCTGGGATGAATCCTGTCAGGCCAGATTGCTTTGTCCACCTTGAGTTTTAGGAGTTCTTTCAGGACTCTTTCTTCTGTGAATGGACTGGTGTCAACCCCCCTACCCAGAGTGCTTCTATTGTCTGGTTTAGGTAACTCCTCCTCATCTTCTTTTGTGAATACTGAGCAAAAGTATTCATTCAGTATCTCTGCATTTTCACTGTCTCCCTCTGCCCACCTCCCCTCTCCTTTATTAATCTTCACTATCCCTCCCTTAACCTTTCTATGCTCCCTAATGTACCTATAAAAGGTTTTATCCCCCTTCTTAACTGAGTTGGCTATTCTTTCTTTGGTTTGGGCCTTTGCTAGTCTGACTGCCTTCCCCACTTCTTTCTGCTTTAATTGATACAGTTCCCTGTCATGCTCCTTCTGTGATTCCTTATACTTTTTGAATGCAGCCTTTTTCTCCTTTACCTTCCCTGCCACCTCATTTGAAAACTATGGTGGTTTTTTACTCTGCTTTGTTTTCTTTATTTGCTTCACACAAAGGCTTGTTGCCTCTATGATGGCAGTTTTGATTTTTCTCCATTGTTCTTCCACCCCTCCTTTTTGGTCATTTGCTAGTGCATTTTTCAGGTATTCACCCATTTTGCCAAAGTCAGCTCTTCTAAAGTCCAGTATCCTTGTTTTTGTATGGCTTATCTCCATGGTTGTGCTCATTGTGAAGCACACTGTGCAGTGGTTGCTTGTTCCCAGATGTCTACTGACTTCTAAATTTGTGATCATCTCTCCATTTGAGAGTACCAGGTCTAATATTGCTCCCTCCCAAGTGGGTTCCAACACAAGCTGTCTAAGGCCTGCCCCCTGCAGGGCATCGAGAATGACCCTGCTCTTGGATGTGGCTGCAGTACCTGTTATCCAGTTAACATCTGGCATATTCAGGTCCCCCATCAACAGTATCTCCCCTTTTTCAGCCATTTTGAGAATGTCCTCTATCATTTTGTTGTCCATTTCCTCCCCTTGAGACGGGGGTCTGTATACAACCCCTGTGCAGATTGTGATGCCATTCCCTGTCTCCAAGGTGACCCAGAGTGCCTCTTGTCCTCCCCCTTTACTTTTTAGTTATGTAGCTTTGATCCCTTACCTTATGTATAGAGCTACTCCACCTCCTCTTTTACCTTCCCTGTCCCTTTTGTAGATTGTGTACCCTGGTATGTTGACATCCCAGTCATGGTTCTCCATGTACCATGTTTCCGTGACTGCCACAATATCCAACTGTTCATCTTCCATCAGGGCTACTAGCTCAGGAAGCTTGTTTCCCAGACTATGGGCACTGGTACTCATTGCCCTCCATTTAATGTTGGCTTTATCCTTTTTTCCCCCATCCCTGCTCTTATTGTCCTTGTCTATTTTTCCATTTACCACTGTTCTGCCTTGTGTTGAGCTCTGTACCTCAGTGTTTACCTTCCTACCTGCCATGTTTTGTGGGGGGAAGCTTGAAATTTCCTGCCTTTTATTCATGTATCCCCCCTTGGCTAGTTTAAAAGCTTGCCAAGGAAGCATTTAAACCTATCACCTAGGAGCTTGGTTCCTGTCATGGACAGATGCAGACCATCATGCCAGAATAGACCTTTATCTCTCCAGGTGGCCCCCCAGTCCCCAATGAAGCCAAAGCCCTGTGCTCTGCACCAGTTTTTCAACCATTCAGTAAACTGCATGGTGTGCAGTACCCTAGCCTCACTCCTGCCATGGACTGGTAGCACCTCTGAGAAGGTTACCGTGCTTGCTACCCATCTGAGGCCCCTCCCCAACTCCACAAATTCATTCTGCACTGCACTGATCCCATGCCTAGCTAGGTTATTTGTCCCAAGGTGGACTATGATATCGAGTTCCCTCTCCTGTGATGCTGCTTCTGCAATCCTGAGGATTTGCTTCCTGTCCCCCCAAGCCATGGCACCAGGCAGGCACTTTACTTCCTTCTCTTCCCAGGGTTTACCCCTTAACAATAGAGTCCCCTATCAGAAGCTGTTTCCTTCCCCTGTGGTGTCCCTTGCCACCCTTTTGTGGGTCTCCCTTGTGGATGTCCTCAGCTTTCTTCTGGGTCTCAACTGAGGGTGCCATCAAAGAGGAACCTTGCTCTGCCAGAATAGCATATGATTTGTCTAGAGGTACAACTAGGGGGCTTCACCTCTGGTCCACCACCCGCACCCTCCCAGAACTCACTTTGGTCCAGCTGCTCTTCATACTTGGCAACCTCTGAGGCAGTGGTTGTGGCAGTGATGCTCTTTGGAAGGAGGAGGCCTCCTTAGTCCTTGCTAGTTCAGCCTGGAGGTGGGCAACCTCCTCCCTCAGAGCTGACAGTTGCCTGCAAATAGGACACCAATGCAGTTTCCAGAATGTCTCCGGAAAACTGCTGCCCCACAGCCAGTGCATTGCACCACTCCCACATGTCCCTCTCCTTATAATATACTATATATGCTTTTTTATTATTATTTGTGGTGTGTACTTACCCTTTTGCTCTGCACAGGGTTATTAAGGATATGACAGTTCTGCCGCAAGATCTGTTGTGGAAGTGATGTCAGAACTGTGGCTATAAAGGAACTGCCATGCCTGGGGGGGCGGGTGTGGGGTAGGGTGGTTGGGTAGTCCACAGCCATTGGTGACTGTTAGAAACAATCAAATATACAACTGCTCCACCACCCTGGTGAGTATTGCCCTTTATAGTACTTCAACTAACACCAGACTTTACTAGACCACGTCTTCTGCACAAATCACTCTACTGAGTACAGGGATAAAAATTTACTCACTCCTCAGTCAGCAAGACACTTTTAAAATGTTGCAAAAATATTCTTCCAAATCCTAGGTCTCAACCCCAACAATCAAGCAAATTCAGTTGTATCTCACTCCCTCTGGTTATAAAATTACTACACTTTTAATGGAATCCTGCAATTCTCTACTTAATGCCAATAAGGAAAAAAAAATATGACAGTGACAGCGAAATCACCTTTCAGGACTGATTAACGCCATGACAGTGAAAGAATCCATGAGGAGGGGTCCCAAAAACCCCATGTTGAAAATTTGGTGCCACAATTCCAAAAAATGCCCAAAATATGCATCAACATTGAAAAAACCCTATTTATTCCATTATACAGCTTACCTGCATTTCCTCAGTTCACGGTCGGCTTTGGAGAGTGCAGATTTGTTCCTGGTCCACCTAAGATCATCGCACCAGACTTTGGAGGTAAGTATGGGGTGGATGGTGGGTGTGGGGAGGCAGTGCACACAGTGGGTGGGTGTGGGTTGTGTGAGGGGGGCAGAGAGATGGCGAGGGACCATTTTTGTTTTGCAGGGTTAAAAAAAAAAGACATCGAGGGACGGTTTTCATTTTTCAGGTGGGATTTCCCCAGCGTGCCTCCTCAGTGTTTGTGGGTGGGGGTGCTTTAGCAGTCAGCACATAACAAATGGGGGTGTGCATGATGCCTGTGGTAAAAGCTGATGGGGATTGGGCCCCCTGTCAGCAAAGAACATCTCTTGGGGGGCACGCATGATGCCGAGGGGGATTGGGCACCCTCCTGCAATCAACAAAAGGAGGGGAACACATTATACCAATGGGGAGTGAGCTCCTCCATCGGCATTGTGACAAGTAGCAGCAGCGGCAGTCACTGCCACCATGTTGCTTGCACCACGGGAGGCGTATAATGGTCACGCTGCATGAGAGCTTCGCTCTCCTTGCAGGGGACCTTTTCTTTGCTGTGATTGCCACATTAGGCATGCATGAGGTCAGTGCCTCCTGCTGCCTGATTGGGGAATGAGGGACGCACCTTCTGATGCATGCCCTGCATTCACCCAACAGTGACAGCACCTCCAAATCCGCTACTACCGCAGTATGTTGGCTGCGCAAGCGGGAGCCAACATAAAAATGGAGTCATATTATAAAAAAAAAGTGTTCAAGGAAAATAACCCAGTGAAAAGAATTAGGAGACTTCTTATATCTAAATATGGTTTGCTTGTGATAGTAGCGTTTTTTGAATTGTTTTTATTATGTGTCACATTTTTATACTTTGTCCACATTGTATACCTGTTGTTATGGTAATGTAGGCTGCAGCTGTCAGGAGATGCACTCCCACTTTCTGTGATGTCAGCACTGGGTGACAAGCATTTAAATCCTTTGACTCTGTGTCTTAACATCTTTGATAAAGAGTCAGCATGTGATTCATACTGCATCAGGTGTGACTAAAGTGGCATCTGTGATTTTGCTCCTTGCACTTTCAATAAAATAAGTACAGAAATATTTTTCTACAGATGATAGTGACTGCCCATGTTTGTTTTTTTATTGCATTGAATTTTCTTAATTAAAATTTTATTAAGCTTTATAACAGAATAACATTACATAAGGAATGTTGATCAGATACATAAGATGTTACAGGGAACAATTCATAACAAGCATTTGTCAATGCCAAATGTTGCTTGCTTATATGTGCTGTTTAGGTATTAGGAAGTGATAGTACCATGCCTAAGAACTTCCATGTGCCCCCCCCAGACATCCACTATGTCTTTTTGTTCAGTATTCACAGAAGAGGAGGAGAGACAAGGGCCACAGTAGTACAGCAGTTGCCAAGGCTGTGAAGAGGTGGACAATAGTCCATTCACAGGCAAAAGAATCCTGCAGGAGCTCACTAAATTGAAGGTGGACAAAGCTATGGAACCAGATGGCATACACCCAAGGATATTAAGAGAACTGTGAAGGGAGATAGCAGTACCTCTGGTAGCCATGTTCACTGAGTCATTCAACACAGGGGTGGTACCAGAGAATTGGAGGATGGCACATGTGGTCCTGCTACACAAATCCAACAGCAGGGAGGAGGCGGGGAACTATAGACCGGTCAGTCTCACCTCAGTAGTGGGAAAGATCATGGAGACATTGCTTAAAGAAAGGATAGTGGGGCATATAGAAGCCATAGGAGCCCAGGACCATAGGCAACATGGATTCACAGTGGGAAGGTCATGTTAGACAAATCTGGATGATCTCTTTGACTGGGTGACAAAGGAAGAAAATCAGGGTGGGGCAGTGGACTACACTTACCTTGATTTCAGCAAAGCCTTTGGCACCGTCCCACATAGGAGGCTGATAAACTAGTTGGGTAGGCTGGGCATGGGGGAAAGAGTGGTAAACTGGGTTAGAAACTGGCTAACATACAGGAGGCAGAGAGTGGTGATAAATGAGGTGCAGTCTGGCAAGAGGGGGTGACCAGTAGGGTGCTGCAGGGATTGGTTCTGGGGCCAGTCCTGTTCAATGTCTTCATTAGTGACATTACAGAAGGGCTGAAGGAAACGTCTGCCTGTTTGCAGATTACACCAAGATCTGTAACACAGTGAATACCTCAGAGTGGGTGAAGAAAATGAGGAGGGACCTGGGGAAGCTTGAAAAATGGTCTGAGGACTGACAACTGAAGTTTAATTCAAAAAAGTGCAAAATCAGGCACCTGGGACACAGAAATCCTGGGGAAAGCTACAGGATGGGGGGAAGGGGAGTTTCTGACAGTCACAAAGAAGGAGAGGGACCTGGGGGTTCTTATTTCAGTTGACCCGAAAGTGTCAAAGTGCTAAGGCAGCTGGGAGGCCCAGTGACATGCCAGGGTGTAGAGGCAGCGGTATCACCAGCATAAGGAGGGAGGTAGTGATGCCATTATATAAAACCATGGGAAGGCCTCACATGGAGTACTGTGTGCAGTTCTAGAGGTTGCACCTTCGTAAGGATATTAACAGGCTGGAGATGGTCCAGAGAAGGGTGAATAAGATGGTACAGAGCTTGCAGCACAAGACTTATGAGGAGAAATTAAGGGACCTCGATATGTACTCACTGAAAGAGAGAAGGGAAAGAGGGGATATGATAGAAACATTCAAATACCTCAAGGGTATAAATAAGGTGCAGGGGGAGACATTTTCCAATGCAGGAGGAGCACAAGAACGAAGGGGCATGACATGAAATTGGAAGGTGGGAGGTTAAGAGGGAATGTGAGAAAGTTCTTCTTCACAGAGAGGGTGGTGGATGTGTGGAATGGTCTGCCTCAGGAGATGGTTGGAGGGAGCTCTGTGGATGGATTTAAGCATGCTTATGACAGGCATAGGGGAACCATAGAGGTACAGCAGCGAGTGGGTCAGAAGCAGTAATCCAGTGTAAGGGTTTACGGGCAGACTAGATGGACCAGGCAGTTCTTATCTGCTGAAAATTTCTATGTTTCTATGTCTGTGTCTTTTTCTCTTATGAATTAGACAGAGAGAGACACACAAGCATATGCCGCTTGCATGTGCTGTTCCCCACTATGTCCTCCCTAACACACTACTATCCACAGACACAGAGAGAGAGAGGACACAGCACTCATTGGATCTTCAGTGCTGCTCCCCCAGTGTCTCTCTCTCTCTCTCTCACTGTTACTTTCCCTGTCTCACTTTCTCTATGTTACTCTCTTTCTAAGCACCAAGCTCTGCTCTTGAATGTCGGGGGGGGGGGAACTCAGTTGCGCTCTCTCACACTGTCACTGGGATTGGGGGGGAGGTTGGCAGAATGGGACACATATAACTTGTTGTATGGGAGGTGGGAAAGCAGCACAGAGGTTTCCAAAGAAAAAGACAGAGAGGGAGAGAGGGAGAGACAGAGAGACAGAGAGAGAGAGAGAGAGAGAGCAAGAGAGAGACACAGCACATACACAGGTCTATCCTGCACACAAACAGCAGCACTGTTCTGTACTGGGGAGCAAGGGGAGGCCACAGACAACAACATTCCAATGTTTTCTCTCTTGCTGTTTCACAGGACATTTCAGCCATGGTGCAGGTGCGGAAGAGTGATGATGCTGTCTCTCACTCTCTCTCTACTGTCTGTGCACTCAGGTTGGGGAACGGGCAATGGGGCAGCCACAGTTGGGGGGGGCCAGGAAAGGAAACCCTGGTGGCCACTGTCAAGCTTGCTTTCTCCTCTGCTCTCCAGTATTACAGCCTGTCAGAGGGCTGGATACTGCTGATCATTACTTCCACTGTTTCTGCGGACAGAGACATAGACAGACAGAGAGAGATGCAGCACATTGCCACAACTTTGGTACCTAATGTCTCCCACTGTCTGTGTGTCTCTCTCTGTCTTACACACCACACCGCATGGCCGCTGTCACTCTCTGCTACCTCCTTGTCCACTCAGACTGCTAATTATCTGCAAACTGGACAGGGTAGTGGCAGGCAGAACACACACAGACACTCTGTCTATGAGCTCACAGGTTACACAGCTGCCATGCGCGTCTTGCTGTCTTGCACTGTGTGGTGTTTCTGTGTCCCCTAATCACAACTGGATGTTAACCCAAGTGCCACTCCAGGCACTTGGGTTAATATCCCAATACTGACACTGCAGTGCAGCATCTGGGTGTGGTACTGCACTCCTGAGGTGTCATCTTTCGGATGAGACATTAAACCGAGGTCCCATCTGCCTGTTCTAGTGGTAGTTCAGGTGGATGTTAAAGATCCCATGGCACTTCTCGAAAAGAGTAGGTGAATTTCCTTGGTGCTCTGGCCAAATTTCCCCCCATTCACTAAAAATACCACCAACAGCTTAGTCTGGTTCAAAGTCAGTTGGCATTCATCTGTATCCCCCTCCCCCGGGTCATGCCTGAAAACACAGTAGGCAGAATTTGTCTAGTGCACTTACCTGGTCAACAAAAACGAAATAAATAAACTTGTCACACAGACATGAGATTGCTATACCATTGCCGGACACTGTCTCTGTCTTGATCACTCTCTCTCCCTCTGCGTCAGATTGCACAGTGGGATCATTTCACCTGGCTTGTTCCCATTGCATTTCTTGGGGATATAATCAGTCTGTGCTGCTGGACTGCAGTCTGAAAATGCAATCTGACTGCACACAGCATGGACTGGGGCCTCAGAAGCTACAAATTGTGCAGGACAGTACTGATTTCACCTTGGACTTGGTGTTTGGTGGTCCACGGGGTGGCTGAGTGTGTCCACAGAAGTTGTTAACTGTGCTCTGGTTGCACGGAGGTCTGCATTATTGCACTGTCAGGTGCTGCCACACAGTCAATCAAATCCATTCAAAAGAAAAACTGTAAAGATTCACTTTAAGAAAAAAAGTGTATTGTTAGAGCCACGGGAATATTTGGAGCGCTGCTGGAGTATTCTGCTGTTCACAAAATACATGCACAGTCTGAGTCGGCCATCCACTCTGGCTCTCAGAGTATATCAAGTTTCAGCTGTTACAGCAACACTTGTCCCATGGAGCACTATGCAGTTTTGTGGTGCATCATTTAAGCTAAAGCTTCTCTGGTTCCTCCCACACAGCTTAGCCAGCCACGTTTGCACGGCCACTGGAGCCTGGCTCGAAGAAATATAAAACATGAGGAGACAAGAGGTTCAGAGGGACAACAAGGGAGAAATGAGGTATGGGGAACACACGAGACAAAAGGTATGTGCAGGGTAGGAGGGAGAGACAGCAAGGAAAACAGAGCAATGGAGAGAAGGGGGGATGGCTTTATGTATATGAAATGGAAGAAACATAGAAACAGAAACATAGAATTTGATGGCAGATAAGGCCCGTTTGGCCACCTAGTCTGCCCATTTTCCTACCTAATGGATAGGCTGCAGATCCTAGTTAACCAACAGCCTATTTTCTCTCATTGGAGCACTTCATTTGTTTCAAGTAGACAAAGTTTCCACCCATAAACTGTAAACCATTGTCATACTTAGCTTGCATGATAATTGGTCTGTCAAGGATGAGCCCAGTGCAGCTTGATCTGCATTGGGCTAGTCAGTGACACACCTCTGCAATGCCGTTCTCTGTAGCAAAACATTTCTTGTGCAAGAGCAAGCAACATAAAAAGGAAGAGAAAGGCAGACAGTGGATGTAATTACGGAGTAGATTCAGCATTCTGAAGCTTTGCCAATACTAGTAGGTTTGCTTGCCTTGCAAATGAACACACACATTTGTTAATGCCTAATGGTTGCTTGCTGGCATTAGCAATGGAAGGGCAGGAGTCAGACAGATGCAGTATAGGAATGGCAGTGAAATATTGAACTGATGCCAACTCCACCCCCACCCTGCAGAGATTGACAGGTACTGGGGTGTGCCTTTTGGTCGTCGCCCATAACACTCATGACATTTCACCTCACCCTACCCTGCAGACAATTACAAGTGTTGAGATGTGCCTTGGGGTGTTCAGGCTTTACACTCACTTCATTCCATAAGGAAATACGCTGAAATGGGTGCAGTATAGGAGAATGGGGTGGACTCTGGGGCCAGAGCATCCAAGGTGCATCTCAATGCCTGTCATTGGCTGCAAGGTAGGGGTGGAATGGCATGAGCATTACTGTTGACAATCCCAAGTCACACCCCTGATGCCTGTTAGTCCCTACAGGGCAGGGTGTTATGGTCAAAAAGCCTAATGCCCTGGGCGTTTTTTGGTGTTTTTACTCCAAGTTTGCAACATGGGCTTTTTGTGACCCCACTGCAAGAACAGTGACACTATCAGTTTGTTAGCCAAAAGGTGATTTTGCACAGTGACTGCATCATTGGTGCCACAGGTGTGAAAACACATTTTTGAACAGGATGTGAAAAATGACTGCTGTACTGTTCATGAGGAGGTGTAAAAAATCGTAATGTTGAAAGAATGGAGTAAAAATATAAAAACAAACATTTGTCAATGCCGAATGTTTGCTTGCTGGCATTGGCAGTGGTAGTGTAGAAGTTACAGAGCTGCGTAATAGGAATGGCAGTGAAGTATTGAACTGAAGCCAACCCTACCACCACCCTGCAGAGAGTGACAGGCATTGGGGTGTGCGTTTGGGTGAGTCAGGCATAGCGCCGCCATTTCACCACCTCACCCTGCAGACACTGACAAGTGTCGCGTGTTCCTTGTGGTCTTTGGTCTATGTGCACCCCATTTCATTAGGAAATATGGTGAGATGGGTGCGATATAGGAGAATGGGGTGAAGTTTAGGGTCAAGAGTCCAAGGCATACCCGATGCCTCTCACTGACTGCAGGGTGTGGAATGGTATGAGCATCACAGGCAAGAATCCCAAGTCACACCCCTAATGCCTGTCATTCTCTACAGGGTTGGGCATTATAGTTGAAACCAATACCTCAGGCATTCGTTGGTATTTTCACCCCAAATTTTCAACATGTTTGTTTTGTGACCCCACCTCATGAACGGGGAATATCAGTTTGTTAGCAAAGCTGCTTATGCACAGTGACTCGGCATTTGGCACCACAGGTGCAAAAACATTCCAAGCAGGATGTAAAAAATGACAGCTGTACTCTTTCATGGGGAGGTGTAAAAAATGGCAATGTTGCAAATCTGTAGTAAAAATATTAAAAAAATGGTGAAGTCACGAGCGTACATAGAAACTGCAATGCACACCCGTAATATAATTAGGTTGGGGATTTTTTACAGGAGATTGTCAACTCAGGCATTTTGGTGCCTCCGATCATGAACAGTGTCACTGTGATTTTCTTTATCTGTGCCGAACAATGATTTCCCACAGTGACCACGCATCTCTGCACTGAAAGTGTGAAAACACACTTCAGCCATGTTGTGAAAAATGACAGCTGTACTGTTCATAAGGAAGTGTTGAAAAATGTCACTGGTAAAAATCTGGACTGAAAATATTACAAAGACATGAACTAACGAGGGTGCATGGAAACTGCGCAATGCTCACTCATAACACAGTCATTTTATGGACTTTTGTCACCAAATTTTCAACATAGCCATTTTAAGACCTCTGCTCATGAACAGTGTAACTGTGATATTCTTAATCTGTCCTAAACATTGCTTCGCACTAACAGCACCATTATGCGCTGCATGTCTGAAAACACATTTAAGGCGACATATGAAAAATTGCAGCTATACTGGTCATAAGGAAATTTAATAAAATGGCAATGTTGAAAATCTGGAGTGGAAATATTAAATTTGCAAACTTACGAGCATGCATAGGAACTGTGCAACGCACACTCGTAAAAGTCATTTTTAGGAATTTTTTCACCAAATTTTCAACATAGCCATTTTAAGACCTCTGCTCATTAACCGTGTCACTGTGATTTTCTTAATTTGTCCTGTACATTGATTTCGCACACCGACTGCACGATTGTGCGCTACATGGGTGGAAACACGTTTTGGGTGAGATGTGAAAAATGACAGCTGTACTGCTCATAAGAAGGTGTGGTAAAATGGCAATGTTGAAAATCTAGAGTGAAAATATTGACAATTTGCGAACTGACAAGCGTGCATAGGAACTGTACAACGCACGCTCGTAAAACAGTCATTTTGGGAATTTTATCACCAAATTTCAACATAGCCATTTTAACACCTCACCTCATGAACGGTGTCACTGTGATTTTCTTAATTTGTCCCGCACATTGATTTCGCACACCGACTGCGCCATTGTGCGCTACATGGGCGGAAACACATTTTGGGTGAGATGTGGAAAATGACAGCTTTACTACTCATAAGAAGGTGTGGTAAAATGGCAATGTTGAAAATCTGGAGTGAAAATATTGAAAATTCGTGAACTTATGAGCCTGCATAGGAACTGCGCAACACAAGCTCGTAAAACAGTCATTTTTTGGAATTTTGGCACCAAATTTTCAACATGGGATTTTTGGGACCCCTTCTCATGAATGATGTCATTGTCATCATGCTATTCAGGCCCAAAGGGTGATTTTGTGCAGTGACTGCGCAGTGACTGCGCAATCACCCTTCGGGCCCGAATAACACCATGACAGTGACATCATTCATGAGAAGGGGTCCCAAAAACCCCATGTTGAAAATTTGGTTCAAAAATTTCAAAAAATGCCTGAGATATGCAATAAAGTTGAAAACCCCCATCTTGCCCATTATACAGCTGACCGGCATTTCCTCAGTTCGCGGTCGGCTTTGAAGAGTGCAGACGTGTTCCCGGTCCACCGAAGATTGTCACACCGAGGTCTGGAGGCAACATTGAGGGGGTGGGGAGGTGCGCAGGGTGGGGGGTTGTGGGAGGGGGCTCAGAGACTATGTTGGACCGCTTTTTCTTTCCAGGTAAAAACAACAAAAGGATGATGTGGGATGTTTGCCACACTGGGGTGGGCTCCCAGCATGGCACAAGAACAGTTAGGGCGTTCAGCCGGCGGAATTGGGCACCCCATCGGCTAGGATCAATTGCCACGCTGGGTTGGGCTCCCAGCGTGGCACTTACTACTCGGGGAGGACAGTGGAGCCAGCGGGGATTGGGCACCCGTCAGCTGTAGTGACATATTAGTTGCCACACTGGAGGCACCCAGCATGGCATTTTGGAAGCCTTTGGGGGAGGTGGGGGGAACGAGCACAGCCAACGGGAATTGGGCACCCCATCGGCTATAAGCAGTGCGTATGCATGGGGGCGGGGGGTGCACATGAGCAGGCAATATCTTATCGCTGCTCACTCAAGCATAGCTCCCCCTTTCAACTGTATGCCACTGCATTTTGGAGCTTGTCATAGACAGCTCCAGCATGCATTGGCTTACAGGGGCCACACCTGCCAGCACACTGAATGAATTGGAAGAGGAGGTGACACACCTCCGAAATCTCCGATGATGGCACTATGTTTCTTGCACATGCATGCAAGCAAACATAAAAATGGTGAAGTTACGAGCATGCATAGAAACTGCTCAACACACACCCGTAATTATTTTAGGGATTTTTTACACCAGATTTTCAACATGGGTACTTTGGGAGCTCCACTCATGAACAGTGTCTTTGTGATTTTCTTAATCTGTCCCGAACGCCCATTTCTCACAGTGACCGCACTATTCTGCGCCAGAAGCGTGAAATCACATTCCAGCCAGGATGTGAAAAATGACAGCTGTACTGTTTATAAGCAGGTGTGGAAAACTACCAGTGTTGAAAATCTGGAGTGAAAATATTACAAATTCATGAAGTTATGCAATTGCATGGAAACTGTACAATGCACGCTTGTAACAGAGTCATTTTCTGGACTTTTGTCACCAGATTTTCAGCATAGGCATTTTAAGACCTCTGCTCATGAACAGTGTCACTGTGATTTTCTTAATCTGTCCCAAACATTGATTTCACACACCAACTGCGTCATTGTGTGCTACCTGTGCGAAAACACATTTTGGGTGAGAGGCGAAAAATGACAGTTATACTGTTCATAAGGAGGTGTGGTAAAATGATAATGTTGAAAATCTGGAGTGAAAATATTAAAACTTCTCAAAGTTATGAACATGCAAAAGAACTGCGCAATGCACATTCGTAAAACAGTCATTTTTGGGAATTTTTTCACCAACTTTTCAACATAGGGTGTTTGGGGGCCTACCTCATGAACTGTGACATGAGAAAGGGTCCTAAAGGAACTGGAAGTAATAAGAGTTGACAAAGCAATGGGGCCAGATGGGGTGCACCGCAGGGTCCGTAAAGAACTAAGAGAGGTGGTGGCTGAACCTCTGGCTATCCTGTTTAGCCAATCACTGGAAACAGGGGAGGTACCCAAAGACTGGAGGACAGCAGATGTAGTCCCCTTATACAAAAGTGGGAACAAAGAGGAAGCAGGAACCACAGACCAGTCAGCCTCACCTCGGTAGTGGGAAAGATCATGGAAGCACTACTGAAGGAGATTGGTGGAACATCTGGTTGTCAATGGACTACAGGACCCAAGGCAGCATGGTTTCACCAGGGAGGTCATGTCAGACCAACCTCATTTAATTTTTTGACTGGGTGACTAGGGAGGTGGATCAGGGGAGGGCAGTAGATATGGCCTATCTGGACTTCAGCAAGGCCTTTGACACTGTGCCACATAGAAGACTATTACACAAACTGGGGAATATGGGTGTGAGCAGGACAGTAGTGTGGTGGGTAGGTAACTGGCTGGGTGGCAGGACCCAGAGGGTGGTGATAAATGGCTGTCACTCCACAGAGGGAAGAGTGACCAGTGGGGTACCACAGGGATCAGTGCTGGGACGGTCCTATTCAACATCTTCATCAGTGACATTGCACAGGATCTAGAAGGCAGAATTTCACTGTTACTTGATGACACAAAGCTCTGGAACAGAGTAGACACACCAGAGGGTGTAGACAGAATGAGAAGGGACCTGCAGAAACTTGAAGAATGGTCAAGGGTTTGGCAGTTGAAATTCAATGCAAAGAAGTGCAAGATAATGCATATGGGGCACAAAAACCCAGGCACAATATATCAGTTGGGGGTGAGGATATAGCATGCACCAAGCAGGAAAGGGATCTTGGGGTTGTCATCTCTGATGACCTCAAGGTAGGGAAACAGTGTGACAAGGCAGCAGGTAAACAAATAGGATGCTGGATGTATAGGCAGGGGCATCACCAGCAGGAAAAGGAGGTCATAATTCCGCTTATATAAGACACTAGTGAGGCCCCACCTGGAGTACAGTGTACAGTGCTGGAGACCATACCTATGTAAGGACATAGACAGGGTAGAGAAGGTTCAGAGGAGGGCAACAAAGATGGTGTATGGATTGCATCACAAGTCCTATGAAGACAGGTTGAAGGAACTGAACATGTACTCCCTGGAGGAGAGGAGGAGAGGGGATATGATAGAGACATACAAGTATCTTACAGGAGAGAAAAGGGTGCAGGAAAACACTATTTTAAGCAAAAAGATGTTCCAGGACTAGAGGGCATGGGATGAAGTTGGAGGGAGGACGATTCAGAGGAAACATGAGAAAGAATTTCTTCACAGAACAGGTGGTGGACAAGTGGAACACCCTGCCAGAGGAAGTGGTGGGGGCTGAAGCAATCACGGGATTTAAGAATGCATGGGATAGACATAAAGGAATTCTAGAGGTCAGGGGTAAGGGGAAATGGACTTCTGGGAAAACAAACTGAACTTACAAGCTCAAATGGGCAGACTGGGTGGGCCATAGGCCCTTATCTGCCGACACTGTCCATGTATCTATGTATCTATGTGACACTGTCATTTTGTTAATCAGTCCCAAAAGGTGGTTCCATGCAGTGACTGCTAAATCACCTTTCAGGATGGAATAACAAAATGATAGTGACTTGGTTCATGAGGTGGTGTCCCAAGAACCCCGTGCTGAAAATTTGGTAAACAAATTACCAAAAATTGCAGAGAACAGACAGAACACTAGGAGGAAGGAGCCACTGGTATAACTAAAACTTCTCTACTGGGACTGAGAACTAGAACTCTTGTACTGGGACCTTCAATTTAGGGTAAAAAAACAAAACAAAAAAAGGAGTTGGTGTGTTTGTCAGAGGTAGTTGAAGTAAATTGTTATCTGTTATATGTGTTATCTGTGTACTTATCTAGGTGCTTGTCACAGGTGTCAGAAGGGAATTGTTATCTGTGAAATTAACTAAGTGTAGAAAGATTTGCAAAGTAGGGGGAGTGGCTTAGCAAGATGGAGCCAGGTTAAGACCAGATATAAACACTGTCCTAGATAGCTTCTGCCAGAGGACAGACAGAACACCAGGAGGAAGGAGCTATTGGTAAACTAAAACTTCTCTACTGGGACTATATTGCCCTCCTTCCCTCCCCTCCACGCCCCCACCCTAAACCAGTTCTACTTTTATAGGCACAGGATTTAACTAACAACAGGAACATCCTGTTTGAGAGCAGGAAGTGAGTGATCACAGAGCCACTAAAGACTCACCATCCTAGAAGGGCAAGAGTAGCTCTCTGCCCCCCCCCAAGCTGCTGGAGGTCTGACTCTGAGCAAGTAAGGAGACTACTGAGAAATATAGGAACTTCTTGTCTCACAACAGGAAAATCAGGAGCTAAAAGGGCACAGAGGCAGTAAGTAAGTAGGGAGAGAAAAAAAAAAGAAATAAACAAACAGAGGAAAGAGTAAGTAGTCCAAATAACAGTTAGGGGGCCAGAAAAAAGACATGATGGGAGGGGTGCAGTGCAGTGGCTGTGGAACAGCAGTCCTCCGGGAGATGTTCTGGAGGATGCAGTGTTGTCCCATCTGCAGGCACCTCTCTGGGCTGAGGGAGGAGGTTGCTCATCTCTAGGCTGAGTTGGCCAGGATTTGTGGGACCTCCTCTCCCACCCAGGGACCATCAGGGTCACTGCTGTTGTCTCAGAGTTTGCCAAGAAAGAGGAGCAGTTGGACTACAGTGAACTCAGGGAGGGTGAGAGTGGTGGAACAGAGGCACACCCCTCCAGTTATACCTCTCCACAATTTCTGTGCCATTCTGGAAAAGTGTGGTTCCCCTATGGAGGCACCCACAGTGGAGACCAAGGAAGATGCTGGGAACCTCCACAAAGGAGACCCACAGGAGGGTGGCATGGCACCCCACAGGGGAAGAAAACAACTCCTGGTGGGGGACTCCATTGTTAGGAAGGTAGAACTGAGGGAGGAAGGGGAGAGAGAGAGAGGTAAGGTGCCTGCCTGGCACCATGGCTTGGAGGGACAGGGAGTGAATCCTCAGGATCACAGGAGCAGCTGCACAGGGGAGGGAGCTGGAAGTCATTGTCCACCTAGGGACAAATGACCTGACTAAGAAAGAGATCAGAGCAGTGCAAGAAGTGTTTGTGGAGATGGGAAGGGGCCTTAGACAAATAACACACATGGTAACCTTCTCGGAGGTGCTGCCTGTCTGTGGCACAGGTGAGGCTAGGGTGCTCCACACCATGGGACTCAATCAGTGGTTGAAAAACTAGTGCAGAGCTCAGGGATTTGGCTTCTTCAGAGACTGGGGGTCCACCTGGAGGGTTGCAGGCCTATAGTGGCATGATGGTCTACATCTGTCCAGAAGGGGAACCAGGACCCTAGGTGATAGGTTTAAATACTTCATTGACAAGCATTTAAACTAGCCAAGGGGGGAAGGCACTGGAAAGGAGCAGGGCATTCTTGAGATTCTCCACAGTTTTAGACCCAACCTCCTCAGGAGGCTGTTCCATCCACCAGAGAGGAGTGGATGCAAGGAACAGCCTTCCTGAGGAGGTTGGGGGTCTAAAACTGTGGGAGAATTCAGGAATGCATGGGACAGACATAAGGCAATTCTTGTGGGGGGGTAGGAAGAAATAGGCTGTTGATAAACTAGGATTTGCGGCCTATCCTGTAGGTAGGGGAAATGGGCAGACTAGATGGGCCAAGCGGTCCTTATCTGCTGTCAAAGTCTATGTTTCTATGTAAATCGTAGCCCCCCCAAACTATCAGGGTACTAAGTGAGGTAGACACCAATATAGAGATATCGATAGGGAGAAGCGCAGGGGGTAAATGGAGAAAATGACAAATGCACTAAGGACAGGGATGGGGCAAAAAGGGGTAAGGCCATCAAGAAATGGAGGATAATGAGTACCAACTCCCATAGTCTGGGCAACAAGCTCCCTGAACTAGTGGCCTTGATGGAAAAGGGGTGCCTGGATATTGTAGCAGTCACAAAAACGTGGTACACAGAGAACCTTGACTGGGATGTTAACATACCAGGGTACACAACCTACAGGAGAGACAGGGAGGGCAGAAGATGGGGGAGTAGCTCTCTATGAAAGGGAAGGGATAAAAGCAACTGAACAAAAGAGTAAACAGGGAGGAGAGGAGGCACTGTGGGTCACCTTAGAGACTGGAAATGGCACCACAATCCACACAGGGGTTGTATATAGACCCCCATGTCAGGGGAAGGGAATGGACAAGGATATGATAGAAGGCATACTTAGGATGGCAGAGAAAGGGAAGATACTATTGATGGGGGACCTTAATATGCCAGCTGTTAACTGGAGCAACTTTGCAGCAACCACATCCAAAAGCAGAGCCATTCTTGATGCCCTTCAGGTGGCATGCCTCAGACAGCTAGTTTTGGAACCTATTCATGAGGGATCAATCTTATACCTTGTACTCTCAAATGGGGACAGTGAGAGGATCTCATACCTAGAAGTGGGTAGCCATTTGAGAACAAGTGACCACCAAACAATGTGGTTCACGATAAACTCAGCTACAGAGTCAAGCCATACAAAAGTGAGGGTTCTGGACTTCAGGAAGGCTGAATTTGGCAAGATGGGAGACTGCCTTAGAAAATCACTAGCAAACAGGCTAGAAGGAGGGGTGGAGCAACAATGGGGAAATATCAAAACTGCCATCACAGAGGCAACAAGCCTTTGTGTGAAATAAATAAATCAAAACAAAAGAAAAAGCTACTGTGGTTCTCAAAAGAGGTGGCGGTGAAGGTTAGGGAGAAAAAGATAGCATTTAGGAAGTATAAGGAAACACATAAGGAGCAGGACAGAGAACTGCACCAGTTAAGGCAGAAGGAAGCAGGGAGGGTAGTCAGAATAGCAAAGGCACAAACTGAGGAAAAGATAGCTAACTCAGTTAAGAAGGGGGATAAAACCATTTATAGGTATATCAGGGAGTGTAGAAAGACAAAGGGAGGGATAGTGAGGCTGAATAGAATGGATGGTGGGTGGGCAGAGAGTGACAGTGAAAAAGCAGGGATACTGAATGAACACTTCTGTTCAGTATTCACAAAAGTGTAAGTGGGGGAGATGCCTAATCCAATTAACAGAAGCACTCTGGAGAGGGGGGGTCGATCCCAGTCCTTTCACAGAAGAAAGGGTTCTGAAAGAACTCCTAAAACTGAAGGTGGACAAGGCAATGGAGCCAGATGAAATTCACCCCAGAATTCTAAAAGAATTAAGCAGAGAACTAGTGACACCACTGACTACCCTTTTTAACAAATCATGGGAGGATGGTGTGGTACCTGAGGACTGGAAGAAGGCGGATGTGATTCCCCTTCACAAAAGTAGGACCAAGACAGAGGCAGGAAACTACAGACCTGTCAGTTTGACCTCTGTGGTAGAGAAAGTGATGGAATCACTTCTGAAGGAAAGAATTGTTGAGTACCTAGAGGACAGTGGGGCACAGGACCCGAGGCAGCATGGGTTCACAACGGGAAGGTCATGTCAGAGAAATCTAATTGATTTCTTTGACTGGGTGACCAAAGTAGTAGACCAGGGAGGGGCTGTGGACATGGCCCACCTAGACTTTAGCAAGACATTTGACACAGTCCCACACAAAAGATTAGTAGTCAAATTAACCAGCCTGGGAGTGGGTCCCAGGGTGGTAGCCTGGGTAAAACATTGGCTGAACAACAGGACACATAATGTAATTGTAAATGGAGTCCACTCTGAAGAAAGAGGGGTTACTAGTGGGGTACCGCAAAGTTCAGTACTGGGTCCAGTCCTTTTTAATGTCTTTTATAAGTGACATTGCAGAGGGACTGGAAGGAAAAGTATGCTTCTTTGCAGATGACACAAAGATCTGCAACAGGGTTGATACACAAGGAGGCATGGAAAGGATGAAAAGGGACTTGGCAAGGTTGGAGGACTGGTCAGAAGTATGGCAGCTTGGATTCAATACAAGGAAGTGCAAGGTAATGCACCTGGGAAACAAAAACCCAGGGGAAGATTACACAATGGGGGGTGAGATACTGACAACAACAAAAATGGAAAGGGACCTGGGGGTAATCTTATCGGATGACCTTAAGGTTGGCAAGCAATGTGAGAAGGCGGTAGGGAGGGCTGGGGGGATACTGGGATGTATAGGGAGAGGTATCACCAGCAGAAAACAGGAAGTTGTTATCCCCCTGTACAGACAGTTGGTGAGACCCCATCTGGAGTACTGTGTCCAGTTCTGGAGACCCTATCTTTGCAAGGACATAAACAGGATGGAGGCAGTTCAGAGGAGGGCAACTAAAATGGTGCAGGGTCTGCAAGAGAAGCCATACGAGGAGAGACTAAAGGAGCTTAATATGTATACCCTTGATGAAAGGAGGGACGGGGGGGGGTACATGATAGAAACTTTCAAGTACCTCAAGGGAATCAACAAAGTCCAGGAAGGTATTATCTTTCAGAAAAAGAGATGTGCAAGAACAAGGGGACACAATTTGAAGATAGAGGGGGACTGCTCAGAGGCAATGTGAGGAAGTATTTTTTCACAGAGAGGGTAGTGGATGCATGAAACAGCCTTCCTGAGGAGGTTGTTGGGTCTAAAACTGTGGGGGAATTCAAGAATGCATGGGACAGACATAAGTCAATTTTTGTTAGGGGGGTAGGAAGAAATAGGCTGTTGGTTAAATAGGATCTGCAGCTTATCCTCTAGGTAGGGAAATGGGCAGACTAGGTGGGCCAAGTGTTCCTTATCTGCCATCAAAGTCTATATTTCTATGTTTCTGTATCCACCAAAGTTGACAAACCCTATTATGCCATTATACAGCTTACCGGTATTTCTTCAGTTCGCAGTCGGCTTTGAAGAGTGCAGATGTGTTCCTGATCCACTGAAGATCATCGCACCAGGTTCTGGAGGTAAGTATGGGGTGAGGGGTGTGTGTGGGGAGGTAGGTGTGCAGTGGGTGAGGCAGGTTTGGGAAGGGGGGTCAGGAAAGACCATGAGGAACCATTTTTTGTTTTAATAGGTTTTACAAATAAATAGATGACGTAGGGCACTTTTTTGCATGCTGGAGTGGGCTCCCAGTGTACCAGCACACCTGGGTGTTTCTTTTTTGGAGGGAGTGCTGGAGCTGATGGGGACTGGGCACCCCGTCGGTTATACACTATGCTTGTGCTTGGGGGGGGGTGCATTAGCCGAGGGGGATTGAGCACCCCTTTGGCACACAGCAAATGGGAGGCATCATGCAGACGGGGATTGGGCTACTCCGTCGGCAAACTGGATAGGTGCATGCTGACAGGGGGATTGGGCACCGCGGTCGGCTTTCATTTTATTTATTGAAATGTTTCACCAGGAAGGCATACTGAACAGTAGGCGGTGGCTTTCCGTCAGCTTCATGGGGACTGTGAAAGGCTGACAGAGAAGCTATCGCCATGGGAAAACAACACAATGCAGGTGTGTAATTGGCTGCTGCAGTCAGGGAGGCCCCGTAGCAAAAACAGCTGATTGCATTGTGATGGGGTGCTCCCTGATTGCAGTGGCTCAGTTTCTTTGATCCTGGTTGCACGCTCATTAACTGCCAGTGATCTACAGCATGCTCCTCTATAAGCCAAGTCAGAGACCAGCCCCTGAATGGGCTGCTGCCATTTGGCACAACACTGCCATGCCTCCACAACCAGCTTGTGAAGGAAGCCAGACACAATGTCTTTCTTGCACATGCTTGCAAGCAACACAAAAATATATTACTGAAATAATCATTGAATTTTGCAATGTGTCTAAAAAATATAATAAAAGAAAGTCATGATTTTGTGTATCTATGCTATATATCTAAAACACAATCTGAACTACAGACATAACTCCAAAAACAGACTCCTCCAGTTATCATTAAAAGTTTCATTTTGATTAAGCAGAGAGTAGATGATTTTCTCATTGTTTACCCAACTTGCAAGAGAGTCGAGCCATTTCTTAAGTGCAGGGATAGTTGGATCTTTCCAACTCTTCAGTAAAAGTCTTTTAAAAGCAAGGGCAATCGAAAGTATCCATAATTTCTTGTGTTTTTGCATACCATGAATACTAGAAATATCCCCTAAAACGAAGGAGAAAATGGAATGGGGGATCCCAGAAGTGTTTAATTTAACAGATTGCATGTATTTGTTTCCACATATTTAAGATTCATTTACACTGCCAAAATAAATGACCCAGGCCTGCATTTACTATTCCACATCTGCAACATGAGTAATTTTGGATAGGGCCTAATCTATAGAGCTGTCTAGGAGAATAATAAAAATAGAGTAGGATTTCAAATTGGATAAGCCTTCCTTGAGTTTCCCTACAGCACTTACATAGAAACATAGAAGTTGACAGCCGATAAGGGCCGCAAAGCCTATCCAGTCTGCCCATTTCTTTTTCTACATTATAAATGTGCCATCGGCCTTTGCTCTGTCAATAACCTATCTATCAGTGTCAGTGGCTCAGTAGGTAGCAAACTTGCCTCTGAGGCCAGGAGATCAGAAGTCTGTGGGTTCAGTTCCCACATCTGGCACTTGGGTTAATATCCCAGTACTGACACTGTAGTGCAGCATGAGAGGGGTGCTTTACTTCTGAGGTGCCGTCTTTCGGATGAGTCATTAAACTGAGGTCCCATCTGCCTGCATCGGTGGTAGTTCAGGTGGATGTTAAAGATCCCATGGCACTTATTGAAAAGAGTAGGGGAATTTCGCTGGTGACCTGGCCAAATTTCCCTCATTCACTAAAAATACCACCAACAGCTTAATCTGGTTCAAGGTCAGTTGGCATTCATCTGTATTCCCCCTCCTCCGGGTCGTGCCTGAAAATAGGCAGGATTTGTCTAGTGCACCTACCCAGTTAACAAACACTAAATAAATAAGAAAAATAAAAATTCATACTCATCTGTTTTGCCCCCTTATGCCTATTCCATTCCTGTTTCAAACCCTCCACTGTAGTTATATCCACCACTTCCTGAGGTAGGCCATTCCATGCAGTCATGTCCACCACTTCCTGAGGTAGGCCGTTCCATGCATCCACCACTCTTTCTGTGAAAAAGAACTTCCTCACATTACCCCTTAATCAGCCTCCCTCTAATCTCATGCCTGTCCTCTTGTCTACTATTTTTATGTTGGCTTGCCGCGCGTAAAGTCAACATCTAACGACCAATGCAGATTTGGAGGCACCCGCTGTTAAGCGAATGCAGGGCATGATCAGTAGGTGCATCCCTCATTCCCCAATCAGCCTGTATGCCCCATGCATGCTAATGTGGTGAGCACATCTAAGGAAACGTCAGCTGCAATCTGAGAAAAGCTCATCAGATGAAGTGGACCCTTCTTGCGTGCTCGCCACATGAGCAGCATGGCGGGTGGCCGCCCACCCAACAGCTGACTTGGGGTGCCCAATCCCCCAGCAGCTTACTGTGGCCACACAAGCATCCCCATTTCCTATATACCGAGGTGAGTGCCCAATCCCTTTGGTTCTTGTGTTCCCCTTTATTGTGTGCTGATGGGGAGCCCACTCCCCGTTAGCATAAATCAGCCACCCCCACATTTCTTATATGCAGGATGGTGCCCAATCCCCTCATCTTGCCTTCCCCCCGCCTTTCATTGTGTGCTGACGGGGGTGCCCAATCTCCGTCGGCATAAATTCACCCCACCATTTTCTGCCAACGAGGGTGCTCAATCCCTCGTCTGCTGCAGCACCCCCCAAAAAAACAGATAGCATGCTGGGAGCCCACCCCAGCGTGCCACGTCCCCTGAAAAAAAAAACGGTCCTGCTATGTATTTTCTTCCCTGTAACAAAAAAGCGGTCCCTCGTAGTCTCCTGCCCCTCACCTGCAACCACCCACTGCGCACCCTGCCTCCCCACACACACCCTCACCCCTCTCACCCCATACTTACCTCTGGAGTCTGGCACAACGATCTTTGGTGGACCGGGAACACATCTGCACTCTTCAAAGCTGACTGTGAATAGAGGAAATGCCGGTAAGCTGTATGATGGAATGAAACGGGTTTTTTCAACTTTGCTGCATATCTTGGGCATTTGTTGGGATTTTGGCACCACATTTTCAACATGGGATTTTTGTGGCCCCTCCTCATGAATTCTGTCACTGTCATGGTGTTAATCAGCCTTGAAAGGTGATTTCAGTGATCACTAAATCACCTTTGGGTACAGTAACAAAATGACAGTGCCAGTGTTCATGAGGTGGCCCCTCAAAAAGCCTATGTTCCAAATTTGGTGGAAAAAATCCAATAAATGCCTGTTTTTCAAGAGTACGTTGAGCAGTTGCTACGCAGGCTCATAACTTTGTGCATTCGCAATATTTTAATGCCAGATTTTCAGCATTGTCATTTTTGTACACCTCCTTGTGAACAGTACAGCTGTCATTTTCCACATCCTGCCCGAAATGTGTTTCCGCACTTCCGGCACACAATTGCGCAGTCGCTGTGGGAAATCAGTGTTTGGGCCAGATTATGAAAATGACAGTGATACAGTTCATGAGCAGAGATCCTAAAATGCCTATGTTGAAAATTTGGTGATGATACTCCATAAAATGACTGTGTTACGAGCGTACGTTGGCAGATTGCATGCATGCTCCTACCGTCGTGCATTTGTGGTATTTTCACTCTGGATTTTCACCATTGCCATTTTTCCACACCTCTTGATGAACAGTACAACCATCATTTCACATATCATGCCCAAAATGTGTTTTTGCACTTCCGGCGCAGAATAGCTTGCTCACTGTGCAAAATCATTTCTTGGGACACTTTGAGGAAATAATAGTGACACTGTACATGAGCAGAGGTGCTAAAATACCTATTTTGAAAATTTGGTGCCGAACACCCATATGTAGAGACTGACAGGCGTCAGGGGTGTGACTTGGGATTGTCGGATGTAATGCTCACACCATTCTACCACCACCCCCACCCTGCAGCCAGTGACAATCATCAAGATGTGCCTTGGACGCTCTGGCTCCAAAGTTCACCCCACTGTCCTATACTGCACCCATCTCAGTGTATTTCCTTATGGAATGGGGTGAGCGTAAAGCCCAAAGACCCCAATGTACACCGCACCACTTGTCGGTGTCTACAGGATAAGGAGAGGTGAAATGGCATGTGCACTATGGCCAACACCCAAAGGGACACCCCAATGCCTGTCAGTCTCTGCAGGGTGGGGGTGGGTTGGCATCAGTTCAATACTTCACTGCCATTCCTATTATGCATCTCTCCAACTCCTGCACTACTGGTGCCAATGCCAGCAAGACAACATGTGGCATTGACAAATGCTTGTTCTTATACTGAAACATGTTAGACTCTTTCACCTTGTTAATGCCCTTAAGGTGTTTGAATGTTTTGATCATATAGATACATACATAGATACATAGACAGTGTCGGCAGATAAGGGCCTATGGCCCACCCAGTCTGCCCATTTGAGCTTGTAAGTTCAGTTTGTTTTCCTAGAAGTCCGTTTCCCCTTACCCCTGACCTCTAGAATTCCTTTATGTCTATCCCATGCATTCTTAAATCCCGTGATTGTTTCAGCCCTCACCACTTCCTCTGGCAGGGTGTTCCACTTGTCCACCACCCGTTCTGTGAAGAAATTCTTTCTCATGTTTCCTCTGAATTGTCCTCCCTCCAACTTCATCCCATGCCCTCTAGTCCTGGAACACCTTTTTCGCTTAAAAATAGTGTTTTCCTGCACCCTGTTTCTCCCTGTAAGATACTTGTATGTCTCTATCATATCCCTCTCCTCCTCTCCTCCAGGGAGTACATGTTCAGTTCCTTCAACCTGTCTTCATAGGACTTGTGATGCAATCCATGCACCATCTTTGTTGCCCTCCTCTGAACCTTCTCTACCCTGTCTATGTCCTCACGTAGGTATGGTCTCCAGAACTGTACACTGTACTCCAGGTGGGGCTCACTAGTGTCTTGTATAGCGGAATTATGATCTCCTTCCTGCTGGTGATGCCCTGCCTATACATCCCAGCATCCTATTTGCTTTACCTGCTGCCTTGTCACACTGTTTCCTACCTTGAGGTCATCAGAGATGACAACCCCAAGATCCCTTTCCTGCTTGGTGCATGCTATATCCTCACCCCCAACTGATATATTGTGCCAGGGTTTTTGTGCCCCATATGCATTATCTTGCACTTCTTTGCATTGAATTTCAACTGCCAAACCCTTGACCATTCTTCAAGTTTCTGCAGGTCCCTTCATTCTGTCTACACCCTCTGATGTGTCTACTCTGTTACAGAGCTTTGTGTCATCAGCGAACAGTGAAATTCTGCCTTCTAGATCCTGTGCAATGTCACTGATGAAGATGTTGAATAGGGCCAGTCCCAGCACTGATCCCTGTGGTACCCCACTGGTCACTCTTCCCTCTGTGGAGTGACAGCCATTTACCACCACCTTCTGGGTCCTGCCACCCAGCCAGTTACCTACCCACCACACTACTGTCCTGCCCACACCCATATTCCCCAGTTTTGTAATAGTCTTCTATGTGGCACAGTGTCAAAGGCCTTGCTGAAGTCCAGATAGGCCATGTCCACTGCCCCCCTGATCCACCTCCCTAGTCACCCAGTCAAAAATTAAATGAGGTTGGTCTGACATGACCTCCCTGGTGAAACCATGCTGCCTTGGGTCCTGTAGTCCATTGACAACCAGATGTTCCACCAATCTCTCCTTCAGTAGTGCTTCCATGATCTTTCCACTACCGAGGTGAGGCTGACTGGTCTGTAGTTCCTGCTCCTCTTTGTTCCCACTTTTGTATAAGGGACTACATCTGCTGTCCTCCAGTCTTTGGGTACCTCCCTGTTTCCAGTGATTGGCTAAACAGGATAGCTAGAGGTTCAGCCACCACCTCTTAGTTCTTTAAGGACCCTACGGTGCACCCCATCTGGACCCATTGCTTTGTCAACTCTTATTACTTCCAGTTCCTTCAGGACCCTTTCTTGTGAAAAGGGACTTGTGTCCATTTCTGCACCATTCTCACCCCTTGTACTCCCTTCAGACCCATTACCCCTCTTCCTCTGTAAAGACTGAGCAGAAATACCTGTTCAATATGTCAGCTTTACTGTTGTCATCCTCCACGGACTCCCATCCTCCCCTTCAGTCTCACTATCCCTCCCTTTGTCTTTCTTTTTCACTTATGTACCTGTAAAGGTTTTGTCCCTTTAACCACTGATTTTGCAATGTGTTCTTCTGTCTGAGCTTTGGCTTCCCTACTGACTTCCCTGCCTCCTTTGTTTCTCCTGGTACTTCTCCCTATCCCCTTCTGCCTGTGTCTTTTTGTATTGCCTGAATGCAATCTTTTTGGCTTTCACTTTCTTTGCTACCTCTTTGGAAAACCATAATGGTCTCCTCTTCCTTTTCCTCTTGCTAACCTGCTTAATGCATTATTCTGCTGTTCTTATAATCCCCATTTTAAATACTTCCCACTGTTCCTCAACCCCTGATTCCTGTCCCATTCCCCTTAATACCTCTTTTAAGTATCTCCCCATTTTCCCAAAGTCTGCCCCCTTAAAATCCAGGATACGTGTTTTTGTGTGGTTTGGTTCTGCTCTTTCTGTGATTTCAAACCACAATGACTGGTGGTCACTGTTACCCAGGTGCTCCCCCACTGTTATTCCCATCACACTGTCCCTGTTTGTGAGCAGAAGGTCCAGTATTGCCTTCTACCGAGTTGGTTCTATGACCAGTTGCTTGAGGAAGGCACCCTGAAGAGAGTCCAGGATAAATCTGCTCCTAGTTGATGCTGCTGCTGGGATACTCCAGTCCACGTCTGGAATATTGAAGTCTCCAACCAGTACTACCTCACCCTTGTCTGCCATTCTTTGGATGGCTAGCATCAGCTTCCTATCTGTTTCTTCCTCCTGGGCTGGTGGTCTATAGACCACACCTGTGTGGATGGCTGGCCCCATTTTCCTTTCCGGCTTTACCCACAGTATCTCTCTCCCATTTTGTTCCTCCTGGATCTCTGTGGCCCTTATGTCATTTTTCACATACAGTGCCACGCCTCCTCCTTTCCTGCCTGCTCTGTCTCTTCTGAATATGTTCTAGCCAGGTATGGCCATCTCCCAGTCATGGTTATCATTACACCAGGTTTCAGTGATGGCCACAATGTCCAGGTCTGACTGTACCATGACAGCCTCCAGATCTTCTATCTTGTTGCTAAGGCTCCTGGCATTTGCACACATGGCTTTCCATGATTTGACCTCCCTAGACTGCTTCACTGTTCTACTCCAGCCCCTTCCTTGGTTGTCATTTATCCCTGGTTCTCCTTGCTGTCTTCCCTTCTGCTGAATTTTGCCCTTTTCTACTTATCCACCTCTTGGGCACTAATCTTCATCTTTGCACTGCTTTGCAGAGATAGCCACTCCTCTGGTTCACTGGTTCCACTGCTGCTGTAGGGGGTGAGCAAGTAAGTACCCTCCTTGCTGGCCTGCCACCCCTTGCTAATTTAAATGCTTGTCAATGTAGCATTTAAACTTATCATTGAGTGCTTGAATTCCCCTCCAGGATGGATGCAGGCCGTCAGGCTTGAACAAACCTCCATCCCTCCAGGTGGGTCCCCAGTCACCAATGAATCCAAACCCTTCCTCACAGCACCAGTTCTTCAACCATGAGTTAAAGTTCCTAATGCATGCACTCCTATGCTCTCCCTTGCCTCTCACAGGTAGTACTTCTGAGAAAGTGACAGAAGTAGCTACTTGCTTGAGACCCCTCCCCAGTTTTCTAAACTCTTCCTGAACTTCCTTTGGCTCCCCATTTTCCAAGTCATTAGTACCTAGGTGGATAATGACATCCAGCTCACCCTCCCATCTTGCCTTCCCAGTGATCCCCAGTATCTTCCTTCCATCCATCCATGCCGTGGCTCCTGGTAGGCACCTCACCTCCCTGTCCTCCCCCTCCTGTGTTCCTAGCTGGATCCCTCTTACGATCCCTCCTTTGCTCTAGGGCATACATATTGAGCTCCTTTAATCTATCCTCATGTGTTTTCTGATGCAGTCCCTGCACCATTTTGGTTGCCCTTCTCTGGACTGCCTCAATTGGGTTACTGTCCTTGTGAAGGTGTGGCCTCCAATACTGTCATGCAGTACTGCAGAATGGGGCCTAACCAGTGTCTTGTAAAGAGAGGTTATTACCTCCCTCTTTCAGTATGTGACACCCCTACTAATACACCCCACCATCCCCCTAGCCTTACCTACTGCTTTAGTGGTCTGCTTGGATGATTTCAGGTCATCGGTGATGATGATGCCCAAGTCTCTTTCTTCCCTTCTGACTGCCAGCAACTCCCCTCCCAGCCTATAGGTGGCTTCAGGTGACTTAATTACATTATATCAAGTCCTATCCCAAACTGTGTCTAGAATTTTCAACTGTAGATCAAATTCCTATCTTGCGCCGGCCCGGTGGTGCTGAGGGTTGAGGCGCTGGATGCCACACCTCGCACCACGCCGGCTACCTGGGTTCGGGTAAGGACTCGGGTCATTGGGGGTCGTCGGGGGAAGGAAGATTGAGCATCCCAACGGATGCTCTCCTCCTCCGGGGTGGGTTACTAAGGGTGCTGTATGCACCGACGTCCCTGGGGGCTGGTGGGAGCACCGGCTCTCATGGGGTACTGTCGGCTTCAGAAGATTTGGAGTTGGGGAGGGGAGGATGTTGTTAGGCACTTGGCAGGCATGTGTCAGCACGCACTTGCCCGAGCTGATGTCCTCAGGGAAGGGGGGGGGACGGGAAGCACAGAAAAACCGAAACCAACCTCATGGTCCTAGATGACGGTTGCTCCAGTTGCCGAGTCCAGGAACCACGGGCAGACCCTGCTGTGCCAGGGTGCTCCACGGAAGATGGGAGGAAAGGTAGGAGTCACCCGCGGGCACTCTAGGGGCAGACTCAGTGGTGGGGTGGGTAACATAAGCAAGCCCGAAGGAGTGGAATAACGGGGTGATAGGAGGGGATAAAAAGAAAGTAAAAAAAAAAATTCCTATCTTGCTTTAGACAAACTAGTTAGGGATGAATCTGTTTCATTTAGGAATTTATTTATAAGGCTGAAGGCCATGGGCAAGTAAGTTATTTTAACAAACTTCTCCCAGGCTGAATAAGTTTTGAAGGTATAATCTTTTTCTAGGAAATTGACTTTCAAAAAATGCCTTAATTGTAGATAAAAGCTAAAGTTGCATCTCTTTAGGTTAAATTTAAGTTTTAAATCTTCAAAGGAAAGCATTCTTTTTTTTTGGTATCATTTCTTTATCCCCTTATGTGCTCCACATCAGCTATTCCTTCGGGCTTGCCAAAGGGTTCCTCTGATCCATCTGCCCTCTGAGCCTCCAATCTCAGATGGCAACCATCCCCAGGGAAACCCATCATATCCCTTCACCGGATGGGTCACATTCCTCTGAGGGAGAAGATGCCATCCGGGGGGGGGGTGGCAGACCAGTGCAACACTTGGCCCTGGGGTACTGCTGAGGTGGAAGGCTCAACAGGATATGAATTACATCAGAGAGCTGGGCAGCCATTATCCTGTTGAACGTGGAGTTATATTTCCGCTTTTCTAGTGTTGTTCCCTCCTGCATGCATCTGCAGTGGTTCTGGTCTCCACCAGAGGCCTCTGCAGTGCAACGTCATCCCACTACCCACCCCAGGATAGGAGAGCAGTCCTATGGACACTCAATCCTCTCCTTCCCCTGCCAGCCCCTGGTGTCTCAAGTCCATTCCTGAACCCATGTCACTGGCGTGGTTTGAGGTAAGGCACCAGCGCCTCAACCCTCTGCACCACCGGGCCCCGAAAGCATTCTTTTGTGACTGTCTAATAAATCACCTATAGTTTGTATGCCTTTAACCATCCATCCTTTATGTGAAAGACCTTTGCCATTCGATGCTAATGATTTATTATGCCAAAGAGGGTGGGAGAACAAGGAAGTGTATGTGAGGAAGTCCAAAGAGGTAACCAGACAAGTCAGGGCAGCCAAGGCTTCCAGAGTGCTAAGGCTGGCAGAGGGCATCAAGGAAGAGGAAAAGGAATACTTCAGATACATAAGGGAGAGAAGGAGCTGTAACGACCAGATAGTGAGGATTAGGAAGGATGGGGGAGTGGATGGAGAAAGGGGCGGAGCCGGCAGAAGCACTTAATGAGTACTTCTGTTCTGTGTTCATGAAAAAAGGGTGGACAACTACATCAGAGGATGGTAAAGGTGGGCAATGGTGGGGAGGGGGTGACAGATAAGGAAATTACAGAGGGGGGCTGAAGGCACTGAAGGTTGGTAAGGCACCAGGGCCAGATGACATTCACCCCAGGGTGCTTAAAGAGCTGGCAGACCTGTTCAGTACATTCCTAGACACAGGCTGCGTACCACAAGACTGGAGGATGGCTCACATATGGTCATCCAAAAAAAGTGGCCCAAAGGGTGAACCCAGAAATTACAGACCAGTAAACTTCACATCTATTGTAGGAAAACTAATGGAGACAATCCTGAAGGAGATGCTGGTGACCATCTTAGAAGTCAGTGGTCTCCACGTTGGTCACCAACATGGGATTGTCCTTGGTAGGTCCTGCCAGACCAACCTTGTTAAGTATTATGACTGGGTGATGAGGGAACTGGACAAGGGTCATGCAGTGGATGTCCTGTATTTGGACTTCAGCAAGGCCTTTGATTCGGTACCTCATGGGCAGTTGTGGGGAGCTGGATTATGTGGGCGTGGGAACAAAGATGTTGACCTGGCTATTAAACTGGCTGAAGGGGAGGCAGAAAAGGGTGGTGATGGGGGGACTCTCAGCCTCAAGGGCTGTGACAACTGGGTTTCCACAAGGCTTGGTACTGGCCTGGTGCTGTTTGGGATATTCACTGCAGATATCTCACAGGGCACCAGGAGTAAGATTAGTCTGTTCACAGATGATACGAAGATGGGAGCAGTGGTCAACAACATAGTAAGATGGCAGGGACTACTGGACGACCTGACTAAACTGGAGGAGTGGTCAGAAATGTGGCAGTTGGGGCTCAATGCTAAGAAGTGCAAGGTACTGCACTTTGGAGCAAGGAAACAGGTGAGGAGCAACCACGTGGAAGGGGTTCAGTTAGGGACCACTGAGAAGGGAAAGGATCTAAGGGTGGTGATAACAGGGACTAAGAACAACTCAGCTCAGTGCAGGAAAGTGGCAGAAAAAGTCAACAGGATGCCGGGGTGTATTGCTAGAAGAATCTCCTCCAGAAGTAGGGAGGTGATCCTGCCTCTGTATAGGTCATTGGTCATGCAAAACCTGGAGTACTGCATGCAGTACTGGTGCCAGTTTCTGAAGCAGGATATCACATTACTCGAGGGGATACAGTGCAGGGCAACAAAGATGATCCAGGGTTTGGAGGAAAAACCCTACAAGAAAAGGCTGAGGGAGTTCAATATGTTCCCCCTGGAGGAGAGGAGAGGAGTGATCGGGGGGGATATGACTGAGACCTTTAAATACTTGAAGGGGATAAATGAGACTAGTACAGAGGGTTTCTTATGTTGGAAGGCATGAGGGGGCATGGACTCATATTGGTGGGGTGAAGATTTAAGAGAGAGATGAGGAGACATTTCTTCACAGAGAGAGTAGTAAAATGGAACACTCTTCCTGAGGAGGTGGTATCCTATAAAATGTGCAGTTTTAAAAGGGGATGGGTCAGGGTGAGGGGGTTGACTATGAGGGGGCAGTTTCTACGTAAGGGGGCTAGCTGAGCAATTGAGCAGACTTGATAGACTGAAAGACCTTTTTCTGCTGACAGATTTGTATGTTCGTATAAAAATGTTCAACTTCGTAGATATCAAATCAAATCAGATTTTATTTATAATGCACTTTTCAAAATTATCAAAGCGCAGATACATCACAAAAAAAACAGCCAACACAATAAATAGGTATATAAAAGCAATTAAAAGACAACAGGGCGGCCTATTCAAAGGCTTGTTCGAGGGGGTCACTTGATGCAGGGAGCCTAGAAGCAGCACTACCCTGAAGCTCCCGCCTATCAACCTCTTTTAAAAGCTTATTTTGCCCTACTAAAATTACAGAGTGAGCTCCAGACCCTGGTTCTACATCGTTCTGGTATTCAGAGCACTAGCGACAGTCACTATGTCCGTTTTCTGCAATGTATTCGGTCTTAAAACTGAGATGGAGGCTGAGGTGAAACAGGCTGGAATTAGACACACTCCACCAGCTACCCCTGAAAAAACAGCTAAAAAATCCAAACACCAAAGCTCTGGGGGTACCTCTAAATCAAGCTCCTCCAGTTCCTCGTTACTCCTCTAACCGAGGATCGTTTCCTTCAAGAATTGATGCCTTTTAAAGAAACCCTCGAAGACATCTCTACTGAATTGAAATCGCTTTGAGGAGACCTAAGTTCTCTGTCTCTAAGAATGGGAGACTCTGAAGCGAGAACTACTTCTCTGGAAAGGTGGAAGGAGAAAACGGATCCTGAAATTGTCCATCTCCGGCAACAGCTTAATAAGCTGCAATTGAAAACTGAAGACGTGGAGGGAAGAAGTAGAAGGAATAATGTCCTGATATTAGGCCTACCTGAAACAGAGGAAGGTGCGGATACTATCGGTTTTCACCAGAAATTTCTCACTAAGATCGTCAGCCCTTCCCCACTAAACCCACAGTACCACATAGAGCTGGCTCATCATTCTCTCAGGCTGAAACCTCCACTTGGATCACCACCACAGCCAATAATAGTGAGATTTCTAAGCTACCTTGAGAAGCAACACATCATTTCCAAATCGAACGAGCTCCAAGCCATCCTATGGGGCAATGCCAAATTGAGGATAACTCAGGATCTCCCCTTTGAAACTCATCAAAAGATATCAGCATTCCACCCCACGGTCAGCAAGTTAATAGCTGCAGGAATTTGTTTCAAGATGGTCTACCCGGCTAAATTGCAGGTGGCAATCGAGGGAGCATGGCTTTCCTATGAATCCCCGGAGCAGGCAGTCATGGATCTCGCAGTCAAGCTACCTAATCTATTTAAGACCGGCTGAACTGTTACTTCAGTTACCAAAGGCTTTCAGTCTTTAATCTTGTGGGAGTAAATTGTGTACCTGTTGATGGATCCCTTCTCTCTTTTCCCTTCTCTCTCTTCCTTCTCTCTTTTGCCTCTCTCAGGCTGGTTACGGGGGGTCGGGGGAATGTCTTGAGACGTAGTAGGCCTGATTCAGTGGTGGGAATGCCGGTGTGTTTCTGAGGGAAGGGGGGTAGGAACCTTTGTTTGGTGTGCGTTTTCCTGCGCCGCTAATGGGGATGGTTGTTTTTGTCCCATCACTTTTTAGGTCCCCCGATCACTTCCCCACCCTTCGAGGTTAGAACATTCCCACAGATTGTAATAATGCTGTACGATAAGGGGATTTCTGAGACCGCTATCCCCCTGAGGTCTGCCTTATAATGTTACCTGGGGCTCAACTGGTCTCATCTGTAGCAGCACTCTCTATCTTAAGTAGGTCGGATGAATTACGTCTAGACAGATTGATTCTCACTTTCCTTGGATCTGAATTTATGCCCTCTCTGATAATTTTGTTGAGCCTGGTTAACCTATTTAGGGCATACATTTGCAATCTCTTCTAAGGGGTTGGTGGGCAGGGGGGCTTCGGGATGGAGCAAGTTCGGGGAGAACTGCATACTACGCCAGAGAAGGGGGTGAAAGGCATTTTCCCAGAGAAGCTTAAAGAACATGGCAAATCTCAAATACTTCGGGTATACCCCTTTGAGGTAGTTTCTGGCACCAATGATCAGATCTGGCACTTAAATGGAACTTTAGCTTCCCAGGGGAAGGATGCCTATTGGGTTTGGTCCTCTATACTGGATATTAGTATACCCAAAACTACCTTTAAATGGGGACCTTTTCTATATAGTTTGAGGGGGTCACGGGGGGAGGGGGGGTTTATGATTCAGATGCCTTTCCCGATGACTGCAACGTCAGAGACTAAAAGAGAGCGGTTATCCCTATACATATTCTTAGTTTTACAGGCATATAAGGGAATTTACCAGGAGGGGTTTTCTTGCCTTAATATTACCTTTGCTCAAATGGGGATGAGGGGAGGGAAGGGGACTGGAGTGTGCCTTTTGGGGTTCTCTTTCCAACTACTGACACATGTTTATTGTTTCTCTCAAGAAGATTGGTAATGACTTTAGTACCAATTAAAATTGCCACATGGAATGTTAGAGGAGTCAGAGACATGACTAAAAGATATCAGGTTCTCAAAAATTGTGCTCTTTTAAATATAGATATTCTTTTGATGAAGGAAACCCACCTTCTAGCTACTGAAACAAATGGGTTACGCAGACTGGGTTTTTCCCAAATTTTCACTGCCTGTGGGTTGTCAGCGAGTAGGGGGGTGGCAATTCTGGTCAAGAGACATATTTTGTTTGTAGCAGAAGAAAGTCTATCGCACCCGGAGGGCAGATTTATCATAGTTAAGGTCACGCTTAACAACACCATGGTGGTATTGGGTGCAGTTTATGGCCCAGTTGGTGGCAATGCGGAGTTCCTTAAGTGCTTGGCTGACAAGCTGAGCAGATTTCTGCCCTCCAGGTTAATTATTGAGGGATTGGAATATCCCCCCAACACAAGATCAAGATAGAACCTACAGGCTACTAAAGCCCCTATCCCCCCGCAGCAAGCCCTGAGAGACTTTATGGGGTTATTGGGTCTGTGTGATCAATGGTGCCTATTTAATCCCTCTGGTCTGCTTTTCTCTTTCTATTCCCAGGTTCACCAGTCATGGTCTAGGTTAGACTGCATTCTAACCAGTACCTCGCTCTTAGCTGGCCTTCACCAGACAGGAATCTAACCAATTGTTATATCTGACCATTCGATGGCATGGCTAGTGATCTCCCCTGACCCGAGCATCCAGAGAGACACTACCTGGAAATTAAACACAAAATCCTAAAGAAGGAACGTATAATCTCTTACATTAGGGAGTCAATCTCTTCCTATATGGACATTAATAAGGGCTCCATTAGAAAGGAGGATCAAATATGGTGTTCCTTTAAATGCTACGTTAGGGGGGAATTCATTAAGTTGGCTTCCAAATGGAAAAAACAAAGGGAGGCAAGAATTATCTCTCTGTCAAATCAAATCAAAGTGGCCGAAAATACCCTATCCATATCCTCCCCTTCAGGTCTCTTGGAAACCCTACTGAAGCTTAGAAATGAATACCCAGATTTATTAAAAGAAAAGGCGGAATACACCTTCCTAAAAACTAAGGTCCACTATTTTAACCAAGGTGAGAAGCCGGGTAGAATGCTAGCCCTCCGTCTACGGGAATTAGAGAGCTTGTGGCTAGTCCCTTGTATACTAGCTTCAGATGGCTCTATTAAGACTTCCTCACGTGATATTTCTCAGGTTTTTGAGAACTTCTATAAAGACTTATAAAGTAAAAATCCCTCACAGGCCTCGTCCTCATGTATTGAACAATATCTGGACAGCCTCAATCTCCAGTCTCTCCAGGCACGTCACTGTCCGACTCTGTCTTCCCCAATTACTTTGGGAGAGATAGAGGAGGCAATCAAGGGGCTTGCATTAGATAAATTGCCAGGACCTGATGGCTTTCCCTCCAACTTCTACAAAACCTTTTGTAAAGAATTAGCTCCCCTTCTCTTAAACTTGAATACATGTTCACTTCGGATACCCTAGGTCCCACCTTACTGGAAGCTATGATAGTTCTTATCCCGAAGCCCGACAAACCACATAATGATCCAGCCAGCTATCACCCAATTTCACTTTTAAATTATGATATCAAAATCCTAACAAAAATCTTATCTCTTAGAATCAAAAAGGTTTGGTCCCATTTGTTGAGTCCTGAGCTGGTGGGGTTTGTGCAGGGCCGATCCTCAGCTGATCATCTGTGAACCCTTTCACATATTTTTTAGGTTGCCCAGAGCTCCCAGATTCCCATGGCTCTAATCTCATTAGACACAGAAAAAGCCTTTGACAGAGTAAACTGGGAGTTTCTCTGGGCAACTCCTAAGAAAATGGGTTTCCCAATGGTTTTCATTTGATGGATACAGGCAGTTTACCGAGCCCCCACCACAAAAATTTACTGCAATGGTGTATTCTCTTCATGGTTCTCTTTATTTACTGGCACCTGCAAGGTTGTCCCTTATCTCCTTTTTTATTTAATTTATATCTGGAACCCCTTTTACTCAGTATTAAGCGCTCCCCTCAGGTTATGGGCTGTTCAGTGTATCAACAGGCTTTAACCCCTTCAGTGTATGCAGATGATATTCTCCTTCATTTGGCCTATCCTGATGTATCGTTGTCACCTGCTTTACAGATTATCAGACAGTTCGGACTCTTAGCCAACTATAAATTAAACTTATCAAAAACTGTGATTTTTCCTTTAAATGCCCTTACCCACCAGGTTAACTTCACTCATCTAGGCATGAAATGGTCCCGTCATTCTATTAAATATTTGGGTATACACCTCACTAAGGACCCAGAGACCTTCAGGAAACTTAATCTAGATGACTTAATAATGAACATTCAGCAAGATTTTCAAAGATGGGTAAACCTCCTTCTTTCGATATGGGGTCGTATCAGCATTGTCAAAATGAATGTGCTCCCCCGTCTTTTTTACCCTCTAAATTGAATGAATCTCTGGCTCCCAATGTCCTGTTTCTGACAATTTCATTCCGTCCTCTCCAAATTTATTTGGCAGGGCAAACATCCCAGATGATCTTTCATAAAACTCAGCCTCCCTAAGGAACTAGGTGGACTTCATCTCCCCAACTTAATTTTCTCTTACTGGGCGAGTCACCTGTCTAAAATGGGGATATGGTTCTCAGATACAGCTAATGGGCACCTTCCAATCTGGCTACAATTAGAGAGGAAGCTTCTTGGTTTACATGATCTCAATTCCTCCAGACTATTCTTCTCCACTAGTTCTGCGTTGCCAAATTCCATACAAAACTTGGTAGTGGGAGTCTCTATTAGAGACTTAGCCCAATGTTGGAATTTGTTTAACATTTCAGCTAAAAGTAACATGGTTCAACCCCTTATTAGGAACCCGAATATTAAAATAGGGGGATCACTGCTTTTCCCTGATTGGCTTCCTCAGCTACAGGCCGTCTTAGTGGAAGATCTGTTCTGTCAGACCACCCTCCTTTCATCCCCTGATATAATGGCAAAATTTAATATTCCTCAGAAATATATTTTCAAAGTTTTTCAGCTGAGACACCTTATGGTGTCCAGTTTTGGAACTACATTTAAAAAATCTCAGGTTAGGCCCTTCTTGGAACAGGTACAGGCATACACCAATAAGCCCTATGGAATATCAGCGATTTACTCTTTCCTCTTGGGAATTAAATTCCCAAATGCCCTCCCGGGTTCTAAAATTTGGACTTCCCTCCTGTCTGATGTTATTCCTATGTGGAGTCAGATCTGGAAGGATCTGCATAGATACCTTACACAAGACAGGCATAGACTTATTCAGTATCATATCCTAAATAATATGTACTATACACCTGTCAAACTATCCAAACTGGGTAGGCTTTCTGTGCAATCTGTACCAGATGTGGTACATCTAAAGGGAATCTGACTCATATTTTTTGACATTGTAACAAGGTGGCACCACTTTGGAATACAATTCAATCCAACCTAGATCCTCTACTGGGATTGGGGGACTTGTTTACTATAGAGATATGTATTTTTGGGATGTTTTCGACCATTAAGATTATGGAACGTAGATTTCATATGGCCTTAATTTTTATTGTAGTCAAAAGATTGGTTCTTAAGCATTGGGTGGACCAATTAGTTATAACATATGCGCAATGGTTGAAAGAAATGTCACTTTGTTTCAATACTGAGAGGCTGATAGCCAGTTCCCAGAATTGTTTGGATGCATTTAATCGTAAATGGGGTAAGTTATATGCCTTATACCTGAAGTGAGATATTGATAACGCATGTCTCTGCTTATTTCAGTTGGTTTATTTACTTTTGGCATTTGTTAAATGCTGGTTTTTAATTCTTGATTCTCTTTGTTTTGTTATGTATATTAGGCACACTCCAGGGGGAGCAGGTTGTGTGGGGGGGTGAGACAAGGGGAGGGTTTATAGGTGCATTGGCATTGTTAGTTTGGTTTTACTTGATCCAGAGGCAGTCTGGTGTTTTGTTATCCCTTGTCTATTTTAGCTATTATCTCTGTATGATTAACCTTGAAGCTATTTATTAGTTATGTGTTATGATGAAAACAATAAAGATGTTGAATTTCAAAGGCTTGCTCGAATAAATAACTCTTTAAAGATGCCTTGAATAGCTCTGTGGACTGACACTCTTGAATCCGATGAGGTAGAGAATTCCACAGGGTTGGGCCACAAAAGAAAAAGCTCTGGCCCCTGATGATTGAAGATGAACCCTGGGAACCTCTAGCAATCACTTGTCGGTGGAGCAGAGTGAGTGGTAGAGTCACAGGAGATCTTGCAAGCAGCCTGGTCCCTGACTGTGTAGGGTCTTATAGATCAGCAACGTGACCTCGAAGGTGATTCTCCATCATACTGGCAGCCAGTGCAGTTCACGCAGCACAGGTGTGATATGACAAGTTCTTGACAGCCCTGTCAACAACCTGGCCCCAGCGTTCTGCACCAGCTGCAGATGACAGAGATCCACCCCAGGCAACCTTAGATATAGAGCATTACAGTAGTCAAGACGCGAGGAAACAAAGGTGTGAACTAATACAGGAAGGTCATTGTGTGGAACAAGGTGTTTTATCCAGGCAATATTCCTCAGATGATAAAAGGAAGACTTGACGATGGCTGACACCTGTGTCTTTAGTGTTAGCACGCTGTCAAGGATTATGCCCAGATTCCGCACCTGTTCACAAGGTCTCAACTGGTTACGCCTAACACAAGGCTGGAGGAAAACCCAGGAGTCAACTTCTCTGCACAGTGACCCAGGTCCACTACCAACACCTCAGTCTTGTCCGGATTCAGTCTTAACCAGTTAGCACTTATCCAGTCCTGAATCTCAGCAAGGCAGTTGTTAAAGACCAATAAAGCATCATTCTGTTCGGGTACAAAGGACATATAGAGCCGAGTATCATCTGCGTAGCAGTGAAAACTCAGTCCATGATGCTTTATAATGTCCCCCAAAGGCAGCATATATACCGTGAACAACTTGGGGGAAGCACAGAACCCTGCTGCACCCCACAGAACAGAGCAAAGGGAGCTGAGGAAAAAATTCCTGATACTACCCTCTGGGTTCTGCCCATGAGGAAAGACTGGAACCATCTGAGGACTGTCCCTGACAGTCCACAAAACAGCCAGAAGCCTTCTAGCAACATCCCATGGTCCACGGTGTCAAATGCTGCAGAGAGATCAAGGAGAACCAAGATCGAATGGCTCCTCTAATCTCTCGCTATTAGGAGATCATTAAGTACCCAAACCAACTCCGTCTCGGTACTATGCCTCTTCCTGAAACTGGACTGGAGAGGATCATAGACTTCATGGGTGGTAAGAAAGTCCTCAAGCTGCAACGCGACTACTTTTTCAATAAACTTGTCCAAAAAGGACAGGTTAGAGATCAGTCTGTAGTTAGTGAGACAGTTTGGGTCGAGGGAAGCTTCCTTTAAAAGGGGTGTCACAGTAGCCTCTTTTAGAGAATCTGAAAACACCCCTTGGTCCAAAGAACACCAGACTATATCAGCAAGGATTGGTCCGATCGCATCCATACACCCCACAAGGAGGTGTGTAGGACCAGAATCCATACTACAGTAAGTCAGACGCAAGCCCTGGACAATCTTTATGATATCCATGATCGCTGGCTGGTCAAAATCCATCCAGACAGACTGAGGGCCTGTAACCTTGCATCGACCACCGCCATGCTCATTTGAACACATACTGCAGATCTCTGACCTGATGGACGACACCTTATCGTCAAAAAAGTGAGCAAACTCATCACTCTTTATTTGTGAAAAAACTCGCCGACCCCACAGACAGGCTGGATTGCACAATCTGTCCACGGTCCAGAAGAGTTTAGATGGTCGATTTCTTGATGCAGCTATCTCCCTGGACAGGAACTCTGCCTTCTTACGGGAGATTTCTGATTGATAGTCCATGTAACAATGATGTAAACCAAAAAATGTGTCAGTAGTTACAGATATTTCTAGGAAGAAGTCTAAAGTTGTCACCTATGCCACACTGCCAGTAACATCTCAAAGGGACAATTCATGAGGATTAGGTATAATTGTGGTACATAAAACCTGCTTCAAAAAGGTGTCAGTGATCTTGGGGAAAGTTTTAGTGAGGGGGTGATATAGTCAGAGCATGATTACAGAAGCTAGGGATTTCTTCAGGTCACAGAACCATGAGATCCTGTTGTATAATGATGAGGGAAGGCAAGGCAAATTTTATTTTTAAGGCACCCAATCCTGAAGATTCTGGGCACCAATACACAATAAAACAAAATACATACGGATACTCTTAAAAGCCACAAAAGATAAAGTCAGTACTCAAAAATTATAATTTACTATAATAAAGACAGATTTGGAATATGTTATTCAGTGAATGCTTGGCTGAAATGGTGGGCCTTAAGCCTCTGCTTAAAAACACCAATTGAAGGGGCCTTCTGGACTGCAAGTGGAAGTGCATTCCACAGGGTTGGCCAAGAGACACTGAAAGCTTGATCACCAGAAGTTGTGAGTCGAACCCTGAGAACATCTGGGAGTCCCCTCGAGGAGTAGCAGAGGGAGCGAACAGAGGTTGCAGGTGTCAGGGGCTCTGACAGGTAGCCAGGATCCAGTCTTATTAGGACCTCATAGGTGAGCAAGCCCACCTTGTAAAGAATCCTCCACCTGACCAGCAGCCAGTGCAGAAGTCGCAGGACCAGGGTCACATGATATAACCTGGGTAGGCCCATCAGTAATAGGACCGCCATGCTCTGCACCAGCTATTGCCTATGGAGGTTTCCTCTCTTGATTCCAAAGTGTAGAGCATTGCATTACAGTAGCCAAGCCTGAAGGTAATAAAGGCTTGTACTAGAGTTTGTAGATCCTCAGGTGGAATGAGGGGCTTGATACTGGCAATGTTCCATAAGTGGTAAAAAACACTCTTAACAACAGATGACACTTGATCTTCAAAGGTCAGCCTGCTATCCAGAATCACACTTGGATTATGCACCATCAGGGAAACACCCAACAGAACAGAACCCAAAAAAAGACCTGTGTTTGCTCCAAACAGCAACCATCACACCCGCGACATGGCTCAACCACCAGCACCTCTGTCTCATCCAGGTTAAGTCTCAGCCAGCTGGAAGCCATCCAGTCATTGATTTTAGCCAGACAGATGTTAAGCATGTCAAAAGCACCGGATGTTCTGGACCAAATGGGCAAATACAGGTGGGTATTAACTGCATAGCAGTGAAACTCCATGCTGTATTGCCAGATGATCTCATCCAGGGGTAGCATATACACTGCGAACAGCATCAGTGACAAGATCGAGCCCTGCGGAACTCCACATGACAAATTAGGTCTAGAATTTGAAAACAGCTGCCATAACACTAAAGGTCAACCATTACAGCCATATAGTTGGAAATTTAATATAAAAGCACTAAAATACTTCTTTACCCTAAGAACGGTAAATCCTTCTTGAAGTTATCACTAGTATAACTAAATTAGAACTCAAACAACATCTAGATAAGCTTATTCTGTCAGGTTATAAACTTAATTTTTATTAATACAGTATATTGGAGCAACTATGGGCCTTCAAACCTTCTGACTCCTTACTCACCTTAGTAGTATGAACCTTAGTAGGCACCCTCACTAGTGCCATTTCTGTGCTGTGTCCAGCCTGAAAACCCAACTGAAATGGCTCATAGATGTCATAGATGTCACCACCTCCACCACCCTCATCCCTTTGACCATTCTTCCTTCCCACAATCTCTAACCACCCCTCCCTCCTGCACCTGCCTCTCCACTTTCCCCACTTTCTCTTTTCTCTTGACACCTTCCCCTATGCCTACACTCCAATCCACCCCTCCATCTCCTACTGCCAGCCTAATATATCACTATCCCTATGCACCTGGCACTTGGAGCTCCCCCCCACTCCTACCTTGAATTTAGCTTCTTTCTAAACTTTCTTGCTGCTGACAACTGAATGGTATCACCGTTGGGCACTGTAACTGTTATATATGCTGAAGCCTCCTCCTTGTTCAAGACTTGTACTGTATATTAGTTGTACTTTGTCTTTTTATCTAATTCCCTTGTTCTCCCTGTAATCATGTAATCTTCTGTACATTTTTCTCTTACATGTTTGTGTTAATATTACTGATGTGGAACCTATGTAAAGAGCTCTGAGCTCAAACAGTTTAATCTGAGATCTCAAATAAAAATAAAAAAATTAAACAAAATAAGACACAAGAGAATCCTTGAGCTGCTAAGCCACCAATTTCTCAACAGCCATGCTCAAAAATGGGCAGGTTTGAGCTAGAACAGTAATTCACCAGGACATCTGGGTCAAGGGAAGGTTTCCTTAGGAAGGGTCTCACCAGCATCTCTTTCAAGGCCACTGGGAAAACCCTCTCTGCCATCAAGCACCTGGCAGTCCTGGAGAACACCGGGCCAACAGCCTTGTCATATCCCATCAAAAAATGCATCAGGCCTGGTTACAGTTCACAGAATGTGTGCTTCAGCTCTAAAATCACCTCAGTCACTTCCTGCACCTTCACTGTTCTAAACACCCCCCAGACAGGCAGAGAAACTCTGCTTCCACCTGTCCAGCCACTGTGAGGCATAAGCCCCCCTGACAGAATCTCCAACCTGATGGATGATGCCCTCTCAGAGAAGAACAGAGCAAACTCATCACATAAAGTGGATGAAAAAGTCTTCTTCAGCTGTAGACAGGCCGGATGAAGAAGCCTATCCACAGTCTGAGAAAGCTGAGAAGGTCTGTTCCTCCCTGCTGCAATCTCCCTGGACAGGAACTCTGCCTTCATGTGGGAGATTGCTTCCTGGTACTCACAATAGTGGACATGCAGGACCAGTTTGTCACCCTCCAGCCAGGTCTTCCACCAACAGCACTCCAACTTCTGACCCTTGATCTTCATCACCTCGAGGTCCCCATCAATCATGGGGATCTCAAGTGAGAGGATCTGGGTCATATACGGATCTGAGCGATGGCATCCAGTGTTTTGGACACCACTATATTATAGGTGGCCACTGCCTCACTAGATCCAATAGGAACAGAGATAATTCTAGGTTCAGCTTTGTAATTAACTACTTTGCACATGCCAGTTATGCAGAGAAGATTGTTCATGCACAATGGCACATATTACAAAGTGATATGTTCTGACAGAAATCTCTGAACAAGCACAGAGGATGTCAGGCCAGAGAGTGCTACTTCCCTGAAGAACATTATCATGCTCAGCCAAGACACCAACCAAAATCCCATATGGAACTGGAAAGGGGTATTAATGGTTGTCACCCATGTTAGTGTTGTAGTTACTGGAGATTTATTACACTAGGAGATACATTTCAGAAACCTCATGAGTAAAGTTTTTGAAATTTGTCAGTTTACCACATGTGACACTGTGTGAGTCATTTACACAGCTTAGAGCAAATGTGGCACTTTTAATATTGGAAACACTGTAAGAAGCTTTAAGATATGTGTAGAAGAACTCTGCAGAGTAATAGGAAGTGGTGATAGCACATATGCCATGACCCTGTATGCTAAATAAGCAACTTATTTAGCAGAATATTAATTCAGCTTTAGGGCTATCAACCAAATGTGTTCCCCTGAGGGGAGGATATTTCAGTAACCTGGTACTTCTAGATCTTTAGCCAGGACATTACAAAAAAGCTAGGTTTGAATGTGGGTTTTAAACTGTATCCTTCCTAAAGTGAATAGTAAGAATGCATTTAAAGTATCACGGTGTCAGATATTTAACACTATGTACTTCTTTTCTTGACGATTACAGACAGCTTGGTATTGTGACAGGCAGTGACTGCTTACACAGAAAGTTGTGACTTAGCTGCAAACAATCTGCTTATTTGCTACATTACAAAATTCTAAAACTTAAGATTATGGGGAACATATTCAGAGCCAACTGGATGTGCTGTAAAAATAGATGCACTGCTCCAAAAAATGGGATGAATGACTCTGATGGGATATTGGATGCATGATCAGAAGAGAGTGCACATTCTTTTTAGAATATCAGACCCTGGATGTGTTAAAAAGCAGACAGCTGCCATATTTGGTGCAGCACATCCAGGGTTCAGAGCTGATGATTGCCACTCGGGGAATTGGCAGTGCATACCGAGATGTGTCATTTCCCCCAAGGGTGACATTCAGTTACAATATGCTAATGAGATCATATGGCATGCATAGCACAAATGGGACTCATGTATGTCCCTTATGGGTTCATTAGAATGGCTGCAACAAGCAGAATGCACCAGGCCAGCTTGCCCTGCCCCCCAGCCTTGGTACCCAAAGGACAAACAATATCAGACAGTCCCATTGACCATAGGGTAAGGTCCATAGTGTCCCTCCCCAATCCCTGATTGTACTAACCATAAGAGTGCACCTCTTTTCAAAAGTGTAGTGGCCCCATACCCCCATCATAGTAAAAATATAATTTGTACCTCTTTTCCATAGTACAGCAAACCCCCCCACACCATCCCCAATTGTAGAAAAATATAAAAAATATAATTGTTCATACTTTTTCATAGTGTAACAGCCCTGAATAAAGTAAAAATAACTTTGTTCATGCTTGCCTTTGAGGCTGGGAGATCAGAAGGCTGTGGGCTCTATCCCCACTCCAGGCACTTGGGTAAATACTAATACTGACACTATAGGTTAGCATGAGGGGGGTGATGCACTCCTGAGGTGCCATCTTTTGGATGAGACATTAAACTGAGGTCCCATCTGCCTGTTCTGGTGGTAGTTCAGGTGGATGTTAAAGATCCCATGGCACTTTTTGAAAACAGTAGGGGAATTTGTTTTTATTGAAGAAAATCATACAGAAAGCAAAGAAAATACATACATCATGAAATCATAATCATAAACCTATATACATGAAAAAAAGAGAATACAATGCTCTTAAAAGGGAAAATGTATAGCATATTTCACAGAAATGTATTTCAGGTTATAGGAGTATCACTGTCTGTGATCCATGGAAGATTCCTTCATTGTGCCTGGATAAATATCTGATTTCTGTTTTTAAGTTCATTATAGTAAGTCTCTTTCACTTCCTTAGTGATTTTTGCCAACAGTTCCATGTAAGAAATCTGCTTTTGCTGTAGAGTAAATACACATCTGGAAAAGAATTTCTTCAGAAAAAAAATACTTAAAATGGTGGTTTCTCTGCTTTTAGGGGGTGGGAAGATACTGCTAATAAAAAGGAAGATTGATAGCAAATATGTTTTGATTAAATAACCCCTTTTTGCTTTGCTCATGGTTAAGCTATCCCATTTTTTTCACCATCTGCATCCCTCCCTTGTTGTATTTTTTTGACCCAGTTTATAATATCTAACTGCTCTGATCCATGTTCTATACCTAGAATATTAATATTCTCCCTTGTCAAAGTAATCCCTATGATCTGTAATTTAAAATGAGTTTTGTTTTCCTAATTCTCTCCCTACATTTTACAGTGTTCAAAGTGGCTCCTGAAATAATGCCATACTGGTCACATATTGCCACCACTTTTTCTGTGGAATGAGAATCTTGGACTAGCAGACAAATGTCATCTGGATATGCCAGGGCTGTAAAGGGCACCCCTGAAGTGATATTTTGATATGCTGGATATGTGGATCTTTATTTCATCTCTTTAGTAGTGGATCAGTGCAGAAAATGTACTAAGGAGATTTTCAGTTTGAAAAATGACAGGTTGTTTGGAAAACACAAAGTCTGTCTTTACTTTTAGGGCTGTGGGCAGAGCCTATAGCCCTTCTGTCATCGATCTGACTGTAACTCTAAAATGGCTTTTTGTGGATCTCCCTTTTTTGACATTTGGATGTATTCCTCCACAGCTACAAAGCAGTCCACTCCCCCTCTGATTTTTTTGCTATTTGCTGCTCTATGTTAAAGGCATTGGGGGGTGCTACTGTATTGCATCTCAGAACCTCTCAGGATATTAACAAAACAAAAAAATATTGTTAAACTTCTATTTCTGTCATCTGTCCAGCTCAGTCTAACAGATTTGTTCTATTTCTTTCAGCAACCTAGAGGTTAACTCATTTTATGTGGCTTTTGTGAAAGTGAAAGTCAGACTCAATGTCAGATTACATACTGTGCAACTGCAGTCTGTTAGCTGTCATTCCTAGGGCAGGACAGGTTGCACACATGTGCATGCACACACACACACACACACACACACCAGCAGCATTTACTCTGACTAAATAAATTCAAGAGGACTGATTTAGTAGCATAGTAGTTTTTGATAATTGTGACTGAACAGCACTATGTTGCACCAACAAGAAAATAACTTTGGTCATTTGGTAGCTCTTCACAGCCCTGTCAGCTCTGGCTAGAGTTTGTTTTCTATTGCTGTGGCTGCTGTTGCTAAGCTATTTACTCCAGCTGTGGCTTGGTTGTCAAGAGGGGCCTCTACTGAGATGGTACTGTTTGCCTCTATTAAAGCATTGCATATTTCTTGTTTTCTTTTCAAAAACTGCTCTTCTTCTGCTTTAGGTAAATCATGTAAATTTTTGAGTAAGTTTAAAGACTTACTTTGCATCTAGTTGGTGTTTCCTTTCATTACTGTCTCAGTCTGGTTGTTGGTTCCTTTTCCATTCATCTGGGTTTGGTTTATTTCCATCTGTTCCTTGGGTACTGGTTTCTCAATCCCCACAGCATCAGATAATTCTTCAGTCTATAGATTAGCCCCAGTTGTGAAGGAGACCAGTTTCCCAGCTGCTTGCACATCCTGCTCCATCTCAGTCTGCTCAGAGACTGAGCCAGTCATCCTCCATTCCTGCTAACAGGAAGCAGAGCCACTTGATGCAGAGCAGGAGAATTTCCCTGGTGTCCTGGCTAAGTTTCCCCCATTCACTAAAGAAATATCACCAACAGCTTAAAAATCTGGTTACATTTCAGTTGGTATCCATCTGTATTCCCCCCAACCCCACTCCAGGGATGAGGCTGAAAATAGACAAAAAATTGCCCAGTCAGCAAAAACTAAATAAATACATAAATTATATTTCAGGAACAGAATTGAAGAATGTGATATTGCCTAGGCTGCAGTACAACTGTGCCAAATAAATGATGCAGAAGTGAAGAGCTGAGCAGATCACAACACTGTTGAAAGATTGAAAAAAGGCAACATCTGGTCAGAAATGGAACAAAACAGAATGGCATGGCAGCTAATGCTGGTTGTACTGTGGGCACGTGCTCTGCCAACCAAAGGTAAGAATTTGCAGCTTGACATAAATTTGCATCTGAACATGTGGAAATATAAACATGGGTGCTTCCTCCAGCAAGACTTCTGTATTTGTATTTATTTGCATATTCATAATTTCTTTAAAAGGAATTATCTCCAAAGCAATGCTCATTATTGCATGGTATGTAGGAGGAAGTAGGCAGCATCAAGCAACATCCCTTCAAATTTAACTACAGTGTGACTTTGAAAGGACAGTAAGTAAGTGCTAAGAATAGTACTTACAATGAAGGTCATTGTTTAAATCTGGCATAAAGTATAATAATAATTTCAAGACTTAATGTAAAAATTGTCATAGATGATGTAGATTAGCAAGATTATTTTTTTGTTACAATTAATTATGGAAAATCTGGATGAAATGCAAAATCATGTTTTCTCTGGCATCTTTTTTATTTATTTATTTAGTTATCTTTTGTTTATCATGTAAACATAAGAGCCAAGGCCCTTTTTCATATGCAATCTGAGCCCTTTTAACAGTAAAGGTCAAGATGTTCTAAAAATGTAAATACAATAGAATAAGCAACATAATCAATATCAAATGTAATAAAAGAATTACAAAAAAAATTATACAAATACAATTACAACATTTGACATCCCATAAACATTAAGAATAGCAGGAGCAATGTAACTGATTTAAAAGGTAACTCTTCAGTTTGGTTTTAAAAGGTTCATGACTTTTACAAGGCTGAAGTTCAGAAGGGAGGGCTTTCCAGTGCATTGGTGCTTGAATAGAAAAAGCCTGCTCTCTCTCATTTTTGTTTTTGTTTTATTTATGATTAGATAATCTGGTTATATTTCTGATTGTTATAAGTGAGTGAAGAGGAGATTTACTATTTTGTCTCGAGATATTGTAAATCAAACAACAGAGAGAGTAGACAGTAGTCAGGCTGGGTAGAAGTGAATCCGATAGCTTATATTATTTACAATGATGAGTAGTATAGGGTTCTTTGTAAGCAAATCTACATATACTATGAAAGGTTGTTGTTATATTAGATAATGCCTGTTTGGAAAAGGCAGTAAATAAAAAGGCATTATAATTAATATTAGACAACAAAAGACTTTGGGCTATTGCAATTCTAACCTGTAAAGTTAATGAGTGCTGAAATTTAAACTTTTGATTTACCTTTAATGCCAAATTCCCTATGGGAGGACCATAGGTGAGATTGGTATCGAAATACTGTAAATACCTAAATATTTGAATTGATCAACTTGTTCCAGCCTCATTTCCTTTTCATCTAACACTTCTAAATTACCAGCCTTTTGTATTCTATGTTTTGAGCCAAATAGCATACTCTTCATTTTGGTACTATTAGATAATAATTTTGATCTCTTTAACAGTTTTTCTAATTCTTGGAAATCCTTATTTACATTTTGAGTGATTACATCCATTGAATTTGAGGACGTAAATAAAATAATATCATCAGCATATAGAAGTTTATGAGTGTTATTCAGCTTTCCTTGTATTCTGTCAATAAAGATAGAAAAAAGAAGTGGCCCAATAGGGACCCATAGGGTACTCCTTGTTCTAAAATCCTGCCATTTGATAGGGTACCACCAGTGGAGAATTTCAATCCTCTGTTTATTAAGTAACTTTTTACCCAATCCCGTGGGAATTGGTTAACCCCTTTTCTACTTGATTTTAAAAATGTTGTGGACAGACACAGTATTGATTTATTTGATTTGTCCAAGGTTATCTGATACACTGTGGGTTTATCAGGTTTGCTCAAGTTCACACAACATATGGGTGGCTTTTGTGGGATTTGAACATGTTTCTTCTATGTCTTGTAGTTCCTATATTGGTGCTTATACCAATGCTCCATGCCATTATAGCCAGTAGTGACATTTTGGGTCAAATGAAGAAACAGATGGAAGGCTCATCAATGCAGCAGAAGCACTACTGCTCTCATCAATGGAAACTCAGGTTCTGTAGTGAGCCTTGTTCATGATTGGTAGGCCACTGGGGGGGAAGGGGGTTGCCCATCCCAGCGGAGGCTCTTCTCCAGGGAGGAAGGGGCAGAATACCTCACTACATCATCACTGCCTGCTGGAGTACTGTGGCAGTACATTAAACAGGGGGTCAGGGCAGGAAGGACCTTACAAAGCATGTGTCTTTGCACTGACATCCTCACAAGGAGGCAACATGGGGGGACACTAAATGGATAAATCCTCCCCACTTTCAGCACCATATTTGCCTATAGGTCTAGAAGTTTGGACACTCACTAGACTGATAGAGGAGAAAAATCAGAGTTAAAAAAGGAAGAAACAGATTTTAGCTTTTGCCCCAAGAACATTTTTTTTTCTATAACAAAGAAACATAGTGAGTTAGAGCTGTGATAATGGAAGAGACTTGAGAACTACCTTGCCAGACACCCTCGATGTGTGACAGTGCCAATTCATGGTTACATACTGCAGTGATAACGGAAGGGATTTGGGGACCAGCTGGTTAGCCAAACCTGCTGCATGGAAGTGACTATACCCAATCTGAGTACATGAGATTTCCAAGCTTAGCAGCTGAAATATTACCCATACTCTTAAAACCCTCAACACCACTCATGCTCAGAATCTGTCTTTTCTTGCATAAAAAGGCAATTCCACATGTAATCCCCACTCTGTGCAAAGTAAGAAAACAAAAGTCTATGATAATATAAGAAATGTAAAATTCTTCATATCACCATAATGCAAAGCCTCTTGGGAACTGTATGCAAATCACCATAAAATAATTTTGATTGGTTCCGATTTAAGCAACAGTGCATGGTGCCAGTTGACCTCTCACACACTCTGCAATGGCTAAAAACAGAAGGCACAGACATGCTTGTTTGGTGTTTGGCACCAGGGCTGTGGGAATACCTTTTCCTGAATATTAGGATGAATATTCGGTATCAGGTCCCAAGTATTCTGTATTCATTATTTGGTATTTGGTATTCAGCCAGAAAAGGTGTTTTTAAGGAAACTTTAAAAAAGCACTTCAGCAACACCATTAATCACCCATTGAACCTGGTATACCATATACACCTCAATGACACTTTAGCCACCAACATTGAGCTCTCACTAATGCAACACAAGCTTCATGTGGCACACTCGATCCACCACAACACACACATAGCACTCTGAAAACAATGTTAAGTATTGCATTGGGTCAGCATTAGAGGGTGTTCATGGTCACAGACATGGGGTAGAAGGTGCTTCAGACATGGGCATAGGAATAGCGAAAGCAGTGGCTACAGTAGTGGTGACAGCTGAAAGGGTGGCTGCTGCAAGAATGGCACTGGTGGTGGTGGGAAGCACACTGGCTGTGGATGTAGCAGCCATAATGGTAGCAGTGGGGACACTGGTGGTGGTGTCTGCTGCTTGCTGCACAAAGCATGTATGCTCTAATTCCCCACTACTACTGCACAACAGGATGTGACAGTGAACATACAGATGGACAGGTGGTGACACTAGCAGTAGTAGTACTGCTAATGGTATTAGTGGTAGTAGTACTATTACCAATGCTGCAAGAACTAAAAGGCTTGCTTGGGGAGAACAATATTTGAGCCCATCGAATAAAGAGAGACACCTGTATGTTATTGTCTATGTAGTCTATCTCACCATCTTTTCTGGAATTGTATTATGTGTCAATAATCTACAGTGAAGCAAGACAAGATGCAATTCAGGACTTTGCAGTAAATGACATGCCACAAAATGTTGGATGACTGGAGGGCTTAATTGCCATTAAATGGCACTGCTCCTTGCAGCATACTGCAGCATTTTACAGCAATTTTGCAAGATACTGCATTGCGTACTTTCTGGCACCACAGTATGAACTGTGTTCTATAATCTTGATGCAGTATTTCATCCTTGGGTATGTTAGTTGTGGATTGTTTTGATACAAGGGCATCTCAGTCTCATTTATTTTAACTTCAGTTATTTATAGTGTGTGTTTCTTTAAGGGTTATATATTCTTAGTGTGTCTGTACGGTCCCAACTTGCACCCTGACAAAGACCAGGTTCTGGTCAAAGCACCAGGACTGTATTGGCATCCTCCAGCCTTAGCACAAACAAATGTACTGGCAACTTTATGCTGCACTGCTCTTAACTGTATTTTGTTACTACAACCCCCCTCCCCTCCTCTCCTTGCTGAGTGCTTCCTTTGTTCTACATAGATTGTTTGGGGGGGTTGGCAGCCCAGGGACAACACTAGCAGTAATTGTGTGGATGTGTTGTATGTTTGTGGTCTATCATCCTGTCCCTCACCACTTGGGCCAGTGGTGCAGATGCTTTGCTGGGGCTGGACCAAGCATGTTTGCAAGATTGCTAAAAACATTATGGATCAGGTCACTACTGGTTACTGGGTAAAACACAAACTATTACTACATAGTACCTGTGTGTGTGATGCATTACTTAGTGCTTGTGGAACTACAGTAATACACCAACCTTTGCAGTTATACTGCACCACAAAAAAAGTAGCAGTAAAGAAAAACACTGCTACTAAGAAGGGGACAAATAGGGCACCCTATTTAGTCAAACATGGAACTGAGCAAGGAACAGACAGATGACATACAGTTAACTCAGTGAGACAAGCCTGCCCCACTAAGTGCAATGGTTTAATTAACAAAACAACAATAAACAAACAAAAAAAAATGCATGTGCACAACTGTTCACATACACATAGCACAGACTAGCAGAGGGATATATTACACAAGCACAGCTTAATTGTGTGCAGTGGGCTGTAGAAGTTGGGGGGGGGAGTCAGCTGCCATTTCAGCATGGTTCATTTGGTAGCACTTCTGCCTCTGGACCAGAAGGTCATGGGTTCTCATCCCACACTGGGCTTGGACTTGCACCTGAAAATCACTGGCATCTGAATGCAGCATTGGGGGGGTGCTGTACTGCTGGGGTGTGCCATCCTTGAGATGAGACGTTAAACCAAGGTCCCTTCTGCTCATCCTGGTGTTGTCCTGGTGGGTGTCCAGGTGGAAGTAAAAGAACCATGGGCATTCTTCGTAAGAGTAGGGAACATTCCTGGTGTCCTGACCAACATTCCCCCTTCCCATAAACCGGTTCATGCAATTATCCAGGTTGTGTCTGGGTGATGATGTGTGATATGGCCACCACCACCAGGGGCGGACTGGCCAGGTCCCAGGCCAGGATGCTACAAAAGGAGGACAGGCCACATTTGCATGAGCTGCCAGTCGGTGGAACATGTCTACATGAAATGTGACTTTTGTTTTAACAGTAGTAGTAATTGAACTTCTAATACTACATTTTTAAGCCCAATTAACATATCAATATTTTAAACATCAACCAGTTAATTTAACAGCTATGGAAAAGAAAACACACACACAATGACTTGATTAATATAGTTTACTGAAATCTGCACAGTGATGCACATAAAGAAAATGTTTGTAAAGTTCAGACACATGTGAAGGACGTGTTCAGATAAAAATATATTTACAAAAAGAAATTAATTTAAGAATATTGCCTGCAAGTGATTTGGTCCTAGGTCAGGACCTAGGTTGGTAGCTTTATATTAAGTACTGGATTCATTTGCTAGTATTGTTACATATGTGATAAAATAGTCTTTCACACAAAACTCTCAAGTTTCTGACACATTATGGCATGAGAAGGCAGACAACTTGAGCCCTGTAGCGTTGTGCCATAGATAAGCAAAATATATAGTACATATTTTATGTTCTGTGAATGTCAGTAAGTAAGCAATAGAGCCACCACATGTCAAACTGAAGCAACTGAGCCCTCGTTGCAGTCCCAACACCATAATAAAACATTCAGATAATGTGAAGTGGACAAGCAAGAAGGGTTATATGCTTGCAATGCATTGTGATGTAACTAATTGTGTCAGCAGCATCATTTGCCTACAACTAGAACTTGTCAAATGGTCTGGTAAGGTAAATACATCCTGGAAAGGGAGAGTGCAGTAGCTCTGTGCTGTGAAATGAAATATTATATGCAATACCTCTCCTTTACATGTAGGAGGCACTGCATGCTGTTAAACTTAGAACAGAAGACAAATGTTGCCCACTGTCACCGCTGCTAGTACAAAATGTCATGTAAAGCCAGACCCGCATCATTTCAAAAGAGTGTGTGATGTATTAGGTGTGTATCTCCAGTACTGTAACACCTGGATGCCATTTTTGGAAACAGTCATGAAAGAGTCAGCCTGAGGATATAACATTTAAACTACATGACAGTTATAAAGTTTGTTCTTTGACTCAATGAAAACATGGTGCGTAAATCAGAAATATACGCCATCGACAAAACTAAATGAAAGATGAAGCAATAACTATATTTGAACATGTGTTTGAATGTAGCTTTCTGAACTTAGTCACTGCCTGCGCACATAACATGGACCTTATGGATTAGTTCACATTTTACATGTCCAAATGTTCATTTGGCAGTGGAATTCTTAGATGCTGCTGCTTGCAGCCATACCTCTCACACACTGTTTATTTTGCTGGTAGGTGAAGACATTAAATTACAGATACAACTGCAGCAGATTTGTACCTGCTATGCATCACAAAATCTAGCATATAAAAGGAGCAATAGGAAGGGAACATGAGAAATGGTATTCAGATGTAAATTTTAATATTTTGCAGTGGTCAAATTCACCATGAAACCTGTGTACTTCCAACAGTGAAGCTTGCCTGCCCTGCACACTACTAAGCCTCAAGGGCTAATGTAACCCCCTCCCATGTGTGTGTGTGAGGCATAGAAACTGAACTGCACCATGGGAAACTGTTAAGTAACTGCTTTAATTAGTAAATCAGTCGGCATTCCATTCCCCATCCCACATGAAAGTGTTGTACCTACTGGTGATTCCAATAACTAGCTTTGCCTCCATCACACTGCAGGGTCAGCAGCAGACCTTGCTGACTTGCAGGGTGATACTAGTGGAACTGGTGTGAGGAAAAGCTGTGTATTCATTTTAACTTACTTAGTTTTGACCATGGAAGTAGCCACTTTGAAGTTTCCGTGCACCAGAACAAAAACTGTCACTGGCCTACTCCATGGATGTGATCCCAGAAAATATTACCAGTTTTTCAAACCTTGAACTTGTGGAGTACTGCAAGAATGCCCAAGCGATACCTGTTTGTACCCAATGGTACCTCCTGGAGCTTATCACCTCCAAGAGCAGCATGAAGTTTTCCCTTCATAGCTCAGAAGTAATGCATCGTCACTTGTCTCTCCCTGTGAGGGAGCAACAAGTACAGCCAAAGTAGAGAAATGCCTGTAGTCATTCAAGTTCTGTAGCTGGAGTTTACAGTAGCTGTGGCCCAAGTGATAGCCATTTTGTACCCAGTGGTACCTCCTCTAGTGCTCTACATTCTCCAAGAGCAGCATGAAGTTTCCCTTCACAGCTCAGAAGTAATGCATCGTCACTTGTCTCTCCCTGTGAGGGAGCAACAAGTACAGCCAGAGTAGAGAAATGCCCTGTAGTCATTCAGGTGATGTAGCTTGGTGTTTGTCAATAGCCGTGGCTCAAGTGATACCATTACCAATAGCATAGGTGCTTCATAAGTAACATGCAGTTCTCCGCTGATCTCAACAAACATCACAGATGTGAGAGGTATGGCACTGTCAACAGTGTATAGTGCTGAATGTATTCAACCTTCATCATTACACTGTGTATGTAATGTAAATGTCAGCCTATGACTATTACCCTGTAACACATAAGAAAGAGGTCATAGCTAAAGTGATAAGTAACCATGACCTCCTCCTTACACCTGGCATGACTTGTGTTATAAACAACAACATGGCATTTTATTTTTAATTATGTGGCATAGTGAACATGTTAATAACCTGACACGTCATGAACTTCTAGTGGTGGCTGGAAGGGACCCACCCACCAATCATCAAGTAGGAATAGAATGATATTGTGCCCTCTATGTAACACTACATTATATTGTATATGCATGTGTGAAGTACGGTCCAGCCTCTCTCATTTGACCCTGTAAGAGTGCTATGCATGTTTTTTTTTTTATTAGGTCTCTCGGTGAAAGTCATCCAAGTACAGTAAACGTCTCATTTCTTCTGAGAGTCTGCTAATCTATTAATCACATCATCATGTGTGATCTGAATGTCTTTTCAATGTTTATCAGCATTAAGGCCTCTAGATGATCCTCTCTCAAAATAGACCTCAGTCGTGTTTTGATTAACTTCAAATTGAAAAGCTACGCCATGAAACCTATGTGTATGACAAGGTCAACAGTACTTTCAATGCACACACCAAAGATCCATATTTTGTAAGAATGAATTGCAAATGAGTATGTAGCAGCAACGCACAAGAGATGCACTGTTTACATAACCTTTGTGATTTTAATGTGCAGTGCAATACCTCTTCGGTCAATGAGTTTTCAGTGTTCTCAGCAAGGTGCTCATCGGTGTCAGGTGGTTCCTCTATCGTGTCTTCAAGTTCAGTGTACGTAGCATTCTTTGGTTCGGCTGTTAAATGTACATTATGATACTTGTTACCAGGATGGCTTCTTGGTTGCTGTATAGCACTAGCTGATAATGCACTGTAGCTAGATGCAAAGGAAACAAGTTCATCTTGTGGTTCTTCAGGATCTACACTAGCCATACTGGCAATCACCTGCATCGCTCTGGCTTGAAATGTAAATCCAGGTTCGAAAAAGATGTAATATTTTCTGGGATCCAGCTGTGACGCATCCTTCATCAAGGCTTCATGGGTAATAAATTTATCATCCAGTGTTGTAATGGCATGGTTTAAAATGACTTTGTAGCTCTCAATCTCATACATTTTCCTGGCATCTCCAATATGGTTCCTTTCATCATATGCAAACTCCCCTGGCATGCGTTTACGAGTCCTTGTTCTGGTCTCTGGAAGAGATGTCGACCACTGGATTCCATGTAGTTCATTTCTTGAATAATTTTCCATCTCTTGGTTGATCATGTCTGCAAATTGTTTAGCCTGATCATAAATTGCATCAAACTGATCCAAAAGGTCAACAAGCTTTGATTTTAAGTTGTACAGTAGGTTCCATGCTTGCAAGTAGTCTAACCGTGAAGACTGAAGGCATTCAGCTGCACCTAAGCTAAGGGAGAATATTTTCAAGAAAACAAATCCTGTGAGGATGGTGTCAAATTTCAATAAGTTGTTAAGTAAGCACTGTGCTTCAGATCTAGCTGTCGTAATCAAATTCCTCTGTTCCATTCTTGATTACCATTAATGTTCTTGGCTAGAATCTTGAATCGCTTCCTTTCACTTGTAGAGAGTGGCTGCACCATCAAAAATGTGCACAAGAGCCACTTCTCTTGCCCACCATCTTGTTTGCCAATCTTTTGAAGATGCAGGAGCATTTCACTACTAGAGCACAGACACAGATTCTTTCAATGTTCTCTTCCAGACATTGAGTGCGTTTATATGAATCTGAAGTAAACGTGGCCAGTATTTCTAACAAACCAAAAGTGAGGCAGAGAAGTGGATGCACTTGCGGCTGAGATAAGGCCAAGTTGAGAACATGACTGTAGCAATGAGTGAAAATGGATTTAGGCGCTGCATCGGTTATTAGTTTCTGAAGGCCATTTTGACACCACTCATGTTTGGTGCTCCATCAAAAGCATGACTTACTATTTTCTTCATAGAAAGGCAAGTTTTCCTCCAACTCTCTTTTCAGTAAGTCAAACAGATCCTGAGATTTGGACGATGTGGTTATTGGCACGAATTTCAACAATCTTTCTTTCACTTCAGTGTTCTTCACATAACGAACGCACACTGCGAGCTGGTCTGTTACTCCGACATCTTGAGAGGAATCAACCATTATGCTGTAATACCCAGCTTCTTTTAATTCTATTGCAATTGTTTCTTGAATGATCTGACAAACTATTCGAAGAATTTTGTTGAATGTTGTTTTGGACAAAAATGTCACAAGTGAACCACGCCCAGCTCCTCTTCCAGAACCACATGCTTTATTCACAGATTTATTTTTCCGCTTCATACTGGCAGCAATTGCCAGTTTCAAATGCTTGTCTAAAACTGCATCAAACTTGGCCCAAGAAAGCAGCAATTCCAGAAAATTTCCATGATTTGTTAATGGATCTTCAAGGCTGTAAGCTTCTTCACCTCGATGAGCTCGGGTATCCTATTCCTTGCCTTCCAACATAAAGTCGGCTTCAACGATTCGACTTAAAAACACCTTCTTTCTTTTACCTGCTGGTATCGGGCATCAACAAGCTCCAGTTAATTTTACTTTCTATATTTTCTGATTTCTGGCTGCCAGATATCCAGCTACAGCACTTGAAGGACTACAGGACATTTCATGTTTTGCTATCTTTACATAAACACTCTTGATTGAAACAGAAACCCAGTGCTTGCAAATGGCAATTCACGATTCTCAGCGAAACACATGCAAATGCTGCAAAACAGTTTGCGACTATCCTTACAGAAGGAGATCCACTTTCTCTCAATGTTCTGATGACTACTACTAACTTGTCTATGGTATGTCCTTACAGGGTCAAATGGAAGGTCTGGACCAATGGGCTGTACTGATGTTTACTTAAAACTGCAGTTTCTCCATTATTGTGGCCTGTGATCGAGGGTGGATGAAATGGATTTGAGATGAAACACTGTATGCCTCTATTTCCTAGATTACTACTGTCTATGTTTCCATCACCATCTTCCTCACTATCAGTGCCATTATCACTAGTAGTTGCATCTTCCAGATGCAACTGTGACTCCTCATCTTGGATTCTCTGAACCTGACTATGTTCAATATGAAGTTCCGCTTCTGCTGGACCTTGCACTGTCACCACAATACTATCAAGTGATGAAGTAGATGCTGCCAACAATACTGACACTTGTTCAGCAGTGCTACTGCTATTTGTTGGTAATGGACTCTGCCGAGTACTTACACCCTTAGCAGAACTGTATGATGGAACAGTATCAAAATCGCTTTCAAAAGCTGTATTGTTAAGTGGAATTACATTACATTCATTAACAACTTCAGACAGCTCTACGTTACTAAACTGAGAACATGACTCTCTATTCACGACATTAGACTCATCCCTACATACTGATACGGCTAATCCAGATTGAGAGACACTGGTCTGTGAGAATGAAAGCTTTCGCTGTTTACAGTCCTCTCCAGCTTGTAATAGTTTCTTCCTTTCTGCATCTTTCTGCCTTTCCCATCCTGATGCTCTCTTTTTCCCAAGATTTTGTGAGCAGCCTTCCTTGTCCTTAAACATCTTACTGTCTTTGATGACTTGTCTGGCTGTGACCTCACCTAGCTGTCCTGGCTTCAGCACTGTCTACCTCTGTTCTTCCTGTTCACTTGCTTCGTGAGCACAATCTGTCCTAAAGAATAAAAGTTTACTGTCACTGGCATTCTTCGCATACCTCTACATACAATAGCTATATCTATACACACACACACACACACACACACACAATCCTTCCTGTATATGCACTGCTGACTACCTCTTCTCTGGTAATACTATCATTCATGTCCTGAAGGATAGTATCACTCACTCTCAAGTATGGTATCCTCCTTTGTGAGTGATATTTTTCTATGCTTTACAGCACATTAAATGCATGATCCATATATTAAAAGTTCTTAACAACATCTCACACACCATCTACACTGCTTCAGACAAGGAGTATATCATATTTTAAGTATTATTATTCTGGAGAAGGACAATGAGGAGAACCATGGGGACATATGTTGCACACAGAGGAGAAACTATTTTACATTCTTAACCAGCATTTTACCATTTACCTGATTCCAGGAAAAGATGGCCCCAGTGGCCAAGTGACACTCCCAACACCAGGGTGACCCTCCTTCACGGAAACACATGGTGCACAGAAAGGGGTTGCCGTAGGGCCTTTGAGACACTGGCATGCCATTGTTAGCCACATCTTAATTATACAATGGGGTATGAAAATCCAGTAACCTCACTGGTTGAAGCACATCACATGACAGTGATAAATCCTCCAGTATACCCACTGTAAAAGTTTTATATCACTATAAAGACAAAAAAAACAAGTTGAACATTGCATAATAGCAGTATACCATGACAGGGAGTGGGTATATGGGTGGATTTACCACTTCTGGTGTGGTTAATCACTCAACTGCGCCTCGTGACCAAACTACAACAGGAGTGGTAAATCCACCAATATACCCACTCCCTGTGGTATATTGCTTAAGGAACATGTCAGAAGCTTATAAACCTATTTCATCTATGTCATGACAGTGGCTGTATAGAAAGGAATAGCCACCTTCAAATGTTCTAAACAAACGCACGATCACTGGTAGCATCAGTTTTAAACTTTCCATTCATAACAGTTAACCAATTATAGCGTTCATCATTATGGGCTAAACTTCAAACCCCTGTTGTCTCAGAATGAAAACTTCAGCCTAGCATTGCATAACAGAAAAAATACAACAACAACAACAAAAATATGTTGACATTTGGCTGCTAAGTCTTACCTGTCAGATGTACAGGAACCTCAATACCATCACTGGTACTCCAGTCTAATCGTTGAACTATATGTCATGTGGCTGACTTTATCTACAAAATAAAATGTAACAACAGATCAGAATATGAGTCATGTACTGTTATATGGTATTATAAAAGGGTCTGAGAAATGGAGCTTTCTGATTGGATGCAAACATTCTAACAGCCTTATGTTAATCTTTTATTAACATACATGTAGAAGCTTAGCCATATGCTGAACAAGGTTTAACACTGTTTAAAACATTTTTATTATAATAGCAATAAGAGCACTCCCAGGGATTATGGTAATGGTCAGTTAATCACCCTCTAGGGCATGTGGCACTCGGCTACACACCGTGCCACAGTACACCCCCCTAGAGGTGATTAACAAACCATTAACATAACCCTTAGTCATGCTTATTGCTTAATTCCTGGACCTGGTATCATAGATAGGTATTTGTTAAACAACTACGGAAGTTCCATAAATTTAAAACCAACAACCAACAATATATTGAGTAATGTGCCATTACAGGTGAGCGACAAGCTCTGTAAAGTAATTGCTCCTTCCTTTAACATTAAATACTAAATGTCTTTTTTTCTGCCCCAATTTACAGTACCTGATGTATACAAATATCAAGGTGCAACGCAATCCTCCTGTCCAGATGCCAGTGCTGAATCTGAGGATGCATGCTACGTGGCCTCAATGAGGGAACTGGATTTTTTTTTTTCCTGCAATCACCTGTTATTCCTTGTTATGGACTATGGCAAAACATTTTTAAATAGCAGTAGTACAAATGTCAATAAACTTGTTGGGTCTTGCAATAAATGTTTCTCCTGACAAAATCACAATGCGTGGTGCACATTCTTCTACACCATGATTCGGCCTCCGTCCTCCAGCTCCAGCCTTTACAACTTCCACGGCGGGTTGGGGGGGTTGCAGGTGTGTATAGGTAGTTCTAGAGTTCTGATGTAACTCACCATGCCCTGCACCCTGATCAGGCAGGGACTGCAGGCTACCTGCATCCGACTGGATGCCCATGGTGTGGACCCACACCACCCATCCTGGCCCAACACACAGCTACACTGGCACCCACAGCTGTGAAACAGCAGACCCCAGATGTGCACTAGTTCTGCTTTTCAGGATTGAGTCCGAAATCTAAGGGGAAAAGTTCCCGTTTAATGACAGTTGCGTTCAGTAATAAAACCTGAAAGATCCTAAGTCACATTTGAGTGGGGAGTTTGTCTAAAGCGTTTGTTTTTGGATGATGATGACTGTTTAAGCTGGTAACTATAACAGTCAATTTAATAAAAAGTGAAATGTACAACCTCAACTTGCCAAGATCAAACCACGCTCAGTCAAGATAATCCAACTGTCAGGCTTTCTAGGACCATATAACAAACTTCTTTCCAGGAGAATAATTTAGATAGACTCACCAGTGAATGGATCACAGGACACCCTGTCAACCCTGAGAAGAAAGTCACCGGATCACAACAAAGGGCATGGAGAAACGAGTAAACGACCCATTATTCACACCCTGCACCACACAACTCCTGGCTAGTTCTCCTTGTTGAAAGTCGGTGTTGCATGCTGTGATTCAAAAGCAGCACTGAATACTGACCAGCAGGCACAGCATATTGCACAGACACTGCCACTCACCGGAATCAGTTTTGCCACCTGGGGCACAGCGGGTCCTGAAGTGCTGTTCTCTTCCCAAGTGCGCACTGAAACAACTAAACTTACAGATCGCCCCCCACGATGCGGAGTCTCGTGCTGCCCAGCACTGGTTCCTGCCGGCTGCACCAAAAAGGAGCTAGGACCCCGTGGTGGTGAGCTCTCTGCCGTGCACCCCAGCCTATTTTTAGGTGAGTATTTTAGTGTCTCAGGTTTCCATCCACCAGCAGTTCAGGGTGAGCACCACCGAGAATCTCAATCCTCGTCTAGTGAAAGTACCTATTATTAGCGATAAGGGAAAGCGCACACACACACACACACACACACACACACACACACACACAGTTCCTGCTAACTCTCGAGGAGAATCCCAGACTGACTGCCCTGGCTGGGTCAAGACAGCTGGAAATGCTGTGAGGTGTCATGTGCCATTGAAACAGCCCGATGTGCACTATTAGGCTGTAGGCGCTGTAACCGGGGTCCCGCTGGCTCCATAGGTGTTGTAATCCTACGCAAGTATACCAGGGTCCCTATTTTCAAATAGATTTCTCCCAGATTGCTCCTATGGAGAAAATCTTTTGAAAATCATTCACATAGTGCTTAAACTGCCTTAATTCTGCAATTACAGGTGTGCAGTTGTTATTATATGCCATTATTTAAACTTATTATTAAAAAAAAATAAGTATCGAGGTGGAGAAACTTGCAGCGGGTTTGCAGCAGCAGTTGGGTCATGTCGCTACATGTTTAATATTTGGTTTCACATACTCAAATTCACTTTTAGCTAACATTACAGTTGTTTACATGTAATTCTGCACAGTTCCCTTGACACGTTCCACGTTTTCAAGTTTTGACCTTGTATAATCATAATACAACCAGCATTCTGGAAAGAACCAGTTCAGTCGCAATAGTGGTAACTTGGAAGAGATGGGGTGAGTGATTTGAACTGGGGAGTAGTCTGGGTTTAGACCCCTGGCCTAGTTACACACCTTCCCGATTCTCAGCAGGAATCCAGTTCAGATCCATGCATTACAGTCGGGCGTAGTAGGGGTACAGAGGGTAAATCAATGAACCTGGGCAATACCAAATTTAGACTCAAGCGTTATGTCTACACTCTTTAAAATTAACGACATTCAACCAAGCTGTAACTATTGGGGAAAACAGGCCTCCCAAAGCAGGGTATGTGACATTATGGTTTCAAAAGTCGAGGAACACATAACTCCCTTTCCTTATCACAAAAACATTTCAGTTTGTGTGTTTGCGATAAAGAAATGAAATTGAGGGAAAAAGCAGGAAGCACTTGAAACAGCTTCATAAAGTTTGACACGGAGCCTCTATATAAACAGTTTTTGCAACTATTAATCGACAAAGGATAATAAATCCCTTTTCCTTACACAATTGTTCACTTCCACCACTTGTTCTGAATTATATCGACTGATATTCAGAGCTGGGTTTACAGTAGCTGGAATCTACACTTTTTAACCTTTGTATGTCTACAATGTACACACCCCTTCTTGCTCCGTGTTTTCCCTCATGAATATATCTATTTTAGTTTTTCAGCTGGACACTGATGGGGGGGTCACTGTAGGGCAGCCTCGCCACCTTTGGTGTAAGAAGGAGCCTTTAGTGCTGGTTTTGGGGCATATTTATTTTATTTCTATTTTGCTGACCGGGTAAAATCCTGCCTATTTTCAGGCACGACCCAGGGGAAGGAGACCTTGATGTTGGTGGTATTTTAGTGAATGAGGGAAATTTGGCCAGGGCACCGGGGAAATTCCCCTACTCTTTTCGATAAATGCCATGGGATATTTAACATCCACATGAACTACCATCAATCAATCAATCCAGGTAGATGGGACCTCAGTTAACGTCTCATCAAGAGACTGCACCTCAAGTGCAGCACCCTCGCATGCTGCACTACAGTGTCAGTACTGGGATATTAACCAAGTGACAGATGTGGGAACTGAACCTGCAGCCCTCTAATTTCCCGGCCTCAGAGGCGAGTGTGCTGTGCTACCTACTGAACCAATACCTGCTTCCGAGCAAGCTCCATTTTATACTTCACTTGTTGCACTTGGCAGTAGATGGTACATGTATCCAACGAGTCTTTCCCAGAACTGACTTTTAACTTTACCTCCCAAACCCCATCCCCCATGTCAGTGCAGCTGGGCTGGCCCATTCTGTTGCATTTCACTGTTTCGCCTCGTGTTTTGTTATTTATCTGATTTATCGGGACCTCATTGTGTCAATAAGGTCGGTAGAAGATTCACTGCTAAATAGTGGGGGCTAGTATTGTCTGGTGAGTTAGACAGCATGTACAAACCCTCCTAACGTGAAAAGTCAAATGTATACAATACTAAAGCACGTTATCTGCCAGTGCCTGACAGTATTATTAATACTTCTGGCAGGACACATAAAGCAAGACTGTGCTTTTTGGTTGTAGCAGGCTCCCCCCTCATTAGAGCCAACTACAGAACTAATCGATTTGCATGGAATGCAGATTACCTAATGAGTTGGTAGAAATATACCCCACCCAAAAAAGTGAAGCCTAGAAGGCGGTGGTAGTTTAAGAAAGTTCTATTCAACAAGGATTGTTGAGCATTTCTGGGCACGACACCTGTAGGACACGCCCAGATAGTATTATGTATAATTCCATTTCCTCAGAACAGGCACATTATACAGGATGTTTTTCTCTCTGTACTGCATGCAACAGTACACCACCTCTACCCTCTTTCCCCATTTATTACTATATAGCAGAGTTCTACCACCTAGAAAGGACAGTTCCGCCACTTAGAAAAGTAGATGCCCCCCCCCCAAAAAACTTCCAATTTAACCACTCGGTTTACATCAAATATCACTATTTGTCAACATTTCAGAAAATCTTTCAATACTGTGCACATCGACAGATTCCAAGTACACCCGGAGTTCCGGCAACGGGAGGTGCGACTGACTTACTCAGTTAGAGGAAGCACAGACCTGCTTCTACTGCTGCTCGTCTGAAGGCAGAGAGGTGAACTGTTGCAGTGATGGCATGCTGCTAGAGCTGCCATTCACTACAGGCTCACTCGCTTTCTCTCTCTCTCTCTCTCTGTCCACCACACTTTTCCTCCCTCATCACATGCTGCAGAGAAGTGGCTAATTATTTGTAGTTTGCGTTCAGCAAGCTCTTGCTAGGGTCCCTAAGTGCATTATGATTCTTGCCTGCCTCCACGCCCCATGCCTAGGCGCAATCCATGCCAAGTTGGACAATCAGCCCCAAGCTCCCTGCAGGCAGGCAGCGAGAGATTCCTGAATGACAGCCCAAGGGCTTATCACATCCAGAGCTTCTCCATTTACTAGGCAGGAGGGATCATTATGCATTTATACTGTTCGATTTAACACAGGGGACTATTATAGCAGTGGCACACAGCTTTTCTTTGATAGTGAAGCATTTGACCCTGTATGCTTTATAACTAGAGAGTGTCATTGCTACTGTACTTCAGTAAGGCAAGAGACTGTCAATGTGTTACTATCCTTTACCCCTCAAAGCTTTAAAGTGAATAAAATTTTAGCACAACATTGGCACATTTTGAATGCAGAGCCCAAATTGAGGGAATGGGTGAATGTGCCACCTTGTATAACATACATGAGGGGGCCACAACATCTCAGACAGGGTGGTAGCTAGCCATTTCCACAGACTGATACATCTAGAATGCAGCCTCTGCTCCTAGAAGGAGCTTGAAATGTGGGGTTTGCACATTTTGTACACATATCAGTGAGGGTGACACATTTAGAGATCTATGTCATAATAAAAACTATCAAGTAAATCTTTTATCAATTGTTAAACTGAACATGTTATTTATAGGGCATTGTAACATGGTAATTAATTTCTTTGAAATCCCAATCAGGCATTAGTTAAATGAGCACAGATGACCCAAAAGCAAGTGTGCATTAATTCCTAGAAATACCCTGTTGTGTAATATTTTCTACCACATGTTCATAAAATTACAAACAAAACTGAAGAAGGAGGATAGATCATTTCCTACCCAGCCACCCAGCTGATTGTCTAGTATTCGATGGAATTTCATACCTCACAAAATGCATAATTACATAACAGCATTCTCTATATGCTTGTTATAGGGGATTACTGGGGCTTGGACCATGGGCCCGTAGATCTCGGAGTTCATATATGGCGGGAGGGGATAAGCCTGGGGGCTACTCATGGCACGTTATTCCAATGCTCGCGTTGACCTGCACTGTGGCCAATTATTGTTTTTTCTCCATAGATGAAACTACCCATTTGCTCGGCTGCAGTGCTCTGCTGTTCTCTGAAAACAACATACATTAACATTAACTAGATCAATTCCATGATTTCACTCCACTGTCAATACAAAAAAAATCCTCAGCCCTCTCCCAAGTCTGAAGTGCTGCCATCACACCCACAAAAAACCCTGCGTCCCTTTTTATGTCCCATTATCCCCTTAACTGTGCCGAGTCCCATCTAACATGATCATGGGAGTGGGGTCCCCAGATTTGTAGGGGTGGTCATGTACTGAAGAAATGGAGGTAATCACCACCTTGTGCACCAGGGTGGGACTGAGGTCCTGGCTTCCATTTTAGGAAGAGTTGGCAGTGGGGCTGTTACAGTGGTGGCAAGGCTGTGACAGGGTCTCCACGGTAGTAGCATTCCTGAGTTAAGCCATTACCCAGTGTGGCACACTGCTAGTGTAAGTTTTGGTGGCCTGCAGGGATCTCATATTATTGTACCTGCCATGCCAGTGTCTGGGACAGGTTCCGATCTAGGCCCAAAGTGCAGGATGGTGGAACTGTAAGGAAGGAACTGTGTCTTTTACTGCTATTTATTGCTGCACCTTTTCCTAGAAATGTGGTTTGGGACATGTTTGAACTTCAGCAAGGTGTCAGGCTGGCCGCAGTTCAATAGGCAGTTTTCCTGTTTGGGATATTATGGGAGCAGTAAGTCATGTCTCCAGTGTGAGTAAGAGTCAGTACAGTACCATTTATCTCTCTGAGCTTTTTCTGGCTCAAGGTAGCCGAGTGGAGCCTGTTCCTAGCCCAGTTCAGCCTTTTGGTATCTACAACCTTGGGCTGCATTCAATCTCTGCTTGTGCGGCTATTGTCCTGTCTGACCCTCTGCTTCATGGAGCTGTGCTCTTTATTAATTTTAATAATTAATTAAATTTGGTTTTATTATTTTCACTCCTGTGTGCTGACTCGGAGACTATTTTGCTGCTTAACTGTGCTTGCTCCTCCAAAGAAAGAAGAAAAATAAATATCATCTGTCCACCGGTCCCAGCCTTGAGCGCTACCAGCCTGCCTCTGGTTATCCAGCTGACCAAGTGAGAGACATGTTTTCCCTGCTTTTAAGTTCCTGCAAGTGAGCTGCTTGTGTTAGTTCAGTTGCTTGATTGTCCTGAGTGCCTAGCTTGGGGAGCTGCCTCGAAAGTTATCAGGCTGGAATTTGGCTTCCTCAGCTACTCCAGGTGAGCTGCTTGTGTTGCTTCAGTTGTGACTACTGTATGTTGAAATTTATGATCAAAATGTGAAAAAAATCTATTACAATGAAACATTGAAGTGCAAACTTTGCAGATGACTCTAAGCTAGGTGCAGTGGTGGATGGGGAGAACGAGAGGGTGGCCTTGCAGGAGGACCTGGAGGCTCTGGAAAGGTGGTGGGAAAATGGAACTAAAATTCATTGCAGGAAGTGCAAGGTTCTGCACCTGGGAGTCAGAAATCCAGGCCTGGGGTATACCCTGGGAGGAGACATGATTCAAGTTAAGGAGGGTGAGAGGGACCTGGGGGTAGCAGTAGATGGCAAAGTGAACAACTCAGAGACCTGTAGGAGGGGCAGCAGGGCAAACAGGATGCTGGGATGCATCGCCAGAGGATACCTCCAGAAAGGTGGAAGTGATCCTTCACTGTACAACTGCTTGGTTAAGCCACCTCCAGTACTGGTACAGTTTGGAGACCACATTTAAGAGGGACATTACACTTCTAGAGAGGTCCAAGGAGGCAACCAAAATGAGCTGGGGCCTGGGGAGGACCTATGTGGAGGGCTCAGGACCTCGACATGTACCCCTGGAGGAAGGAGGGACAGGGGGACATGAGAGGTCTTTAAGTACATGAAGGGATCAATAAAGAGGCCTAGTCAGGGGTGCTCCAAAGGAAGGAGGGTGGTGCAAGAGATGTGTCATGGGTGTAAGCTGGAAGGGTGCAGGCTCAGAGGGAGAGGAGGAGATGTTATTTCACTGAAGGTGGTAGAGCCATGGAATGCACTACCCAGGAGCTGGTAGAGATGGAGACTGTGGACAGGTTTAAGAGGGGATGGGACAGGTACAGGGAGGGTAAATCTGACCAGGCACAATACAGGTGGAACATCTGAGACTGGGGACAGTGTATAACCCAAGGGAGTGGGGACACCAAAATTGTCCCTCTGTGCAGGTGCTGAAAATCAAGCAGACTCAAGAACCATTAGGCCTATTCTGCTGGCATTTTAGTATGTTAGTAAGTGTTCGAATGTTTGCTCATAACTTTATCCAGCAGATTTTGGACCCTAATAGTCAACATATCCATTGTGTTGCCCATCTTATGAATTTGACAGGTGTCATTTTCAAAATCCCTGTGAAACATGTTTTCACAGTTACACTGTGAAATCACCATTTAGATAGGATTAAAAAATTCCACTGTCTTGATCGTAACATCAGATCATAAAAGATTATGTTAGAATTTTGGTCAAAATGTGGGCACCACTGAAAATTAAATATTGCCTCCCAGCTGCTCTAGCGTGGGTAAATGCAGTCTAAAATGTGTAAAAATAGGACATCTACTCTACAACTGCACTAACTTGAGACTGTCACACCTTACAGTGAACTGCTGAAACAGTTGCCTCACGAACCACACTCAGCAAATGAAGACCGAAGGCTCCTTGTCTGACGTTAGGGTAGTATCATTGGTGTGTTCCAGGGCTCCATCTGGAGCTCATTCCTGTTTGGTCTTTTTATAAACAAATTGCCAGATGCCTGTCAGCCAGCCAATATTCTACATTATGCCGATGATGCTGTCATTTTTAACAAACACCTAACTGTGACTGCCTCACTACCACACTTCAAAGTAACATCAAAACCTGACAAGTTGGTCCTTACATAACAAACTGGTCCTAACCTACAAAAAAAATAAAGACCATGGGCCCAGTTCTCAAAGTCAGCTTGGATTGGTGCATGCCGTGACAAACAACAGTTTGCACCAAAGCCCGATGCACCGGGACCCTGCGCCCGATTTGCTAACAGGCAGGGTCCCAGTGGCTAAGTCCTAGTCTTGCAGCAAGTCAGACTGGGAGCCAAACACACAGTGCAGCAGGAGGGCTTGCCACAAGCTGTGAGTCCAGCAGGGCCCTCAGTGGCTAGTGCCCCTGCCCAGATCTGCCCATTCCTATAACATTAATGACATTTTATCCTGATGGTCTAGCTGTCCCGTCCCTACCCCGATATGCCCCAATATGCCCATTATTATTTCCAGTTACCCTGGTGATCTAGCAGTTCTGCACCCCACACCCTGTCAAAGTTCCCACCACACACACACACCCCCAACACTTGTTTAGCATTAGACCAGCACAGTCCTCCTTATACATCTCTTGGCCAGCTCAACTGAATTGTCACTGAGCACGTAATACAGTACAGTAGATGCTCGCTGATTCAGTGAGTGCCTACTGTTTTGTATTACACATTCAGTGACATTTCAGCCAGAGCCAGCTAGGTGTTGTGAGGGCTGTGCTGGTCCTGGCTTGTGGTACAGGTTGGGGAGTGCAGGGTGGTGGGCGCATCTTGCCAGGAGGGGGGTTGGGGCGCTAGACCACAAGGGGCAATGAAATAATAATGGGCATATTGGGGCCAGGGGCAGGACTGCTAGACCACCAGAATGAAATAATAATGTGCATATCAGGGCAGGGAGGGACCACTAGACCACCAGGATAAATTAAATTAATTGTTACAGATTGGGCATATCGGGGCAGGGTAACATGTCCCAAGCAGTCCATAGGGGTAGTTCAGGGTGCCACACTGTGCCAGGGTCTCCCAGAGAGATATTTCTAAGTATCTTTAGACTAGCCCTGGCTGGTCTAAGGGTGCTTAGAATTGTTCCTTCTGGGAAATTTTGAGAATCCAATTTATGGGGCTGTGGCAGCTTGCATCTGCCACATGACCACCATGTCACAGCCCATTTGTGAGCGCACAGGTGGTGCAAGCCTTGTTTGGGACAGACAGCCTGTGGCTGATGCAGGCTGCCTTTGAGAGTAGTTACAGAGGCAATTATTGATGCAAGGTGCCACTTGCGCCATGTCTGTTTGGCGCAGGTACCCTGCATCACTCTCGGGGCTTTGAAAATCAGGCACAATGCTATTGTCTAGTCTCCCACACAGAAAGGAAGGCCCCACCTTTTGTCATCTGGAATGGCCTGGGACAGAATCTTGAATAGGTGGAAACCCTTAAATACCTTGGAGTAACCTTGGATGACACCCTTTGTACCCCTGCCCCCATGTTGATAATCTAGTGACCATAGTTGACAGAGGACTTGGTTCTCTGTATTGGAACCAGAACAACTGAACTGTGTAAACTAGATACCTTATAGTGGCCAGTTCCATTCTGTCACTTGTAGATTATGGCCTCCTGTTTACAATGCTGCCTGTGACATGGTGCAAAACAATGTACACCTGATCTGTAATAAGGCACATCACTTTGTTCTTGGTGCAGATAACAGCACCCATACAGTACTTGTGCCCTCTATGCCCTAATTAATTGCTTCCAATACCCAGTAGACTAAAGCTACAGACCTGCCTGCTAGCCATTAACTTGATCCTGGAAAACAAGACTTTGTCACAATTGCATACAGGTCCACTCACACCCATATGATGAGCTGTTCAGGTTGTATGAACCACGGTTCCTACATACAGTGAAATGCTTTGCACTGCTACTTTAATACCACCAGTCAAAAACAGCATTGAGTCCTGTATTGCTAGCTTCTAACCAAACATTGAAAGTCTGGCCATTGCTCAGATCCCCTCTCCTGCTGAAAAGGGATTCATAATCAGTACATTACATGTGTGATTAATCTAAGCTACTGCTGTATGGAACTACAGCCAGGTTTGCAGATTGGTCATTTCTATCCTATAAGTTATAACCAACATAAACAAGGAGCTAGAAGTTGCACTACAACAGACACCAGCTCCATTTGCCACATGTTACATGATGGATTCAATGGTTATATCTAGTATTGCCTAATAATACCCAGCACAGCACCAGTCCAGGACCCTCCAGAAGCTGTCCCAGATGGCAGAATTTTTGCTGGACTAGGGTGAAACTTCAGGGTCAAATTATTTTGGTTGGTCAAGTCATACATTTTGATACATCTAATCTGACTAATACCAATATAAAATGCTGCCCACATAAAGAAAAAGGGCTTATAATGCAACACCTTAAATGCAAATTATTTATGGTACTATGACAGCAGCCCCCTCTCCACTAAATCGTCTATCTGAAAGTGAAACTGTGTACTGTTCAGGCCTCCCTTCTGCCTACAGAGTATCACCTGCAGACTGCTACTGCTGCATCCGGACGAACGTGATGTATGTTATGTACTATTGGGGAGAGAGGGCCCCTGCAGACTGCTACTGCTGCACCCGGAGTCCCGGACGGACATCACGTGATGTACTATGGGGAGAGCCGAGGGGGAACACAAGCCGAAGCTGTAGACAAATATCGTCGGTGGCTCTACGCTCTTACCTTCATGAGTGATGCAAGCCTATAGGGGATACTGGCATCCGTCGTTCCGTCCGACTCCGACGAGATCGATGTGGCCTGGCCCTGGGCAATGGCGCTCCGCGCTCTTACGTCGCGTCACAAGTCCCTCAGCCTCAGCCTTGTTTGCCGCCAATCAAACAGAGCGTACGCGGGCCCACATTCCCACCTGTCTTCACGTCGGCGTCCAACTCCGTTCCCTGAATAGGCACACTGACACACACACTGTCTCTCTCACGGGGGGGGGCACGCGCACGACCTGGCTCATTTAAATGAAAGACAGCCGCAGCAGTGCACGGCACTTCTCTCCTCTCTCCTAACCTGTGTGGGGCAGTGGCCAGCGGGGTTACAGTCTGTCTAGTCTACACAGACCGTCTTCACGTCGTCACCTGACCCCCGCCCCCTGGAAAAAAAAATTAACGCCAGAAGTGCACAGGTAGCAGGCCATTACTTACACAGGCCAGGATGCAATTAGCATCCCAGGCATCCCGGGCCAGTCCGCCCCTGACCACCACACATTCAATCATTTCACTACCAGTATAACATTGATTGTAAAGCGCTTTGGGATACACTGTGTATGAAACGCGCTATATAAATGCTGATTCTTCTTCTTCTCCTCAGGTGTACAGGGATCTATCCTCAGAATCAGAGGAGACTAACAATACTAATTCAGTGAGTAAAGCCTGACTGGCTTAGAACTGAAGACGTTTATTTCAAAATCTGTGTGCACACAGCGGTGCACACGTAGGCCCTGCCTCGTGAAAAAAATATATTAAGCATGCACATGCAGGGTGAAGCCTCACAAAATCAAATATTTTGCACATATACAGCAAATTATAACCAGTGACCTGCAGGAGGGGGAGTTAGCAGACACCCTAATCAGTCATGCAGGGAACCAAGCCTGGAACCAAACAACAGCAAAAAAAAACCACAAAAATAAAATGTGCTCCACCCAAAATAAATCACACTGGAGCTATGTCAGACAGCAGCAGAGAAGGGGTGTTAGTAGACAGCCCTCCTAGTCCCTGTAACTGAGTACAGCAATAAGGACAAAATACCTGTCAGGAAGCCAAACATAGCTTTTCTGACACTGATCAAAACAAGCATTTGTCAATGCCGAATGTTTGCTTGCTGGCATTGGCATTGGTAGTGTAGAAGTTACAGAGTTGCATAATAGCAATGGCAGCGAAGTATTGAACTGAAGCCAACCCCACCAGCACCCTGCAGAGGGTGACAGGCATTGGGGTGTACCTTTGGGTCATCAGGCATAACGACCACACCATTTCACCACACCCTACCCTGCAGACACTGACAAGTGTCACGGTGTGCCTTGGGGTCTTTGACCCTTATGTGCACCCCATTCCATCAGGAAATATGGTGAGATGGGTGAGGTATAGGAGAATGGTGTGAAGATTGGGGCTGAAGAGTCCAAGGCACACCTTGTTGCCTCTCACTGGCTGCAGGGTGTGGGTGGGGGTGGAATGGTATGAGCATTACAGGCAATAATCCCAAGTCACACTCCCGATGCCTGTCATTCTGTACAGGGTGGGGCGTTATAGTCGGAAACACTAATGCCTCAGGCATTCATTGGTATTTTCACTTCATATTTTCAACATTTTTTTTTGTGACCCCCACCTCATGAACAGTGGCAATATCAGTTTGTTAGCCGAAAACTGCTTTTGCACAGCGACTACAGCATTTGGCACCACAGGGGCAAAAACACATTTCGAACAGGATGTGAAAAATAACAACGGTACTGTTCATGGGGAGGTGTAAAAAATGGCAATGTTGAAACTCTGCTGTCAAAATATTAAAAAAACTGGTGTAGTCACGAGCGTGCATAGAAACTGTGCAACGCACAACCGTAATGTAACTAGTTTGGGGATTTTTTTACAGCAGACTGTTAACACAGGCATTTTGGGACCTCCGATCATGAACAGTGTTAGTGCGATTTTCTTTATCTGTCCCGAACAATGATTTCCCACAGAGACCACGCATTTCTGTGCTGAAAGTGTCAAAACACATTTCGGCCATGTTGTGGATAGTGACAGCTGTACTGTTCGTAAGGAGGTGTGGAAGAATGCTACTGGTGAAAATCTGGACTGAAAATATTACAAATTTATGAACTTACGAGGGTGCGTGGAAACTGCACAATGCTCACTAGTAACACAGTCATTTTATGGAGTTTTGTCACCAAATTTTCAACATAGCCATTTTAAGACTTCTGCTCATGACCAGTGTCATTGTGATTTTCTTAATCTGTCCCAAACATTGTTTTCACACACTGAATGTATCATTGTGCGCTACATGTGCGGAAACACATTTTGGGCGAGATGTGAAAAATGGTAACTGTACTGCTCATAAGGAAGTGCGGTAAAATGGCACTATTGAAAATCTGGTGTGCAAATATTACAAATTCGCAAACTTGCCAGCACGTGTAGGAACTGCACAACGTGCACTCCTAAAACAGTCATTTTTGGGAATTTTTTCACCAAATTTTCAACATAGCCATTTTAAAACCTCTGCTTATGACCAGTGTCACTGTGATTTCCTTAATGTGTCCCATACATTGATTTTGCACACAGACTGCGCCATTGTGAGCTACATGGGTGGAAACACATTGCGGGCAAGATGTGAAAAATGACAGCTGTACTGCTCATAAAGAGGTGTGGTAAACTGGAAATGTTGAAAATCTGGAGTGAAAATATTGAAAATTCACAAACTTACGAGCCTGCGTAGGAACTCTGCAACGCACGCTGGTAAAACAGTCATTTTTAGGAATTTTTTCACCAAATTTTCAACATAGCCATTTTAAGACCTCTGCTCATGAACAGTGTTATTGTGATTTTCTTAATGTGTCCCATACATTGATTTTGCACACCGACTGCGCCATTGTGCGCTACATGGGCGGAAGCAAATTTTGGGCGAGATGTGAAAAATGACAGCTATACTGCTCATAAGAAGATGTGGTAAAATGGCAATGTTGAAAATCTGGAGTGAAAATATTGAAAATTCGCAAACTTACGAATGTGGGTAGGAACTGCGCAACGCACACTCGTGAAACAGTCATTTTTTTTGGAATTTTTCCACCAAATTTTAAAAATAGGCTTTTTGAGAGCCCACCTTATGAACACTGGCAGTGCCATTTCATTAATCAGTCCCAAAAGGTGATTTCACACAGTGACTGCGAAATCACCCTTCAGGCCTGATTAACACCATGACAGTGACAGCATTCATGAGGAGGGGTCCCAAAAACCCCATGTTGAAACTTTGGTGCAAAAATTCCAAAAAATGCCTGAGATATGCAGCAAAGTTGAAAAAACCCTATCTATTACATTATAAGGCTTACCGGCATTTCCTCAGTTCACGGTCGGCTTTGAAGAGTGCAGGCGTGTTCCAGGTCCACCGAAGATCGTCACGCTGAACTCCGGAGGTAAGTATGGGGTGACGGGGGTGTGGGAGGCAGGTTGCACAGTGGGTGGGCTGGGAGAACACCGAGGGAATGTTTTCTTTTTTACAGGTTTTTTTTTTTAAGGAAGACAATGGGGGACCCTCTGTACCACTGGGCTGGCAGATGATGGCCTTCTAAACTAACCTGCCAATAGAGACTGTGGGCATGAAGACAGTAGAGCAGTCCCCAGGGTTGCCCATCCCTTAGCTTTTGCCAGCACTGAACTGATATGGCTGTGGAGAGCTTTTAGGAGTGTCAAGAGTGTTGAAAAGAATATGATGTGCTGTCACCGCACCAGAGTCCGATGTAACTGATACAGCTCCTATTACAGAACTGCGCATGTGTGATACTTGCACATGTGCAGTTTGCCTCATAGTCAGCCATAACATGGTAGAACTGACATGACTACATATGTGCCAAACTCACACATGCATAGTTTAAGTCATCACCGGTAAAAGTAAGGCCCCACAGAAAATGAGGCACTGCATCTTAGCCAGTCTAATGTGTATTAGTACATTGTAGAAGTGGGTAAGATTAGGACCCCTCTGAAAATGAGATCCTGCATCTCATCAAAGCTATCTTGTGTCAGTACATTGCCAAAATGGATGAAAGGATGACCCACTGAATATGACATATTGCATCTCAGCTAGGCCATCCAGCTGTGTCAGTACTTTGTAACAATGCTATAATACCTTCAAGAGGTTCTGGAGACATGTGAACATTGAAAGCAAAGCTAGAGAAATTTCAAAATTTTTCCAGAGTCTCTGTGATATATTGCAGGTGATTTTTACCATTTAAAATTAATAAAAAGAGCCTTAATACTTGTTATAGTGATTTTACTGAGAAGCATGATACAGTCAGTTGTATGCATGTATTGATTTGAGTGTACAGGAAAACGTACAGGAGTTTTGTCCCAGTTTTACATGAAAAATACAGAGAAAAGGAGGGTGACCTACAGAAAACTGCTTTGTTCAGTCTGGGAACACTGCAGTTGACACCGCTATCATTCTTTGTAATTCCCTAGGATGCCCCTTGAAACCTATGAAAACCCTAAAAGATTAGCTGCCTAATATTTATTTACCCTTCCTACAAGTATAAAACCATAAGAGTTCTAATTGTCCCATAGTCAGCCATATCATAGCAGCACTGACATCACTACATATGCGCCAGATTCACATATGCAGATGAGATACTGCATCATAGCAAGGCTAACATGTATCAGTATATTGTAGAAGTGGGTAAAATTAGGACCCTCTGAAAATTAGATCCTGCATCTCAACAAAGCTATCCTGTGTCAGCACGTTGCCAAAATGGATAAAAGTAAGACCCACTGAATATTATATATTGCATCTCAGCCAGGCTATCCATTTGTGTCAATACATTGTAGCAATGCTAAACAAGCATTTGTCAATGCCAAATGTTTGCTTGCTGGCATTGGCATTGGTAGTGTAAGAGTTAGAGAGCTGCATAATAGGAATGTCAGTGAAGTATTGAACTGAAACCAACCCCACCACCACCCTGCAGAGACTGACAGGCATTGGGGTGTGCCTTTGGGTCATCAGGCATAACAGACACGCCATTTCATCACACCCTACCCTGCAGACACTGGCAGGTGTCACGGTGTGCCTTGGGGTCTTTGGCCCTTATGTTCACCCCATTCCATCAGGAAATACAGTGAGATGGGTGCTGTATAGGAAAATGGGGTGAACTTTTGGGCTGAAGAGTCTAAGGCACACCTCAATGCCTCTCACTGACTGCAGGGTGTGGAATGGTATGAGCATTACAGGAGAGAATCCCACGTCACACCCCTAATGCCTGTCAAACTCTACAGGGTGGGGCGTTATGGTCGGAAACACTTATGCCTCAGGTGTTTGTTGGCATTTTCACTCCAAATTTTCAACATAGGTTTTTTTGTGACCCCCACCTTATGAACAGTGGCAATATCAGTTTGTTAGCGGAAAGCTGATTTTGCACAGTGACTTCACCATTTGGCACCACAGGTGCGAAAACACATTTCGAACAGGATGTGAAAAATGACAGCTGTACTGTTCATGGAGAGGTTCAAAAATGGCAATGATGAAAATCTGCAGTGAAAATATTAAAAAATCTGGTGAAGTCACGAGCCTGTGTAGAAACTGTGCAACACACACCCGCAATGCAGCTGGTTTGGGGATTTTTTACAGCAGATTGTCAACACAGGCATTTTGGAACCTCCACTCATGAACAGTGTCACTGTGATTTTCGTAATCTGTCCCGAACAGTGATTTCCCACAGTGGCCATGCATTTCTGCGCTGGAAGTGCGAAAACACATTTTGGCCATGGTGTGAAAAATGACAGCTGTACTTTCATAAGGAAGTGTGGAAAAATGCCAGTGGTGATAATCTGGACTGAAAATATTAGAAATCCATGAACTTACGAGGGTGCGTGGGAACTATGCAATGGTCGCTCATAACACAGTCATTTTACAGACTTTTTTCACCACATTTTTAACATAGCCATTTTAACACCTCTGCTCATGAACAGTGTCACTGTGATTTTCTCAATCTGTCCCGAACATTGATTTCACACACCGATTACGCCATCGTGCACTACATGCGCGGAAACACATTTTGGGTGAGATGTGAAAAATGACAGCTGTACTGCTCATAAGGAGGTGTGGTAAAATGGCAATGTTGAAAATCTGGAGTGAAAATATTGAAAATTTGTGAACTTACGAGTGTGCGTAGGAACAGCGCAATGCATGCTCGTAAAACAGTCATTTTTGGGAATTTTTTTCACCACATTTTTAACATAGCCATTTTAACACCTCTGCTCATGAACAGTGTCACTGTGATTTTCTTAATCTGTCCCGAACATTAATTTCACACACCGACTGAGCCATTGTGCGTTACATGTGTGGAAACACATTTTGGATGAGATGTGAAAAATGGCAGCTGTACTGCTCATAAGGAGGTGTGGTAAAATGGCAATGTTGAAAATCTGGAGTGAAAATATTAAAAATTTGTGAACTTACGAGTGTGTGTAGGAACAGTGCAACACATGCTCGTAAAACAGTCATTTTTGGGAATTTTTTCACCAAATTTTCAACATAGGGTTTTTGGAGGCCTACCTTATGATTTATGACACTGTCATGTCATAAATTGGTCCCAAAAGGTGGTTCCACAGAGTGCCCATGAAATCACCTTTCAGGGTTGATTAAAAAAATGACAGTGATAGAATTCATGAGGTGGGGTCCCAAAAACTCCATGTTGACAATTTGGTGAGAAAATTCCCCCAAATGCGCGAGATATACATCAAAGTTGAAAAAACCCTATTTATTCCATTATACAGCTTACTGGCATTTCCTCAGTTTGTAGTCAGCTTTGAAGAGTGAAGACATGTTCCCGGTCCACTGAAGATCGTCGTGCTGAACCCTGGAGGTAAGTATGGGGTGAGGGGGGTGTGGGAAGGCAGGGTGCACAGAAGGTAGGCGTAGGTGGGGGAGTCAAGACAGTCAGCGAGGGAAGGTTTTTTCTTGCAGGTTTTTTTTTTTCTTAGATGACGTGGGATTTATGCCACACTGGGGTGGGCTCCCAGCATGGCAGCTGGAAGGCTGTTTGGGGCTGGAGCAGGCGGGGATTGGGCACCCCGTCTGCCATGGACATGTGCCATGCTGGGTGGGCACCCAGCATGGCACCTGGAAGGCTTTTTTTGGGGGGGGTGGCATGGAGCTGACTGGGTATTGGGCACCCCAGTTGACTATACAGTATGTGCCTGGGGGCGCGCGTGAGCATGCAATATGCGTGCATGCATGTTGAGGGGGGAGCTCTACTCACTGAAGCGTAACTCTCCCTTTCAACTGTATGCCATTGCATTTTCAACTGCTGTCATAGACAGCTGGAGCAGTGATTGGAGCACTGCGACCATGCCTGCAAAGACACTTACTGAATTGGAAGAGGCTGACACACCTCTGGAAAACTCGGATGATGGCACTATGTTTCTTGCACATGCGTGCAAGCAAACATAAAAACTATACTGACCCAAAAAAGCCTGTGAAGCAAAAAGCAATTTCTTTTTTAGCAAGTTTAAGGTCTCAAAAGTACTGCAGAGCAGCTCTCAGAAACCACCGTCTCCTGTCTTCTACCAGCTCAGAGTGAGGAAGTCACATGGTGTGCTTGCCTTTGAGCTCAAGAAACAGTTTTTGATTGGCCAACAAAGCTCGGCAAGACTTGGAAATCTCACTGAATAGTAGTTCCCGAATAGTGAACTATTCGGAAAATGCATCAGAATATTCAGGAAGCCCACTATTCGTGGTATTCGGAAAATACTATTCAGCCCATGCACAGCCCTACATGGCACCAGTTTTAATAACTCTACTCTGAGATCCTCCACTCTCACATGGACCCCTGTCCTCCATTGGTGGTCTACCTGGCCAGTTTCATATCTGACTGTGTGGATTCTTCTGGCCTGGTCCCTGAGGTGTTTTTGTTCCCAATTGAGCATTGCATTTGTTCTTATCGCTTCCTAAGGGACTGACCTCTGGCTAGGGAACCCTTTTTTTTCCTGCCTGCCATTAGAAACTTACTGAGCCTGGAGGCCAGCATGGGCACCCTGTTGGTCCCAATTGGGTATACTTCAGGAAGGAATTGTTTTTCAAGGATTACTACCCTGGGATGCACACCTGTTACAGCCCTGTGACTTGTGTTTGCTGGTAATAGTATTGCACTCCTCCTTTTACCTAACCTGGCACCCTCCTCTGCAGAATCCTTAAGTCACTTAGTTCTACTTATCAAGATGCAGGGTGTGGAGGGGTTGTGGGATAACAGATGGACCAGACACCAAACTTCAGGTTCAGCACACAATTTCTGTGTGATGTTTATTCAGAACACAGGAAATAAGTTTCAGCAATAGCATGTGCTTCTTCAGTACATCAGTTTGTATCAATAGACTATAAATGTCCTTTCTCTACACTTAGCCAGCATCTACTGACACTGATCTCTGGTCTAACCACTTTTCAGTGAATGCCCTTCATCCCAATGTGGGTCCCATTTGCTTGGGAAGCAGGGGCTCAAAAAGAAAGAAAAAACAAAACAAGCTAAAAACAAAGAATCTCAGTGCAGAAACACTGAAAAAAGGGTTGCCCCAAAGGGCATTGACAACAAGTCAAGTTTCAAAGAAATACATCATAAATACTGCTGTAATGCAAAGCATCATGGGATATATGCAGATCACCATGACATTTCAGACTGGTTCAGCTTACAGCAATTTACATGCATTTTAAATATCTCGCCAAACTTAATTTCTATAATAGTCACCTAGTACTTTTTACCATTATCAAAAACACCTAGTGCCTTGGTATTTTCAACATTTACAGGTTTCATAAACATAAGTTATATATAACCACAGTATTTTATGAAATAGTGCTAATACATACTAAATCCAACAACATTAAACTTAATCCATTTTACATAGGTTTGGAGGTCACCACAATAATCTCCCTGTATGAGGACCTGAGAGGGAAAAGGAAAATTAAAGAGGGCACTATAGCATAGTCAAGAAAGAGAAGGGGGTGCCCATACAGTAGGTGGCCAACCTTATGGACTAGAAACTGTAAAAGATAGATTAGACTAAGAAAATCGAAGAACTGTTGCAACAGATTTAAGAAAAAGTCTGTTCTCAAGAGTGGCAGGAGCTTCCTGTCACAAATCCCCCACCTTATGAGGGATGCAGTTGTTGTACACTGCTTACCACTTTCCTGTCCCAGGAAGGGATGGAGCTTCCACCCATCCATCTTCAGAAGCTCTGTCTCAGGGTCCCTATTAATGATAAATATTATATCATAAACATAGTGGATATCATCATTCTTTACCCTGAGCCATTAACACATTTCTCAATAGAGACTAACAGTACTTTCCTGTCTCCTTTTAGGGAAAGTCTGTCAAATTTCTTAACCCAAAAAATCTGGACAGTTGTAAAGTCTGGTACCATGGAAACAATGTTTTGGGGGTGAGTAATTACCTGCTCCAACCTCACCAGACATGACAGTTTTAAGCAGATGCCCAGTCTGACATCTCCTTCTCTAAGATCCTGCCAGTCTGGGAGAGGAGGGCAGATGGATAGAAGGTCAGAGAATGGGAGATAGGGGAGCTAAACATATGGCTCAAAGTTTGGTGCCAGGAAAAAGGACACAGATTTGTAGGGAATTGGCAGCAGTTCTGGGAGCGGAAGTTCTTTAAATTTGATGGACTGCATCTGACTAAGGAGGGAGTCAGTGCATTGGGGCAGAAGTTTGAAGTCTTTGCAGAATATTTAAACTAGCAAATGGGGAGAGGGGTGCAGCAACCCATACGTCGAATGGGAAGAACACCCCTCCCCCCTCAGCTAGTGGTCAAACAGGGATTCAGCATGTTTGCAGTTCATTGCATCACCAGGTAAGAAAAAGGTCTGTCTCCCCACTCGACCCACAGGAAATGCCAACCTCACCCAACTACTACTTACTGAACTCTGTGTGGAAAATCATGTACACAAATGCTCACAGCCTGGAAATAAGATCCCAGACCTGCAGGCAATAATGTTAGAGACTAAACTGGACATAGTAGCAATTAGTGAGACGTGGTTTACCAGTAACCACACTTGGCAGACTTCAGTACCTGGCTATGTACTGTTCAGAAGAGACCATGGTGCAAAAAGGGGGGGTGGAGTGGCCCTGATGTCAATGAAAAATATCAAAGCTACAGAAATTCAGAATACACATAAGGAGCCAGAAGAACTGTGGGTCACCTGGAAACAGAAATGGGACAGCCATAAGAACTGGGGTTGTCTACAGACCCCCAGACCAGGGGGAGGACATAGACACATTACCGTTAGAAGATATACAAAACATGACAGCTAAAGGGGAGGTTCTGATAATGGGAGACTTCAACATGCCGGATATAGATTGGTCAATACCAGCAGGAACATCTGCCAGAACTAGGCACATGGTGGATTCCCTGAAGGGGGAGGACCTCAAACAACTGGTACAACAACACACAAGAGACATGGCTATCCTAGATCTACTACTGACTAACAGAGAAGGGATCACAGATCTCCAGGTAGAAGGTCACCTGGGGGCCAGTGACCATCACATTATATGGTTCAATTTGGCCAATACATCTAAATCATCCCATTCCAGGGCAAAAATATGGGACTTGAAAAGAGCTGACTTTGATAAGATGGCCAACAGTGTTAAGCTAGCCCTAGCTAAAAGAAACACAGGTGAGGGGTTACAGGCAAAGTGGGCAAGCATTAAGGATGCAATACTTGAAACAACATCCCATTGTGTTAGACAGAAAAGGAAGTGCAAAAGAAGGAAATCACTTTGGTTCTCAAATACAGTAGCAGAAAAGGTCAGAGCCAAAAGGCTGGCTTTCAGGAAATATAAGGAAGCACAGCGGGATGAAGGTAGGGAGGCATACCAAACTGCCCTAAGGGAAGCAGGGAAGGCAGTAAGGCAGGCAAAGTCCCAAACTGAGGAAACACTAGCATGGACAGTAAAAGAAGGTGACAAGACATAATATAGATACATTAGTGAAAGGAGAAAATCCAGAGGGGGTATCACTAAGCTCAAAGGAGAAAAGGGGGTGTGTGAGGAGGAGGACCCTGTAAAAGCATCTATCCTAAATAGATATGTTTCCTCATTATTTACTGAAGAGAAAGTAGGGCAGGACTCAGCACCATGGACACAGGGGGGAGGGAGGTGAGCACTACACCCTTCACAAAAGAAAGGGTCCTACAAGAGCTCACTAAGCTCAGAGTGGACAAGCCAATGGGACCTGATGGCATGCACCCCAGGATACTTAAGGAGCTGAGGGTGGAACTAGCAGAGCCATTAACAGAACAGTTTAGTGAGTCTCTGAGCACAGGAGAGGTCCCAGAAGACTGGAAAAGGGCTTCAGTGATCCCGCTCCACAAGAGTGTTAGCAGGGAAGAGGCAGGAAACTACAGACCAGTCAGTCTTACCTCAGTAGTGGGCAAGATTATGGAGGCACTCCTTAAGGAAATAATAGTGCAACACCTGGAATCCATAGGGGCACAGGATCCAAGACAGTATGGGTTTTCAAAAGGAGGGTCCTGTCAAACTAATCTCATAGATTTCTTTGACTGGGTAACCAGAGTGGTGGACCAAGGGGGAGCAGTTGATGTCACCTACCTTGACTTCAGCAAAGCTTTCGACACTGTTCCACATAGAAGATTGATAAATAAGCTGGGTATGCTTGCGGTAGGTCAGAAGTTGGTCAGCTGGGTGGAAAACTGGTTGACGAGCAGAAAACAGAGAGTGGTGGTAAATGGTATACAGTCAAAAGAGATGCAAGTCACAATTGAGGTACCCCAGGGATCAGTCCCGGGGCCAGTCCTCTTCAATATCTTCATTAGTGACGTTGCAGAGGGACTAGAGGGTAAGGCTTGTCTGTTTGCAGATGATACCAAGATCTGCAACACTGTAGATGATCCAGATGGGGTGGGCAGAATGAGAAGAGATTTGGATAAACTAGCAAAATGGTCAGAAGAGTGGCAACTGGGATTTAATGCAAAGAAGTGCAAGATCATGCACATAGGGAAGAGAAACCCTGAAGCAACCTATAGGCTGGGAGGGGAGTTGCTGGCAGTCACAAAGGAAGAAAGAGACTTGGGCATCATCATCAGTGATGAACCGAAATCATCCAAGCAGACCTCTAAAGCAGTAGGTTAGGCTAGGGGGATGTTAGGGTGTATTAGTAGGGGTATCACAAGCCATAAGAGGGAGGTAATAATCCCTCTTTACAAGACACTGGTTAGGACCCATCTAGAGTACTGCATGCAGTACTGGAGGCCACACCTTCACAAGGATATTACCCAAATTGAGACAGTCCAGAGAAGGGCAACCAAAATGGTGCAGGTACTGCATCAGAAGACATATGAGGACAGATTAATGGAGCTCAATATGTATACCCTTGAGCAAAGGAGGGAGAGAGGTGATATGATTGGAACATTCAAACACCTTAAGGGCATTAACAAGGTGAAGAGACATGTTTAAATATAAGAAAAATAGCAGGACAAGAGGACACAGCATGAGATTAGAGGGAGGCCGATTAAGGGGGAATGTGAGGAAATTCTTTTTCACAAAAAGGGTGGTGGATGCATGGAATGGTCTACTTCAGTAAGTGGTGGCTATGAATACAGTTCAGGGCTTCAAACATGCATGGGATAGGCATAAGGGAGCAATACAGAGGAGTATGAATAAATAGGCCACTGACAGAGCAAAGGTCGATGGCACATTTATAAGGTAGAAAAAGAAATGGGCAGACAGGATGGGCCTTGCGGTTCTTATCTGCCGTCAACTTCTATGTTTCTATGTTTTAATGTTCTAGGTTAAGCTCCTCTACATAAACCCACTATGTGCTGTCTCTGTATTTAACAACTGCCTTGCTGAAATCCAGGATTGGATGAATTCGAGCTGGTTGAAGTTGAACGCTGAAAAGATTGAGGTGATGGTAGTGGATCTGTGTTGCCAGATGGAGGGGTTGAGGGCTGGTCAGCCCTCTGGACATTTTCTTGGGGGCTCCCAGATCCTTTCCTCTGAACAGGTATGAGACTTGGAGGTAGTGCTTGATGACAGGCTGACTTTATGAGCTCAGGTGTCGGCGGTCATCAAGACTTCCGTTTATCATCTTAGGAAAATCTCCAGGATCAAGCACCTTGTTCTGTCCAGAGATTTACTTGCATTGGTCCATGCCTTTGTGACCTCACACCTTGATTATTGCTGCTCCCTGTACTTAGGGCTACCAGGGGTTGATATCTACTGCTTGCAACTCATGCAGAATGCTGCAGCATGATTGTTGACGGGGGCTTCTTGAGCCTCCCATATCACTCCTGTGCTGTGCAATCTGTACTGGCTGCCGATTCAGTGGCGGATCACCTTTAAAGTTGGTTTACTGACTTATAAAGCCCTACATGGACTTGGCCCTGACTACCTAAAAGAGCTTCTTGTGCCCTATTGCCCTGAGCGACAGCTCCGTTCAGCTGACGAGGTGTTGCTGGAGATTCCGAGGGTGTCATTGAAATCTTCAGGGGCCCATGCATTTATGTATATGGCCTTTTCCCTTTGTAATTCTCTACCCTGTCAGCTATGGGAGTGCACGACTGTGGGAGGTTTCAAACAGGTGTTGAAAACTTTTTTATGGTGTCAGGCCTTTAGTGGCATCAAATAAGTATGACCACTTAGACTGTTATTATTATTATTACTGTGCCTGTTGATTTTATTATTGTTGTATTATCATTTTGTAAAGCGCCTTGATAGCTTGAAAGGTGCTTATGTGAAATAGTTATTATTATTATTATTATTCATTTCACTTGTTACAGATATAGACACCTGAGGGTAGACACTCAAGGTGTTACCCCAGCACAGGTTCCAATCCATTTTCCACCCACTTCTCCTTTGTAGATTTTCACTCAGAAAACAATAAAACACACATACCACCTCAGACTCCTTGTCTGCCCTTGGGTACCTCTTTCCTTGACATCAGGCCGGCCCCCTGACCAAACATGTTACACTTTTGCTTACAGAAAGGTACCATTGCAGAGCCACCTCTGGCATTGCCTGCAACTAACTTTACCCCTCTGTCTTACTCAGAGTGTCTGCGGGAATATGGAAGGAGCAATAGTAGTTTCTACTCTCCTATTTCAACCTTTTATAACCTATGACTCCAAATCCTTGGTCATCTTATCCCCAGGCAGGTCTCTACAGAAACCTACAGGAAGCCAAAGAACTTCCCATGCTGAATACCCTGCAATGTTAAACAGCAGGTTCCTAAACCTTTTAACTCTGGGGTGTCTTAGTAAACATCCTTCCAATCACTGTGCTATTTTCAGCCATCTGTTACCATCTAATACCTTGTGACCTATGTGAGAGCCTTCTCTTTTTCCAAGGAACACATTTTTTTTAAATTACCTCTACCCTCCTTAATCTTAACATGCTGTAACAGTTTGGCACCATTAGCATGTTTAGCATGCAGTATACCCCAGTCAATACCGTTAATGGATTTAGCTGCATCAATACAAGAAAAGTCATTTCAGCCTCATAGGCTTCTTCTTGCTTGCTTGGAGTCTTCAAACCCTGGACAATATCAGTAGGTACAGCGTTACCTGGGCTTTCACATTCAAGTTCCATATGCACTGTACATCTCTGACCCCCATCCTGGGAACACAAAGAAATATCCTGCTATGTCAGAGGATCCTCCTCCAGCTGAGCCCATGAAAAATCCTCCCCTGATTCTTTATCCAAACTCTCTGGCAGGGACCTCTTGAGCACCTAGCACCAGTTTCCATTTCTCTGCATAGTCAGTCTCCCTCCAGTCATTGCCCACTCATCCAGTGGATCATCCTCATTAGGGTGTCCACCTCCGGGGTGTTGTCTCTCACACCTGCAGTCTGCCTCGACCTGCATCTCTTCATTGTCTTCAGGCTTGGCCTTCCTCTGATCTCCGGGTCCAATCCAGACAGTAGCATCTCTCCCAGTCTGTAAGCCATGGTTCTGGTCAGAACTCCACAGGCTTTCCTCTCTGGGAACTCCTGGTGCATCAGTTCACCTGGGATATCTTGGTTCTGTCCACCAGAAAATGTCCCTCTTCAGCCAGTCCAGATACTTCCAGCATGTTATCCTACTTCTAATACCAATTCTGTGGAGGGGTTGTGGGATTTAAGAAAAGGTTGGTCCTCAAGAGTGGCAGGAGCTTTCTGTCACATGGGGGACCTGGAATTCAGCCTTTACTGTGTTTCTTCCATAAGTCTGGGATTAATGAAAAAGTGCACTGGTTTGTTATAGAGACACTTTTCCTGTTATTTACAATAGGACAGGCCAGTACAAGCTGTGTGTGGTGACATGTTTAGGTCCTATGCCTCCCTTTGTAGTGACACTGGATGGCTCACCAATTCACCCTGGGACTAATCAGGGAACTGACTATGCCAGCTCCTTCACCGCCTATTGTTTGTTCTTCAGACCAGTGCAACAGTACTTATCTTATATCTGATACTCACTATACTGAGGATCCCCCTACTTAAATGGCATAGCTAGACCTTCCTGAATCCTTCCGGGGTTAAGATACAAATAACAGCTAGCTCACCAAGTAGTATGCCTTCACTCTTATGCTGGGGGGGGAGGGTTAGAGCATGAGTCTAAGTTTCCATTATGATTAAGGCCCTTTCCTATTCCCCTTATTATTTTTTCCTCACCTTTTTTGTTTCTGCAGCCTTTAGGACAGACATACCCCTTCTGAGGCCTAGAACACTTGCTTTAGTCGAATTCAATGGCTTCACCTGTAGGTAGTTTCTCAGAGCATGTAGAATGAGTTCTCGACCCTGCCAATCCCTTGAAAGCCACACTGTATATAGTTCACCTTTCTCCCTTGGATTTGGGAGATGTTATTATTCCCCTTGTGCCCAGTGGACTTCCAGTTGGACCCTACTGCCCATGAGGATACATTCATGTCCATTTTTTTTTAAGCTGCCTTTCTTTTTGCCTCTTTTTCAATCCTGGTATTTCTCAGTTCTGTTGAAAAAACAGAGATAGCCAATTAGCTGATGTAACCCCTAGATGGCGCTATCCAAGGGGCTACTACCCCTGCCTGATTTGCCACTAACAGGTTGAGGGGCCTGGATCCAATGGCGGGTGCCTCCACCCAGAGGTCAGGGTTTGCAATAGTTAAACTTACTTGGTCACAGCCCTCTGGGACACTGCAACCCCTTTCTTCCCACTGGTCCACACAATATATCAGAATTACCTTCACCGTATACACTTACCCCCAGGACTAGTTCGGCACTGGGACCTCCTGTGAAATAAGATACAGTGCAACAATCACAGTACAGTACTTTAACATAGACAAATACCTCAGGCAGTATAACTTTGCTGAAACAAGCAGCTCTGATTTATTTAGGGGATATAACAAGGACAGGGAAATCAGGTTAATTAGCTTTATCACTTTACTATCTACCATGGCTCTGTGCACAGGCCTATCCCTACCAGTTACTGTCCCTGGGTACCCAAGCCCTAGTGGCTAGTCCAAACCGTGGCAGCTGGTAGGGGCCCTTTCACACAGTGAAAAGAAAAATTAGTTTAAACAGTCAGCAGTACAGTGATTCCATTTGGATTTAATGTGGCAATTCAACAGGGAGCGACCCTGAATTAGTACTCACGACCTCCAAACAAGATAGGGTCCTTCAACGTCAGCAGGGCTACTCTTGAGCTCCATGAGACTTCACACATTTATATGGTAAAAAAGAAAGTACTATACCAGGCAGGCTGCTTCTCTATCCCGATCGCAATTACTGTACAATACCCGGGAGAACACACAGCAGATTCAGTTCCTGACAGACTGAGTGCAATTCAACAATTTCTCCAGTCTTCTACAGGGTTAGCCTGGTTTCTACTCTTCAGAGATCCTTTGATTCTTTTCACAGGATGGATTCAGTCCTAACAAGCAGTTACACAAGCTGCAGACCGGAACTCTGGGCCTTACACGTTTTTGACTGAAACTGTGCACTGAAGGAGCACAGGGTTTCTTTCCCTTCACTGCCAAAGCTAAACTGAAACTCCAACAGACAAAACTGGGCACTTCCTTTGAGTTCCTCCCAGTTCTTGACTGGATTGGCTGTCACTCACAATAGACTGCTGCTGTTGGTCCAAAAAGGCGCCTAAGTCTAAACTACATCTCCCAGAGTCACTGCCCATGCAATCCTCTTGTGACTGGCTCAGATTATGAGTCCAAGTTCTGATTCATCCAAGGCACCATTTTAGAGCTAGCTTACCCCACACTGATTGGTCCAGTTCAGCAGTTCAAAACCAGCATTTAAACTAGCAAAGGGGGGTGGCAGGCCAGCAAGGACGGTACCTACTTGCTCACCCCCCACAGCTAGTAGTGGAACCAGTGAACCAGAGGAGTGGCTATCTCTGCAAAGCAGTGTGCAAAAGATGGAGATTAGTGTCCAAAAGGTGGATAAGCAGAAAAGGGGCAAAATTCAGCAGAAGGGCAGACAGCAAGGAGAACCAGGGATAAATGACAACCAAGGAAGGGGCTGAGTAGAACAGTGAAGCAGTCTAGGAGGTCAAATCATGAAAGCCATGTGCAAATGCCAGGAGCCTTAGCAACAAGATGGAAGATCTGGAGGCTGTCATGGTACAGTCAGACCTGGACATTGTGGCCATCACTGAAACCTGGTGTAATGATAACCATGACTGGGAGATGGCCATACCTGGCTACAACATATTCAGAAGGGACAGAGCAGGCAGGAAGGGAGGAGGTGGCACTGTATGTGAAAATGACATAAGGGCCACACAGATCCAGGAGGAACAAATGGGGAGAGATACTGTGGGTTAGCTGGAAAGGAAAATGGGACCAGCCATCCGCAGGTGTGGTCTATAGACCACCAGCCCAAGAGGAAGAAACAGATAGAGAGCTGATGCTAGCCATCCAAAGGATGGCAGACAAGGGTGAGGTAGTACTGGTTGGAGACTTCAATATACCAGACGTGGGCTGGAGCATCCCAGCAGCAGCATCAACTAGGAGCAGATTTATCCTGGACTCCCTTCAGGGTGCCTTCCTCAAGCAACTGGTCATGGAACCAACTCGGCAGATGGCAATACTGGACCTTGTGCTCACAAACAGGGACAATGTGATGGGGGTAACAGTGGGGAGCACCTGGGTAACAGTGACCACCAGTCATTGTGGTTTGAAATCACAGAAGAGCAGAACCAAACCACACAAAAACACGTATCCTGGATTTTAGGGGGCAGACTTTGGGAAAATGGGGAGATGCTTGAAAGAGGCATTAGGGAATGGGACAGGAATCAGGGATTGAGGAACAGTGGGCAGTATTTAAAATGGGATTATAAGAACAACAGAATTATGCATTAAGCAGGTTAGCAAGAGGAAAAGAAAGAGGAGGCCATTATGGTTTTCCAAAGAGGTAGCAAAGAAGAAAGCCAAAAGATTGCATTCAGGCAATACAAAAGACACAGGCAGAAGGGATAGGGAGAAGTACCAGGAGAAACAAAGGAGGCAGGGAAGTCAGTAAGGGAAGCCAAAGCTCAGACAGAAGAACACATTGCAAAATCAGTGGTTAAAGGGGACAAAACCTTTTACAGGTACATAAGTGAAAAAGAAAGACAAAGGAGGGATAGTGAGACTGAAGGGGAGGATGGGAGCCGTGGAGGATGACAACAGTAAGCTGACATATTGAACAGGTATTTCTGCTCAGTCTTTACTAAGGAAGAGGGGTAATGGGTCTGAAGGGTACAAGGGTGAGAATGGTGCAGAAATGGACACAAGTCCCTTTACAAGAAAGGGTCCTGAAGGAACTGGAAGTAATAAGAGTTGATAAAGCAATGGGCCAGATGGGTGCACCCGAGGTCCTTAAAGAACTAAGAGAGGTGGTGGCTGAACCTCTGGCTATCCTGTTCAGCCAATCACTGGAAACAGGGAGGTACCCAAAGACTGGAGGACAGCAGATGTAGTCCCTTATAAAAAGTGGGAACAAAGAGGAAGCAGGAACTACAGACCAGTCAGCCTCACCTCGGTAGTGGGAAAGATCATGGAAGCACTACTGAAGGAGAGATTGGTGGAGCATCTGGTTGTCAATGGACTACAGGGCCCAAGCGCATGGTTTCACCAGGGGAGGTCATGTCAGACCAACCTCATTGAATTTTTGACTGGGTGACTAAGGAGGTGGATCAGGGAGGGCAGTGGACATGGCCTATCTGGACTTCAGCAAGGCCTTTGACACTGTGCCACACAGAAGACTATTACACAAACTGGGAATATGGGTGTGGGCAGGACAGTAGTGTGGTGGGTAGGTAACTGGCTGGGTGGCAGGACACAGGGTGGTGGTAAATGGCTGTCACTCCACAGAGGGAAGAGTGACCAGTGGGGTACCACAGGGATCAGTGCTGGGACCAGTCCTATTCAACATCTTCATCAGTGACATTGCACAGGATCTAGAAGGCAGAATTTCACTGTTCGCTGATGACACAAAGCTCTGTAACAGAGTAGACACACCAGAGGGTGTAGACAGAATGAGAAGGACCTGCAGAAACTTGAAGAATGGTCAAGGGTTTGGCAGTTGAAATTCAATGCAAAAAGTGCAAGATAATGCATATGGGCACAAAACCCTGGCACAATATATCAGTTGGGGTGAGGATATAGCATGCACCAAGCAGGAAAGGGATCTTGGGGTTGTCATCTCTGTGACCTCAAGGTAGGAAACAGTGTGACAAGGCATCAGGTAAAGCAAATAGGATGCTGGGATGTATAGGCAGGGGCATCACCAGCAGGAAAAGGGAGGTCATAATTCCGCTATACAAGACACTAGTGAGGCCCCACCTGGAGTACAGTGTACAGTTCTGGAGACCATACCTACGTAAGGACATAGACAGGGTAGAGAAGGTTCAGAGGAGGGCAACCAAGATGGTGCATGGGTTGCATCACAAGTCCTATGAAGACAGGTTGAAGGAACTGAACATGTACTCCCTGGAGGAGAGGAGGGAGAGAGGGGATATGATAGAGACATACAAGTATCTTACAGAGAGGAACAGGGTGCAGGAAAACACTATTTTAAGAGAAAAGATGTTTCAGGACTAGAGGGCATGGGATGAAGTTGGAGGAGGACTATTCAGAGGAAACATGAGAAAGAATTTCTTCACAGAACGGGTGGTGGACAAGTGGAACACCCTGCCAGAGGAAGTGGTGGGGACTGAAACAATCACAGGATTTAAGAATGCATGGGATAGACATAAAGGAATTCTAGAGGTCAGGGGTAAGGGGAAATAGACTTCTAGGAAAACAAACTTAACTTACAAGCTCAAATGGGCAGACTAGGTGGGCCATAGGCCCTTATCTGCCGACACTGTCTATGTATCTATGTATCTATGTAGAATGGGGAACTAGGCAGACACAGTTCTGACTGCAAAGAAAGCAGGTTAGACAAACTGTAATTTCATTATTACTGTAAATGATTTCTGGCAAACAGTTACATCTTTCAGATAGGTTCCCTTTGCACTCCTAGTGAATGCAAAAATGGAGTGAATTGGCAGCAGCTTGAGTGGTACTCAAACAGAGAAGCACACAGTCCCCCCATACAAACTAATTATGTCTGCAAGCAGACAGCTTTTAAAGAGACAGTACCAGAGGCTCTAAAAACACTCACTGATAAATGGCTTAAACGCCAAACACCATTCAGGCTTGGAAGTCTTTTGGGAACCCCCATTTGCAGGGGGGTTACACTAGCACTATGTGTTGACCAATCTCTGACTGAAGGAGCTCTCTGGTGATGCATACGGTGTCAGACCTCTCACAAGGAGCCCAGCCATCCTGAATGCTTTGTTGTTTCAGGTCAGACAGAATGCAGAATGGGCGTTTAGGTCATTGCATCTCTACATGTGGGTCTCTGATATGGATGTGTTCAGCATAGCTCAGGTGGTTATGGGGCCCTTATATATCACTGGCACTTCTTTATTTTTTGCATCATGCTATGATGGACACAATCATTTTTGCATGGAATATAAATGCATTAAAGAATCCAGTGAAGCCAATTAATTTTTTTCAATACATTCAAAATTATAAAGTCAATGTAATATTTGTTCAAAAAAGACACCACACTTCCCAGGAGCATTCAAACTCTCTTGACTGTGGTGGTGCTGGTGGTGGTGTGGGGGGGGCAAGTACATGCCTCTTCCTTTAAATAAGAGATGCACCATGGTGCTGCTTTCCTTATTCCCTCCACCATCCCGTTCAAATCACTGCAGGAATATGGTGACCCCTTAGGTGATTTGTTATCTTGCAAGGCTGACTGAATAACACAGATGCCACCTTGGCAATTGTATTATATCTCAACCCCCAACTCTGACACTCATGTTTTTCAGTGCTTTCTTGGCCAGTTGATGGAACTCCTTTAGTGCCAACTTATTTTAGGGGGTGATCTTAATCTAACAGTATCTATTAATTTAGATACCTCCCACCCAGCGATATATAGAGCCTCCATAGTTCAAACATTTCTCCACACCAGCCTTTCCAATTAGGCATTACAGACATATTGCACACATGTTTCCTGATGGGCAGAGCTTATGCCCATTATTCCCCTCAATAAGGTATCGACTCCCATTTGGATTATTTCTTCACCACATGTGAGCACCTCACAAACATTCAGGATGCTAGGACCAAGGTTGGACAGTGGGTCCCGGGGTTAAAAAGGAAGCTTGGGTAGGCTGGATGGACAACTAGTCATTTTCTGCTATCATTGTCTGTGTTCCTATATATGTTTCTCTCTCACATATATCCCACAACTACTATCTGACCATGACTCACTTTCTCTTAAACTGGATCTTGATTAAGGACCTAGATCCACTTTCTGGAAGTCTGGAGGTTTAACACCTCTCGTTAGGGATAAACCTTTTCAGAAGCTAATAATGGACCACCGACTATACATCAGATAATGGCTGAAAATTCCTCTTCTGACATTTCAACCCCTATTTTGTGGGATACTTAGAAGACAGTTTTACAAGGAGTCATTATTTTTTATGCCCCCTTAATGAGCCACCAAATATATCAAAATATATATCCAATAACTGGAGTAACTTCATGTACATCAGCTGTTATATACCCTAATACACCCACAGTGGTAAGGCAATTAAAAACAGAATTAAGCAACTGAAAATGGATTTGAACGTCATTATGGAATCATGGGTACATCAGACCCTCACATTTTTTAAACATTCTTATTACTGTATGAGGAAGAAGCCAGAGGCACTTGTTTACCGGCCTGCAGACTTTGTGCCCAGAGACTGGGCCCTTGTATAGTCCAACATAAGGATCTTTACATGGGTAGGCTGGCTCATGGATACAGTCAGATCCTACTTATTTTCTGAGACTATAGTCAAAACCGTTATGCTGAACCTACTCCCTTGGCTATCTCTGATATCTCATCTTACTTTTTGCGTCTTCCCCTCCCTGTTCTGTTGGATTTCTAGAAGGCAGCATTGGCTGCACTGAGAAGGAGAGAGGAAACTCACTCGATATTTACAGATGTCAAATCTCAACAAGATCTAACGAGAGCCAATACAACTACAAAATAATGATATCGTGGGCTGGGAGAAATGTGTAAACTAGCAATTGTTGGACCACCCACTGAGCCACCTAACTGCACTTTCTAATTATTGTGATGCATACACACTGACTAATACATATATCTATCTATACATATATATATATATATACACACACACACACACACACATACATATCCATATACATTCCACTGTAACATAGCACTGCACTTTCTACACACATTTTTACAGATTTAAAAATACATGAGTAGACTGTTTTCTTCTTTTCAGGTTCTGAGGGATATTGAAAAGTGGGGAGTTGCCACTAGATAACTCATCTATATCAGCAATGACATGCATAAGGCTGAAACTGGTCTAGATTATGTAGTGGGGGAATGTAGACTAGCCATTTTTGCACTAACCACTGAAACACCTAACTGCATTTTCTAATTGTTCTGATACACACACTCTGACTAATACATTTACACATTTATGCATAAATACTCCACTATAATGTAGCAGTGCACTGACTACATACACAGTGCATTGCCACACACACACACACACACACACACACATATGCTGCCTTTACTTATACATGTGACTCTATCTTTTACTGTATTTAGGATACGCACTGTGTTTTGCACCAATTCATTGAACTAATATATGGCATGACTGGGTAACTAAGGTAGTGGACCTGGGAGGTGCAGTGGATGTGACCTATGTGGACTTCTGAAAGGCCTTCAACACTGTCCCCCAAAGAAGGCAGATTAACAAACTGTACAGCCTATGGGTGGATCCTAAAATAGTTCCGTGGGTGGAAAACTGGCTGAATGGCAGTCAGAGGGTTGTGGAAAACAGGGAGTACTCTTGAAGAGGGAGAAATGATGAGCAAGGTGCCACAGTGGCTGGTGTTGGGGCCTGTCTTTTTTAATGTCTTTATTGGGTACATTGCAGAAGGACTGGAGGGGAAGGTATGCTTCTTCACAGATGACACAAAGATATGCAATAGGGTGGACATGCCATCGGGTGTTGAAAGAATGGGTGAAGACCTTTTAAAACTGGAGAAATGGTCTGAAGAATGGCAGCTTTGATTCAATGCAAAGAAGTACAGGATCATGCACATAGGGCACAAGAACCCAGGGACAAAGTATGAACTAGCTGAGGAGGTACTGACAGTCACAATGCATGTAAGGGACCTGGGAGTTATCATCTTAGAGGACCTAAGAAAAAGTAAGCGGTGTGATGAGGCAGCAGGAAAGGCTAGCCAGATGCTTGGATGCATAGGGATGGGTATCATGAGTAGAAAGAGGGAGGTAATCTTGCCCCTTTATAAGGCACTCATGAGGTTGCACCTCAAACACTGCATCCAGTTATGGAGGCCCCATCTGAGAAGGAACACAGAATTGGTGAAGGCAGTGTAGTGGATGGCTAGTAAAATGGTGCAGGGCCAGTGGGATAAGAACTACGAGGAAAGACTAAAGGAGTTAAATACTGTATGTATTTGCTGGAGTAAATAAGGGAGGGGGGACATGATTGAGACATACAAATACATTACAGGTATAAACAGAGTACAGGAAGGAAGCATCTTTCAAAGTAAAAGATGCTCCAAGTCAAGGGGGCACAAAATGAAGTTAGAGGGGGAAGGCTCAGAGGAAGTGCGAGAAAATGATTTTTCATGAAGTGAGAGTGATGGATGCCTCAAATAGCCGGCCAGAGGGGTGGTAGAGACTAAAATGGTGACAGAATTTAAGGAGTGGTATAGGCACAGGGGTGCCTTGGAGTCAAGGGAGGGTCTCCAGAGTTCAGTTTGGGAATGGGGCATCACACTAGATAGAAAGTAATAGAGCAGATTGGGTGGTGATGTGACTCCCACCACCCAGTCATTTCTCCCACTGAGCACCCACCACTCCGCACCCCAAGACTGTGCCACACACCCTTACTCACCTGAACAGGTCTCAGAGTGAGGATACAGCCTTACATTGAAGACACATCTTGCTGCTGGAACTGAGGATTGCTATATGAGAAAAATGTAAAACTTCCCATTTCAGCTGCACTTACCTTATTTCTTATATACCAGTTACTGGTCCCAGCTGCAAGACGTGTCTTTCCTGGGACAGTGGATCTTCATACTGGAATCAGTTCAGGTGAGTGAGGTTGTGTGGGCACATGGAGGGTATGGTGTGGCAGGTACTCAGTGGGAGGTAGGGTTGGAGGTGTGGGGTTGCATCAGTGAGGGACCTTTTTTTTTTCAATTCAAAGTTTATTCACCACATTTTCCACATTACAGGAGGCAGTAATGAACTCTTTGACATAGGATTCATAAAACAAATCATACTGCCCCGAACCCTTCCTTCCCCGGCACAGCAGTTCATTCTAGCATGTAATCTCCCACTAACTACCTTCATCAAAAATAATTACGGTGGTAACCTCGACTACACATTACTTCATAGCCACCATAATTAAAGTATGAAGGGGATCCCAGATAACCTTATACCTATGTAGCCTGTTTTGAAGGCTAGCAATAGCCTTCTCTGTACGTATATTTGTAAAATCTCATGGGGCCACTCCTGATATGTTGGACTGGTCCTTTCCTTTCAACACCTGAGAATGACTTTTTTAACCGAGAGTGCCACCATGGATATATGAAATCTCCGGATTTTAACCTTATGGAGGACAGATCCCCAACAGGCAAATATCCGTGTAAAATAATCTTGTAAACCCAATAAAGGATCCAGATTGATTTTTATATGCTCCCATAATGATGTTATCCGGGGGCACGACCAGAAAAGATGAAAAAGTGATCCTGTGTCCTGGGAACACTTATTACACCTATCGGTATCAAGAAGGCCACATTCCACCACTTTAGTTGGAGTATAGTATAAGTTATGCAGAATGTGGAACTGCATGAGACGTAATCTTTCTTGGGATACTTATTTATGACAGTACATCCTGAGAACGGACCATTTAAAAGTATAATGGGGAAAAAATTATGCCCAGAAGTTGGTGGGGCCACCACCGCATCCAAACCTCCATCAGAACACTTGATAGATCTTAGAGATCACACCAGATGAGACAAGAAAAGAGGAAAGTTCAGATACCAATGCAAAGGTCGCTGGATGGGGTGGAGTGCCCCCAAGGACTGTGGTTAACAAGTGCCTCAGTTGAAACACTTTAAAAATCTGAGACTCCAGCATTTTGAACTTGTATATGAACTCAGAAAATGAGAGCCACTCACGGACTTCATCCAAAAATGAAGATACTATCCCCGCTCCTAAATGAGGCAACCATGAATGGGAAATTTTCTGTTTGTTTATAGTGAAAGCCGGGGAATTCCAAATAGATTGAGAGAGATCTTTACTTTGATTGTAACGCAGGAAAGAGCACAATTGCGAATGTACTCTTAGCGAAGTCATGATGGTGGGACATTTATTAATATCTTGCATCTGAGAAATTTTTAGATAGAGCATAGTCAGGGGGTCCATGTTCATAGATTGGAAAAAATCTAATTCAGTCTAAAGCCAAACCGGGTTCATGTTAACTGGACTCAGTCTTATCCATCTCAGGTACTTAGCCAAATGACTAGCCCAGTAGTAGATGGGCAAGTAAGGAATCTGAAACCCCTTCTCATTCTTGGGAGCGGCTAATTTGTGGTATGCCAGCCTAGAGGTCTTACTCAACCAAATAAACTTGGTAAAGAGTTTATGTGTTTTCTGAAACAACTTAGGGGAACGAATGAATTAAGATGCGACAGAGGATAAAATAAACAGGGAAACACATTCATCTTAATTATATTAATACAACCTCATAAAGATAACGGGAGTTTATCCCATCTCTCTAGATCTTGAGTGATCCCCTGAAGGAGGGGGTCCAGGTTTTCCTTAAACCACAAGGAGGGATTACGCGTTAATTTTATGCCTAAATATTTAATAGCCCAGGGTGACCAGCATAGTCCCAGAGAAATAATGTCGGTCCTAAAGACTTTATGGTAAAGAGGGAAAAAGGATGTCTTGTTGGGATTTAACTTATAATTCAAGAAACTACTATACCTATCAACCTCTCTTAGCATATTCGGAATAGATATTAACGGATTAGCCAAATGTAAGAGAAGGTCATCAGCGTACGCTGTTATTTTCACTACCTCATTCCTAATAGGAATACCTTGTATTCCTTCATTGTTGAGAATATGTTGAATAAGGGGTTCCAGATAAAACTGAAAAGTAATGGAGAGAGAGGGCACCCCTGCCTCATACCTGACCACAGTGTAAAGGACTTGGAGAAGGTCCCATTCCCTGAAATCCTCACTGTAGGAGACTGGTAAATTGCCCTGATCCAATCTATGAACATGGATGGGAATCCAAATGCCTTGAGGGCTTGAAATAGAAAAGTCCAATTAACCCAATCAAATGCCTTCTCGGCATCCAGGGAGACCAGCCCTGCAGGATATATGGCATCCCTGGACTCCGAGAAGACATGCGAGAGAGTACGCAGGTGATCTGAAGATGCACGTCCTCCCATAAATCTCACTTGAGACATACCCCCAAGATCTGGAAGAACCAGGGTTAGTCTATCTGCCATTATCTTCAAGAGAATTTTGACATCTTGATTCAGCAAAGATATTGGCCTATAGCTCTGAACCATTTCTGGGTCTTTGTCTGGTTTAGGTAACAAAACTATCAATGCCTCAAACTGATGTGCATCTGCCGTCTCTCCAGACAAAATATGCAAATAGAGACGATGCAACATGGGAAGTAATTGCTTTGTGAAAACTTTAGAAAATAAGGCCGAAAACCCGTCTGGACCCGGGACTTTACCCAAAGGCAAGTCCTTTATAACAGTAGCTATTTCTTCCTGTGATAAAGGGGAATATATAAATTCCTTTTGAGAGTCACATAGTAACGGAAGATGTGCTTCCCTGAGATACTCCTCCAGTTTTTGAATGGGGGGAGGACTATCCATGTCTCTATATAATTGCTCATAAAAAGTAGCAAATTCCTGGACTATCTCTGAGGGGGATACCTTCAGGGTCCCATCAGACTGAGACCTTATTGAAGGTATAAATCTTGCTGATTCTTGTTGTTTTAAACGTAGAGCCAACAGGCACCCCGCTTTTTCTCCTTGATCTGTAAAACTGGCCTTTGTATGGATTATTGCCAACTCAGCCTTTTCTCTTAACATTCCCAAATATTTATCTTTATATGTTAATAGCTTCTGTGACTCCTCTTGAGACAATTTATCTGGGTATATATTTTCTAATACCCGTATCTGAGACAATAAGAAGAGTAACTCCGTCTCCTGTGCCCTCTTCCTCTTTGTAGCTAGACTAATGAGAATGCCCCTTATATAAGCCTTAAAGGCTCCCCATAAAATATCCGGTCTTGCACTATCTACTGGGTTGGTGGAAAAGAAAAACTCCATCTGCTCTTTCACCACTCTTCGATACTTTTCATCTTTTAGTAATTGTTCATTTAATTTCCATCTGGTCTCTCTTTTGGGGATGTTAAGAAAAGCCAAATTACCCAAGACTAAAGAATGATCCAATATTGGACCCGGTTGGATTGAGGGGGATAGTACCCCTGGCAAGAGCTCATGAGAAACTAATAGGTAATCAATGTGAGATTGCGTGCCATGCACTGAGGAGCAATAGGTATATTCCCTAATATCAGGATGTGTGACCCTCCAGACATCACACAATCTGCACTGATCCATCATTTCCTTAAAGGCCCTGTGTCCAGGTGACAGTCCCCTCGATCCAGTGCTTGATCTATCTAGATTTGGATCCGAGACCAAATTAAAATCTCCCCCTAGTATAATTGTAATAGGGAGTATAGGAAGGATTGTAGAAATCAGTTTCATAAAAAAAAGAGGGTCTGTCTGTGTTTGGTCCATAAATACTACCTAAAACCAACGGCATGGCCCAAATAGTACCCTGAACTAAGACGTATCTGCCTTCTGCATCCTTAAATACCTGAGAAGGGACAAATGGGATATCTCTGTTAATCAGTATCATGACCCCGCAACTATTGGTTTCCCCTGAAGCATAAAAAACCTGACCTATATGTTGTCTCTGAAGTTGTAATACTTCGGAATCCACTATCTGAGATTCTTGTAAGAATAATATCTGGGCACGCAACAGACTCCGGTGTTTAAGTACCTGATATTGTTTCAATTTTTTCCTGATCCCTTCACGTTCCACGTAGCAATATTAATATTCGGAGCCATCTATTATGTCAGGTATAATCCAGATAAGATATCTAACATATACTGCAGTCATGTAACAGGTGATTCTATCCCCCTGAATCTGCTGTGCCAGTTTCCTACCCCCCATTAAACCCCTGTCCCTCCCTTCCCCCTGATTACCCCTTGAACAATCCACATCTTCAGTAACTCCAAAACATAGTCCAAAAAGCCATCCACCCAAACCCCTCTTATCGCTAACAACGTTCAGCAATACCCGTTTACTACTCCTCTCCCAGCCCCAAAACTGTCCCCCAAACTCTGTACTCCTTATAATACATTCCCCCTTTTTGAGATGTTAGTAATAAAAAAAAAAAGAGAGAATGCAACATCCCTACAATACAAGCCCTTGTATCTCTCGCCTATCCCCTAATGAGGGCCATTGGGAGTAAGCAAGTATCGATAAAACATCACCACCAGAAACATCATGGCTTTCAAGGGCATATGGCTTGTTAAGTGTGAAAATGTGCCTTGTGGCTCGAGATCAGGAAGTCAACCTCAGCCAAACATAACATTCACTGAGCGGGCCTTTGTCTCAACAGGTTCTCCAGCCCTATAGGGACAGGTCCCCGTTCCTCTCCTCCCAATTGCTGTGCCTTTGCCCCAGTAAATCCCAACTTATCTCCTGCCTTAGTGACCATTAGCACTTAACACGCATGAAGCACAAGCTCCCTCCTGTGTTGCAAGTGTGTAACTGCACCCTGATGCCTTACAAGGAAAAGGACAACACAGCCCTTGTAATTAGATTTCCCCAAGGCTAAAGCCTTCCACCGAACCCTTCCTTACCAAACTCTTACAGGGGAGAGGGAGACCAGCTATTGCTGAATAGGCTTTGTTTTCTTCCAATACGAAAACTAGCGAGAAATCGCTTGATTGCTTGAAACCCCAGACCCAGACAAAACAACCAAGAATATACTTCCGTGATTGGAACACTTTGAAAACTGAAGGGCCCGAAACCCCAGACCCAGACAAAACAAATAAGAGTATGCATTCACAACTAGATCACTATAAAAAGGAAAAAAAAGTCCTTTCTGCCCCTTATTCAGGCTGAAGTGAGAGTCCAAGAATGTTTAACCGCTTCTTTCCAGAAGATCCCTTTGCATGAGTGCCCAGCCTTCTCAAAATGATTCTCATCTTGTCGAGAGAGACCTAAGGCCTTTCATGTGTCCCTGAAGAGATCTGGCAATGCTAATTTTAAACCAGCAGATGCTGCCTCCGGATCTTCGTAGGTAGCCCAGGAACCAGCCACCTGTACCTATAGCCTGGCCGGGTATCCCATACGAAATTTAAGTCCAGCCGCAATGATTTTTGAAACTACAGGATGAAAAGTCGATGCTTCAAACGACTGAACCTGAATATTTTGTGCTATTCTAAGCTAGCTTGCTCCCAGCGAACTTCTTGGAGTTCTCTCACTTTGTACAGGAAATGTTGTCGCTCTAAGAAATTTAAGAAATGACAAATTATAGGTCGGGGTGTTGTTCCGGGAGGGGGCTTCAGTCTTAATGACCTATGGACTCTCTCAATGATATATTTGGCCCCAAATGGGGAAGGGCCTGCAATCTTCTCGACCAACTTCTGGGTAAAATCTATAGTATTCTGGCCCTCTTCTCCCTCTGGTAACCTGAGGATCACAACATTATTTCTCCGGCTACGACCTTCAAGTCTTCAAGCTTAACCTCAAATCCGGACAGTTTCTGGTGCATTGCTGCCGTCTCAGGCTCGAACCTCTCCACTTGCTTCTCTAAAGAGAAGATCCTAGTCATGTTGTCTGAGGTAGCAAGAGTGATCTCTTCTATTTTTCTTGTGAGCAATTTAATTTCTGATACCATCTCCTTAATCTCACCTCTGAATGGTTTAAATTCCTCCAGAAATCTAGACAATGTGAGCGGCTCCTGATATGCCTCTAGATTCAAAACGTTTCCTTTTTCTGCTCCACTCGAGGCCTGGGATTTTTTTGAGGCCTTCTCCGGTGTAACTGGCAGGGTGTATTTCTGCTGTTACTTTTTCATGTAAACATCCATTCTCTCTCAAAATCGCCGTGCAAGGGCACAAAGTTGTAGGGAACCAGAATAACACGGAATTAGAGGTTTAGAGATCGAGAAAATATACCAAAAAACAGAAACAAAGAGCTGGGAGGCTGGAGCTGTACTGGGGAGCGACTATCCAGTAGCTTACATCATGTGGTCCCCATGAGGGACCATTTTTATGCATAAAAAAGACATTGAGGGACAGTGTTCTTTTCTGTCTCTGAGGAACATCAGAGAGTGAAGTGGGGGGATGCCACTGGATACCTCATGTAAATCAGCAATAACATGCATACAGCTAAAAACTGATCTGTATGCCACCTCTACAGTGACAATTTTACAACAACATTGTTGATGCCGACAACATCAACACATTGCTGTAAAGTCCACTTGAGACCAGCGCACTTTCCTGAGGTTCTGAACCCTCTCCCTGACTCAGTTCTGAGTCAGAGTTCATTACAGCTGCTGCTTACATCTCACCCTGTCCTCCTCCAGTACTGTTATTCCTCCCTTAAACTCTTTTTTCTCCTCTTTCCCTCGACTTACCATGCCACAGCACTTGCAAATAAACTTTGCTTTATAAATGTCACTATATCTGTCCCTTAGCCCAGCTACACTACTATTCTCATGTACATAGTTACCTTTTGTTTTCACTGCCTAACTCTATGTATTACCTCAAGTACTGTTGACTTGATCTGTATCCAACTTACCTGTATTAATGCAAGTATGTGTTTTCCCAATTTATGTATGTACTCTCCTGGGTCGTGCCTGAAAATAGTCAGTCTGTGCTAGCACACCTACCTGGTAAACAAAAACTAAACACATAAATATTACGTTGAGGGGATGGGGCCACAGCCCCACTAAAAAAAACACCTTTGTCTTTCCACGGCACAATGCTGATCACAATTGTGGTTGGCATAGTGGTGTCTGGGAAACATTACATCGACAAGAAATTGTTGCTGTGGTGTTGTAGATCCAAACATATCTATACAGTGGGAGAATGTAGACTAGCAATTTCTGCAGTAACCACTGAGCCACACTACCTACACTTTCTAATCATTGTGGTACACACACTCTGACTAATACATTTACACATACATACATATATATTCCACTGTAACATAGTAGTGCACTGGCTAGACACATTTTTACAGATTAAAAAAAAGACATTTAGGGACCGTTTTCTTCTTTTCAAGCTCCGAGGGACATTGGAGGGTGGGGGATTTCCACTAGACAACTTGTGTACTGTAAATCAACAATAACATGCATAAGGCTAAAATGATCTAAATGGCAGGGGAATGTAGACCAGCCTTTTTCTTTTACTAACCACTGAGCTGCCGAACTACACTTTCTAATTGTTGTGATACACACATACTGCCTAATACATATACACATGTATGCCAGCAATAAGACACAATAAGGTGTAGGTCATTGCCTGATAAGAACACACCACAGGTGCATTATGAGGCATGAGGAGCTTGTGCTGAGTGCCTTTAGCACCTGGGAAGTGCTCTTATCAGGCCATAACCCGCACCTCGGAGTGTCTTATTGTGCTTATAAAATGGGCCCCAGAGTAAAGAAGTTAATTACAAAAAAAAAAACACTTAAGAAGTGTATATAAAAATAATAAAAAAATATGATTATTTTAATGATAGAAAAAGTAGTCCCTGTCATTGTACTGTAATGGAGCTCTTTACAAGCAGATAATCCACAAATCCCTCTTGATGGACGAGCTGTAAAGTTATATTTTTTGTGAAGGGATTTTGTTTCACTCACTGGGCATCTCATAGTTTCAGGTTAATTCTCTGTCCCAGTCACAAGTCTGCCCAGAACAAAGTAAGAGCTTCTGCTATTTCTGCATTGCATGCTGCCCCCCATGGTGCCATCCCATGGCCTGTTGTTTCCTCTAAATTGGACTGCAACAACGCAGAACTTGACATCTAAATTTGATGTTCATTTTTAAAGCTTTAAAAATAGAACAATATCATAGTGTATGTAAGTCCCCCCACGTAAGATCCCCTAACCTTCCCACTATCAATATACATTTTAAATTTTTCATTGTTTTGTTGTGTGTCATTTTTGACAGCCATTTGCCTATGACTGAGTGTGTTGCTTTCTGCCGTTTGCTTTTTGCAGTTTTGAAACTGTATGCAGGGTAGGAAGTGATGCCATTGAAGATTATGCTTGTCTTTTTAATTGAGGTTATTCACTTGGGATCTGCTGTTTCGTGGAGGGTTCATGTAGAGAATGACGTGGGAAAGTCACTGTTTTTGGCTTTGATTTTAATGCAGTTTTGTTTGCAGCATGCGCGAATGTTCTGTGGATCTCAGGCGGCTCTTCAGAAAGAATGGCTTTTTGTGATGAAGGCAAAATTGGGCAGTTACTGATTATTTTGAAACTGAGCACAAGGTATTGTTTTTCTATTAGGGATTTCATTTTTTGCAGCTAAATAACAGATGGACGGAAGGAGGGCTGGGGCTGGGCGAACCAATGACTAAAGACAGAATTGTTTTAAAAAATGTTTCTGTGAGGCACGGATCTCAGCATGCGCTGCATCCTGCTTAGGTGAAGAGGTACCGGTTGGGACAATATGTGCTGATAAGGTCACGGCTTATGGTACCTCTCAGCCAATCATAAGGCAGAAAATTATCTACCCATTTTATAAGCATATATATTAAAGTATAACATACAGGACAAGTCACATTAGACTGTCCCTTCAACTCACTAGTTTAGCATTTTCCACTGAGTTGCTTAATGTGTGCACTGCTCACTGCAATGAATTAATAAAAGTTTCCTAATGGGTGGATGACTTATCTGTTAATTAGGTATGGAAATCTCTGATTTACAAGGAGGGTAAGGATAAGCTACTCTCTTACAATTACCGATCAATTTCTTTACTTAATTCTGGTATGAAATTATTGGCTATGATTCTAGCAAGCCAATTAATATCCATTTGGGGAGGCTTGATCTCCCCTGTTCAGGTTGGTTTCATGGCAGGCCACCTTTCAAGAGATCACCTCAGAAAGCTCCTTCACCTGATCTCTGCGTCTTGGAAGAGCAGGATCTCAGTGGCCTTGGTCTCCTAGATGCAGAGATAGCCTCTGACCAAATGTTTTGTCCATACTTATTCGAGGTGATGCGCAAGTTTGACTTCCCCCCTAATATTTGTAAATGGGTGTGAGTCTTATATCATCTGCCTTTAGCCCAAGTCTGTTGCAATGGACTCTCATCCACCTCTTGTTCCAGTGGGGCACTCAACAGGGTTGTCCCCTCTCCCTTTATTTATTTAACTTGTATTTGCAGCCCCTTCTCTACCAACTAAATAATAACCCATCTGTGATAGGCATCCCTTTAGGTAGAGTGAGATACTCAATCTCAGAATATGAAGAAGACCTCTTAATACAGGTAGAGCAGCACTCAATCTCCATACCTGCCACATTCGCAGAGATTCAAAGGTTCTCAAAGAGAGCAGAACACAAACTGAATGTAGAAAAATCACAGGTTATGCCCCTAAACAGCTTGGCGGCTAGGCAGGAAATGCAACACCTTGGTTTGTTGTGGTCATCTAAGAATTATTATATCTAGGGATTAGGATACCCCACTCCCTCCCAAATCTGTGCAAGGTGAACCGAACCCCACTTCTGCAGGTTATCAGGCAGGATCTCTAGAGATGGGCTGCTCTTCCGCTATCCCTCGGGGGCCGAGTAAGCATTATTAAAATGAATATTCTTCCAAGGCTTTTGTACCCTATGGGCATGACAAGCATACCTTCCCAAATCATGGTTCTTTCAGTTACAGAGCATTTTCAAAAGGTTTTTGGGAAGAGACGGTGTGTTTCATAGTGCTTACTACAAGATGGCACAACCGAGAGAGAGAGTGGTAGACTCCATCTCTCCAACCTTTTCCTATATCATCTGGCACTGCATGGTTCCAAATGGTTATGGTGGGGTAACACAGAAGGTGATGCAGTTTCAGGTGAGTACTGTCCTGTGTGGCTTCAAATAGAAGAAGACCTGTGCAGAAACCAGGGGTTACACTTTAATAGTTTAATTTATATTAAACAAGCTAATTTACCTCCTGAATAGAGACACCCTCCTTTTGTGTGGTCCTTAAAGGCCTCTGTGCAGCTCCTTCAATAAGTGAAGTCAGACTGGGTTGGTACCCTTTCTCAGCCAGTTTTGGGTAACCCCCACTTCTTAACTGCAGTTCGTCCTATACCAAAAGCTTTTTCTCCACAGTTATGGGGAGTTATGGTGCAATCCCGCCTCAGTGAAGGTCATGTGATGACTCACAGTGAATTGCAAGAGACCTTCTCAATTCCCCTTTTGCATAGTTTCAAATACTTGCAGTTAGTGAAGGCCCTGAAGGCTTTCATTGGGCCTGGCTCCTGGCAGTCCCCGGACACCAGACCTCTACCCAGCCAATTGCTCATAGCTCTGCTGCCTCATGTGACTGCTGGACTATACCCTTATCTCAAAAAATGACAGATCCCTCTTCATTGAATGGGCTTGGTTGCTAGTGACAGCTAAAGTTAGGATTGGTCTTCACAGCTTTACAATGGCACTCAGTGTGGCATAATCTTTGCTGAGTTTTGAAGCGAGACAGACATAGATGGACACAGTTCAGAATATTGCATGATTTGTATTTTGCCCCTCTTAAGCTATTTCAAATGGGAAGGTCCTCAACTCCTATTTGATTTTGTTGTGGCCTTTTTGAGGGAGATTTAAAACATATGTTATGGGATTGTTCCAAGATACACCCATTGTGGGTTAGGATTCAATCATCCCTTGATCCCCTATTGGGATTGAAGCATGCCTTCACCCCCAAAATCTGCTTGCTGAGAGACTTCTCCTCTCTCTTGACAAATCAATGCAGGGGTCACATGGCTCTAATCTCAGTCATGGTGAAAAAAGTTATCCTTAGACATTGAATGGAGAAGGATACTCCTTCTTATGAGGAATGGTACAAGGTGATCACCCAAGTTTTAGTGGTAGAGAAACAAATTGCTAGGATGTACCATTGGTAGGACTCCTTAAGACGAAGATTGGAAACACTGTACATGCTTTTGTTGGTTTCAACAGGATCTCAAAGTTAGTCAGGAGTGGAGACCCAGTTTGTGATCACTCAGGAATGTCACTTTAAGAAGACCATAGGTTGGAGTTGCCCTTCATGAGAACTCATCGGATGACTCCCACTGACTGCCCTGCTCTTCTCCTATATTAGAGCATGGGTGGCACCACTTAATTTCAGATACAGGTGCTCTGGGAAGAGGGGTTAGAAGTGTGGAGGAAGAGGAGGAGGGACGAGATAGGGGGTTGTAGTTATTGTTTGTGATGCTACTTATAGTTATGCAGCTTTGTAGTCACACTGTATTGTTATAAATGGTAGTCTGGGTGTTTTTTTTTTTATAAAATCCAATAAAGCACATTCAATTATAAAAAAGGAACAGTGCTCACATTAATGGGCTACTGTCAGCTTTCAGCAGCTATACTGAACATGTTGAACAGTGTTCCTATAATAATACCGATGGCAAAATAAAGGAATAATTCCCAACGGGGTGGGTGTTATGCTGTGATAATATCCTACCTCAGGTGGTAGAGCCCAAGGCCACAGGCGAAGGGCATTCAATGCCCGAGAAGAGATGTTATCCCAGTATAACACACACTCTGGATGGCATTATTCCTATTATACAATGTCTCTTTTGTAAAAACAAAAACAAAAGTAAGAAAAACATTTTTGTTTACACTGTTAAAGTATTTTTCTGTATGTGGAGATAGACAGACTGGGAAAAAAGTCCATGATTTCCATTATGTCCAGAAGGTGTTGTTGTTGCTTCAGGTACTGCTGGTAACTGAATAGTGTCTCTCTTGAATCCCCACCTCCCACAAGTCTTAAGAGTTTCACTCCTGTTTGGAAATAGTTGCAGTGAAGGTTTTTTTTTTTGGGGGGGGAGGGCTGCAGTGTCAGCCTGGGGAAATTTAATTTTTGTTTGACTGGAGTAGCGCAGCCTTCAGGACAAAGCCAAGGATCATGGTGGGTGAGCCTATTGGCGAAAGTAGGATGGACAGCTCTGCTCTGTAGAAGAAAAATGATGAGATACTTCTGTGCTTTACATTTTTTTGTTTGGTTTTCTGTGGCAGGGATGTAGGATGCTTGTAGTTTAAAATTAATGCAAATCTTTTTTTCCTGCCGTGAAGCAAGCAGCATCAGTGAATCACGTGGTCCACGCTTAAGTGAATCCACTGGGTTCGAGGAACACAACAGACTGGAAATAGAATGCTTTGTTACTTTTGCAGGGGGAATACTCTGATTTGGTGGGAGGGAGGTATGGTTGTGTTGTCTAAAGTGAGGACAGGACCGCAGTGAAGTGGGCTGGAGTGGGGCACAGTGAAACGGGGCCACTGAGCGGGGTGGGAAGTGTACATTCCGATCAGAGTGGGGAGTGCTAGAGGTGATCATTGGGAAGCCTATGGAGGAATTCTTTTTAAATATTTACTGTGGATGTTAGTGTGCTGGGACTAGAGCCAAGATGTTATGCTGGGATAACGTCCTGGTTCCAGTCTCTGCCTGGTCAATCAGGGAGCAGCATTCTTTCTGTTCATTGTATAATAAACTATTCATGACCAGTATGAGTAACAGTAATGTCTGTAACCTAAATTTTAAAAATATAAACTTTAGTTTGGACCAAACACTTTACCTTATTGTTTGGCTAATCCTCCACCACCAGATGCCTCTTCTTAATGTGAAGACGAGTTGCACAGGTGCAAATTTCCTGAACAAGTGTGAGTGATAGTTGGAGCTAAAAGTACATGCTCTTCTGAGCATGGAGATCTTTGTAAGAATAATAAAGATCATTGCAAGTCTTACTTTTACCACGCCTCCTGAAGAAAGGTGTTTGAATCCAAAGCGCTGAGTCAAGTGTGGTGCAAGACTATTCAGCAATAAAGCTGTTATATTACATTTGTTAGTGTCAACCTGATTTTTCTTTGGTGTGCAAATTTCCTGGATGTCCACACAAAAGCAGGACTGTGATCCTAAGCATGCATGTCACATTCACGGCAACATCATGCACATGCTCAGACCACGGTCTTATTGTTCTAAGTGATAAAAGTAAGACTTGCAGTGCTCTTTTCTATTTAAAGTTTTTTGTCTATCCCAAAGCAATATCTAACATCATTAGGCTAGTGGGGCAGGTATCAGTTTCGACCGCTGTCTGTGAACATCCATATCCCTGACTGAAGGGCGCTCTCCATAAAGCTTCTCTTCAACCTAAGCTTATATCTATACGGTCCTTTCAGAAGTTCAATGCATCAAATTACTTGGCTGAGTTAGGCAAGATTCAATGGCAAGATCTCTATCTTGCTAAAACCGCCGATGAGGCTGTCACTGTCCTTAACGCCAAACTCAATGCCCTTGCTAACAAGCACACTGCCTTTACTAAGACTAGGATGCACAACACCTCAAACCCCTAGTTTACTTCAGATCTCAAGACTGCACTCACAAACCATGACAGAATTTGGGCACAGGCTAGGAGAACTAAGAGTCCGGCAGACTGGCAGGCTTTTAGAACAGTTAGGAATGTTTGCATCAATTGCATTTGCTCTGCCAAAGCAGGCTACTATGTTTCCACCTTGGAACAGGCAAATGGGAAACCCCACAAAATCTGGAGGACAATTAAGTCCATTGAAGGAAGTCCTGCTGCTCCCTCCATTCCAACCAAAATCCACAGTAATGGTAGGGTTGTAGAAAGTAATTACCAAATCCTTGAAGAACTTAACTACCATTTTGTCACTGCAGGCCTAGCCTTCGACTCATCACCATATGCAAGCCGTGCCAACTATCAAACCAATTCACTTACCACCCCACAAATTGTGATTTGTCCCTTTTAGCTTCTCCTACTCAACAATAAAAGAAGTTGAAGAATCACTCATCAACTTAGATACCAAGAAAAGTGACAGGGATGATGGTCTTGAACCTTTTTTCTTAAAATTAGGCTACTCACATCTCACTGTCACGTTCTACATACATTCATTCTCTCTATCACCGCTGTCACAGTTCCTTCTAGCTGGAAATCCACCCACATCCTTCCCTTATTTAAAACAGAGGAGCCATGCGATCTAAACAGTTATAGGCCCATGTCATTTCTGCCCATTCTCTCTAAAGTATTTGAGAAACTGATTTATACAATTAAAACACCATATTGAAGCTTATTCACTTCTTAACCCAGCCCAATCTGACTTTTACACTAATCATAGCACTGTCTCTGTATTGGTTAAAGTCACCAATGACTGGGTATCAGCTATGAACTCCAAGAAGATCACAAGTGCAATCTCCCTTGACCTCAGTAAAGCATTCAATACCGTTGACCATAATCTGCTAGTTATTAGCCTCATTAAATTAGATGTCACTCCTCCACCACCCTGTGGTTTACCAGTTACCTAACAAGAAGGACACAGAAAATTAAAACCAATGGCCTACTCTCAACCTCATTGCCGATTGCCTGGGGAGTCCCACAAGGCTTCATCCTTGGCCCTATCCTTTTCTCCCTATACATCAATGATCTTGATTCACATATAACCAACTCCAAACTGCATTTCTTTGCAGATGACACAGTACTGTATGCCTCGGGCATATCAGTGTCTGAATTAAGGGATGTGCTCCAAGCTGACTTTTCCCAACTTCAACATAATCTTATTAATGCTAAACTCCTTCTCAATGCCAAGAAAACCAACACTATGATCTTCACTCTTACTACTACCCCTACTGCCCCCTTTGATATATCTAAAAACTTTGTTGTCGCATTCCTAGGTGAACCATTGGAAATCACCTCTAAATTGAAGTTTCTTGGCATTTGGTTAGATAATAAGCTCTCCTTTAATGACCATCTCGATTACTTTTCCAGAAGATTAAAAATCAGGTTAGGTTTCTTCTTCCAAAACAGGGCCCTCTTTCTGATAGAGACTAGAACCAAGCTGGTTCAAACCACATTCCTTCCTCTACTTGACTATGGGGACCTCATTTACACTTCATCTGCAGCCACAAGCCTAAATAAATTGGATATCCTCTATCATCATGCTCTGTGGTTCATTACAAACTCTCCATACCGAACCCACCATTGTGACCTGTACGTAGCCGTTGGTTGGACGTCACTTACCACTCGACATCTGCTCCATGCTGGTGCTTGGACTCTCAAAATACTCCTGAATAAGCTACCAAGCAATATTACATCTCTTATCCACATCTCTCATAGTGTATACTCACTTAGGAAATCTGATTTTATCTCTCTTGATGTGCCTAGGACTCACACCACCTTTGGCAAATGGGCCATATCATATGCTCTCCCAACCATTTGAAATCAGCTTCAATCTACACTGAAACTATCTAGTACTGTCTCTGTTAACTTTTATAAAAAAACTAACTACATCTAAATTCAGAGATAGTTGTAACTGTTTTGAAGTCTCTGCTCCACCTATATGTTTCTCCATGCCCTTTCAATGTACTGGTATTAGCCTTAGTCCTGTTGGCATCCTTCTAGAACTTGCCCAGACTACTATTTCAAAATGTCTACTGTGGCCAATCATAATGATCTTTTCAGCTGATCTTAAGACTCACTTCTACCCTTTTCTTTATCACTTATCTCACCTGCTTCCCCTTTTCTCTATTCTTCTCCTAAAACTCCTCTCTACCCTTTTGCTCTCTATCTATATCCTAGCCCTCACTCCCTCCATCCCTTTTCCTACTCCCCTGTATGCTTTTTCCTCAGATTCTTGCTCCTATGTAATTACTCTCTTCCCGTGAATGTAAACTCTTAACTACTAATGTTTCTCACAAGTATGTGCAGTTTATATCTTCCTTGTTATGCCTTAAGTTGAGCACTATGTACCATATGAACCTAAACTTTATTTTATTTTATCTACTGTGATGCTTTCTTTTTTGTGTGTTTTTTTTCTATGTATTGTATTCCTTGTCCGTATACATGCTCCAGGATCTCCTTGTGAATGAGCTTGCTCAATGGAGTTTTCCTGCAATAAACTTGAAATGCAAGGCACCTAGGGACAAACTTCCAGATAGGGGTGTGAAAAATAAATCCTGCCAGAGGAATTTCAGCAAAAGTGCGAATTTTGCTTTGGTGAAAGCTCGGAAATCATTTTCGCAACTTCCACAGAAATTCCACCTTAAAACTATGGAGTAAATATGCAGACTATGGGTTAATTTTTTAAACTCTGGGGAAAAAATTCTGCAGAACAGCTGACTGCCAGTAGTCAGTTCTGAGGATTTTTTAACAGCAGTTTAATCCATTAATCCACCCCCACTGATCAGGGGTCTCAGTAAATAAATAAATAAATACTTTCAATCCCTCCCTCGGACACTTCTGGTGTCCAAGATTAAGAACATAGCCATATCTTTACTGCACCTGATTTTTTTTTTCATCATGAAAGGTGATTTTATGGTCCCTGTATGAAATACTTTTTTAGGTAGAAGTTGACAATTTTCTCAGCCCTTATTCAAGAGGTGGGGTATTAAGAAGGTTATATTGAAAATTTTCTGTAAAAATATGAAAAAATAAGTAATGAGCCTACATTGAATTTTGTGATTGCAGGCTTGTTACTTTGGTTATTTTTGATATTTTTATGCCAAATTTACAACATAGCCATATATTTAAAGCACCTCATGAATGTGACAGCTGTCATTTTTCAGATCCTGGCCAAAACATTTTTTTACATCCCAGAAGGTGATTTCACAGTCTCAGTGCAAAATCACCTTTAGGCAGGAGTTGAAGATTTTCTTTGCCATTGTTCATGAGGTGGGGTCATGAGAAGGCTATGTTCTCAATTTGATGTAAAAAAATTTTCAAAACAAAAAAGTTATTAAGTGATATTGAATTTTGCAAATGCAGGCTTGCAAGTTTGATAATAGCCACCCCCCAAAAAAAAGGGTATTTAGTGAGGCAAACACCAAGATAGAGAAGTCAACAGGGAAAAGGGCAGTGGTAAATGGAGTAAAAGACAAAGGCAGTAAGGACAGGGTTGGGCCAAAAATGGGTCAGGCCATCAAAAAATGGAGGGTAATGAGTACCAATGCTGTGGTGCTAACGCCTACTGTAGTTACATTGTATTAGTCAGTGCTGTTGCAGTCCTCTGTAGTCCCTATGTTCTTGTCTTATGCTGGCCATGAAACTTATCAAGGCATAGTAAGTGACCTGCTGGTTTCTGTAACATAGAAACAGAGAATTTGATGGCAGATAAGGACCGCTTAGCCGACCCAGTCTGCCCATTTCCCTACCTACTGGATAAGCTGCAGATCCTAGTTAACCAACAGCCTACTTCTTCCTAGCCCCACCCCCTAGAATGGCCTTATGACTGTCCCATGCATGATTAAATTCCACCACTGATTTTGACTCTACAAACTCCTCTGGAAACATAGAAACATAGATTTTGATGGCAGATAAGGACCGCTTGGCCCACCCAGTCTGCCCATTTCTCTACCTATTGGATAAGCTGCAGATCCTAGTTAACCAGCAGCCTACTTCTTCCTACCCCCATCCCCTAGAATTGCCTTATGACTGTCCCATGCATGCTTGAATTTCACCACTGTTTATGACTCCACAACCTCCTCTGGAAGGCTGTTCCATGCATCCACAACCCTCTCTGTGAAAAAATACTTCCTTAAATTACCTCTGAGCCACCCCTTCTATCTTCAAATTGTGCCCCCTTGTCCTTGCACACCTCTTTTTTTGAAAGATGCTACCCTCTTGGACTTTGTTGATTCTCTTGAGATACTTGAAAGTTTCTATCATGTCCCCCCTCTCCCTCCTTTCCTCGAGGCTATACATATTCAGCTCCTTAAGTCTCTCTTCATACGTCTTCTGGTGCAGATCCTGCACCATTTTAGTTGCCCTCCTCTGGACAGCCTCTATCCTGCCTATGTCCTTGCAGAGATTGGGTCTCCAGAACTGCACACAGTACTCCAGATGGGGTCTCACCAACTGTCTGTACAGAGGGATAATAACTTCCTGTTTTCTACTGGTAATGCCTCTCCCTATGCATCCCAGTATCCCCCCAGCCCTCCTTGCTGCCCTCTCACATTGCTTGCCCACCTTAGGTAATCTGATATGACCACCCCAGGTCCCTTTCCATTGTTGTTGTTAGTATCTCACCCCCATTGTGTACTCTTCCCCTGGGTTTTTGTTTCCCAGGTGCATTACCTTGCACTTCTTGGCATTGAATCTAAGCTGCCATACATTTGACCATTCCTCTAACCTTGCCAAGTCCCTTCTCATCCTTTCCACCCCACCTTGTGCATCAACTCTATTGCAGATCTTTGTGTCATCTGCAAAGAGACATACTTTTCCTTCCAGTCCCTCTGCAATGTCACTTATAAAGACATTGAAGAGGACTAGTCCTAATACTGAACCCTGCGGAACCTCACTAGTAACCCCCCTTTCTTCAGAGTGGACTCCATTTACTATTACTCTTTGTGTCATTTTCTCCAGCCAATTCTTTACCCAGGCTGTCATCTTGGGACCCACTCCCAGGCTGGCTAACCTGTATATTAATCTTTTGTGTGGGACTGTGTCAAATGCCTTGCTAAAGTCTAGGTAGGCCATGTCCACAGCCCCTCCCTGATCTACTACTTTGGTCACCCAGTCAAAGAAATCTATCAGATTTGTCTGGCATGACCTTCCCGCTGTGAATCCATGCTGCCTGGGGTCCTGTGCCCTTGGCCTCTAGATACTCGACAATTCTTTCCTTCAGAAGTGATTCCATCATTTTCCTATCACTGAGGTTAAACTAACAGGTCTGTAGTTTCCTGCTTCTGCCTTGCTCCCGCTTTTGTGAAGGAGAATCACATCTGCCCTCCTCCAGTCCTCGGGTACCACCCCATCCTCCCATGATTTGTTAAAAAGGGTAGTCAATGGTGTCACTAGTTCGACCCTTAGTTCTTTTAGAATTCTAGGATGAATCCCATCAGGCCCCATTGCTTTGAACACCTTCAGTTTTAAGAGTTCTTTCAGAACCCTTTCTTTTGTAAATAGGCTGGTATCAACTTCTGTATCCAGAGTATTTCTACTGTTTGTTTTATGCACCTCCCCCTCTTCATTTGTAAATACTGAGCAAAAATATTTTTTTAGTATCTCTGCCTTTTCACAGTCTCCTCTGCCCACCCTCCCTCCCTTTATTAAACCTCATTATCCCTCCCTTGGTCTTCCTTCGTCCCTGATGTACCTCTAAAAGGTTTTATCCCTTCTTAACTGAGTTGGCTATCTTTTCTCGGTTTGGGCCTTTGCTGTTTTGACTGCCTTCCCAGCCTCCTTTTTGCTTTAACTGATACAGTTCTCTGCCCTGCTCCTTCTGTGATTCCTTGTACTTCCTGAATGCTTTCTTTTTCTCTTGAACCTTCACTGACACTTCCTTTGAGAACCATAGTGGTTTCTTACATCGTTTTGTTTTGTTTATTTGCTTCACACAAAGGCTTATTACCTCTGTGATGGCAGTTTTTATTATTCCCCATTGTTCTTCCACCCCTCCTTCCTGCCCATTTGCTAGTGCATTCCTTAAGCACTCACCCATTTTGGCAAGTCAGCCTCCTAAAGTCCAGTACTTTTGCCTTTGTATGGCTTGACTCTATTGCTGTGTTTATTGTGAACCATACTGTTCGATGGTCACTAGTTCCCAGATGGCTACCCACTTACATCTGTGATCTCTCTCCATCTCCATTTGAGAGAATCAGGTCTATTTGCTCTCTCTCAAGTGGGCTCCAATACTAGTTGTCTAAGGCATGCCCCTGTGGGGCATCTAGAATAACTCCACTCTTCGAAGTGGCTGCTGCAACTGCACTCCAGTTAACATCTGGCATATTCAGATCACCCATCAGCAATATCCCGACTTTTTCTGCCATTCTAAGTATACTTTCTATCATTTCCTTATCCATTTCCTCCCCCTGAGAAGGGGTCTGTATACAACCCCTGTGCAGATTGTGGTGCCATTGCCCATCTCCAAATTTACCCACAGTGCTTCTTCTCCCCCCTGTTTACCCTTTTGTTCTGTTGCTTTTATTCCTTCCCTTATGTAAAGAGCTACTCCTCCTCCTCTTTTACTCTCCCTGTCCCTCCTGTAGATAGTGTATCCTGGTATGTTTACATCCCAGTCATGGTTTTGTGTGTACCATGTTTCTGTGATTGCCACAATATCCAGATGTTCCTCCTCCATCAAGCCACTAATTCAGAAAGCTTGTTACCCAGACTACGGGCATTTGTACTCATTGCTCTCCAATTTTTGATGGCTTTACCTTCTGTTGCAGCATCCCCCACTGACCTTTCTACCTCGGTCTTTTTCTCATTTAGTACCCTGTTTTGTAGGGAGAGGCTGGGATTTTTCTGCTGCTTATCAGTGCCTCCCCCTTTGTCTAGTTTAAAAGCTTGCCAATGAAGCATTTAAACCGATTGCTTAAGAGACTTGTTCCCTTCCTGGACAGATGCAGACCATCCTGCCAGTATGGGCTGGTGTCCCTCCTGGTGGAACCCCAGTCCCCAATGAAGCCAAACCCCTGTGCTCCACACCATTTTTTCAACCATTCATTAAACTGCATGGTGCTAATTACCTCGCCTCCCCATGCCATTGACAGGCAGCACCTCTGAGAAGGATACTGTGTGCTACTTGTCTTAGGCCCTCCCCAACTCTGCAATGTCCTCCTGCACTGCTCTAATCTCATGGTGAGCCAAGTCATTTGTCCCTAGGTGGACAATTACGTCCAGCTCAGACTCCCTTGCAGCTGTTCTCATGATCCTGAGGATGCGCTTCCTGTCCCTCCAAGCCATGGTACCTGGCAGGCACCTTATTTCAGTTTTACTAGCTCCCCCCAGTTCTATACCCCTAATAATTGAGTCCCCCTCCAGGAGCTGCTTCCTTTCCCTGTGGTGTCCTCTGCCTCCTTCCTGTAGGCCTCTCTTGTGACAGTTGTCATCAGTCTTCTCTGTGGGTGCATCCATAGGGGAGCTATGCTCCCCCATACTGGTGTATGGATTGTGGAGTGGAACAATTGACTGGGTGTGCCTCTGTTCCACCATCCTCACCCTCCCTGAGCCCACTGTGGTCCAACTGCTGTGCTTTCTTCACAACCTCTGAGGTAGTGGTGGTTCCCTTCCTACTGTCCAGTGTGGCCTGGGGGAAGGTTTCCTTACTACTGTCAAGTGCGGCCTGAAGACGGGCAACTTCCTCCCTCAGGGCAGAGAGTTGTCTGCAAATAGGGCAGCATCTCAGCCTCCAGAAAGACTCCCGGAAAACTGCTGCCCCATTGTCATTACATTGCACTACTCCCCACATGTTTATCTACTTTTTTTTGTTTGTTTTACGTGTGTGTGTGTGTGTGCATATGTGATTGGTTTATTATATAGAAATATATATTATACAATGTGTATGCTTATATTGTCAGTGCAGTGTGCTAGAAAGGATATGACAGTGATATGCACCTTGCACTCTTGAGGAAATGATGTCAGAACCTCAGGTATAAAGGAACTATTTCCAGGGGTGGGTGGGGTGAGGGGCAGGAAGGGGTTGGGCCTAAACTGTGCTCTCACAAAACAATCAGCTAAAAGCTCTCACCCACCACTGCAATGAGTGCCTTCCTGTCAGCAAGATGCCCTACACAACTATTTGACAGAGAAAATACCCTGCTAATCAAACAGAGAAAAATCCAGACATCCAAGTCAGACACAGGTAAACCTCTCCAGCCCCAAAACAGTCTGGTGGTTTGTTAGCCACAAAGGAAAATCAAATATGCAGTTATTTCAGCCCTTCTGAAGATGCTGACAAGATAAGCAGTTTTGATAACCCCCTTCCTGAATTAAAAACTAAAATAATTAAACACAAAGCAATTCCAATGTAAAAGTAAGGAAAACTTCTCTCAGATGTAAGCAAGAGAGAGAGATTAGTTACAGATATCTAGTCCAATATAGTATATCCCATGCAGCTTCTCAGTTGTTTCAAAGCACACCCAGTACACAACTTGGAAGAAGATGATCAAGCAGAGACCGACTGCACCTGTTGAGAGGAGAGGGACTGCGTTTCACTCTATACGTTGGAGGGCTACTAAGTGATAATTTTAAGAAATAAAAGGTAAACCACTGTTGCCTTAAATGCATGTAGTCTCACCGGTCTGCCTTACTGCTGTACCTTTCATTTTTGCTTGTCACGTCTATTTGGTTCACCAGGAAGAAGACTTGTCCAGTGGTCCAGGTTGGATTAATGAAGCTGGAGGGGGGTCCTCAGAAAGCCATGAATTTTGGAATGCTTCAGAATGTTTCTCATGGAGTGAGCCTTGTGGTTAGCGGTCAGTGTTCTGTGGTCAGTTTGTGGCTGTGACCTGTTTTCAGCCCTCGCACAATACTCACAGATTACTCCCTGGTTTTAATACTGAAAACATTGAAACATGTTGAGTTTTCCCCAATAAAAAGGTTTATGGGAGATTGGGAGTTTTCTGAGATATGTTCGAGTTGAAGAGCTTATCAGAAGGAAAGTGGAAAGTTGAAAATGAAAGAAAATAAAGTAAAGTGTGTGCTTCTGGAGCGGATCTTGGACTTGGATCTAGTCTGGGACTTGGAGTGATTTTTCTTTTTATGTCTGCTTCCTGTATTTCTATGTTTTTGTGATTTCTTTTATTTTTTACTATTGGCACTGTAGGTTAAATTATAAAAATAAAGCATTGTAAAGCACTATAGCACTACAGCATTATAAAGCGCTTTATAAAAGTGCTATAACGCCTATAGCGCCAATTGATTATTTACTAGCTGCTGAGTGTTTAACAAATGTTTAAAGCTATTTTGTATACTTGTGATTTTTTTTGTGTGTTTCGATTAGGTGATTAATTGAATGTTCATTGAGTGTTGGTGAACAGGCTGATTCTTTTGATCTAAGCTTGTGTGTGTGTGGCGTTTTCAATTAATCATTTAATTGGTTCATTGAAGAGCTATTGGATGCATGAGTTCCCCTGAGTTCCCCATGCACTCTAATTTGTGTATTAGTTAAAAGGGGATAGGGGTTTTCTTTTGTTCAGATTTCTTAGAATGCTTGTGAAGACTCCACAGTCATTCTTTTAGCCACAACGGTGTTCTACTTTTTAGTTGTAGAAAGTGCAGTTGCTTGTTCTTTTGGTTGGAGTTAAATAATTAAGCAGCTGTTCTTATTTTCTACACTCCTGTTTGCCGCTGGTTGTCTGTGGCTGATTTCTTATGCTAGTTCTTAGCACTGAGAGTTTTATAGTATTTCTGACTGTTAAACAATAGCCCAGGCTTTAATTGTGGCTCTGTAATCACTGGAATACTCTGCTACTGCCTGTTTTTCCAACTTTCTTCAATCTAAATTTAAACTTACAGTTGGACAAGTAAGTGTTGTGGTTCTTATTTTTAAAGAACTGTTAAGATAGAGGGTGAATGTTTTTATTATCTTTTGTTATATCTGTTGTTATTTATGTTTTATTTTAAGCTACTTCAATTTTTTATGGTTTTGGTTAGGGGTTTGCTGCTAATTTAGTGACTCTGTTTCAAGATATTGGTATACACAACTGTTTGTTTTATTTTTTTAGTGACCAGACAACACTTTCAGTTTACTGGAGAGATCTGCGGCCTAATTTACTAGGGTTTTGAGGAATACAAGGAACACAAGAATAAATTGTATTTTTATCATGGAAGCACTACTGAAGGAGAGATTGGTGGAACATCTGGTTGTCAATGGACTACAGGACCCAAGGCAGCATGGTTTCACCAGCGGGAGGTCATGTCAGACCAACCTCATTGAATGTTTTGACTGGGTGACTAGGGAGGTGGATCAGGGGAGGGCAGTGGACATGGCCTATCTGGACTTCAGTAAGGCCTTTGACACTGTGCCTCATAGAAGACTATTACACAGACTGGGGAATATGGGTGTGGGCAGGACAGTAGTGTAGTGGGTAGGTAACTGGCTGGGTGGCAGGACACAGAGGGTGGTGGTAAATGGCTGTCACTCCACAGAGGGAAGAGTGACCAGTGGGGTACCACAGGGATCAGTGCTGGGACCTGTTCTATTCAACATCTTCATCAGTGACATTGTGCAGGACCTTGAAGGCAGAATTTCACTGTTCACTGATGACACAAAGCTCTGTAACAGAGTAGACACACCAGAGGGTGTAGACAGAATGAGAAGGGACTTGCAGAAACTTGAAGAATGGCCAGGGGTTTGGCAGTTGAAATTCAATGCAAAGAAGTGCAAGATAATGCATATGGGGCACAAAAACCCTGGCACAATATATCAGTTGGGGTTAGGATATAGCATGCACCAAGCAGGAAAGGGATCTTGGATTATCATCTCTGATGACCTCAAGGTAGGGAAACAGTGTGACAAGGCAACAGGTAAGCAAATAGGATGCTGGGATGTATAGGCAGGGGCATCGCCAGCAGGAAAAGGGAGGTCATAATTCTGCTATACAAGACACTAGTGAGGTTCCCACCTGGAGTACAGTGTACAGTTCTGGAGACCATACCTACATAAGGACATAGACAGGGTAGAGATGGTTCAGAGGAGGGCAACAAAGATGGTGCATGGATTGCATCACAAGTCCTATGAAAACAGGTTGAAGGAACTGAACATGTACTCCCGGAGGAGAGGAGGGAGAGGGGATATGATAGAGACATACAAGTATCTCACAGGAGGAACAGGGTGCAGGAATACACTATTTTAAGCGAAAAGATATTCCAGGATTAGAGGCGTGGGATGAAGTTGGAGGGAGGATGATTCAGAGGAAACATGAGGAAGAATTTCTTCACAGAATGGGTGGTGGACAAGTGAAACACCCTGCCAGAGGAAGTGGTGGGGCTGAAACAATCATGGGATTTAAGAATGCATGGATAGACATAAAGGAATTCTGGAGGTCAGGGGTAAGAGGCAACAGACTTCTAGGAAAACATAAACTGAACTTACAAGCTCAAATGGGCAGACGGGGTGGGCCATAGGCCATTATCTGCCGACACTGTCTATGTATCTATGTATCTATGTATTATTCTCTCTCCAATTTGTGGTAGTTTGGAACTTTGGCTAAAGAACTGAAGGATTATATATTAGTCTAAAAGTTCACCTCGGTGGAGAAGGATTAAGAGATAATTAATTGTGGTGCAGTCAAGTTGAACTTTCATTACCTCTATATCTATATGTATTTATATATATATATATATATATATGTATGCATATATATATATATGTTTTAGCTCCCAGCTTTTTGAGTTGATTGGGGAATATTTTAAGTGTTTTATTGAAATAGTTTCAATTTTGTCAGTTTTCTATGTTTTTTGTGTGTTTTCCTCAGCTAATTGTAACTTATTAGTACTGCTGTATATAAATTTATACTGAGGAGTTAGTATTTTATGTAGGAGGGTTCTACTGGTAGTGTAATGCCAAAAAAGATGAAAACTTATAGTAAAAAAAAATCCCACCAAGCAGGGAAAAATGGGAACTATATCCAAGTTATCTAAAAAAGCTTTAAAGAGCATTATTCAGCCTGATATTTCTAAAATAGTGCACTTGATGAGACCTGCCTCAGATCAGATTGAGTTAAGGGGCAATAAGAAGGTTAACAGAGGTTTTGTTCCTAGATCTGCATCTTCTCCTGATCTAAAATGAGAAGTAAGGAAACTGGTTCAAGTGAGCACCCTTTATTCGAGGAAATTAGAATCCTTGAAGAAAATTATTTATTAAAAAGTATAGAGATGCAGGAGACACCCAAACCTATCTCTGGGTTGTTTCATTCAGATATGGTACTGTCTGAAATGAAAAAAAAAATTGAATAGAGATGAGTTTGAAAGGTGAAAAGTATAGAGGATTTGAGGGAGAAATTAGTTAATGAAAAAACAGTGAAAAATGGTAATAAGGTATTGGGTCATAGTAATTTAACAGCTAAGAGGATTGATGTCATCAGTGGAAAAAATGGTATTAACGAGAACTGTGACAATGTTACAGATGATGTTGATAATGACAGAAATGTTTTGGATGCATTTATGTTATCTCCAGAAGCTGTGGATATTTACCACAACACTAGGGTTGGGGGGTTTGATAATGATATTGAGAGATCTGAATGTGAAAGTGGATCCTATTTGAGAGATTTTTAACTTCTTTATTGCTCCAAACATGAAACAAGGGCATAAAGAAATGTAAAAAAAAATCCTATTAATAAAGTAAAATGTAAGGGTTCTGAAGTGAAGATTCACCAAGTGAATCAAACACGTCCAGATATTGATAATTATGTTACTAGTAATAGTAATTTGGCAAGTCAAGAGAGGTATAATGGTCTTATTGATGAACTTAATTAAATTAAGAAAGAAATTGGTTATGGAAATACACTGCTTGTAGAATTGGGTGTTATGTTTAAATCATTTGTGGAATATTTTGTGAAAACCTTTAATATGCAAGAAAAAGTAACTCCCATTATGAAGGAAGGTAGAGGTGTAAAAGATAATTTGAGAAGTTGACAGATCCATGGAAATGGGAAAAATAGAGCTGTTTCAAAAAAAGAAAAAATGAGGAATATGGTAAATCAGGAAGAAAGAGAAATGGGGATTTCCGGTAATGCAGCAGACTGTGTAGCAGCTCTTATTCTCAGCTCCCTTTGCCCAGTGCTAATCGTCCTATTTTCATGCTCCTAAATTAATTTCACAATGCTTTTTTGTGATTGGAAAGTGAGTGGACTTTTGGAACAGCAAAAATATCCAGGAAAGGAAGCAGAAATCTGGCTCGCGTTACCCCAAAATACCCCTCCTGTTTTGCTGGAGATGATTGGCAAAAGACACATGGCCCAATTGACTAGCAGTGGCAAGCAGCCTACTACCACAGCCTCCTCTACGTGGGTTCCTGCAGCTATTCCCCTCACGCTCGAACTGTTCCTGAAGGAGCTTCAACCTTTTTGGGAAGATTTAAAATTAGTGGTCATCGAAATGAAACAAATGTCGTCAGCTCTGGAGGACTTGTCCATGAGGATGATGGACAGTAAGTCTCTTCTTATTTCCCCTGGGAAAAAAGTCTGACCGTACTGAAAGTGAAATTGTAGAGGGTTGACATAGAATTAAGAAACTAGATAAAAAAATAGAAGATTTAAAGGGGAGGAGTCGCAGAAACAATGCTGTGATCTTGGGTATCCCTGAATGACAGGAAGGTAACAGTACCATCTTGTTTATCCAAAAACTGATAGAAAAATTATTGGTCCCCTCTCCTTTCGGCACAACATATACAATAGAGAGGGCTCATAAAGCATTGAGACCGATGCCGGCACCAGGTTCTCAACCCCTCCAGTTAGTATTTAAGTTCTTGAACTATCAAGAAAAACAATTTTTCTTGGGGAAAATAAAGAAACTCGAACATGTTTTCTGGGAGGGGAACAAAATTCAAATAACCCAGAACTTGCCAGTTACTGGGAGGCAAAGGAGGACCCTCGTCCACCCAATAGTCACTACATTAATCGCTGCAGGTCTGAAATTCCATATGGTTTACCCAGCCTGACTCCAGGTCTTGATTTATGGAGCATGAACCTCATTCAAAGATGTAGACCCAGACTTATCAGCATTGTAGAAGGCCTACCCTGACTTGTTTCATGCTTGCTGACTAGTTTGAGATGGATTCCAGGCCAAATGGTGGGTTCACAAATGCTTCCTCTACCTTAGAGGGATGGAAAAATGAAAATAAAAGGAAACTAAATAACTACATAAATAACTACAAAAAAAGAAGCTTTATCTCAAGTTGGATTGCACCTTAGGAAGAGGGATTCCTCGGGAAAAGATGGCTGATCAACCGAGCTTGATGTCTTCTGTTGTTGTTTTATTAATATTTTTTCTTTCTCAATCAACGGTACAGGAGCAGGGTTTGGGACAGGTTTTGTAGTGCTTTAACTTTCTCTCACCCTAGCCGTTATATTTGAGACTGACTGCTCCGATATATAAGACCCCACTGCGAACCAATTGGTGTACTGGCACGATTCCTTTTATTTCTTTCATCTATATGAAAATCCAGCCATGGTGCTAAACTAATTTTAGCTAACGGTCACTATGGGGAAATACTAGACTAAGCTGGGACAAATACCCATCCTTGATGTTGCTTGTATGTTTTATTTTGACTTGATTAGACACTCTTAGATCTGAGTTTCTTGAAAATCTGAGACAGTTAACCGCCCAGAATTTTTTGATTCATTGCATCAAGTGAGAGTTTAGGTCTTGGGCAGTAAATGCATTTACCAACGCACTCTAATTTTCTTTTACTTTATTTGTCGTAATTTACACTGTCTGCTCTGACATATAAGAGCTCAGGATAACACAGCCATTTGACTGTTACAGATACGCAGGGGTGCTGAATCACCACAAGAGGGCGCCTTTGCCAGGGAATTGTAAGCATAACCTGGGGACCCATTGATTGTGTTCTGCGTTACTTTCAGAAGCTAAGTAATCACAGTGGAGCACAGTTCTGATTCCTATGATTAGTCTAGCAGGGACAACCAAATGCCCATCAAGTAATAGCGCACAACATTTATAATTGGGAACATCCAAGTTAGAAAGGGGCTACTACCCTTCTAGTTTCCCATTCTGTACCTCACCTAAAATTGACTGAGCTCCCAGGAATATCATATTTTATGTTGTATAAACAACACCTGATTGAAATTGTGTTGTTTTGTTTTTTTTCCTACTACCTTATTGCCCATTTACAAGATCTTCTAATCTGTTTCTAGACTGGGCAAAAAGGGAGGGAGAAGAGGGATAGACATAGGACTTACTGCATAACGTTTTGCCAATAAGAAGGGGTGTTTGTGGGGATGCTTGTATTGAGGTATTAATAGGGTTTAGATACAATAAGATACAGGGGGAGAGGGGGAGGGGAGGCTGCATGGAAGATACTGTTGAGAGCACAATTCATAGGAAACGAAGGTTGTGATCCAGACAGGACAATTATTTTCTAGATTTTCTAGACTGCATTGGAAGATTTAGGGACAAAGAAATTAGTCAATTTGTCAATGCCGAATGTTTGCTTGCTGGCATTGGCAGTGGTAGTGTAGAAGTTACAGAGCTGCGTAATAGGAATGGCAGTGAAGTATGGAACTGAAGCCAACCCCATCACCACCCTGCAGAGAGCGACAGGCATTGGGGTGTGCGTTTGGGTCGTCAGGCATAACGGCCACGCCATTTCACGACACCCCACCCTGCAGACATTGACAAGTGTCACGGTGTTCCTTGAGGTCTTTGGCCCTTATGCGCACCCCATTTAATTCGGAAATATGGTGAGATGGGTGCGATATAGGAGAATGGGGTGAAGTTTGGGGCTGAAGAGTCCAAGGCATATCTTGATGCCTCTCACTGACTGCAGGGTGTGGAATGGTATGTGCATCACAGGCAAGAATCCCAAGTCACACCCCTGATGCCTGTCATTCTCTACAGGGTTGGGCGTTATAGTTGGAAACCCTAATACCTCAGGCATTCGTTGCTATTTTCACTCCAAATCTTCAACATGTTTGTTTTGTGACCCCCACCTCATGAACAGGGGGAATATCACTTTGTTAGCCGAAAGCTGCTTATGCACAGTGACTACGGCATTTAGCATCACAAGTGCAAAAACATTCCGAACAGGATGTAAAAAATGACAGCTGTACTGTTCATGGGGAGGTGTAAAAAATGGCAATGTTGCAAATCTATACTAAAAATACTAAAAAAATGTTGAAGTCACGAGCGTACATACAAACTGTGCAACACACACCCGTAATATAATTAGGTTGGGGATTTTTTACAGCATGTTGGTGTGCGAAAGCAATGTTTAGGACAGATTAAAAAAATCACAGTTACACTGTTCATGAGCAGAGGTCTTAAAATGGCTATGTTGAAAATTTGGTGACAAAAATCCATAAAATGACTGTGATATGAGTGAGCATTACGCGGTTTCCACGCACCCTCGTTACTTCATGACTTTGTAATATTTTCAGTCCAGATTTTCACCAGTGACATTTTTCCACACTTCCTTATGAACAGTACAGCTGTCATTTTTCACAACATGGCAGAAGTGTGTTTTCACAGTTTCAGCGCAGAGATGCATGGTTGCTGTGGGAAATCATTGTTCGGCACAGATAAAGAAAAACACAGTGACACTGTTCATGATCGGAGGCACCAAAATGCCTGAGTTGACAATCTGGAGTGAAAATATTGAAAATTCGCGAACTTACAAGCGTGCGTAGGAACTGTACAATGCACTCTCGTAAAACAGTCATTTTTTGGAATTTTTTTCACCAAATTTTCAACATAGCCATTTTAAGACCTTTGCTCATGAACAGTGTCACTGTGATTTTCTTAATTTATCCCGTACATTGATTTTGCACACCTACTGCGCCATTGTGCGCTACATGGGTGGAAACATGTTTTGGGTGAGATGTGAAAAATGACAGCTGTACTACTCATAAGAAGGTGTGGTAAAATGGCAATGTTGAAAATCTGGAGTGAAAATATTGAAAATTCTCGAACTTACGAGCGTGCGTAGAACTGTGCAGCGCACGCTCGTAAAACAGTCATTTTTAGGAATTTGTTCAAATTTTCAACATAGCCATTTTAAGACCTTTGCTCATGAACAGTGTCACTGTGATTTTCTTAATTTATCCCGTACATTGATTTTGCACACCTACTGCGCCATTGTGCGCTACATGGACAGAAACACGTTTTGGGTGAGATTTGAAAAATGACAGCTGTACTACTCATATGAAGGTGTGGTAAAAATGCAATGTTGAAAATCTGGAGTGAAAATATTGAAAATTCGCAAACTTACGAGTGTGCATAGGAACTGTGCATCGCACACTCATAAAACAGTCATTTTTGGGAATTTTTCCATTAAATTTTCAACATAGCCATTTTAACACCTCACCTCATGAACAGTGTCACTGTGATTTTCTTAATTTGTCCAGTACATTGATCTCACACACCGACTGCGCCATTGTGCGCTACATGGGCAGAAACACATTTTGGGTGAGATGTGAAAAATGACAGCTGTACTACTCATAAGAAGGTGTGGTAAAATGGCAATGTTGAAAATCTGGAGTAAAATATTGAAAATTCTGGAACACTACGGTGTGCATAGGAACTCTTGTAACAAATCAAAACAGTCATTTTAGGAATTTGTTCAGCAAATTTTCAACATAGCCAATTTAAGACCTCTGTTCATGAACAGTGTCACTGTGATTTTCTTAATTTGTCCCATACATTGATTTCGCACACCGACTGCGCCATTGTGCGCTACATGGGTGGAAACACATTTTGGGTGAGATTTGAAAAATGACAGCTGTACTACTCATAAGAAGGTGTGGTAAAAAGTCAATGGTGAAAATCTGGAGTGAAAATATTGAAAATTCGCGAACTTACGAGTGTGCGTAGGAACTGTGCAACGCACGCTTGTAAAACAGTCATTTTTTTGGAATTTTGGCATCAGATTTTCAACATGGGGTTTTAGGACCCTTCTCATAGATATGTCACTGTCATGGCATTATTCAGGCCCGAAGGGTGATTTCATGCAGTGACTGTGCAGTGACTGCGAATCACCCTTCGGCCGATAACACCATAACAGTGACATCAATCATGAGAAGGGGTCCCAAAAACCCCATGTTGAAAATTTTGTGCAAAAATTCCCAAAATGCCTGAGATATGCAACAAAGTTGAAACCCCCCATCTAGCCCATTATACAGCTTAACTGCATTTCCTCAGTTCGCGGTCGGCTTTGAAGAGTGCAGATGTGTTCCCGTCCACCGAAGATCATCGCGCCGAGCTCCAGAGGTAAGTATGGGGTGAGGGGGGTGTGTGGGGAGGCTGGGTGCCCAGTGGGTGGTTGAGGGTTATGGGGGGGCGGGGAGACTACGTGGGACCGTTTTCTCTTTACAGGGTTAAAAAAAATGGATGACGTGGGATGTTTGCCACGCTGGGGTGGGCTCCCAGTGTGGCACAAGGACGGTTGGGTGTGTGTGTTCAGCTGACGAGACTGGGCACCCCCATCAGCCTAAGTGATTGCTTGCCACGCTGGGGTGGCCTCAGCGTGGACAAGGACGGTTGGGAGGCGTTTCAGCCGACGGGGATTGGGCAGCCCTCGGCCTATGATTACTTGCCAAGGCTGGGGTGGGCACCCAGCATAGCATTTCAGAAGGGTTTGGGGGAGGCGGGAGGAAAGCAGCACAGCTAATGGGATTGGGCACCCGTCGGCTATACAGTGCGTGCGTGTGGGCGCACGCCTATGTGACTTCTGTCTGTGAGAGCTGCGTAGCGAACAGCCTTATCTTATGTGCTCACTCAGCGTAGCTCCCCCTTTCAACTGTATGCCTGCATTTTGGAGGCGTGTCATAAACAGCTCCAGAATGCATTGACTTAGCAGGCCGAGCCTGCCAACACACTGACTGAATTGGAGGAGGGGTGACACACTCAAATCTCCATGATGACATATGTTTTTTACACATGCGTGCAAGCAATTAGTCAAAGAGTTAGGAAAAATGGCTAATTTTATTCATATATCTACTTGGAATATCAAGAAAAAAAAACAATGTCAGGTATTAAAACATTTGAAATTGCTGAATATAGACATTGCCTATGTTCAAGAGACACATCTACTGGACTTAGAAGCATCCCAACTTCACAAACAGCAATTTGGACTATTTTTTTGTGGCAGAGGGGATGACTAACAGCTGTGGGGTAATGATCCTCATACATAGGTGGATTCCTTTCATAGCAATCAATGTGATTCGAGATCCGAAGGGTAGATATGTTTTTGTCCAAAGCCTCCTTTACAACAAAGAGATAACACTAGGTAGTGTGTATGGACCAAATCAGAATACCCCAGAGTTCTTCTCACAACTTGCCCAGGTCTTACAACCACTCTTTCCAATCCCATTGATTACTGGAGGAGATTTTAACCTAGTATATGATAGATGATGGATAGGTTAGGTCAGCTATGAAAAGGTCTATCTCCCATTCAAAGGGCACTCCAGGAACTGATGGATCAGATGGGAGTATGTGATATTTGGAGGGTATTCTATCCCTCAGACAGGAGTATACCTTTGTCTCATCAGTCCCTTTTGTCCTCCTCAAGGATAGATTACATACTCCAGTCTCAATCTGTAATACCTGGAATCCACGACACTCTGATTCTGTCTGGCCCTCCCTCAGACCATTCCATAGCTTCTTGTAAAATATTGATTCTTTCCCTACCAAAAAGAGGCACTAGATGGAAATGCAATGATTTATTATTAAAGGACCCTTCCTCAACTAAGCTCCTACAGGAACATACTGACAGCTTTTATGGGGATAATTATGACCCCCAAGGCATACCAGATATGTTATGGGGGGCCTTTAAAGCATACATTAGAGGTACTATTATTAGTTTAACCACCCATAGGAAAAAGATTTCCACCTCCCGGATGTCCTACTTACTATCTCGAATCAGGACTCTAAAAAGGGACCTGGTTCCACAGTCACCAGAACCCATAAAACAAGAACTAGTCAAATTAAAAGTGGCATATATGGATCAACTTCAGTAGAAATCTGACTATACTATCTTGAGAACCCAGGCATCACATACTGACCAGGGAGAAAAGGTGGGACATCTCCTGGCATTCAGGGTTAAACAAATGGAGTCTGCATGATATATAGCTTCCATAACTTCTTTATCTGATGGCTCCTTGAAGACCCACCCAGAGGACATTATAAAATATTTTTTTACATATTACAAGGAATTTTATGGCCCTATGCCTACCCCCCCATGATACAACAATTGTGTACCTACCTACAAGAGCCCACTCTTCCCCAACTTACCTTGGAACAGCAAGATAGATTGCTTGCCCCCATTATGAGTAGGGAAGTTTCTGAGGTTATTAGAGACTTACCGAAAAATAAAACCCCAGGGATAGATGAGTACACAGCCCTTTTCTATAAAACATTTACAGCCTAGTTAGTCCCCATGATTCTACCCCTATATCAACAAATCTTAGTGGGAGTAGATATAGACCCCACCCTATTTGAGGCATTGATAGTCTTGATCCCCAAACTGGATAAATCCCCAGATTATGTAGCAAATTACCGTCCTATCTGGTTAATAAACCAAGACATTAAAATCCTAACTAAACTGTTAGCCAACCATCTCAGTGCAGTCTTGGACACCCTCATTGGACTGGAACATGTTGGATTTATGCAGGGTAGATCCTCTTCTGATCACCTAAGAACCCTGTTGCATGTCCTCTCGGTGTCCAGGGATGCACATTTCCCCCCGCCACTTTAATTTCCCTGGATGCCAAGAAGTCTTTCAATAGGGTGCACTGGGAATACTTATTCCATGCTATGGAAGCTTGGTTTCCCATCAGGGTTTATAGAATGGATTAGAGTGCTCTATAAATCCCCTACTGCAAAGATATCAGGAATGGGGTGTATTCAGAAAACTTCACCCTCTACTCTGGAACCAGACAAGGGTGCCCATTGTCCCCGCTAATCTTTAATATTTATCTGGAACCACTAATCCATAACTTGCAAAACTGTCAGACTATCCAGGGCATCCCCATCCATCCCTGTGAGATCAAAGTATCTGCTTATGCAGATGATCTCCTACTTCAAATCTCAAATCCATGTATATCTATACCCCCTATGTTAAACATTATTGAGACCTTTAGCAAGATGTCTAACTACAAATTAAATGTTAATAAAACAATAATATTTCCTCTCAACCATAAACTGTTTAGAACAGATGTAATGTCTTTAGGATTCACTTGGAAACAAGACTTCCTCAAATACCTAGGCATAGAATTATCTAGAAACCCCAGGCAAATAATTAAATTAAATTTGGATTCTCTGGTTTCTACAATTTCTCAAGATTTAGACTGCTGGGCTTCACTTCAATATCTCTGTGGGGTAAAATAAATCTAATCAAGATGAAAGTTTTCCCACAGCTCTTACCCCATTTCTATGCTTAATATCTGGCTCCCAGCTTTGTGGTTCAAGGGATTACAATCCCTATTCACCAAATTTGTCTGGAGTAATAAGTCCCCCAGGATAGCTTATCATGCCCTGGCAGCTCCCAAATACAATGTAGTACTGTGCCTTCCTCATGTGCAACTCTATTATTGGGCCAGTCAGATTAATAAATACCTGAAATGGTTATCTCTAGACAAATTACACTCTGCCCCATCTTGGCTCAAAATTGAACTAACCCTCATGTGTTCACATGGTTTAGACCCCGAGGGCCTCTTTTATACTAAAGAAAGGTTTAACTCAAAGAATGATCAGGTAAGTGTCAGGAAAAGTGTTGCACCTGATAAGATTATGGATAGTAAGCTAAAGAAGGTAAACATTGCTGATGTTGAAGAAAGGAAAGATAGGTTGATCAAGAAGGGAGATATGTTACCAACGGTATTCTTAAAAGGTGTTCCAAAGGGAAGAAATGAGAATGCTTATACTCTGAAGTTAACAATCTATAACTTAGTAAAAGGTATTATGGGTTTTAAATTTGGTTGGCAGGATATGGTATCTGTTTACACGTATAAATCTAGTTCTTTTAAAGGATGGATCTGCTTAGTGTTAAAAAAAGCAGATTCAAGGTTTGATTTGCTGAAAGAAAAAAGAGAATTTCAGGGTTTGGGAATAGTATTGGATGCCACAATTAGAGATGAGACGTTGCCTATAGTTTCAAAAGAGAAAAGGAATATGCAAAATTGGATACAAAGTGAAGCAATGGAAAACAATAGGACTGTAAATCAAGTAAACAAGCAAGAATTACAGCATATATGAAACCAACAGAAACTGAAATTAGTTTGGAGGGTGACTTGGAAGTTTCAATTTATATCTGAGGAAGGAAGAAACAAGGGAATATAATTAACAACAGTGTGATAATGGAAATTTGAATCTATCACTAGTGTTGAAGAGTTTTCAAATGTAGAGAATGTAACCACACTAAGTGATTTTAGGGCAGGTACACGTTCTCTAGATGATTGGAACAATTGACTTGGTAATTCAGGGATGGAAAGCTACCCATCCATGTTAACATGGAATGTGGCAGGTTTAAGATCTAAAATAGAGGATAGATGTGTTCTGGATTGGTTAAGAAAATTCCCAATTTTAAAATGCCAGGAAACTTGGATGGGTAGACTGGATGATGAGTATTTAATTGAAGGTTATAATAGGTGGCATATTTCGGCTATTCGGCAAAGTAAATTTGGAAGGAGTAAGGATGGACTGGCTATTTTAATTGATAATTCTCTTGTTATAGGTTGTATCGAATTGAGTTTGTACAATAATTTTTTATGTATACAATATTGAAAGTTGAAACTAAATGTATTGCACTGTTTAATATTTATAGTCCCCCTCAAATAAAGCAGATCGATTACGGGAGTATTCGTGAGATTTTGGAGGGTGATATTGACTCTGCCCGAGTTCAATATCCAGGTATTGAATTTATTTTAGTGGGGGACCTCAATGCACGTACAGGTAATTTGACTGAAGAAAAAATAAATGACTGGGGTATAGATGAGGTTTTTAATATTCAAATTAGACAATCTAAGGATAAAAAGGTCACAGGAAATAGCAGGCTTTTGATGCAGTTTTTAGGGAGAAATAAGTTGAGATTATTAAATGGTCATTCTAGGAATGACTGGGAGGGGGAAATAACTTTTCCATCAGTTAATGGGGGTAGTGTAATAGACTACTTTATGACAGATGCTTCTTTATATCCAATTGCAGATTTTCTCAAAGTCCATAGAGTTTGGGATAGCAATCATTTTCCATTAGAATGTAAAACTAAGATAGTTTGTGCAAAGTTCAATAGAAATAAGAAAAGTGTGATGGAAATAAATCATACTATGTGTACAATGTATAGTAAAAGAATTGTATGGAATGAGTTTACTATATCAACAATAAATAGAATTATAGATTGCAATCAGTGTCTGAAAACTTTAGTGGAATGGGGGGGATGATAATAATCTGGAGAATGAGTCAAATTGCCATAATGTGATAAGAATTTTTGACCACTTTATGGAAAACTGTAGTGAGCAATTATGTAAGGTAAAGCACCCAATGTATAACAATAATGGAGGAACAGATAAACCCTGGTTTGATAAGGATTGCAGGAAAGTGAAAAAAAGAAATCCGAAAGTTGGGAAATTAAGGCTGAAATTAACTACCCCCACAGTTTTGTGTGCCATGAAAAATTTGGAAAGAGGATACAAGAAATTATTAGTCTCTAAAGAAAGATTATACAAACAAGAATTATGGTCACATTTACAACAGTCTATATGGAGGAAGGATGGAAAATTATTTTGGACTCTTGTCACATATGGCTGTGATGAGAAAAATGTGAGATATAATCTATATGGTCTAATTCCAGGAAGTATGTGGGTTCAATATTTTGAAAACATTTATAATAGTAATTTGAAAGTAGAGCATGTGGCAGTTTGTGACCATTCTATGGAAAATAAGTTAAGCTGTCCTTATGTATTTACAGTGGCTGAGGTTAGGTCAGCCATTTTAAATAAAAAAAATAAAGCTGCTGGGCATGACAGTTTATCAGCTGAGATTTTCCTTTACAGTCCTGAAGATTGGGCAAAACTTTTGGTACTAATTTTTAAAACAGTAAGTCAATGTCTGTTATTACCCCATGACTGGAGTCAAGGTATAATTATTCCACTATTAAAGTCAGGTGATAAACAAGACTCTAAGAATTATAGACAGTTACAATGCTTCCAATAGTACACAACATTTATACTAGATTAATTTTAGATAGATTAAATATTTGGGTGGGGGGAAATAAATTAATCTCCAAATGACAATGTGGATTTAAAAAACAATGTGGTACTCTAGATTTAATTGTCATGTTGAACTATATTATAGACATTTATGTAGAAGTAAAGAAAACTCCAATGCATGTATGTTTTATTGATATAAAAGCAGCCTTTGATTCAGTTAATAGGGGCATACTATGGGAAATTCTGAGGAAATTGAATATGGATCCACATCTGCTGGGTATTTTTGAAATGTTACATCATAATACTACAGCAAGGGTATATTATACCAGGGAAGGAGCTCTAACTGACCAGATAAATATTACAAAAGGTGTAAAACAAGGATGTTTGTTGGCACCAACTCTGTTTAATTTATACATCGAAACTTTGATGAGTAAATTAAAGGATATTGATACCTTTGCACCCAAAGTTAACAATGAAGAAATAAAATTGTTATTGTATGCAGATGCTGTTATACTTTTATCTAGAACTCCATTAGGTTTGAAAAGAGGTATCAATATTATAATGCCAATGTTAAAAGAGTTGGATTTAGAAATGAATGTAGGGATGACTAAGATGATGTTATTGGGTGGAAAAAATGATAAGAGATAATCTTGGAATATAAACAGTGTTAACCTTGATGTAGTAGAGTCATATAAATACCTTGGGGTTATATTCAATAGAAATCATTCTTGGTTTGCTCATGTGAGGGAAATTAAAAACAAATCTTATAAAACTAGAAATGTTATTCTGGCATTTGCAAATAAGTTCGGAGGAAATAGTTTTAAATCACTAAAAACAACATTTGAGGCCAAAACAATTTGTCAATTTCTGTGTGGCGGGGAAATTTGGAGGATTTATCTTGATAAATATGATAATATTGAGGCAGCACAGAATAGATTTCTTAAACTTATATTGACTCTGCTGAGGGATTGTCCCTCCACTTTTCTGTGGCCAGAATCTGGTCTGTTCCTATTAAATGTAAGGTTATTAATAAGGACAGTAAGATCCAAGGTATGAATGAAGATAGGTTACCAAAACTGTGCTGGAAAGATTTTTCTAATCATTTACAAACACATAATGTGAAAAATACCTGGTTTTCAAGATCGAATGAAAAATTGAAATGTGTAGGGTTAGAGGTGCTAGTATCTTTAGCTGCAGATTGTAATGTTGTACAATATACTGAGGGCCAGATACTCAAAGCATTGCCCCAGGTCGAGATTAGCACTGCCCAGTGTGCAAACTTAGCCCAGAGCCAAATGCAAGATATATTCAAAAGGAATAGCCCTGTGCAAAACCAGCTGAATATAGCAAGCAAAGGAAGCCAGGTAAACAGGGCCAGGAGTGCAGGGCAAAAACAGCCCTGGAATAAGACAGCACTGAATATAGCAAATACAACAGTACTGTTATAGCACCCAGGCAGGTCATGCAAACACACAATGGAACACAGTGTAGAGTTGAGATAGCCTGACCCTGGGACATGCAATGAAATATAGGCTGGAATGAGGTCTCAGGAGCAGAGTGCAGTGCACATCCCAGATGATGACACATGCATAGGAATGGCAAGCAACAACCTGGACCCATGTGGGGAACCCAAGGAACAGCACAAACCAAGTGAAACCCCAGCACCCAAGAACGACACAGGACACAGTAGAATGTGTTAAATGAAATGTATAGTAAACAAGCAAAATAAAAGGTAAAGGGACCAGAACAGTGATGAAAAGCAATAGTAAATGAAAGTCAAACCCAAACGCAGAACAACAAATTCCCCAACCAGCACTGGCCAACCCACCCCATACCAAAGAAAGACAACGCTACACAACCCACTATGTGACATGCTATGCCCACCAACACACAACCCAATCAACAAGAAGTCCACCACAGAAACATCAACATGCAAACATATAATAAGCACACCCAAGCCTGCAATGTCAAACATATTTACAACTATTTACAATGTACACCAAGGCACAGGGGAAGGGTGCAAAGGGGAGGAGGATGGACACAGAACCAATGGAACTGGGGCCAGGGGAAAAATACAATGTCAGTAAGGGGGGGAGCCAACACAAAATGGGTAGAAGGGCATGGCTAACTGCCTGCTGGATCTGAGAGCCGAGCCTTCAACACAGCTGCCACCCTCCTGGTCTCAGTGATCAAGATGGCCTGCTGCTCGATGACAGTCCTCTGTTGGCAGATGATGTGGTGCAGCAGGTCCTCCATCCCCTCCGTCTCCTCTAGTCTGGTCACCCACAGTGATGACTGGAATGGACCTACAGGAGGAAGGAAGAGACCGTGAGGATGGGACACTGGCCATGGGGCATACTGCAGCCACAGGTGGCCATACAGGGATGGACAGCATGTCCCGATGGACATTCCCAAATGAAGGTGAGTACTACACCAACAGGCCAACCCAGAAAGTGTCCACACAGCAGGCCTGGGTGACACAAGCACCAACCCTGAACACAACAGGCATGATGACAACATGCCTGACAGCACCATGGCACAGGTGACACTGCCCACCCCAGCACAGCACACAGTGAGACAGGGCAGATACACAGCTGCTCCCCCAGAGAGCTGTGTGCAAGGGCTACGCCACAACATGCACAAGGGCACCCACATGTCTGGACATGCTTCCCAATGACAGATGACAATGTACTGGAATGCAGAGCACAGCAGCAACAACAAAAGGTGTGCCGGAGCAGCACCATACAGTGACAGTGGCCAGCCATTGATCAACCCAGGCCAGAGATTAACAGGCAAACAGGATGCAGACATTGGCAGGGATGGGCCAACACATGCCACCAAGCAAGGGCCCTGGAAGCATACTTCTCAACTGTACCACATTACGAGGAACGTTCCTCATTTTACATCACAAAAGCTGCCTGTTCCACTCTGTAAGGACTTGTTCCACATTCAGAATCAACATGTTAAAGCAACATTCCATAGTAAATGATGCAGAAAATATATTATTAAAGTAATAAGAGACTATCTGAACATAAATGCAACATTTTAACAGTGTCTTGAGCTATCTAGGTAAATATTTGACTAAGTGTTCCACATTTAGCCAATTTGTTCCACATTATGACAGGCAATGTTCCACAGTTGGGGGGGAAAAATGTTGAGAGGTATGCCTGGATGGCATGGGGCATGGTGTCCTGCAGCCACAACAGGCACATGGGCGGCGCTATGCAGCCCCTGTCCAGTGAAGCCCAAGAACAGCAAGGTAATGGCAGCTGTGCACATGTGGATGAACTGTGGGGGGCCAGAGGGATGGAGCACACTGCACCACACAGGTGGGCATGGTAACCAACAGCATGTGTGCCCTACTGCACCCCCATCACCACAGCCCCCACCACCATCTGGCACCCTCACAGCAATGCAAGCAGACAGTGGCCCACAGCCCCCCCAGGTCACAGTGATCAGACAGTCATCACCCAGCTGTAGTGTGCAACACAGGTGCGCAGCACAGCACAGTGCCACAATGCCACTGGCCCACTGCCTGTTGCAGCCATGCCACCAGACCAATCACTGGTAGAACACAGAATGAGATACACAGCACAGTGAAACAGCACAGAGCAACAAGACAGGTGCTCATGCAACAGGCCCATGTTCTCAGGGCTGCTCTCCTGTGCCCTCTGCATCATGGTCGGCACCCTCAGGCTGCCTCTTTGCCTCTCCTGGGTCACATCCCAGCCCCCCTTCTCCAGCCTGGGCTGCTCAATCCACTCTACAGAGGACAGGTGAAACATTGGCATTAGTGCATGACACAGCATACACTGTGTGCAGCACAGCAAGATGCACATGCAACAAACAGGGACACCCAGGGTCAGTGGCTGAACATGGAGGACACCCACACAGAGGGCGGCATGGCCCATGGAGCATTCATCAGGCACACATGACATGTCAACAAGATGGCGCAGTGGTGCGACAGTGCCAGTCACAGCTGTCCTGTGACAGCCCACACACCTGTGTGTGTAGGCCACCGGTCTCCCAGGAACAGGACCCCTGTACCATGGTGCCATAGGCCACAGGCCGGTGCTGCACCAGAACTTGCCACCGACCATGTCCCAACCTGCCACCCACACCTGTGCCACCCCCATGGCCTCAGCATGCACTGTGCCCCCACTGTGCATGCCACTACACACTCTGTACCGTGAAGCCCCCCACGGGGCCAACATGTGTGTCCCTGGCCAATGCCACATGCACCCAGGCACCATGAAGAGTGGCACACCAATGTGCACACACAGACACACATGCACAGGCACACATGCAGTCTGACAGGCACATGACAGCGGTGGTCAACATGCAACACCACGTACCTGGCACAGGCACAGTGCCTTCACTCGCCATGTGCTTGTAGCGCTCAAGCTGCTGACACTGCCGCCATCGCAGGTCGGTGTATCTGTGCCTACACTTCTCCGCATCATGAGAGATGCCCATGTGGGCACACAGCTTCCAGGCAACAGAGGCCAACACCTGCATGCATGGGAGGTTGCCTTCCATGACCTCCCCAAAGAGCCGCCAGTGCCTCTGCTGTACAAGCTCCACCAGGTTGGCTGTCTCCACCTCCCCCCCAATGCCTGTCCTTGTGCACCACCGCCCTTTGCCACCTATCCCCTGATGTTTCAAAAGTAGCACAAAATGCCAGCCACCTCAACCACTGCATTACCAGTAGCACACTCTGCTCCCACAATCAATGTGCCATAGTGCCACGCTATCACGTGATGTAGTGCGGTGCTACCTGGAAGCAGCCCCATCGCACATGCATGGCCCTCAGATGACCCTGGGCCACAATGCCAAGCATTCATGGTGTGCCATGCTGTGTGGGCTAGTGCAGCACTATACCAAGCTATACCTAGACACTAGCGTGGACCTGGGGCCTCATGGGCATGCGTGTTGGTTGCGCTATGCCACATAGTGCTGTGATATCTGGACAGCATGGTGCTGGCCTCCCCATTGCCCGATGCTGACATTTGCATAGCACTAAGCTGTTGGCCCGGCGCTAATCAGGCCCATGTTCAACCGGCATATGCAAATGAGGGTACTTGTGCATTCATGGTGCAAACACTGTGATTAGCATATCATTATCTGATGATTTGCATGCATAACAAGCTGGATTGCCTGCCTGGGCTATAAAAGGCAAGCAGTGCTCCTCTGGTGTTGTGTTGTGAGAATGCAGCATACAGCAGAGGCTGCAGATGAACATACACACCAGAAGGAGATATGCCACAGGAGGCAGAGCAGTCAGAGGTAGGTATGTCTATCCACTAGAGAAGTGTTGGAATGTCATTGGTGCAACACAGGGTAGGGTCATATGCACTCCGTACCTGCAGTCCACAGCTGTACTGGCCAGAGACAGTTCCACCTACTGTAGGACCACTGGCAAGCATGGTGCTGTGTCATGGTGCACATAGCCATGTGGCCTGCAGACTATGCTGTGCGCCATGCCCATGCTCCTGTGTCATACTGCACCATGCAGTACTGCCTGCACACTGTGGCTGTATGCGGCATACATGCACATGCTGGCTAGTGCCACATTCATGCATCTGTGCCATTATAAAGGGTGTCATGCACCTGCTGTGGCACATTTGCAATGCACTACAGGCCTGCCATAGCTGGTGACACATGTTCCTATCCATCTCTCCCATAGGTAGTGCAGCACGGCCCAACTACATACAGGCCCATCGCTTTTCTAAGGATGACTTGATGACCATGGTGCATGGTGTAAAGAAGAGGAAGCAGGTACTGCAGCAGCACAAGACAATGGATGCAGTGGTACACCAGGCATGGGATGAGGTGATGGCATGGGTGAATGCAGTTGGTGGATGTGGTAGGATGATGGATGCAGTGTGCAAGTGCTGGAGTGACATGCTGCATTGGGCAAAGGAGGAGGAGGAGGCATAGTGGCTCCTCGATAGGATGCATACTGGTGGTGGCCCACAATCCATGCAACAGTGGGAGAAGGATGCACTCATGGCCGTGGTGGCATCCACACTCTGCCCGGTGGCCATTGCTGGTGTACCAGGTGGTGGGTGTGAGACACCTCTCACACCACCCAGGACAGGTCTGTATCTGCATGTGTGTACCCTGCATGGTGTGACGGCAGAGGTGCAGGGTGTTAGTGTTGGCACCATGCCTGGGGTGCACTATGGGGCTGCACTGCTGTGCACATTATGCACGTTGGATGAGTATGCATATGTACAGTGCATGGCAGGGCTTTCTCCACAGCTGCCTACCTTGGGCTTGTGCATTGTGGGTTGGATGGGTGCATGCAGCCACAGGCTGTGGGGTGTGTGTGTCTGCAGTGGGTGGCATGTGTCCTAGAGTGTGCATGTTCAGGTGTTGGTGGTGGTGGGGCACACTGTGCATGTACAGGTGGCTGACCCTGTCCCATTTTCCTCCACAGTGATGTGTGCAGGGCCTGCAGCACACCAGAACCAGGCCAGGATAGTGGCCCCAGGACCGGTGGCAGAGGGGGAGGAGGAGGAGAACATGCCGTCGACATCTAGTCTGGGTGTCGGACAAGGACTCCCGATGGAGCACCATTTGTAGCACTCACATGGACAGGGGTTACAGCTGACAGGGGGAGCACAGTGCAGGTGGTGAACTGGACTTCAGTGCCGTTCTGGAGGATGCCCAGGTGGAGGATCTGGGTGGTGGGCAGGTGATCCTGCTGACAGTGACCAGCGACATAGAGACGGATGTGTTGGGGGGTTACCTCCTGCCCGTGGAAGGGCCTGTGGAGGGGGTACAGGGGTGGGGCTGGGCACAGACCATGTCACATGTACCAGTGGGGTTGTTGGCCTTGCTGGCATGGGTGTACCCATGCAGCCGGTGGTTGGCCGTGTGGTGGATGTGTCTGCCCCACTGGACACGTGGTGTCCCCCAAGAGTTGGGGGGCAGGGCCCTCAGGGATCTCAGCACACCACCAATGGCCTGCAGTGGCTGGACATGCCACCTGTGCACCAGCATCCCAACCCTGGTGAGCTGCAGGCCCTAGTGCCAGATGCCATAGAAGGGGCTGCGCCCCTGGAGCAGGATGCCTTGGGGGCCCACCACTGCTCCAGGCTGCAGTCACATCCCAGCAGGAGGCTCAGATGGACCTGCCTAGGCTGCGCAGGGAGCTCAGGTATGAGATCTCACAGATGCAGGAGTCCCAGTCCCTGGGCTTTGCTCATACAGAACAGCAAGCCGGGACAGGTTGGGCCACATGGTTGCTGCAGTGGACCGTGCCTTTGCTGGGCTCATGGCCGCAGTGGTCGACCTCAACACTGTGCTGCATGGGGTGCATGGGGGTCATCTGGCTGTGCAGGGGGAGTCAGGGTGTCCATGGCACAGGTGCCCACAGGCAGGCCACCCATGGCTGCAGGTCTGCCACTGGCTCCAGCACCACTGCATCGTGCTCATCTGTGGGCAGCCATCCAGCTCTGCTGGTCAGCGGGGATGCAGGTGATCTGCTCTGCTTGCCTAACCATGGTCCTCCCCTGCTGTGTCCTCAGCCCAGAAAACCCCTGGTTCTGTGGGCCGCACCCATGGTGTGCACCGTGTGCACGGTGGTTGTCAGCAGTGATGGGCATGGCAGACTTGCACCTGTGCATGGTTGTCACCCCCGTGTGCACACTGGTACACTCACACCCCTGTATGCACATGCACACACACTGATACACATGCTCCTGTACTCCATCACATGCACAGTCTTACTTGTACGGCCATGGTAGCCCACCTTCACACATCGAGCATCACCCATTCCACAGTACCATGGCTGTGTGTGCACTTCCTGTGTGCCCTGCACACCCCACACATCTCAGCACTCTCACACATGCGTCCAATGCCACTTTGTTGTGCTCCTGCTGTGATTGTTGTCGTAACCGTTGTGGTTGTCTGTACACATTAAACTGTTCACTATTGTACTGTTTCATGTTGCTGTGCAGTCTGTACTCACCCTCTAGCCTGTGTCAGTGTCCTGATGATGTCAGCCCTGTGTTCTATGGCCCTGCAGGCCATGCGACGATCCCTCCTCTCGAGTTGATCCACTATCCCCCTGACTGCTGGCTCTGAATCACTGTCAGCATGTTCCTGAGGTTCAGGTGCATGTATCCCATGGGTCATCACCATGTTGTGCAGCATACAACAGGCTAGAAAGATACGACATACCTTCTGAGGCCTATACTGTAGGTCACCGCCTGATGTGTCTAGGCATCAGAAGCACATCTTAAGTATACCAAACACCCTCTCTATGATGTTCCTGGTGCTGGTGTGTGCCTCGTTGTACCGCTCTTCAGCTAGTATGGCCAGTCAGGGTACCGGTGTCAGCAGATGTGCACCTGTTATTGTTGTACATCTGTCTGTAGTCTCACTCTGGAAGAGTACATTATGGGGGGGGTGAGATACTGACAACAACAAAAATGGAAAGGGACCTGGGGGTAGTTATAGCAGATGATCTAAAGGTGGGAAAGCAATGTAAGAAGGCAGTAAGGCGGGCTGGGGGGATACTGAGATGTATAGGTAGAGGCATCACCAGTAGAAAACAGGAAGTTGTTATCTCGCTGTACAAACAGTTAATGAGACCCTATCTAGAACACACTGCATGCAATTCTGAAGACCCCATCTCCTCAAAGACATAGACAGAGTGGAGACTGTCTAGAGAAGAGCAACCAAAATGGTGCAGGGTCTGCACCAGCAGACATACGAAGAGAGACTAAAGGAGCTTAATATGCATACCCTCAAGGAAAGAAGGGAAAGGGGGGACATGATAGAACCTTTCAAGTACCTCAAGGGAATCAACAAAGTCCAAGAGGGTAGCATCAGCACCTTTCAGAAAAATACATGTGAAAGAATAAGGGGACAAAATTTCAAGATAGAGGGGGTCGGCTCAGAAGTAATGTGAGGAAGTATTTTTTCATGGAGAGGGTTGTGGATGCATGGAACAGCCTTCCTGAGGAGGTTGTGGAGTCAAAAACAGTGGGGAAATTCGAGAGTGCAGGGGGCAGATATTAGATAGATAGACAGATAGACAGATAGATAGATAGATAGATAGATAGATAGATAGATAGATAGATAGATAGATAGATAGATAGATAGATATTTTATTTATAGATCACCCAATTCCAGGGACTCTGGGTGCTGTACAATACAATTCAAGAAAATTAGATACACGTAGCAGCAATTCAACATAGACATTAACATTCTAGCCATCCCTAAGATATCCAGGAAGGGAGTCCCACAGAGTGGGCACCGCCACTGAAAATGCCCTATCTCCAGAATGCTGCAGTCTCACTCTGGGAACTCCAAGGAGGCCACCCCTGCAGAACGGAGAGCCCAGAGTGGAAAGTAAGTGGCAAGAAGATCTTGCAGATAGACAGGTTCCCCTTCATGTAGGGTCTTGTAGGTCAGGAGCCCTGCCTTGAAGACAGTCCTTCATCAGACTGGCAGCCAGTACAGTCCACGGAGGACAGGGGTGATATGATTACCACATCTTACCCAAGTCAGTAATCTTGCTGCAGCATTTTGCACCAGCTGCAGCCTTCGGAGGTTGCCTCCAGATTACCCTAGGTGCAGGGCATTGCAATGGTCCAGCCTGGAAATGACAAACACAGGTACCAGTGTGGTCAGATCCTCACCAGGATCAAGACTCAGATTCGAGCAATGTCCCTAAGATGGTAAACTCCACTCCTAATTATGGCTGACATCTGAGCATCAAGTGTCAAACCATCATCTAGGACCATGCCCATATCCTTCACCTGACTAGATGGAGTTAGGGAACACCCTCAACATAAGGCCAGGGGGTAACCCCTCATAACACCCTCCAACACTATAATCTGGGTCCACAACAAGTACCCTTGTCTTGTCTGGGTTAAGTTTAAGCCAGTTTTGAGTCCTGCAAGACTGGATCTCATTGAGACAGCTGTTAAATACAGATACTAACACCTGTGTATGGGGCGCACAGGACAGGTACAGCTGGGTGTCATCTGCATAGCAGTGAAAACCCAGCCCATACTGCCTGATAATGTCCCCTAGTGGCAACATGTACACCGTGAACAACAAGGGCAACAAGACCGAACCTTGTGGTACCACACAGCACAGATGCTTCGGGTTAGATGAAGCTAACCCCATCATTACCCTCTGCACTCTGCCTGTTAGGTATGACCTGAAACAGTTGATGACATTACTGGACAGGCCACACCTAAACTGCAGGCAATCAAGTAGCACCTCATGGTCCATGGTGTCAAACGCTGCAGAGAGATCCAGGAGGACCAAGATGGTTCTATCTGTCCTGTCCCTTGTCATCAGGAAGTCATTAAGCACCCTCACCAGGGTGTTCTCTGTACTATGCCTCGTATGAAACCCCAGCTGGAAAGGCTTATAGATGGAGGAAGAAGCAAGATGCCTCTCAAGCTGCATGGCCACCACTTTTTCATTAACCTTCCTTAAAAATGGGAGGTTTGAAACTGGCTTGTAAATGCTGAGGCAGTCCAGGTCCAGGGAGGGTTTCTTCATTAGGGGTCTAACCAAGGCTTCTTTCAAGACCATTGGGAAAACCCTACTCCTCAAGGACCTCCAGACAATCCCAACAATCACAGGCCAACCAGGTCTAAACATTCAACCAAAAGTTGAGTCGGACCTGTGTCCAGATTACACTGGGTTGGACGCAGCTTCAGAATTATCTTCGCCATGTCCTCCACCCCAACCAGCTCAAACTCACCCCAGACAGAAGGAGTGTCTTGACACATCTTAGGTTGGACCATGCATCCCCTTTGAGATGTACTTGAGGAGATCTCAACCCCAAGAGCGGACACTTATCAGCAAAGAATACAGACAGCTCCTCACATCTCATGCTTGACCCTGCTCCCCAACACAGAGACAGGCAAGATGTAATAGCCTGTCCACTGTGTGGAAGAGAAGAGCTGGTATGTTCCTCACCACAGCAATTTCCCTGGACAGATAACCTGCCTTTTTGCAGGAGATTGCCCCCTGATAGTTGGTATAATGTAACCTATGGGCCAATCTGTCCTCCAGCAGGACAGATCTCACCAACACCTCTCTAACCTCTGTCCCTTAGCCTTTAAACTCCAGAGATCCTCATCAAACCAAGGTGGTCTCTGGAGAGTAGACAAGGGATGGACATGAATGGGTGTAATGGAACTGAAGGGCGCAGTGACTGCCCCATTCTAGGCCATCACTGCTTCCTCCACTCCAATCGCACAAGCCACCTCAACACTCAATAGGTCCAATGCCACCAATCATCCTATTGAGGACACTCCTCTTAATGGGCAACATCGGACCATCTCCACAGGGGCAGGACCATCTGGGAGGTATCACCAAGGGTGAACCTCAAGGTACTGTGATCTGACCACACTACAGGATCAACACTAAGGTCAGCCACCTCTAAACCTAATGAAAATACAAATCCAATGTGTGGCCACCCGAGTGCATTGCTGTTTTTACATTTTGTGACAGGCCCAGGGCCCCCATGCTTTCTAAAAGATCACTCCCAAAATACGAGAGCCCACCATTGACCCAGGCATTGAAGTCCCCCAGAATTAACCACCTAGGGGACTGCTGCATCAGGACAGTGATGAGCTCCTCAACCTCAGCAACAAAATCCCCATGTAACCCAGGGGGGCGATAAAGCACAAGGACCCCGAAACCTGCCCCTACACCCCCTCGGGCAGCCACACACTCAAAAGTGTGTATGACCTACAAGTAGCTTCATGAGGTTCAGGCTGGTTTTAAAACAAATAACTACCCCCCTCCCCCCTGTGATCCCCTCTCAGGTTGTGTATCATGGAGTACCCAGCAAGAACTGCTGCCTCCAAAATGGAGGCAGCATTTTCATTCAACCAAGTCTCCATGATGTAAGCCAGGTCAGCTGAGGATATCAAGTCAACCATTATGGCAGTCTTTTACTTTATCTACCTAGTGTTGCACAACACAACCTAAGTACGATGAGGTGAGGTGAGGTAGCTGAATCCACTAACTGCCTACAGTCTCTTGTGGAACCGTTGGGTGTGGGAACAAAACAAGGCAACCACCTCTCCAGTTCCCATTTCACCCCAGGGTGTCTCCTTGGCCTCACCATCCAAATCCCAGACACCCTGACAGCCACTCAGGAACCACCACTGCTGCCAACCCCACCTCCAAGCTATTCCCAAGGCTCTACACCTTCTGGAAGTTCAGGAAGCTCAAAGGGACGAAGGCCACCGAGGTGGTCCACCAAGTAGCTGTGCCTTAGAATTCCCTGCCCCAGACACATTTCACACAAATAATAAAAATAACCCCTTTAACTAATTTAACAATTTTAAAACCACATCCTCACCACAAAAAAAATGAAATTAATTAACAAATCTTGCTGCACTTCAGATGGAAAGATTATCAGCTACGTAAAATCCCTTTTCCCTTGTCCATGTCCAAAAGTTCCCCTTGAACCAAGCACTCCCACTGCCCAGATCATATAGTTTTTTCTTTTAATTGGTTTGACTCACGGCCCTCTCACTTCCAGTCCAGTCAATCTAAAGCCTTATCAAAGAAGAGACAGTTGGAAATTTCAGTTATAATGATTTCTTTCACGGATACCATTGGCACACTCACTGCCAGTTCTCACTGGCAATTCTATTGGGAGGTAGGAGGAAGTAGGCTGTTGGCTTGCTAGGATCTGCAGCTTATCCATTAGGTAGGGAAATTAGAAGACTAGCTGGGCCAAGCAATCCTTATCTGCCATCAAATTCTCTGTTTCTGTTTCTATATTCTATATTTTTAACCCAAATTTTCAACATAGCCATTTCTTTACAGTATCTCATGAATGTGATCTAAAGACATAATTATTAGTGACACGTTGGATACCTTTAAAAAAGGCTGGATAGGTTTATGGAGAATCAAAAATTCTTCTTCCACCACTGAGGTGGTGGCGAGTTCGTTAAAGGGCTTTGGCTCACTGAACTCATACCCAGTCTATGAATCTATAGTAACAGCAGTCATTTTTCAACTCCTGCCCAAAATGTGTTTTTGCATCCCAAAAGTTGATTTTGCAGTCCCTGCATAAAATCACCTTTCAGACAGGATCTGAACATTTGATCTACCCTTTAGGCACTTAGTACAAGAACCCACTAGGGACATGGTGATTCTGGATCTAGTACTGACCAATGGAGACAGAATCACAGAGGTCCAAGTGGAAGGTCACCTGGTGTCCAGTGACCACCACTGTGGTTTCATATGGATGCAGGTTTGCAGTCAAGCCACACAAAGGTGAGGGTCTTGGATTTCAGGAGGGCAGACTTTGCTAGGATGGGGATATGTATCAAAGATGTCCTGGTAAGGAGAGATGTGAGGAGGGGTTGAGAAGCAGTGGGCACACCAAAAGGAGCCATACTGGAGGTAACAGACTAGTGCATTAAGCGGAGAAACAAAGACAAGAGAAGGAAGAAATCTATATGTTTCTCAAAAGACATAGGGGAGAAAGTGAAGGCCAAAAGATCAGTTTTCAGAAAATGTAAGGGGACTCAGAAGGAAGAGAATAGGGTGGTGTATCTAAATTGCCTGAAGGAAGTAGGAAAAGCTGCTAGTAGCACAAAGACACAAACATGGGAAAGATTGACACTAACAGTGAAGGAATGGGATAATCCATTCTAGTAAAAGAATGAAGTCTGGGGGAGCAGCAGGAAGGATCAAAGGTGATAAAGGGGAGGTTGTGGAGGGAGACCTGGAAAAGGCATCAATACTGAATGAATACTTCTGTTCAGTATTCACTGAATAAGGGGAGGGACAGTGACCACAACTGAGCATCAGAAACAAAAGGGAGAGGGAGGTGAACATCAGTCCATTTACGGCAAAGAGAGTCCTAAATGAGCTCATAAAACTAAAGATGGTCAAGGCAATGAGACCAGATGGCATACATCCCAGGATAGTGAAGAAACTATGGCAGGAGCTAGCTGCGCAACTGGTGGCATAGAGTCATAATGTCACCAACAATAATAATGCAGCAATCAATGTCACAAGCAAAATGTTGTGCATTGAAATAAGGTCAGGAAAAGCACACATCCATTGAAAACAATGGGACTTCTTTGTTTTCTCTATGCCCCTCGCACCTCCTGACATGAGGAGCTTCACCCCACCATACCCTCAGAGTAAATATATTCATCTTCAAGGGGGGTGTGGACTCTGGGGATGGGAAGAAACTTAGAAGGGGGGGATTTTTTATAAAATAAAAAAGTAGCACCACCAGGAGACCTGGGGGGAACTGAACCATGGACCCAGACCTTTAACATTGCCATGTGTTGGTGCCTCAGCCACCCCACCACAGGGGCAGCTAGTCCATGCACCACACCACATGGCAACTTAATCCTTTCAATGTTTAAGAACACAGTGGGAGAGGTAGCAGTAATTCCCCACCGCTATTATACCCCTGTCACTCTAAATGCTTTCACACTTTACACAGTGTGGTTCTTATTGCACTATTCTTTTAGTGCTATATTGACCCCATGCTCAACTGGCAACCATGTTCTGTGAGTCACTCAAAACAGGAGTAGTACCAGAGGACAGGAGAAGTGCTCACATAGTCCCTCTTCACAAAAATGGGAGCAGAGAGGAAGTACCAGGGAAGCACAGAGGAAGGTATGGATTCTGCAGCAGCAAGTCTCTGAGTGGTTACCAGGAGAATGGCAGCCAAACTAGCAGCAGCAGAAGTCCAGTCTGAGATTGTAAAGCCAGCACACATTATGGGAAAAGAACAGGCAGTTGCAGAACCTGAAAGCCTGATGGACTTTTTCAAATGGTGGGCTATACAACAAAAGGATGCTGAGAAGCAGAGAGAAAAAGAAATTAAACGGTTAAAAGCGTTGAGGAGAAAAGAGATGCTGCAACAGGAGTAGCAGATGAGAGAAGAGATGCAGTGACAGGAGCAGTGATGGATGGGTGCCTTAGAAGCTGTCAAAGGCAAAGGATCCAGCACAGATCCAGAGGAGCAACAAAATGCAAGCAACTTAAAGGCCATTAAACTTACTAAGTTGTGTCCCTTAGATGATATTGAGGCATACCTGTCAACCTTTGAAAGGGTTGCCACAGCCTGCCTGTGGTCAAAACAGCAATGGACAATCAGACTGGTACCCTACCTGACAGGGAAAGCCAAGTTTGCCTACAGCAGTATGAACCTTGCATTGTCAGAAAACTATGACCTGGTGAAAAGCAAAATCCTGAAATGGTAAGACATCTCCAGAGAGACCTACAGGCAGATATTTCGATCTCTGAGGTACAACTCAGTTCACAATCCTTGAGAAGTCTTCACCCGACTCAGAGAACTCCTGATGAAGTGGATTCAACCAGAAAGCAAAATAGTCCCACAGATCATCGACACATTTGCCATAGAACAATTCATAAACATCTTGCCCACAGATGTGCAGCTGTGGGTAAAGGAACCAGAGAATGGGGAAAAATCTGATTCTTTGGCTGATGACTAACGAATGGCCAGACAGATTCCACAGCAGCAAGGTAACAGCCAAGCATCGGTAAGAAACTCTCTTTCCCATTTAAATTCCAAGACTGCTAAGAACTCTGGTTGGGGTAACAAATCTGTGCCAAAAGACGTTATCTGCTATAACTGTAATAAGCCAGGCCATTTTGCAAGAAATTGCCGTAATAAGGAGAGTGGCACTGGGGCAGATTTTTTCTTGGCAAACTGGGTCAAGTACCTAACAGTTGTGAAGGTGAGGAATAAGATTGTAAAGGGACTCATTGATTCAGGAAGCAGACAGACTTTAGTACATGATAAAGTGCTGGGAAAACACTGTACAAGGAAACATGGGAAGATACCGACGGGTAAAAGGAGTTGGAGCGCGTCTCGGGACTGACTCAGCTGCTACCCCCAGAACGCTCCCGACAACCGGCGGGTAAAGAGTTGGGCGTCTGGGACTGACTCAGCTGCTACCCCCCAGAACGCTCCCGACAACCGGCGGGTAAAGGAGTTGGAGCGTCTCGACTGACTCAGCTGCTACCCCCCCAGAACACTCCTGACAACCGGCGGTAAAGAGTTGGAGTGCGTCTCGGGACTGACTCAGCTGCTACCCCCCCAGAATGCTCCCGACAACCGGCGGGTAAAGGAGTTGGAGCGCGTCTCAGGACTGACTCAGGTAATCAGGCTTCCCACCTCGTGGCTCTGGATGTTTTTTTCGGACCCTTTTGGATTGGACTCCTGTTCTTTCTAGCCCCACAGCCCACTGATTGTTTCTGTGTGGACTCGGCTGTGGGCTGCTAGCCTGCCCGCTCACCCCAACCACCCCCCCACCCAGGGGCGGCCTTTGCTTTATTGCCTCCAGATGCTGACGTCACTTCCTGTGAGGTTACGCAGTCGTAATCTAAGTCCCCATTTTTCCATTTGCAGCTTATACTGGGTGACCATTAGGTTGTGCCTGTCTCCTCTACTCCCTCCCCAGCTCTCCTTCATTCCTCTCTTGTACCACCACTGGTGCTTCCACTAGGGGCTCTAAGTCCTCCTCAGCAGGGTACTGCTATTCTCCCCTCCTCACCTAATATGACTACCCTCTTGGTCAGGCTTGTTCCCGTCTCCTGCTCCTCCTTATTATATTCCTTGCCTCTCCTATGACTAGCTTCTGCCCACAACATAGCTCTACCTGTGTCCCCTGTTGCTCTCCTGCCCCCCTGCCCCCCTCCAGCCTCATACACTCACCCTTTACCTCCCATACACCCCCTTCATCTCCTTGGCCTCCTCCCCACCCCCTGCTCACTCCTCCATCACTTCTTGCTAGCATTCCCCATCTACAGTTCCCTGCCTATCCCTTGTACTGGCACACCCCCCCCTTACCCCCCCCAGTCCGGCGTGAAATTTCTCCACCACTACCTCCTTCCTAGGGCAGCTCTCCTCCTTCTGCTCCTTCTGGCAATATCCATCCTAATCCTGGGCCAGTCCCCAATGTCTCCCCTTGTAAATCTTCTGGTCTGCGCATCGCATCTATTAACATCTGTAGCCTCCTAAAAAAACTGGACTCCACATTGCTGGGTGGCTGATCATAATCCTGATGTGCTTGTCTTAGTGGAAACCTGGCTGTCCAGCTCCACCTCTGATGCCCAGGTCTCTCTCCCAGGCTACTCCTCCATCGGCTTGACAGAATCGGTAAGAGGTGGTGGCTGTGCCATCTATGTTAAAGACCCACTTCATAGTCTTGCCCTTCCCCCCCTACCCTTGATTTCAATGCCCAGGCCCTAACCCTAAAGTTGTCTCCTGACCATGCTAGGGCCCCAATCTTCCTGACTATTGCATACATACCGCCAAAAAATCAAGCCCATGCACTGGGCCCCCTTGTTGACTACATCTCCTCTCTTCCTAATCCCTCTGACCAAATCCTGGTAGGTGATCTAAATATCAACTGGCTATCTCCTAAGAAGTCTACCTCCCATGAGGCATTCACTGCCATTGACCTGACTCAGCTAGTCTCACAACCCACCAGGTTAAATCCTAGCACGGGAACAAGCACTCTTCTGGATGTGGTTCTCACTAACAGGCCCAACCGCGTCCACAATGTTCAAATCCTCCCAGACTGCCTTAGTGACCACTCCCCAGTTCTTTTCTTCTGGTCAACCTCCCTGCCCAAGCCCCCTGTTTTCACCACCTGCCGTCGTTGGTTTAGACCCTGTGGGCTAAAAGACTTAAAACGCCACCTAGCTGGCACTGATTGGTCCCCGCTACTAAATACCCCTGATATTGACAAGGCGCTAGCCTTCTTTGTCCACACCTTTAACCTTGCCTGTGACACGTATGCCCCATTCACCCCACTTAGATCTAAATTAAGGCACACCCCCTGGATTACCCCTACCTTACGCTCACTTCTCAAGCAGCGTGACAACCTGTGGTACCTGGCCATTGAAACTGGCTGCCCTGCTGACAGACTGGCCTACGTAGCTGCCTGGAATAAATGTATGTGGGCTGTCCGCAAAGCTAAGTCAGATTATTACAACTCTACTCTTACCTCCTCCTGGGGCAACCCTAGATCCTTCTGGGATAATATCAAGCAGCTTAATGGTGGCACATGCTCACTCCCCCTGCACATCTTAACATTGATGGGTCTTCCTGCACTGACCCTGCACTCATTGCTACTCACCCAACAACGCCTTCACTGACCTTAGTGCAGTGCTCCTGTGCAACCTCTTCAATCCCTTCCCCATGTCTGCTCCCTCTCATCCCACCCCCCTTCTACCTTCACACTGGTGTCCACCCATGAGGTTAGGCCCTATTTACTAAAATCCCTAAAGTGCAACTCAATCGCAATGACTCCCTTGATCCCTGTCTCCTACGCCAGGTCCTGGATCAGGTCATCTCTCCCATCACTTGCCTCTTTAATAAATCCCTCTGCCTTGGGCAAGTCCCGCCATCTGGAGGGTTGCTACTGTTACCTCTTCACAAAGGTGGTGACAGATCACTGCAGGTAACTCACCGACCAATCTCTATCCCCCAAAGCTTTGGAGAAAATAGTTGCCAGTCAAATCTCCCTTTACCTTACAAAATATGAGGTACTTTGTCCTGAACAGCATGGTTTCAGAACTGGCCATAGCACCAGTACTGCTCTCCTGGAGTTTGCTAACTTCCTCCATAAGTCACTTGATGCCGGCACCCTCGCTGGTGCGGTATTTATAGACCAATCGAAAGCCTTTGATACCGTCTCTCACCCTCTACTATTAGCCACCCTTGCTAGTGTGGGCTTTGCCTCTGGTCCTGTCTCCTGGTGCACAAGCTACTTGTACAACCACTCCCAATGTGTGCGGGTTGGTGGTATCCTATCCCCTACCTGCCAAATTCACTCTGGTGTTCCCCAGGGCTCTATTCTTGGGCCTTTACTCTTCTCTCTCTTTCTCAACAACCTGCCCAATGCTTGCGCTGGTAAAATCCTTCTCTACGCAGATGACGCTGTGCTCTTTGCCTCTGACAGTAACCCCGTCTTACTCCAAAACTCCCTACAGCGTGCCTTCACCTCAGCTGAAAGCTGGTTCTCTGACCACCGTCTTGTCATCAACCTGAAGAAAACTAAATCTATGCTTTTTGCCCACCCCCAAAATAAGTCCAGTAACTTCCCTCTCTCTGTTCTCTCTGCATAGGATCACCCCTTGGAACTTGTGCATTCCTATAAATACCTTGGCTTAATCTTCGACTCTTCTCTCTCCTTTCATAACCATATCTCTGCACTGATCTCAGCCTCCAATGCTCGGCTTGGTATCCTCTACTGGCACAAAAAATGCCTCCCCACTAACTCTCTTCGCTTGGCAGTCACCTCCTCTGTGCTTTCGCTAGTTGACTACGGCCTCCCTGTTTATGGCACAGCCGACCCGACAGCCCTTCAAAAGGTTCGTCTTATGCTTAACAAAGCTTGTAGACTTATCACCAGTGCTCTAGACTCACCCATACTTGTCAATTGTACTCCTTGGCCTCCCTACTCAACCTCGATGAGCGCCTCCTGTTCTTAACTTGCCAAGTTACCTACAAAGCCCTCCATGGTCTATCCCCCCCTGGCCTTGCCAACTCTATTCATCATTCCAACCCCACTGTCCACACCCATGCTTCCAGCAAAACTGCACTAGTCATCCCTAGGGTACGGACCTCCCAGGGCCAAAGGGCATTCTTCTATAGATCCCCCTCCCTGTACAACTCCCTACCTGCTGGTATCTCAAATGCCCCCACTTGCCAGCTTCAAAAACTATCTAAAAAACCACTTGCTCATCTCACACTCCTGCCACTGCCCCTGACCCCCCCCCCGCTGTCTGCCCCCTCCTTTTTTTTGATATGCGTATAAAAAAATAAAAAAAATATATGTTTAAACTGACAATGGTGTTTTGGTTACTCATTCGCCTGCAATTGTGACATTTGCCTATTGTTAATTTCTGTTGCTGACTGTCTCACCTCTGCCTGCTACTTGCCTTGTCTTTTTTACTGTACATTATTTTGGATTACCTCATGTATGTATGTTGTGTCTGCCTTCGACGAGGTACCTTTGTAAATGAGCCTCTGGCTCAAAGGTTTTTAAACTGATGTTATAATAAATGAAAATAAAATACCCCCACTCAGAAAAAATCTATATCTTCTTATATGTGTGCCTTAAGAAAGAAGCTGGCAGAATATGTTGAACTTGCCCATAGTAATCAAGAAGAGGCTCAAAATCAGCAAAAAGTATATTATGACCATGGGGTAAAGGAAAAAGTTTTCAAGCCAGGTTAAAGGTTTTGCTACTGTTACCCATAACAGAAAATAAGCTGTTAATGAAGTGGCAAGGACCTTATAAAGTTCTTAGGTGTACTGGCACTGTTAACTATGAGATTGAGACCCCTGACAGATAAAATCCTATTAAGATATACCATGTTAGCCTCCTCAAGAAATGGGTTGAAAAAATGCCAAAAGCTGCTTTGCTGGTTTTACCAGCAACTGATAAGGAAGATATAGATATAGCTTATGATAGACTGGAACAGACTGTAAATGCTGATGCTGTAAAGGTGAATGTTTCCTTAACCTCAGAACAAACTGCAGACATTCAAAATGTGCTAAGTAAGCATTAATCTCTAACAGAGGAGGGCTCTACTAGGGGATCAATGCCTGTTTGGGAGGGTTGGTGCACAGGGCCACAGACCGAGTGCTTCCAACCACCAACCAGGCATTAATTCCCTAGTACAGCCCAACTCTGAAGGGGATTAATGCACTTGTAACATGAGCACTGTGGAAGTCAGTAGTGTTGCATTATTATTTGTAATATGTTATACATAAAAATACATGCACTGTTGAAGAAAATATAATTTGCAATAAAAATATTGAGAACTTCTGACTTTGTGGTAGCTGTATTTATTTATATGGTGTTTTTTCTTCATGCATATTAATAGGTTTCTCATCGAAAGGCAATACAACAATTACTCAAATAGTGTGTTTTCTTTCAATAAATATGCGTGGAAAATGTTTTTATTTTACTTGTTCTCTGCTGGTATCGATGCCCGTTGCTAATACTGGTATGCAATACTATCTACTTTGCATATTTTGTGAATGTCAGCAGTCCACACATTGCTTTCCTGCAGATGCGCTGCTTGCTCGACAACATCAACTACTTTCCCTATGTTGTTAATCGAGGCAAGGACTGATGCGAATTGCTTGACATATTGCTTATTTACAGATACAATTCTCTATCTTCTGTATTTGCTTCGGTATTTGTATCCACATGGACAGAACAATGTCCATCGGGTGGGCAGGTGAGCTGGACATATTCATTTAAGAGTTTTCAAAGTGTATTTTACTTAGTGGTTTCAACTTGCTACTGCAATGCCGGGCATTATTGTATGCAAACTTGTGCTTCAGTGGCTGTGGGAGGGATAGCAGTACTGGGCATTACTGCAAGATTAATTCCCACTTGGTTTTGATCAGCTGATGGCTTTGAACAAAACAGAATGTTGTCATTGTGTTATTAATTACCATGTTACAAATACATTTAACAGTACTTTTACCATGGTACCAGGCAGAGCAAAATGGGTTGAGCACATAATAGTGACAAAGAATGCTTGTCCAATTATTCAGAAGTTATACAGATTGCCAGAGCACTTAAAAGCTGATGTGGTTAAGGAAATTCAAAAAATGAAAGAATTGGGTATCATTGAGGAGTCAAGGAGTGCTTGGTCATCTCCCATGGTAATTATAAACAAAAAAGAAGGGGGTGTTAGAATCTGCCTTGATTTTAGGAAACGTAATCAAGTGTCAGAATTTGACAGTTATCCTAAGCTCATAAAAGATGATTTGGTGGACAGACTGGGGAGTGTAAAGTATATCAGTACCCTCGATCTCACCAAGAGTTACTGGAAAATATATTTAGCTAAAGAATCCAGAGATAAAACTGAATTTGCCACCTCTATAGGATTCTATCAGTTCACCACCATGCCCTTTGGTTTACATGGTGCACCAGCTAAATTCCAACAGTACATGGATGTAATTTTATCCCCTCACACTGGTTATTGTACTGCATACCTGGACGATGTTGTGGTGTACAGTCCCAACTGGAAAAGTCACCTGGAACACCTATGAGCAGTTATCCAAGCTATCAGAAATGCAGGTTTCACAATTAATCCCACTAAATGTGCATTGGGCATGCAGGGAACCAGATATTTTGGCTATGTGTTGGGAAATGGAGAAGTTAAACCAGAGATTTCTAAAACAGAAGCTGTAACTAACAGCCCTATACCGGAAACAAGGAAACATGTCAGGTCATTTTTAGGGCTGGCTAGTTATTATCAGAGATTTTTCCCAACTTTGCTGAATTAGCTACTCCCCTCACTGAACTCGGAAAGAAACAGTACCCAAATAATGTGAAATGGACTCCAGAGTGTGATGAAGCTTTTCAAGCCATAAAGGCTGCATTATGTTCAGCATCTGTTTTAAAAAGCCCAGACTTTGAGAAACCTTTCTGCTACAAACAGATGCATCTGAGGTAGGCTTGGTGCTGTCCTAAGTCAAAATATAGTTGGAAAAGAACATCCTATTCTGTATCTAAGTAGTAAATTGCATGACAGAGAGGAAAGGTACTCCACTATCGAAAAGGAGTGTTTAGCAGCAAAGTGGTCCATGGAGTCCCTCAAATTGTATTTGCTAGGAACTGATTTTATTCTTGTAACTGATCACAATCCTCTCTGTTGGCTTAACCAGATGAAAGATAAAAATTCCAGAATCACACGGTGGTACCCAGCACTGCAGCCATTTAAATTCTCTGTGATTCACAAATCTGGTAAAGAGAATAGCAATACTGATTTTCTGTCAAGATATGGATCAGGAATTGAGGGTTCTGATGGTTGAAAAAAATGTATGGATTTGAATTGTCCTTTTTGCTTTACTGTTAAAAAAATGGATGCAAATGTGCTTAATTTCTGAAAGTAGAGAATAGAAAGTTTTGGAAACCTGTTTCATAAAACAGGTTCCCTCTTAAAGAGGGGGTATGTGACTGGGTAGAATAGGACCTCGTCCCATTTGTTTTGGAGAAAGTATTTAAATGCAAGAATCTGTATTATTTTCTTTTCTCTCTTCTCTGTCTGGTTGCACAACAAAATTTTCCTGTGAGACTTCGGACTTGATCAACCTGAACAGTCTGGCAATTCTTTTGCCTCTCACTGCCTCTCTGTTTTGTTTTGATGCCTGTTTTTCCTCCCTTGCAGATCTATATCTGTGATATAAAATATATGAGAATCAATGTATGGAAATGTAACTGACGTTGGGATCTCTTCTGTATAGAAAATATTTAGTATTACTATTAAAATGTGTAAATATTAATTACATGAGATGACTGTGGAATACTAGAGGTTACTTGAGTACAAATGTCTTGGCCTTTTGTGGCTGCTGTGGGGACTTAAGGAAGCTCACTGTTCTAGCAGATCCTGCCTGAAATTGATGAGAACAAAATGTTTTGCTAGAACAGGATGCCTGCTAAGGATGGGGGTTGAAAAGCCTTATAAAAATAGCTAAGCTGAAATTGCAAGGATTTTTTTGTTTTGGAAGAACATGAGAGATTTTACAGGAAAGATTTATTTTTTGCATCTCTATATAGTTAATCTGAACAGGTTTATTTTATTTTATGTTACTGCAACTACAAATATACAGTTTTGTGGAATTTTACAACTGCTGCTGTGCTTTCTCTATGCTTCCTGACCTGTGCCTTGATGACAACTGGTACAGAAGGACGATTCAAAGTAAAGATAGTGAGGGATACTCAAGGCCATGATATCAGATGGGAGGGAAGAAGGTTCAGGAGAGAAATGAAAAACATAGAAACATAGAAACATAGAAGTTGAAGGCAGATAAGGGCCACAAGGTCCATCCAGTCTGCCCATTTTTTCTACCTCATGAATGTGCCATAGGCCTGTACTCTGTCAATGGTCTTTCTATTAATACTCATCTTTATTGCTTCCTTATGCCTTTCCCATTTCTGTTTGAAACCCTGCACTGTAGTCATATCCACCACTTCCTGAGGTAGGCTGTTGCATGCATCCACCACCCTTTCTGTGAAAAAGAACTTCCTCACATTCCCCCTTAATCAGCCTCCCCCAATCTCTTGCTGTGTCCTCTTGTCCTGCAATTTTTCTTATATTGAAATATGTTAGACTCTTTCACCTTGTTAATGCCCTTAAGATGTTTGAATACTTTGATCATATCACTTCTCTCTCCCACCTTTGCTCAAGGGTATACACATTGAGCTCCGTTCATCTGTCCTCATATGTTTTCTAATGCAGTCCCTGTACCATTTTGGTTGCCTTTCTCTGGACTGCCTCCATTTTGTCATTGTCCTTGTGCAGGTGCGGCTTCCAGTACTGCACGTAGTACTCCAGATGTGCCTTACCAGTATCTTGTAAAGAGGGATTATTACCTCCCTCTTACGACTTGTAATATCTCTACTAATACACTCCCACATCCCTCTAGCCTTACCTACTGCTTTAGTGGTCTGCTTGGATGATTTTAGGTCTGTGATCTGTGATGATGATGCCCAAGTCTCTTTTTTCCCTTGTGACTGCCAGCAACTCCCCTCCCAACCTATAAGTGGCTTTAGGGGTTGTCTTCCCTATGTGAATGATCTTTCACTTCTTTGTGTTCAAACTCCATTTTCCACTCTTCTCACCATTTTGCCAGTTTATCCAGATCTCTTCTCATTCTGCCCACCCCATCTGGACCATCTACTCAAAAGTTCTAGATAATAGCAGTCACACTCGTTAGTTCACCACAGTATCCACCACAACAACAAACATTGTTTAAACTGTCAATTTATTTATCATGTGAAGTTCACAGAAATTGTCAGTATGGCAATAAAATGCTCCAGCAGACTTGTTTACACAACCGACTAACAGCTAACCCCTGTGCTTTGGCTACTCACCTTCCTTACGGGGTGTGTTTCAGAATACTCACTGTTTTGCATTTACAGGTTACAACTATACGTCCATTATCTATCATATGCATAGTGACCATAAAGAGAGACTGATTTATTTCAGATTATTTCCTCTAAAGGCTATTGTTGCACATCACGCTGCTCCATATGTGACAAAAGCCACAATCTAATAACCAGATACAGATACACATGTTTTTACATATCTTCAGGAACTTGTTTCCTTTTTAAAATATTCTATTCTAGAGGGGCCACTTTGTGGCTTTACCTCAAACAGCTATAATGGTAAACCAAGTGGCTATGTATTCACACCTGTGATAGTGCATGAAGAGAACAATACCCACTAATACCAATGTACTAAATGACAAATTATCAAACAATATATGATGTGTCTGACATACCTGAGTGGTTTTGTTTCAATTGTCTGAACTTTTAGATCATCTACTCTGTTGCAGATCTTGGTGTCATCTGCAAACAAACATACTGACCTTACCCTCCAGTCCATCTACAGTCTCACTGATGAAGACATTGAAGAGGACTGGCCCCAGAACTGGTTCCTGAGGTATCCCAATTGTGACATGCATCACTTCTGACCATATACCATTTACCAACACTCTCTGTTTTCTGCCCGCCAATCAGTTTGCCGCTGAGTTGACCTACTTCTGACCTACCCTGAGCCTACCCAGCTTATTAATCAATCTTCTATGTGGAGCAGTATCTAAAGCTTTGCTGAAGTCAAGGTAGGTAACATCAACTGTTCCACCTTGGTCGACCATTCTGCTTACCCAGTCAAAGAAATCTATGAGATTAGTTTGACATGATCTTCATGTTGTAAACTCATGCTGTCTTAGATCCTGTGATTCTATGCATTCCAGATGTTGTACTATCCTTTCCTTAAGGACTGCCTCGATAATTGTGCCCACTACTGAGGTAAGATTGACTGGTTTGTAGTTCCCTGCCTCCTCCCTGCTACCACTTTTGTGGAGTGGGATCACATGAGCCCTTCTCCAGTCTTCTTTGACCTCTCCTGTGGTCAGAGACTCACTAAACAGATCTGATAATGGCTCTGCTAGTTCCACCCTTAGCTCCTTTAGTACCCTGGGATGTATACCATCAGGTCCCATTGCCTTGTACACCCTGAGCTTGGCAAGCTCATGTAGGACCCTTTCTTTGGTGAAGGGACTAGGGCAAACCTCCTTCAACCATGTCCATGGTGCTAAGCTGTGGGCCCTGCCCTACCTTCTTGTCAGTAAACACTGAGCAGAAGTATTAATTTAGGATAGATGCTTTTCCTTGGTCCTCCTCCTCCTCCTCACACTCCCCCTTATCTGCTTTGATCTTAGCAATATCCCCTCCGGACTTTCTCCTTTCACTAATGTACCTATAGAAAGTCTTGCCATCTTCTTTTACTGTTTGTGCTAGTGTTTCCTTGGTTTGGGCCTTTGCCCAATCTGTATCTGGCATGATGAAGTCTCTCATTATCAGAACATCCCCTTTAGCTGTCAAGTTTTGTATATCTTCTAACAGTAAACTGTCTATGTTCTCCCCCATGCCTAGAGGCCTGTAGACAATGGCAGTTCATATGGCTGTCCCATTTCCTGTTTCCAGGGAGACGCACAGTTCTTTTGGCTCCTTACGTGTATTCTGAATTTCTGTAGCTTTGATATTTTCAAATACATAAAGGGCTACTCCACCCCCCTTTTTGCACTTTGGTCTCTTCTGAACAGTATATAGCTGAGTACGGAAGTCTCCTAAGGGTGGTTACTGGTAAACCATGTCTCACCAATGACTACTATGTCCATTTTAGCCTCTGTCATTGTTGGCTGCAGGTCTGGGATCTTGTTTTTCAGACTGTGAGCATTTGTGTACATGATTTTCCATTGGCCAGATTTCGGCATGTTAGTTGTTGGGCAAGGTCCAGCATTTCCCCTGTGCATCATATGGGGAGCCGGACCTTTTTCCTTACCTGGTGATGCAAACAAACTACAAACATGCTGAACTCCTGTTTGATCACTAGCTGAGGGGGGAAAGGTGTTTTTCGCATGCAACGTATATGGTGCTGCACCCCTCTCCCCATTTGCTAATTTAAATATTCTGCAAATCTGTCAAACTTCTGCATGATTTTAGCAATGCAGTAAGTGCCTTTTCACGCTGATGTACCCTGGAGATATCTGACCATTATCCCTGGCTGGAGGTAGGTATCAACTCCCCAAATCATGGAGTCTCCTATGATCACAAGTGTTTGGGATTTCCTTTTTGTTTTTTTTTTGTTTTGGGTGAGTTTTGTTGTGCTAGCTCCTGTTCTGCAGTGTTCTGCTCTGCAGTATCCTCTGCCCCTTTGTTTGATTTTGGAGCTACAGGTAGATACATGTTTGTAGTTTTTATATGGTTTATGGAGGTGATATTTTGGCAAGCACTGAGTGGTGGGGCACCTAATTTTCCCCATCTAACCACCTGCCAACCTCCCAGACTAACTACCCTCTGCGGTTGAGGTTCTTCTGTTAGATGTTGGGGAAATGGCAGGCAGTACTTAAAATATATTTCCTCCTGAATATGTCATTTAAGGTGCACAATCTCTGCCCTTGCTGCCTGGAGCTGAGCTCTTAGATATCCAATGGTCCAGCATTAAGAACAGTGTCCTACATCCTGTATGACTGCTGTTTTGAAAAGCATCCTGCAGTACCTGCCAATAAAAAAATCCATTCCAGATGACTTGCGGGGTTTATAACCTGGTTAGAGTAATTAGAAGGAGGAAAATGAAAGCAAAAGTTTAATTTTGTGTTTTGTTTGTTTGTTTTTATATAATTTATTATAACAAGTTAAATTACTTGTGCCCCTGTAAAAGAGGCCACTGTGTGGATACCCGTCTGATCCTCCCCTTCCTGCTTTGCTTCAGGAAATGTCATGACTGTGCTACCCTACAAAAGGAGTGTAGTGTGGGTTTTTTGAGGATGGGGTGGGTGGCTGGGCCCTTTCCCTGCCAAAAAAGAACCATGGACAAAAGAAACAATGACATAAGAGCAGAAACAATCAACCAACAACAAATGCAGAAGCTCTGAAAGCTTAGCCTAATGATAGATAAAACTGTAAAACCTGTAAAGCACCACCTGTAATAATTTCACAGAAGGTATACCTTGTAAAAAACACTTTTCTATGGAGAAAAATAATGCAGTAAAAGAAGATATGCCTTGCAAAAAACAATTTCAGTCAGCGAAGATTACAGCAGTAATCTGTAAGGACAAACCTGTAGGTACACCCTGTAATAATGCAGCAGAAAGTATACTCTGCAACAACAATTTGAGTCAGAGAAAAATAAAGCAGCAAAATGTTAGCAACAATCAGTAACAATCCCCTTGCATACAAACGAAAATAATAACACGCAGTAAATTTGCCTAGACAAAAGAAGCGTTCATCTTTTTCCTTGCTCTGTCCTTACATACAACCTAGAAGAAAAGAGCTCAGGTGAAGCTACTGTAGGTGCCTTTGCCAGCAAATCTAGTCTTCCACTTAATTACTGAGAGGGTGATGGCAGAGTGGAACACATTACTAGTGGAGATGGTAGCCTGTAGAACAGTGGGCTGCTTCAAGAGGGCTGGGACAGGTCAAGAGGGAGGGTTGGGGGTGTAAGGAGGGAGGGCAGCTGTAGAATAGGGCTGCTAGCTGCAGAATTGAACAGACTCAATGGAACAAAAGGCCTTTTTCTGCTGTATGATTGACTTCAATATGTACACACTGGAGAAAAAATAGGAAAGGAAAGGAGGATATGATAGAGACTTTCAAATACCTCACAGGTATAAATAAGGTTCAAGAAGGTAGCCTTTTTCAGAGAAAAAGATGCTCCAAAATGAAGGGCCATGCTATTTGGTTGAAGGGGGTAGCTTCAGGGGAGATGAAAGAAAGTACTTCTTCACAGACAGAGTGGTGGATGCCTGAAATAGACTCTTAATGGAGGTAGTGGGGGAAAAAACTGTGGTGAGATTCAAGAAGGCGTGGGATAGGCATATAAGAACCTTAGTGGTTAAGAATGGGCAGGGGAGTTGGAGATTAAGTAGGGCCTGCAGTGTTACAGTAGGTAGGCAAAATGGCAGACTAGGTGGACCAAGCTCTCCGTATCTGCCATCACGTTCTGTGTTTCTGTGTTTTTATGTTTCAGTATTGTTATTGCACTTATAAGTGTAATTGCAATAACAACTTTTGATTTTACAGTTAAACTGACTTACTCTTGCTTGTTTAGCCATCTGGCATGAGCCATGCTGCATAAGTACATCAACGCTGTTTGCTGCACAACAACAGTTAGTGGCTGGATTAGTCATTTCTAACACAGGATTAGGATTTCTGCCCTGAGCAGGTGCACCTCACCAGCAGCAGCGGAGCAGCACGACCACACCTCTGACAACCACCCGCTATGCTCCTCCTGCTCTGCCCAACCTTCTGAAGCTGCTCCCCAGCCACCATTTCTAGGATTTCCACCCTGAGTGGGTGCAGCTGACTTGCAGTAGTGGAGCGGCATGGTCTTACCATTGGCTTCTGCCTGCTACACTCCTCCTACTCTGCCCAACCTTCTGGATTTGCTCCCCAGGTAACATTTTTAGCTACTGCTGCTTGGCGTACTCAAACTCCGGGCATCTTTTTCTCCTCCTCTCTGATTGGTGCAGTAGTCTCGGTGGTTGCTCCTAATTGGGCCACCAACTAACAGGCATGCAACTGATTAGAGTGCCTTCCAGCCACACATCTGCTGTCTCCCTATGGGCTCCATGGACTGCTCTCTACTGCTCCTTTCTTTGAACAGTATTTTCGGCAATTTAGAGCTAACATTTGTATTTGCTGTCACAGTAGAGAAATTAAGCCTGAACTAATCTAGTTTTATTTACACTGACAAGCTAATGTTTGTTTTTGCTATTAGTAGGCTAGTTCTAATTCCATCTGTTACTTAGAGAAGCCAGTTGTCATTACTTTGATAAATTTACTGATTGAACTCTGCTGCATTTCCCTGAACTAACTTGCTCTGTAACCTTTATCCTCCCAGTCACTCTATTCCAAGCTCCTTTCCCTTCCAGCCCAGGTCTGTCTCTGGCTCAAGTTTTGACTTTAGACCATCACCCCCACCCCCTCCTGCTCTGCCTAACTGTTTCTTGCTTGTACCACCCCATATTCCCTCCATTGTTCTCCAAAAACTCTTGTTCCCCTTCAGGATTTCCACCCTGAGCGGGCTCACCCTGGCCTGCAGTAGCTGAGAGGCATGGTCACATCTTTAGCTGCCACCCACTATGCTCCTCCTGCTCTGCCTGACCTTCTGGAGCTGCTCCCTAACCAGTATTTCCAGGTACTACCGCTCAGCGCACTAGAACTCTGAGTGCTATTTTGTCCTCCTCTATGATTGGTGCAGCAGTTCTGGTGGCTGCTCCTGATTGGGCTGCCCGCTAACAGGTGTGTAACTGATTGGAGCACCTTCCAGCCTAGCTTCTGTGGTTTCTCTATAGACTCTATGGACTGCCCTCTTGTGCTCCTTTCTTTGAACAGTATTTTCGGCCCTCCTACCAACCCCACCCCCAGCCACTATTAAATGTGCATGCACTCCTCCCCTTTTGCAGCTTGCCCCTTTTATTGGCTGTAGCCCTGCGCAGTGCCTTCCCCCAGAGGTCCCATTGATCTTGGCCATACTGTACTAATCACCCATTTATAGGGAATGCTTAGAGGAGCCTTGCACCTTACTTCTTGTTGTTGGCTCCATATCCATCCAATTGCTATGCTTACCCCCATCTATAACTGACACCAATCTAATACCAATTCTTTGTGCACAACATCTGCCTCCACTCCACCTGCAGACAAATACTACGTCTCTTAATACTTATACTCCAATCATAATGGGCAGACTGGGTGGGCCATAGGCCCTTATTTGCTGACAGTGTCTGTGTATCTGAAGGGAGGACATGTGCATGTCATTTAGAGCATTTTCAGATCATGATCTATGGGAAAGACCAGGTTTGCAACTTCGGAACAAACAATGCTCTACTTGGGCACATTCTCTTCAGCTAAAAAGTGAAAGCCGTAGAACTTGGAGAAGGAAAATGTGGTATAATCAAAGGGTCTTGGCATCTTGGAATGCACTGCCTCAAATAGTAGTGAACAGACCTCAATGGAAAGCTTCTAATGAAATCTAGATGATCTTAAGATATCAGCCCCGCTTTAAGTCAGCTGGGGAGCACCATGGACGTAAGTCTGTTCTGCTCTGTATTTACCTTTGAAACCTATCTATGTATCCATAATTATTCTCTTTCTCATTCTACTTAGCTGTAATAACACAACACCCACCTTCCAACTCACACACAAACTCATGCTTAGAAACATCCCAAGGAGTATTATACCATTCAATACAGCACATACTTTATCATCCACACATAGCTCCCCTGGGTAATAACCTGTACAATCTTTGACGGGAGTACCCTATTCTCGTTCTCCAGTTTCTGACCCTGAGCAGTAATATTATACGAACATATGATGTGCCAGCAGAAACAGACCACCGTCTATCTAAATCTGCTTGAGTGTACAGTTAGCACCCCTAGTTTGCAGCTGCCCCACCCCTCCCATTTGTCATCCCACTGCCACCCCCATCTCCCCACCTCACTCTCCACTGTTCTTGTCCCATGCCTTTGAAACTGTTCACAGATTTACATGATACCACCCATTCTGGTAGGGCATTCCATTTGCTACCACCCTCTCTGTGAAATAGTGTCTCCTCATTTCCTTTCTAAATCTTCTCCTTTATTCTTAGCCCATGCCCTGGTGACCCTCCCCCTCCTTAACTTAAAGACCCCATCTGCCCCATCCTTTTTGATTCCCCTCAGATACTTGAATGTCTCTATCATGTCCCCCCTGTCCCTTCTATCTTCCAGGGTGTACATATTCAGGTCTCTCAGCTTGCTGTCATAGTCTGTCCCTTCCATTCCACATATCATCTTTGTTGCCCTCTTCTGCACCCCCTCCAGTAGCCTGATATCACGCTTTAGGTATGTCCTCTAAAACAGCACACAATACTCTAAGTGCAGCCTTATCAATGACCTGCAAAGGGGCAGGATCACCTCTCTCCACCTGGATGAAAAACCCCTCGCTATGCACCCCAGCATTTTGTTCACTTGTGCAGCCACTCTCCTGCACTGGGCAGTGTTGTTCATGGTCCCTGTTATCATTGACCCTAGGTCCTTCTCCTCCTCAGTGATCCCCAGCTTAACCCCTCCCAGTCAGTATTCTCTCCTTGGGTTCTTCACCCCAAAATGCTTAACCTTACACTTCTTTGCATTGAACCCCAGCTGCCACCTCTCTGACCACTCCTCTAGCTTGCTTAGGTCCTCCTGAAGCTGTTTCCATCCCTCCTCTCCATCCACCACTGCTCTGATTTTGGTGTTGTCAGCAAACACACTTATCTTGCTCACCACCCCATGTGCAATGTCTGACATGAAGAGCCCAAACAATACTGGCCCCAACACAGAGCCCGGTGGCACCCCACTCGCAACTGGCCTTGGAGTTGAGAGCTCCCCTCTATAAAACCCACCGCAATGAGGCAGGTTAAGGCAGCAAAATTTCAAGCCCAGTATCTTGCAAGGATTGCATTTCTCCTACTACTTCTCATTGGGAATGTCCACCTGAATCCAGGTCCCCCTACACCTTCAAACTCTCAACCCTGCAAACGTGGGTCCCTTGTGATTGCCTCCATGAATATACACAGCTTGCTACCCAAACTTGATAACCTCCAAGTCTAGGTGCTACAACATAAACCCAATATCTTAGCTTTTAACGAAACCTGGCTTTTCCTCAAGGTTCCAGATAATGCAGTATCCCTTCCCGGCTTTGTATTTAACAGCCTTGATCATATCAGTAAATGAGGCAGTAGTTGCACCATCTATTTGAAGGATACCTTTAAAGGTCAAGTCTTCCCATTAACTTCCCCTGCCAAGCACTGTTGGCGGTTAAAATAATTGTTGGCGGGACTTCCGGTGAAGCAACGCGGCATATGGCAGTAACTCACTAGAGCTCCAAGACTCCCCTGCCTAAAAAAGTTAACAGTAGCCCTCAAACTTAACTATTTATACTGCAAACAGTAACCAATCAATGGCTACACACAAGTTAAATGGGACAGTAAACATATTTTTAATTTTACTGATGGATCCAGATGTTTCAGAAATGGAAGTTTCAGACTCAAATGTTTCCACATGCTTTCACTGCTCCTATTCTCACTCAGTGGCAAGACCTCCAAAACAAAAGCAACAAATCAATTGCGACGATGGACAGCAAACTAGATGCAATCAAAGCAGAATTACGGGAAATTAAGTCTGATTTTCAGTCACTTAAACAGGATTTGGGGCAGATTCAATTGAAATCTCTGATCTACAGCAAAGAACACTTACGGTGGAGGAGTTGCAGGAGTAACAGGGCAAGGCCTTATCAGAGTGCCAATCCTTGGTGTCACAGTTAGTGGAAATCTGCAGGGCAATGGAAGTGAGGCAGGAGGATGCTGAGGACAGACACAGATGCAAAAATATTCAGATATACAGTGTAGCGGAGGGCAGTGAGAATAAGGACATGAGCAGTTTAATCACTCAAATCCTGGACTTTGATCCTGAATTCAATATCGAAATAGAATGTGCACATAGGGCTTTAGGCCCCAAGCCCACACAACAGGGAGCTCACCCTTTTTCCATCATCGTCATTTATTTTTTAAGATATAGTACAAAATACATTATTTTAAACAAAGCATGGGCCAAAGGGAAAACTTTCTAGCAAAACAGCTGAATATATTACAACAACGATTATGCCCCAATGACCATGCAGCATCTAAGAGACTACATTCCACTGTTCCCCATTCTGCGTGGCCTTAAATTAAAATTTTGGACAACATATCCAGCGTGACTTGTTGTTCAGCTTCCAAATGGCCAAGAAAGCTATGACACTGAGGATCAGGCTATCGCTGAATTTAGAGATCGCAATTATGAACTCCCTACTAAGATTCCACTTGTACATAGGCCTGTTGGATGGAGTGAGCAGCAAAGGAATCTTCAGATGCCAGACCCCCAGATGCAGCAGGTTACTCTGTACTTGATCAAACAACTGCTTCTCCAGTTCGCCAGAGGCACTACTACTTGAGGAGGTTTGAAATTAGTGAGCCTGCGGGATGAGTCTGGGGGCTAGCAGGGGGCTGGCATGGGGAGGATTGCTTCACAGTCAGCATTGGGGAGGGCCGGGAGCTTCCCCCCTCAGGTTCTGGCTCTGGGCGGTGCCTTCCTCTTGGCGGGCTCGGTGTTGGTAGACCTATGGACACAACAAGGCCTAAATTGGATTATGCAGATGGTTAAGTGGTGGCCCTGGGATCCCCTCTCTCCTTACAGGGCTTATTTGGGTGTAGCGAGCAGACAGGTGGCAAATCTTGAGACTACTCAGGGGCTCTCGGGTTGTTAGCCCCAAGCTGCAGTGGTGGAAGGCAGAAAACCAATAAATTGGATGCTGGTAGGGGTGGCCTGGGGGTGGTCCCCCCATGAATAATAATTAAATAAAAGGTCACTGCTTGGTAAATAACTGAGAACCTGCTCATTTTCTCCCAGACCTATATGTATATACACATCTAAATGTCTCTTAACTCCCAGTGTTGGGGGGCGTTCTGTCTGCTTTAGTGGTCAGGAGTCCTTATCCCTTTATGAGGGGACTTTATGGGAGCAGTGGGATCTCCGAGGGAGGCCATTCTAATATTGGGTACTTGAGTAGGTATGTGCATAAACTGAACATGTTCCATCAATTGTGCTTGTGGTCTCCCTGCGTGGTCCTGCGGGGGGGCAGGGGTCCAGGGTCGGGGCATTTTGGGGGGGGCTGCCTGTCCTTTGCCTCGGGACAGAGAGCTGCGGCCTTCTCTAGCCATGCTTGGTCTGTCTTAGCCTGGCCTCTGGAATTCACCCAGAGTTGGGTCATGAAGGATTGGGAACTGAGAGCTGTGACCCTGTGGCATGAGAACTCCCTTGATCTCCTCTTTCCCTGATTTCTTTCCCAAGTGAGCTTCATGATGGACATGACAGCATAGGGGAGGGTCTGCCCCTTTGGCTGGAGGAGGCAGAACTGAAGAACACCAGTTACTGACCCTAGGGACTAGTAAGACTATGTAATTTTAAGTTACACTGAGGATAACAAAGTTATACCTCACTTAGTTTTTAAACAAGCAAAGGACTTGAACTGTACACTTATTATGGACATTCTTAAATGCACCATTTTCATTATTTTTCCTACTGTAATATGATGTTTTCTTTTCTGTCCATCCTATGCCCTTCATTGTTTTTAATGATACCCCTTAATTTTATTTTGTTAGCACTATCTGAGGGTTGAATAAGCCCAGACAGGCACTTCAGGATTTGCAGTGCAGTCACCTTCTGGGTGACTTTATGGTCTTTGCAACCCAGCGGTATTCTCTGGAATGTGGAAGTCACTACCAATATTATGTACAAAGTTTCTTACCTGGAAATACGGTTGCTCTATCATGTTTATAAGTTTGAATCTTTCATCGATAATAGTAGTTTAGTTAGAAAATTGTTTAAAATTAGAGTGAGAGTACAACATTTCAGCAGAACTTATGGAAACATAAGTGCGGGGGGTGGGGGTCTTTCAAGCAAGCCAAGGTTGGATCAGAAGGACAGAAAGAGAGAAAGAGTTGGTGAATACTTGTTTCGTACAATTCTATGGCTCAAATACAAAGGGTTAGAATAATATCTCAAAATAGAAATGGTTTGGGAGGACCTATACAGAGGGGAAAGGTGATATCATATCTTAAAAAAATCCTGCACTCAAATGATTTTGCTGCAAGAAACACAGATGAACAAAGATGAACATCAGAAGCTGATAAAATTTGGCATGAGTACTGTGGTGGCACGCTCCCATCCCTCTGGCAGGTGGAGGGGAACCGCAATATTAATCCCGGAGTAGTCAGCATTTCAATTGAAAAACTCCTACCATAATAGAGATGGAACCTGGCAATGGTGAGAGGAACCTGGGGGGGGGGCACAGAATATATGGTGGTCAGCCTTTACTTCCACCAGGGTCAACCCCACTAATGCATCAAATATTACTGGATAAGATAATTTAAGTCAAAAATGGAGTCTTAGTAATAGGGAGGTCTTAATTTATTGATGGACCATGGGAAAGACAGTTAAAATCCCACCCCAGCCTGTATGACAGCCAGTCAAAATCATGCATGGAGACTGATCAAGGACATGGGCCTGACTGATGTCTGGTGGCATGCCAATCAGTGCATTAGACAGTACATTCATTACTCAGCAGCCCACCATACATATTTTAGGATAGACCATTTTTTAATGATAGCTGAGCACTGAGACCTCATACATCGAGTGACCATCCTCCCTATCCTTTTACAGACCACAATCCGTTAGTGTTAGAGTTGGATATTCATCAAGACAAAACCCTTGCCCAGTGGCATTTTAACAATGCCCTACTATGAAATAAAAAATATGTAGAATTTATTCAACAATGTATCCCTGAACTTTTAGCTCAAAATAAATCTTCTGAGATAGCCTCCAGGATTCTATGGGACACTTTGAAAGCAGTTATTAAGTGAGAAACAATAAAATTTGCTTCTAATGAAAAGAAGGAGCAAGAACTTCAACAAAAGAACCTGGAGGGGAGCTTTCTTTTTGCTAACAGGCCCACATGCAAGGAGATAAAAGTGCTTTACAGAGACTAAATATAATGAAAAGCAAATTACAGGACCTATTGAATTATAAAACTGAACATGCCTTGATATATGTCAAACAAAAGTATTATGAGGGAGGGGCTAGGGCCTCAAAGGTATTGGCGTCCAGATTAAGGATACAGAGAACTAGAGGGATGATTACAAAAATCAGACACCCTCTTACGAGACAGCTTCTAACAAGCACCAAAAATATACTAGAGGGATTTAAACATTTTTATAACTCCCTGTATACACAGGACCCAGAACCGTTGGATGACAAGTATGTCTCCTTTTTTCATAACTTAACTCTCCCTAAACTCACAGAACAACAAATGAAGCAATTACTTTGTCCAATCACTTTTCAAGAAATAGCTGGGGTTATAAAGTCAGCTAAAGCAGGGAAGAGCCCAGGACAAGATGACATAACAGCAACATTTTATAAAAAAAATTTCAAAGGATTTGTTGCCCACTTCGCAAGAAGTATTTACAGATTTGCAAAGTAATGACACTATCCTTCCCCCCTTGTGGCAGTATGCAAATATAACCAAAACGTTGAAGCTGCAGAAGGACCCTGTCAATTACATATTTACAGACCTATCTCTGTCCTAAATCAGGATTATAAATTCTATGCTAGTATCCTAGCCCATTCATTAGAACCCATTTTATCACTTATTATCAGTAAGGATCAAACGGGTTTTGTCCCTTCCAGAAAGATAGCAGATAATATAAAAAGAATGCTTTATCTGTTGGAAATGGTAATCGAGGGGTCCTCTCATTTCTTGTTATTAAGCATGGATGCCCAAAAGGCTTTCAACTGTGTGTCATGGAAATTTTTATACTGTACTTTATACAAATTAGGCTTTCTTTCCAAATTTGTGGAATGGATACGAGCCCTGTATACCTCCCCACAAGTGGTAGTGAAGGCAAATGGCACATGCTCTGAGAGATTCATCTTGTCTAGGGGAACCAGGTAGGGGTGCCCCCTTTCCCCTCTTTTATTTGCCCTTTATACAGAACCACTGGCAGAAGCAATAAGGGAAAGGGAGGACATAGAGGGGTTAAAGATGAGAGGGACTGAATATAAAGCTATCTTTTATGCAGATGTCTTAGTAATTTATCTGACTTCACCAGATAAGTCTCTTCCTAAATTGTTTACGTTACTACAGAGTCTGGAGGCCTTAGCAGGTTATAAACTCAAAACTTACAAAACAGAGATTCTTAGGTGGCATTATGATCCAGCCAGTCACACCCAGAAATCCTTTCCATTGAAATGGGCCACTAAGAGAATACAATATCTGGGTATTATAATACTCAGAGATCTAAAAAAGTTGTATGAGGTCAACTTCCCCCCAGTAGTGCAGGGATTGTGAAGAGATATACAGAGATGGCAACACCTCCCCACTCCTCTTATGCAAAGGGTTTAATCCATTAAAATGATGATACTGCCGAGGTTTTTTTACCTATTCCAAAATCTCCCCATCTCAATTTCACTGGCAAACTTTAAGGTATGGGACAATATGATCTTTCAATATTTATGGCAAGAGAAATGGCTGAGGAAAGCCTATGCCTGGCTCCAGTTGGCCAAGTCCAGGGGAGGGTTGTTACTTCCAAGGCTTAAAACATATTATTGTTCAGCCCAGCTAGCACATGCATCAAATTGGTGGGACTCGACTATAGATACCCATTGGAAGGGGATAAAATTAGAACAGCAGGAGGAGAGCATTGAACAGATCATGGAAACCCCCCCCCACAAACTATGGAAAGGCAATCAGGAGAGTGTCAGATCAAATTTCATCTTAATTGTATTAGGGATTTGGTGTAGGACTCTTAGGGAACATAGGATTAGACATTTTATTAATCCCTTGATTATTCCTTTATATGACCCTATGTTCCCTCCAGCCAGAACAGATCGCACATTTGAGCAGTGGAGCAGAAAGTATCTGAAGTATATCTTTCAGTGGTCTGAGCAGGGAGTGTTTAAATCATTTCTCCAAGTACAGCTTACTTACAAGTTACCTAATAGAGATTTTTTTTTGCTTTCTTCAAATGCGACACTATGTCATGCAAAAATGTGGCAAAAAAATGGGAACTTATTCAGGCACACCCTACAATTCAAATAATTATAAACACTTATCAAGGGAAGGTGTCAGACTATACATTATCTAGATTATACCAAATTCTTCAACCAATACAACGTAAATCAATTAGGCTGCAAAATTCCTGGGAAGGTGATCTAGGTAAGAACATAAATGAATTAGGCTGGACAAAGATTTATAATAATCAGCATGGGATAACAAGCATCTATCTTTGGAGAGAGTATTTTTGGAAATGTCTGGTAAAATACTTTAGAACACTTATAGTTGTGGGGAGGTTTGGAGGGGGTTGGAGAGCCGGCTGCTGGAGTTTGTCAGATAATCAGGCAGACCAAATTCATATATTTTGGAGTTGCCCCAGGACTCGAAATTTCTGGTCACAGATAGAAGCTAGTATTTCCCAGCTATTCAGAGATTACTCAGCTTACCCCTCAATTAGCTTTATTACATTGGTTTCCAGCAGAAATTAAGAACATTCAAACCGGAAAGCTGCTTAATATATTGCTCTTGGCTGTCAAGAAAGTGATTTCCAGGAGATGGCTCCACCAGGTTTTTCCTAGTAGACAGGAGTGGGAGGATGTGGTCCTGGAGATTTATGCAATGGAGAAGTTGACTGCCTTCCTGAATCAGAGAATAGATAGGGTCAGGAATCTTTGGAACAAATGGTTTATATGGATCATGCAGCACTGGAGAGATGTTGTTCCATAGACCTAGCTTATCCCGGTTAGAGGAAATTAATTCCTAATAACATGTCTACAGTAATAGTTAATTAGAGGCTAATGTTTGGAAAGGTAAACCTTATCCTGTATACCTGAGGGTATACCATTACCACAGCGACTCCACAATCACGAAGACCACCATAGTGCCAGAAATTGGGCAAAATCCACCTGTTGCTGTGGTGGTCCGTGCAGTGATCAGGACTGCTTCACTGGTGATTCCCCCGCGATCCAACTCTGACTCAGCTGCTAGAATCCTAGAAACTGGGGGTTGATTATGAGTGCCAACATCCTGCGGCTACAATGCCAACAGTCGGCATTGTAGGTGTTGCGGTAGGGGATGTCAGTGCTAGCGCTGTCGAAGTGCTATAGGTAAACCATACCTGAGACTCTGTATCACATATGAGACCACACTCAAAGCTTTTTCTATGTACAAATGTATTTGACACTTTCTGTATGTACAGTAATCAACTATGTACTCTCACTCTCTAATAAAAATGATAGTAATAAAAAAAAAATAATTCTTGGCCATTAAGGAAACTCTCATCATTATGTCTGTGTATATCCCCCCCCCATGTGAACATGCAGCAGGGTTTCAAATAGTCACTGACTTTCTTGACAACCACCTCCACCGCAGTGAGACAATTGTCATGGGTGACTTTAATGTGAATTGACTGGCACCTGCAGCTTGTCCATACAAAGATGCCATTGCTGCAATAGATAGCACCCAAATTGTTCCTATCCCCACAAGATTCATCTATAGGACTGGCTGTAGCACCCTGCTTGATGTGATCCTCACCACCCACCCCAATAGAATCAAAAACACTGTAGTACTCCTTGACTCTCTTAGTGACCATTCCCCAGTTATCTGCCAATGGTTGAATAAGGCATCCAGGTCAAAGGCCACTTTCTGCCACTAGTGTATCCTGAAAAAAGGAAAGCTTCCCCAATTCCTTGCTGCGCTATCACAGATGGACTGGTCAACCCTTGATTCCATGAGCATCAACCTTGTCATCAATTTCTTTATTACACAGTTTAATGAAGTCTACTACAACTTTGCCCCCTTAAAAAAGAAAACGTCGATTTTCCAACAATTCCTGGATTACCCTGAGCTAATCACCATGATGAAGCACAGGGATTATCTCTGGCACTGTACCATGGCATATGGGCAACAGCCAGACTTGCAGCGCTATAAAGCTGCCAGCAATCAGTGTACCCAACCCGTGCATAGAGCCAAGCAAGAATATTAAAAACGTGAGCTAACAAATGCGTGGGGTAACAGCAAGTCCTTGTGGGAAAACATCAAATGCCTTAAGGGAAAACCCAACAAATCCCCCCCCTCCATTCTTGAGATCAATGTGACTGTTATCCAGGATCACAAAGAAATTGCTGATACCTTTAATGTCATGTTTACTGATTTTAGCAGTATCCTTCCCCCTAACTTTTTCAATGATTCCACCCTGCCTAGTCCTAACAGTAAAACCATACCCCTCCTTCCTATTTCAGGATGTTATCCCTTGTTGAGTCTAGGAAATCCCTTCAAAACTTTCTAGGTAAATCCAGATTTAGCAGTGACACCTTGGATCTTAAACTTCTTTCACTTTCCCTTGACACCATCATACTCCAGCTCACTAAACTCTTACATCTCTCACTCTCCCTCAGACAGTTCCCCCAGCTTTGGCAATCACCCATTGTCACACCCATGCACAAAAATGGTGACAGGTCCTTGCACTCAAATTACTGCCCTATCTTCCTCTTTCCACCACTTTTCAAGGTGCTTGAATGTATTATTTTGGACAAGCTCTCTGAACACCTCAACAAATATAATCCATAGCAGCATGACTTTAGAAAAGCCCATAGCACTGCCACTGCCCTACTTGAATTTACTAGCCATATACATTAATCCCTGGACATAAAGACACTTACTTGGTGTAGTGTACAGTGACCTAGCAAAGGCCTTTGACACTGTGAATCATCAGTTTCTGCTGGATTCCCTTTCTACTCTTGGCTTTTTGAATGAAGTCACAAAGTGGTTTGAAAGCTACCTGACAGACAGACGCCAACTTAAGTTCAATGACACTCTTTCTTGTAGCCTTCCAGTGCACTCTGGAGTTTCCAAGGGATCCATCCTTGGCCTGCTATTATTCAGCCTCTTCATTAATAACCTCCCTGCAGCATGTGAAAATAAAATGATACTTTATGCAGATGATGAAGTGCTCTTTTCTACTCATACTGAACTTGTCCCTCTCTCATAGGATCTAGAGAAGAACTTTAGTCATATAGAGTCTTGGTTTAATCAGCATAAACTGCTAATGAACCATAAAAAAGGCCATGTTGTTTTATAACTCCCATAGCAATTTGGAACAGCCAGCCTTACTAACCACAACAATCAACAACTACCACTTGATCAAGTACATGAGTTTAAATATCTTGTTATTAACCCTGACTGCGCACTTTCTTACAACTCGCATATCCACCACATCTCCAAAGCCATTAACTCAACAATTGGAGTCGGGGGGGTGCTAATGAGCAAGCTAGACTGAAGACACATCTCTGTCGCTCCCAACACCACCGCAAAATAAATGAATAAAACTGCTTTTTTACGGAAAAGAAACCTTGCTATAAGATAAGGAAGCTGTAGAGGAGCTAAGAATGGATAATGTGTGGTGTCCACAGTGGCAAAAAGCGTTCAAACCACAGGGAAAAATCCTAAAAAGCAATCGCCGACTTCACAGATGGAAAGCACAGGCCACATCTCCCTCTCAGTGGCAGAAGTCATTGCAGTAGGCCGCAAGGTCACTCAACAAGTGGTGCCACATTGGAACCTAAATTTACAAGCCTGGCAACTTATTTTGATAGAAAACTGCAGGAGCTTATGGATTTAAATACTACACATGCAACAAGACTAAATGAAGTGGAGCAGTGCATTTCAAACATAGAGGATGCCACATCTCCTCTGCTGGAAGAAATAATAGCCCTACAAAATGAACTGGAGGACTTTAAAGAACTTTTCGACTATCAGGAAAACTATTAGCGCCGATTGACTTTACGGCTCTGGGGTTATCGGAGGGAATGGAGGTTCTGAGCGCGATTGACTTCTGTGCTAAAATATTGCCTCAGCTCCTTGGTCTCTCTCCGAAAAATGGCCAATTTAAGCTTGAGAGGGCACACAGGGCAGTTATGCCTAAACCTGCATCAGATCAACCCCCAAGACAGATAGTTATGTGATTTCACATTGATGCTGACAGAGAGCATGTCCTAAAGGCCTATAGAGAAAACTCGGACTTACAATATGAAGGGCATAGACTGTTCCTATCCCAGAATTATTCTCCCAGGCTGTTGAAGTGCCATTGGGCCTTCAATCTGCTGATGACGCAGTTAAAAGAAGCTGAAGTGGAGTGCTTTATGTTATATCTGGCCACACTTAAAATCAAATATGATGGGGTTCTCTTTTCATTTTGGGAGGTGTCGAAGGCAGAGGTGTTTGTTTGTGACCTCAAGAAAAAATTGGGGTGAGAAGGCATATCTGAGGAATACAGGAATCTCTCTGTATGGCTGACCTGGTTTTGTCATGAAGTCCATGTTGAAAATTGGAATAATTCCTACTAAGGTACTTTGGGGCGACAAATAGAGCTGCTCGCTTTCTGGTCTGGACTTTCCCTTTTTTTTTTGAACTATGACTGAGGAGGCAAAACTGTTTTGCACCATGTAATAAGACGGGAGATTTCTGAACAGACCCAAGGGTACTTGCATTAACAGGCCTCGGAAAGTTTACTTTTGCTTTGTGTTTGTGCTGTTTCTGAACTCCTTCTTGTCTCTTTCTTTTCTCCAGTTTAATCACATCCCCTCCTTTGGAGACTGGACATAAGGATCAGAAGAAGGGAGACTTTTGGAGGGTTTTGTCCTGATTATAAGACTGCGAAGTATTTTGGGTATTAACTTGGTTTGTTGGTTTTTGCATAAACTATGCAAGCTAAAATGTTAATTTTGAGAAGGGGTTATAGTGTTAGCTATGCTCTGATGGTTCTAAATAGGGAGGTGAGCCACAAAGCAGGGTGGAGTAGTGGTGAGACTAGAAGGGGCAGCTATGGGAGGGCATGGAGACATGGCGTCTTGTACTCCTCGGTGCTTTGTGTTTTCCATCTGGGCAAGTCCTGTCCTGTGCCGAGAAGACTTGATGAATGCTACCTTCCACAGAGCTATACTGAGGATAGCAGCAAGGGTTACTCCACATAGTTGCAGAGCACTAAAGAGTTAAAGGTTTGATTTTTCATTCTCTCCTATTGTACTGGGCAAGCTGTGTTTGGTTAAGGCTAAATGATCTAGAGGAAGGGAAAGGGTTTCCTTTTTGCAGTTTTAATATCTTCATTTACAGATCAAAGGCGGTGGGAATGGGGGTGAGGGGTGTCTTAGTCTCACGATGGGGAAAGGGCATAACATTTCTGCTATGGGCAGTTACTATTACGAAGGAGGGTTGGGGGGAATGGGGGGTGTGAGGGAAATGTATGTACATAGTTATTGTATCTTTGTTATTTTACAGTTGGTTAGTGTCTTCAAGATCCGAATACAGAGTTAATTGGGGGAGAAACAGGTTTGATGTGACCAGAAATGGAAAGCTTAGGAAAGACTGTGAGGTTTTACTGAATAGGAGAGTTATATGGCCTCCTATATGGATAGTTTGAGGAACTTGACTACAGTATCATGGAATATTAGGGGAATAGACACTCCAGTTAAACGTACAATGTTGCTGACTGCCTTGAAGTAGCAACATACTCAGGTGGCCCTCCTCCAGGAGACTCACCTTACAGAGAAAGGGCTGTTCTCCTGCATAGAAAATTGCCATTTCAGTTGGAGCGGGTGGTAAATGACCCAACTGAGGGATGGTATGTATCTGTTATTGGGAGTATACAAGGGGAAAAAATCATATTCGGAAGCTTATATGCACCTGTTGTGCATGACCCATTATATTATAGAGCTCTCTAGATCTGTTAAGTAAAGAACACTTCCCAGATTTAATACTGGGGTTATATGAATTGTCTGCTTAATCCAGTGATGGATCACTTGGAGGATAAGAGGTCCCCAAAAAGGGCCACCAGGGACTGGCTAGAGGGTATGCTAGATTTAGATATTATTGATGGATGGCAAACAGCCAATCCCACTGCCAGGGAGTATACTATATTTTCACACCTCCACCATACTTGGTCCAGATTGGATTATATATTTTTACCAAGAGAGTGGTATTTTTGTATAACCTACAAGAGATAGCGCCCACTCCATATCTCCAACCACGCTATGGTCATAATGTTCTTACGGTGGGGGAGGGAAAAACAACTATATGTGGAGTGGAAATTTTCTAATTATTTACTTGCGAAAAAGGAATTTAAAGATCACCTGCAGGACCAATGGAGGGAGTACGTGCAGGCTAACCTAGAGACAGCCCCGTCCAAGGCTATTTTTTGGGATGCGGGGAAAGCCTTCATGAGAGGGGCTATAATTAGTGATGTAGCACATCATAAATAGAAAATAAGGGAATGTAGAATGAATCTGGAACAAAGGCTCAGAGTTTTAGAACAAAGGGTGGTGCAGGGAGAAGGGGGAGATGGTGTGCACCACCTGCTAGCAGGAACTTGGGAGGCGTTAAATAACCTATTATTGGGAGAGGCAAAAAAACCCAGCTTTTTTGTGCACAAGCATTTTTATGAATGGGGCAACAAGCCTGGGAATATGTTAGCTAATTTAATAAGTGGAAAGCATGGAACACATCTCATACATACCATTAAGAGGGAGGATGGTATTCTCCTGAAAGATAAAAAAAATTATTGGAGAGAGATTCAGGAGGTTCTATCAGGAACTATACCACTCCCAGACTGAGACTGAGGAGAATGGAATGTCTCACTTTCTGAATAAGATGAAGCTACACCAGATTACAGAGACCCAGAGAAATTGGCTTGGTTCATAATTAAAAAGGAAGAGATAGAGGGTACTATTGCAGCCCTTAAGAGAGGGAAGACAAGTGTGCCAGATGGCTTCCCGGCAGAGTATTATAAGACCATGCAGGCTCATCTGGCCAAACATCTGGAGGCAGTATTTAGGGAGGTTAGAGCAGAACCAGGAGAACTGCCACGCTCATGGGGGAGGCAATTATTTGTTTAATCCCGAAGGTGGGGAAAAAGTTAGATGAGTGCACTTCTTTTAGACCAATATCTCTCTTAAGCTCCGATTCTAAAATCATGGCCAAGATTCTAGCTACGAGACTGGAAACATTGTTGCCGCGGATCATCCACCCAGACCAGACTGGGTTTATCTGAGACAGACACTTGTACCACCATAACATGAGAACCCTCTTAAATGTGATATGGGGTGCCAGAAATGGACATGGGCCGGTGAAAATCATATACATGGATGCAGAAAAAGGGTTTGATAGAGTGGAATGACCATACTTGTTGGAAGTCTTGGCCCAGTTTAGTTTGGGTAGAGAGTTCATTGATCTGGTCTGACACATATATAAGAGTCCCAGGGTGAGGGTTTTAGTTAATGGAACACTCATTGAGAGTTTTGCGTTGGGTAGGGGTACCCGGCAGCGCTGCCCGCTCTCACCTCTCTTGTTAGCCATGGTGCTTGAGCCTTTGGCTATTGCTATCAGAGCCGACCCAGAAATTTTGGGAGTGGGGGATAAGAGGGGAAAGGAGTGTAAATTATCACTTTGCACTGATGACATGTTGCTGTATGTAACAAAACCGTCACAATCTACCCCTCTTTTAGTGGCACTGGTAAATGCTTTTTCCTAAATTTTCTGGTTATGAGCTGAGCTTAGAAAAATTGGAGGAGATGAGAATTGGGGAGGCGGGAGGCGTGGATGCATCCCAGAGGTCAGAGTTGGGGTTTAAGCCAGCTCAGAGGGAGTTTACCTATCTGGGTATCAAAGTAGGATGCAATATTGGTAGCCTGTATGGTTTGAATTATATTCCACTTATACAAACTATTATAGCGGATTTGACTAGGTGGAACAAACTTCCTATATCATGGTTGTAAAGAATAAATCTAGTTAAAATGAACATCTTGCCTAGAATATTATATCCCCTCCAGATATTGCCAGTAGGGCTGTGCAAGGCTGACATTAAGAGAGCAGAAAAAGCTTTTTCGTGCTTCATTTGGCAAGGTAAACACCGGAGGGTGAGCCTGGCTCGGCTAAAAGCTCCTACCGAAAAAGTAGGGCTTCAGTTACCAGATCTGGGTATTTATCATCAGGCCATACAGTGTCGATATATCCAAGATTGGATTGGCTGGCCTAAAGAAGCTAGATGGCTTGATTCAGAAGAGAGAGGATGTCCGGGCTGAATATCAATGTTTTTATCTATTAGGGGTTGGCAGGCGTATCTTAGCTTACCTGTCCCAAACCTTTTAACAAGAACTGTGATTGAAAGCTGGAAAAAGTTAAGGGGACAAAGAGGTTTGGGACAGGGTGACACCCTGTTACTACCCATAGGGGGAACCCCTTTTTTTTACCAGGGTTGGATGATGTGGGATATAGAGAATGGGGAGAGTGGGGTATTTTATGTTTGAAACATCTCTGCACTCAGACAGGGCTGGACTCATTTGAAAATCTGCAGGCTAGGATGGACTTGGGACAGCATCATCATTTTCAATATCTTCAAGTCCAGGCATATTGTAAATCCCTTGGTAGGTTTGGTGGGGCTTCCCCTGTATGGGATCAACTGGAACATGCTATACTGGTGGGACAAAAAAAAACAAAGGGCACAATTCATAGAATGGTTAAAGAGGGGAGAGATTTGCTCCCTGATAAAACAGGGAAAACCAAATAACTCTGGGAGAGAGGTCTTGGACATCCTATCTCAGAGGAGAACTGGACATTGATATCCCAGCTACACCAGGGTATATTGATGTGCAACAAGTAGAAGGAGTCTCATTATAAATTTTGCCACCGGTTGTACTATCCACCAATAGTGGTTCACAAATATAACCCCGTAGTATCCCCGGTATGTCCTAGATGTAACAACAACCCAGCAACATACTACCACTACTTTTGGGCATGCCCTGTGTTACAACATTTCTGGAAAGAAGTGCTAGATGAGCTGAGGGGTATTTTGGGATGACAGCTCCCAATGTCTCCACTATTGCTGTTATTTGAGGTAGAAGGTGTGGGAAAAGAGGAATGGATACCTGTTTAGAGATGGTCATGGGTGGCACTGCTTATGGCAAGACACTGTATTCTTAATATTTGGGTATCCGCTATACAACCTACTATACCCCAGTGGAAAGCCCTAATCCTGCAGGCACTTACTTTGGAAAGATTGACTTATGTCATAAAAAAGAAGGAGGAACTGTTCTATAGTACTTGGCAGCCCTACTTGGCGTCTATGTCAGTAGCGGATACAATAGTGTTGATAGAAGGATGGGGGTGAGGTTATACCAGTACCCTCCCTAGAAGCTCACTGGGCTGGATCTGGGAAGTGGGAGGTCTCTAATCCTTATGATTAACTGGAGTATAATGTGAACAGTCTTGTAAATGGCCTCTTCTGTTTGGTTTGATGTGCAGTTCAATGTATTTATTTTCCTTTTTTTTTTCTCTTTTCTTTTTTTTCCCCTTTTAATTAACTGATGGAAAAGGATCTTGTTGTATATAAGTTATAGTGTGTTGGTATGTATGTATTGTATGTCTAGTTTGTTTTGTATTTTGGAAATATTTAATAAAGAAATGAGGCAAAAAAAAAAAAAAGAATTGGGGTCCTCTACCACCATCACAATTGTCTGACCAATGACGCTATGTGCACTGCTGTAACTTGCTCTATCCTGTCCATAATTGATTATGGGCTAGTTTTCTACAGGGTTGCCTCAGACACCACCCTAAAAAGAATCAGAACCACTCTGAATAAGTGCTGCAGACTTTTCACAGGAGCAGGTAAGTGTACGCTTATCTGCGATCTATACAAACACTAACTGGCTCAGTATTGATGGTAGATTAGCCTACCAGACCTGCCTCCTAGCAAAGAAAATCTGCCTTTGCCTCACCCCTTCTGCAATGCATACCTTCATGCAATCTACCTGTAACACACGCTTTACACACAGTATGCTGAAACCCACATATCGTGTTACATTGCAGTACCTCCCAGGTTAAGCATGCCTTCTATAGCAGGGCTCCATCCCTAATGAATGGTCTCCTTCCTGAAGTCTCAGATGAGGACAAGCTGGCCCATGTAAGCGCACAAACCGTGTCATCGCCTCATTAATCTCAACAAGTGCAACTGTACCTTCTAGGTCTGCAGGTCGCCAACTCTCTCTTCAAGCCCCTGCATCCACTTAATTCACCTACCACCCCTACTGCCCACCTCTCTCCCATACCTTCCTCAAATAATCCAGGACTTCACCTCCTGACCCTCACACTACTTTCATTTCTCCTGCTACCCTCCTCCCTTTGCCACCTTAATCTGCTCTCCTTCTCCTCTCCTCTCCCTCTTTCCCTCCTTACCTCCTCCCCCCTGTGACATACCACCTGATTCCCCCCTTACATTTACCCTTGGTTCTCTCCCTAACTCCTCCCTCATTCCCCCTTCTCCCCCTCCTCGAGCCCCGGCACTTCTGTGATTTAGCACTTCATGACAATTTCATAATTTTGACTGCATTTTTCTCCTCCTTGTTCTCTTTCTATACTGCACACCTTCCATGGTGTTCATCTAACCCTACACAATCTGCTCCTCACCTCCCACCCTGTGGTACATCTCTTGGAATATGCATCCCTGTAATCTGGGATTATGTTACCTGAACCAATTGTATCCACTGTTAATGATTTATGATGTAAATTTTTTGTCAATATTTATCAGTACTCTTGTCCTATGCAACCTGAGCCAATTGTATTTGCTGTACTTACTGTCACTGTATTATGATGATTAGTTCTTTATGAGTTTTTCTCTTCTTTTGTTCTCTGTGTTTATTTATATTTTATGCTGACTCGGAACCTTTGTAACTTAACCTCTGGTTCAAATGTATTTATAATCCTAGTACTTAATAAATAAATTAAATAAAACATTAATGACAGATTCAAAAGCCTCACTAGGCCCATGAATATTTAAATTTATAATTATTGTTTATGCCCCCATCTTTCCAGGACAGCCGCCATCAGTGGTTACTGCCCAGCCCAGTACTTCTGCATCTCTAATGCTAATAACTGCTCCCCTGTAACCCCCTGGCTTATCCTCCTCCCCAAGGTGGGTCCCTGCTGATTGGGGACAGTGTCAGGAGAGCAGTTGGTCACTCTATTTTAGGGATGACCAAAATACAAGCGGATTTGGGCAATTGCCAGAGTTCGGGACCGAGCATACCCTGTCATCCTGCCAGCCTGGGTGTTTTATCTTGTTCCTGGTTCCCCTCCCACACAGGAGCTGTGGTCAAGGAGTGTCAAGTGCACACATGCAAATGCATGCCACAGCATGACACTCAACCAGCAAATTTCCCTCCCTCAGAAGCATCCCCTGCTGCACAACCAGCGGGTGCTGGATCTTAATCCCCATGTATCTGTCCCTGCATTTCAGGGGAGTCCTTGAAAAGTGCCCATAGTCCCATTTTTTCAAGTGTTCATAGGCAACATCTAACACTAAATTGAGGACTTCTCCACAGTGTCCCAGATCCACAGGGTTAAGTGAAGGAACATGAACCCCTACTGATGCTATAGCTTCCATTGCATCAAAGCCCTCCCTTTGGGCACTGTATACAAAGCAACCTGTAAACATGATATTGGATGTGGTCCTTGTATATTTAGTAAATACATTTAAAATCTGATACATTTAAATTATTTGTTAAGCACCCACTCCTTGGGGGTCTGGACACTGTACATAGGTCAAGGAAGCAGAATTCGGTATGAAGCAAACTAAAACCATATACATAAAGCACATATCATAATAAATTAAATCAAATAAATAATTCTATGTAGTACATAAAATAGCTGCCAGTGCTGGGGGAAAACCTTAACATAGAAACATAGAATTTGATGGCAGATAAGGACCGCTTGGCCCACCCAGTCTGCCCATTTCCCTACCTAATGGATAAGCTGCAGATCCTAGTTAACCAGCAGCCTACTTCTTCCTACCCCTATCCCCTAGAATTGCCTTATGACTGTCCCATGCACGCTTGAATTCCACTACTATTTTTGACTCCACAACCTCCTCTGGAAGACCATTCCATGCATCCACAACCCTCTCTGTGAAAAATTACTTCCTTAAATTACCTCTGAGCCGCTCCCCCCTCTATCTTCAAATTGTACCCCCTTGTTCCTGCACACCTCATTTTTTGAAAGATGCTACCCTCTCGGACTTTGTTGATTCCCTTGAGGTACTTGAAAGTTTCTATCATGTCTCCCCTCTCCCTCCTTTCCTCGAGGCTATACATACTAAGCTCAGGGACACTGGTTTACCGGGATTGAGAAAGGACATATTCCGTTTTGCACATTGTAAAAAATGGTATTGTCACTGGTGTCTGTTAAGCCAAAATCCGGTTTTACCGGCGTTTGGTTTTGTGTACTTTATTTAACAATTTTTAACTCTGCTAACATGCATTTTAGCAATTTTGACCTCCACTATTACACATCCTTCCATCCCTGTACCAATTTAAAGTTAATTCAGGTACAAGATATCATGGCAGCAGCAACACTACAGCCCCCATCCCAAAGGTGTGATAGAAGCAGCATTACGACCCCATCTCTCAGGTGCGATGGCAGCACCAACAGCACTACATCCCCCATCCCTCTGGTGTGATGGCAGCAGCAACAGCACTATGACCTCCGTCCCTCAGGTGTGACAGAAACAGCAGCACTGTGGCCCCCATCCCTTAGGTGTGATGGCAGCAGTACTACATGCCCCATCCATCAGTGGTGATGGAAGCACTACAGCCCCACCCTTTGGTGTGAATGGCAGTAGCAACAATACAGTCCACATCCTTCTGGGGTGATGGCAGTAGTGACAGCACTATGATCCCCTTCTTCAACACCCACACTGACATGCACAAGTTACCAATGACTTGGTCTCTTTGCTCGTGAGAACTTAGATGTGAATTAATTGGAACCATCACCACTAAGGTGGGCTACTTTTGTTTTTCCTATCTATAATTTAACTGCCTGAATTGGGTTTCTGCCTGTGACACCGCTGACCAGATTTAGGGAACAGACTTGGATGTTGGAGGGCCAGCTGGTGGGTGAAGGTTTGAGTATCCAATGACCACTCATCTTCTCCTGGGAGGGAGGGTGGGTTCACAGCTCAGCATTTGCTGGCCCCGATAGAGACCAGAGGCATGACAACATTTCAGCCCTCACTGCAGGAGGGAGCGTGATGGACATCAGCTTGTGCCTTGACATCATGTGGCCTGTCACACTCCCAAGAAAATGGGAAAAAACCTGCTGACCAACCGAAGGACAGCTGTTGGTCCCTCCATAAGCCAGAAGCCCCAGACATGTATCTGTTCTGATCCCTGCCATGCCCAGGATACATAGGAAGCTCTTTAGGGCAATTCTCCTCCCCTGGTAGCCTCCCACTAGGGTAGGGGTCCACTCAATGAAGGGTTACTTTGGGTTACCTGGTAGCACAGCAGTAAGGGGCAGTGGATGGCGGTTGGGACTCGGCAGCGGTGGTAGGGGGCCTTGGCAGGCCTGAAGGAGTGAATGGCCAAGGGGTAGGAGGAGGAAAAAAAAAACCTGCTTGAATTTGCTTCTTTGAAATATAGTATCTTCACCAGAAAAATCCATAAGTGATTAGTGTAGGACGTTCAAATGGATTTATGCATCTCCCAGACATGGATGCTTTTTTTTTACTTGGTGTCCATGAAAAGGGTGTCTCCCAGTTTTCATCTCTTTGTTCAGATGTGAATTGAGCACTACTCTGCCCACCAGGATCATACAGCCCCTGGGGTCTTACCTTCTGTACGTCATTGACTGTGCTTTCAAAATCCACTGGCCAAACATAAGTATACTTAAATACTTAACATTGCTTTTTGTTGAAGCAGTCTATCAGAAAACTTTTTGGTGTCACAAAGACTGAAACAGCAGGTGGGAGAAAAGGTGCAAATTATCCAATTCACCTAAATGGGGTGCTAACTGTGAAATCTTTTCATAAGTAGTAAGGCAGTTTCTTCTTTGTGAACATACTTTCATTCAGACTAGTTTTCATTCAAACAACTGAGGATTTTGGATGGCCCTACTGATTATAAACTTGAGCCTGCGTTTAGCAATCTACAACCTAGATGCTTATATGCAAAGAATACAACAAAAACCTGACTAAAATCTAAAAACAAGCGTATAAAACACATAAAATGTATCTGAACATTTATCTTTACCTATACAAAATCATTGCAGCCCAAGTAAAACTCAGGTAAATTACATGGTACCCTGACTACTATTCTATGATGTAGTAAACATATTTTGGTATTTTTTTTTTTTATATTCTTTGTAAAGCAGGTAAGGCCCACTAGGCAGGACTGTCTGTTTTCAGGAGTGACCTAGAAGCACTGGGGAGGTTAAGCAATTGCTTGGAGTCACACAGTATGCAAGTGGAGGTTGTGGGAATCAAACCCAAGTCTCCTGGTTGTACCCAGTTCATTCACTGCTTGATACTCTAACCACTAGGCATGGGTGGTTAAACTGATTGGCTGATTACAACAAAGCAGTGTGGGTGATTTCCTTACTGACTCTATATGCAGCAAAGCAGAAAGAATGCAAAGCACAGCAGCATTCATTTTAAGATGCTGAAATCTGGGTCAGCCCGCTGGCGCTGTGGTAGCACTATTGCTTGCAATGCCAGCGACCCAGGGCCAGAAGCAAACTCGACTTGCTGGAGGTCTGGCGAGGGGAGTAGGATCGAGCACCTAGGGGACTGCCCTTCTCCTCCAGGGAGGGTGTGCTGCAGGTCCTGCTGCTTTACCACCACCTGTGTGATCATGGGTGGTGATGCAATGGTGCTGCAGAGTGTTCAGAAGGGGACGACGCAAGCCAGGATCTGGAGCAGTGGCATGTTTCTATGTGACCTACCTCCTGATCTCCTGTAGTGCCAGTACTCTCAGGGACAGAGACCAGAAAACCAGGAACAATCACCCCACATCGGCCACTGGCAGAAGGGACTCAGGTGCTCTAGACTTCATAACCAGGCTCCATGAGGGACCCACTGAGCTGCCCGATACACACTAAGGAAGTGTGGAGGGGTGACCTGGGATCCCTTCCCTTCCCACCTGGGGGCGTACAATCCAGGCAGGATAGGGGCAGGACCACAGGAGCTCCTAAGCATTAGCTGGGGGTGAAGCTAAGGGATAGACAGCCTAGGGATCTCTGAAAAGTGGAGACTGATGCTGTGAGAAGGGGACACAGAAAGAGAAAATAAAAAAAATAAATAAAAAAAGATGCTGAAATCTTAGAGATTCTGTGCAGTGACATGCAACTTCCGTGAAGCACTGGTACAAGAATTCAAAATCCGCAAATCAAGGAGGATTCCGTGATTGTTACCGGTGTTACCGGTAAAAATGGAAAACCAGGGTCCCTGACTAAGCTCCTTAAGTCTCTCTTCATATGTCTTCTGGTGCAGACCCTGTACCATTTTAGTTGCCCTCCTCTGGACAGCTTCCATCCTGTCTATGTCTTTGCGGAGACTGGGTCTCCAGAACTGCACGCAGTACTCCAGATGGGGTCTCACCAGCTGTCTGTACAGAGGGATAATAACTTCCTGTTTTCTACTGGTGATGCCTCTCCCAATGCATCGCAGTATCCACCCAGCCCTCCTTGCTGCCTTCTCACATTGCTTACCCACCTTTAGGTCATCTGATATGACTACCCCCAGCTCGCTTTCCATTTTTGTTGTTGTTAGTATCTCACCCCCCTTTGTGTACTCTTCTCCTGTTTTTTTATTTCCCAGGTGCATTACCTTGCACTTCTTAGCATTGAATCTAAGCTGCCATACATTTGACCATTCCTCTAACCTTCCTAAGTCCCTTCTCATCCTTTCCACCCCACCTTGTGCATCAGCTCTGTTGACGATCTTTCTGTCATCTGCAAAAAGACATATTTTTCCTTCCAGTCCCTCTGCAATGTCGCTTATAAAGACATTGAAGAGGACCGGTCCTAATACTGAACCCTGCGGTACCCCACTAGTAACCCCCCTTTCTTCAGAGTGGACTCCATTTACTATTACTCTCTGTGTCCTATTCTCCAGCCATTTCTTTACCCAGGCTGTTGTCTTGGGACCCACTCTCAGGCTGGCTAACTTGTATATTAATATTTTGTGTGGGACTGTGTCAAATGCCTTGCTAGAGTCTAGGTAGGCCATGTCCACAGCCCCTCCCTGATCTACTACTTTGGTCACCCAGTCAAAGAAATCTATCAGATTTGTCTGGCATGACCTTCCCACTGTGAATCCATGCCCCAAAGGCCTCCCTAAATAGGTGAATCTTCAGACCCCTCTTGAAGGCCTCCAATGAGGGGCCTCCATCAAGTACCCTATTAGTGAGTTCCACAGTTCTGGGTCAGCAACCTCAAAGGCAAAATCAACTGATGATTTAAACCTAGTCCTGGGAATCACTAGGAGGCCCACCTCAGAGGAAGGGAGAGGGCAGTGAGTATGGTAGTGAGTCAGGAGATCACTTAGATAACATGGGTCCAGTACTACTATATACAGTAGATCAGTAAACTGACCTTAAATACTATTTGTCACTTTAGCGGCAGCCAGTACATATCATGAATCAATCAAGGTCACATGACATGACTACAGAAGGTATGCCAGCAGTGTTGCTACTGCATTCTGCGCCATCTGCAGGTGAGGCAGGGCCCCTCCATTAACCCCGAGATATAAGGCATCATAGCAGTTTAGCCTGGAAGTCACCAAAAGGTGCACTAGTGATAGCAAGTCATCCCATGGGCTTTAGGCTTTAGTCCAGTGATATTCCAGATATGGTTGATGCCACTGTGGACTATGTATGACACCTACGCCTCATGTGTCAGTCTATTATCCAGAATGACCCCCACATTCTTCACCTTTGCAGGGGCTGCAAGTTGAGAGGAAGCAAACACCAGGCCAGTCACTTCCTCTGCCACCTCTACATCCTGCTGATGATCAGGCTCAGTCAGCAGTACCTCCATCTTGCCTAAATTGAGTCTTAGCCAGCTAGCGAGCATCCAGTCCTGGATCTCAGTCAGGCACAAATGTAGTACCTCACTGGCCTCAAGTGCCCTGGGTGCAAACTACAAACACATCTAAGTTAAGCTAGACCTGACGAGAAGGAATACAGATGAGGGGGTACAGGCAAAGTGGGCAAACATTAAGGATGCAATACTTGAAGCAACATTCCACTGTGCTAGGGAGAAAAGTAAGAGCAAAAGAAGGAGGATATCACTTCGGTTCTCAGAAACAGTAGCAGCAAAGGTCAGAGCCGAAAGACTGGCATTCAGGAAATATAAGGGAACGCACTGGGATGAAGATAGGGAGGCATATCAAACTTCCCTAAGGGAAGCATAGAAGGCAGTAAGGCAAGCAAAGGCTCATACTGAGTAAACACTAGCATAAACAGTTAAAGAAGGGGGCAAGACTTTCTATAGATACATTAGTGAAAGGAGAAATTCCATAGAGGTATTACAAAGATCAAAGGGGATAAGGAGGAGTGTGTGGAGAAGGACCAAGGAAAACCATCTATCCTAAATAGATATTTCTACTCAGTATTTACTGAGAAGAAGGTAGGGCAGGGTCCACAGCTCAGCATCAAGGACACAGGGGGGAGGGAGGTGTGCACAAGTCCCTTCACAAAAGAAAAGGTCCTACAAGAGTTCACTAAGCTCAGGGTGGGCAAGGCAATGGGACCTGATGGTATACAACACAGGGTACTAAAGGAGCTAAGGGTGGAACTAGCAGAGCCATTATCAGAACTTAGTTTAGTTTAGTAAGTCTCTGAGCACAAGAGAGGTCACAGAAGACTGGAGAAGGGCTCATGTGATCCCAGTCCACAAGAGCGGTAGCAGGGAGAAGGCAGGGAAGTACAGACCAGTCAGTTATGTGATCCCGCTCCACAAGTGTGGTAGCAGGGAAGAGGCAGGAATCTACAGACCAGTCAGTCTTACCTCAGTAGTGGAAAGATTATGGAGGCACTCCTTAAGGAAAGGATAGTGCAACATCTGGAATCCATATGAGCACAGGATCCAAGACAGCAAGGGTTTACAGCAGGAAGGTCCTGTCAATCTAATCTCATAGATTTCTTTGACTGGATAACCAGAGTGGTGGACCAAGGGGGTGTAGTTAATGTTGCCTACCTTGATTCAGCAAAGTTTTTGATACTGCTCCACATAGAAAATTGATTAATAAGCCTGGTAGGCTCAGGGTGGGTCAGAAGTTGGTCAACTGGGTGGCAAACTGGTTAGCAGGCAGAACACAGAGAGTAGTGGTAAATGGTATTTTTTTTAGTTGTTTAACCAGGAGTAGCACACTAAGCTGAAAGCTTTTTTACAGGTGCGACCTGGGAGCAATGGGACGTTAAGCGACCTGCTCAGGGTCATATAGTATGTAAGCGGAAGCTATGTGATTCAACCCCCAGATCTGGTCTGCTGGATGTCACCAGATTTGCAGCTCAGAGCCTTAAACCACTGCACTATACTGCCTCCCTAATACACAGTGTATACAGGTATACAGTCAGAAGAGTTGCAAGTCACACAAGTGGGGTACTTCAGCGATCAGTCCTGGGGCCAGTCCTCTTCAATATCTTCATCAATGACAATGCAGATGGGCTGGAGGGTAAGTTTGTCTATTTGCAGAGTAGATGATCCAGTTGAGATGAGCAGAATGAAAAGAGATCTGGATAAACTGGCAAAATGGACAGAAAAGTGGCAACTGGGGTTTAAAGCAAAGATGTGCAACATTTGGCACAAAGGAAAGAGAAACCCTAAAGCCACCTATAGGTTGGGAGGGGAATTGCTGGCAATCACAAAGGAAGAAAGAGACTTGGGCATCATCATCACAGATGATCTGAAATCATCCAAGTAGACCACTAAAGCTGTAGGTAAGGCTAGAGGGATGTTGAGGTGCATTAGTAGGGGTATCACAAGTCATAAGTTTGCAGTTCAGAGCCTTAAACCACTGCACTATCCTGCCTCCCTAATACACAGTCTATACAGGTATACAGTCAGAAAAGCTGCAAATCACACAAGTGGGGTACTTCAGGGATTAGTCCTGGGGCCAGTCTTCTTCAATATCTTCATCAATGACAATGCAGATGGGCTGTAGGGTAAGTTTGTCTGTTTACCCCTGAAAAAGGGACCATTACGGTCTCAGTGGGCCCACCTGGTCACCAAAATTTAAATAAATAAAATAAATAAGTGGGAGGTAATAGTCCCTCTTCACAAGACACTGGTTAGGACCCATCTGGAGTAGTGCATGCAGTACTGGAGGCTGCACCTGCACAAAGACGTTAACAAAATGGGAGCAGTCCAGAGAAGGGCAACCAAAATGGTACAGGAACTGCATCAGAAAACGTATGAGGACAGATTAACAGAGCTCAGTATGTATACCCTAGAGCAAAGGAGGAAGAGAGGTAATATGAGTGAAACATTCAAACACCTTAAGGGTATTAACAAGGTGAAAGAGTCTAACATGTTTCAATATCAGAAGAAAAGAAGGATAAGAGGACACAGGATGAGATTAGAGGGAGGCCAATTAAGGGGTAATGTGAGGAAGTTGTTTTTTACAGAAAGGGTGGTGGATGCATGGAAAAGCTTACCTCAGGAAATGGTGGATATGAATACAGTGCAGTGCTTCAAACAAGCGTGGGATAGGGATAAGGGAGCAATACTGATCAGTATGACTAGCTAGACCATTGACAGAGTAAATGTCTACGGAACATTCATAAGGCAGAAAAAATGGACAAACTGGATGGGCCTTGCACTCTATCTGCTATCAATTTCTATGTTTCTATGTTTAAAGGGGAAGTGGGTATTGTGGAGGAGGACAGAAGAAGGTGAACATACTTAACAAGTACTTTTGTTCAGTATTCACAAAAGATGGAGTGAGAAATGGACCACAGGTAAATGATAAAGGTATTTACGGAGGGGCATTAGATACAAGCCCTTTTTCAGAGGAGAGGATACTCAGAGAGCTTGAGAAATTAAAAGTAGATAAGGCAATGGGGCCAGATGGGGTGCACCCAAGAATACTAAAGGAACTGAGGGGGGTAGCTATCTGAGTCCCTGGCAGCCATGTTTTACCAACCATTGGAAACAGGAGAAGTACCAAGGGACTGGAGGAGGGCAGATATAGTACCAATTCACGAAAGTGGCAAAAAAGAGGAAGCAAGGAACTATAGAGCAGTAAACCTGACATCAGTGTTGGGAAAGATTATTGAAACATTAATAAAAGAACACATATTAGAGTACCTGTCAGAAAATATGTTGCAGGATCCAAGACAGCATGGGTTCACAGGGGGGAGATCATGGTATGGTATGGGAACATTTATTTTTAGACAGGCAACAATTTGTTAGGATACAAATCCTGTTTATTACAAAGTCTTGTTCAAGCTCCAAATATAAAAACTAAACATAACATACAATTAACAAAACAATTACACAATTAAGAAAAATCAATTAAAAACATGTACAATCTATTCTCATGCCAAAAAAAAAAAATAATCTACAGGAGAGACAGGCAGGGGAGAAGAGGGGGAGGAGTAGCTCTCTATGTAAAGGAAGGGATAAAAGCAACTGAACAAAAGAGTAAACAGGGAGGAGAGGAGGCACTGTGGGTCACCTTGGAGACTGGAAAGGGCACCACAATCCACACAGGGGTTGTGTACAGACCCCCATGTCAGGGGGAAGGAATGGACAAGGATATGATAGAAGGCATTCTTAGAATGGCAGAGAAAGGGGAGATACTGTTGATGGGAGACCTGAATATGCCAGATGTTAACTGGAGCACATTTGCTGCAGCCACATCCAAGAGCAGGGCCATTTGTGATGCCCTACAGGTGGCAGGCATTAGACAGCTAGTTTCAGAACCCACTCATGAGGGAGCAATCTTAGACCTCGTACTCTCAAACGGGGGCAGTGAGAGGATCTCAGATCTAGAAGTGGGTTGCCATCTGGGGACAAGTGACCATCAAACAGTGTGGTTCACGTTAAACTCAGCTACAGAGTCAAGCCATACAAAAGTGAGGGTACTGCACTTTAGGAGGGCTGACTTTGGCAAGATGGGAGAGTGCCTCAGAAAAGCACTAGCAAACAGGCTAGAAGGAGGTGTGGAGCAACAATGGGAATTATCAAACTGCCATCACAGAGGCAACAAGCCTGTGTGAAGCAAATAAACAAATCAAAACGAAAGAAAAGCCATTATGGTTCTCAAAAGAGGTGGCTGTGAAAGTCAGGAAGAAAAGTTAGCATTCGGAAGTATAAGGAAACACAGAAGGAGCAGGACAGAGAGCTGTACTAGTTAAGGCAGAAGGAAGCAGGGAGGGAAGTCAGAATAGCAAAGGCCCAAACTGAGGAAAAGATAGCCAACTCAGTTAAGAAGGGGGATAAAACCTTTTATAGGTACATCAGCAAGCGTAGAAAGACAAAGGGAGGGATAGTGAGGCTGAATAGAATGAACGGTGGGTGGGCAGAGGGGGACAGTGAAAAAGCAGGAATACTGAACGAATATTTCTGCTCAGTACTCACAAAAGAGGAGGGGGAATTGCCTAATCCAATTAACAGAAGCACTCTTGATAGGGGGGTCGATCCCAGTCCTTTCACAGAAGAAAGGGTTCTGCAAGAACTCCTAAAACTGAAGGTGGACAAAGCAATGGGTCCTGATGGAATTCACCCCAGAATTCTAAAAGAATTAAGGAGGAACTAGTGAAACCACTGGCTACTCTTTTTAATAAATCATGGGAGGATGGTGTGGTACCCGAGGACTGGAGGAAGGCAGATGTGATTGCCCTTCACAAAAGTGGGTCCAAGACAGAGGCAGAAAACTACAGACCTGTCAGTCTGACCTTTGTGGTAGGGAAAGTGATGGAGTCACTTCTGAAGGAAAGAATAGTCGAGTACCTAGAGGCCAGTGGAGCACAGGACCCCAGGCAGCATGGGTTCACAGCGGGAAGGTCATGTCAGACGAATCTAATAGATTTTTTGACTGGGTTACCAAAGTAGTAGACCAGGGAGGGCTGTGGACATGGCCTACCTAGACTTTAGCAAGGCATTTGACACAGTCCCACACAAAAGATTAATAGTCAAATTAACCAGCCTGGGAGTGGGACCCAGGGTGGTAGCCTGGGTAAAACATTGGCTGGACAACAGGACACAGACAGTAATTGTAAATGGAGTCCACTCTGAAGAAAGGGGGGTTACTAGTGGGGTACCGCAGGGTTCAGTATTGGGTCCAGTCCTTTTTAGTGTCTTCATCAGTGACATTGCAGAGGGACTGGAAGGAAAAGTATGCCTTTTTGCAGATGACACAATGATCTGCAACAGGGTTGATACACAAGGAGGCGTGGAAAGGATGAAAAGGGACTTGGCAAGGTTGGAGGAATGGTCAGAAGTATGGCAGCTAGGATTCAATGCAAAGAAGTGCAAAATAATGCACCTGGGAAACAAGAACCAAGGAGAAGAATTCACAATGGGTGGGGAGGTAGTAACAACAACAATAAAGGAAAGGGACCTGGGGGTAATCATATCAGATGACCTTAAGGTTAGCAAGCAATGTGAGAAGGCAGTAGGGAGGGCTGGGGGTATACTGGGATGTATAGGGAGAGGCATCATCAGCAGAAAACAGGAAGTTGTTATCCATCTGTACAGACAGTTGGTGAGACCCCATCTGGAGTACTGTGTCCAGTTCTGGAGACCCCATCTCCGCAAGGACATAGACAGGATAGAGGCAGTCCAGAGGAGGGCAACTAAAATGGTGCAGGGTCTGCAAGAGAAGCCGTATGAGGAGAGACTAAAGGAGCTTAATATGTATACCCTTGAGGAAAGAAGGGAGAGAGGGGACATGATAGAAACTTTTAAGTACCTAAGTGGAATCAACAAAGTCCAAGAGGGTAGCATCTTTCACAAAAAGAGACTTGCAAGAACAAGGGGACACAATTTAAAGATAGAGGGGGGGCGGTTCAGGGGCAATGTGAGGAAGTATTATTTCACAGAGAGGGTAGTGGATGCATGGAACAGCCTTCCTGAGGAGGTTGTGGGGTCTAAAACTGTGGGAGAATTCAAGAATGCATGGGACAGACATAAGGCAATTCTTGGGGGGGGTAGGAAGAAATAGGCTGTTGGTTAACTTGGATCTGCGGCCTATCCTGTAGGTAGGGAAATGGGCAGACTAGATGGGCCTAGCGGTCCTTATCTGCCGTCAAAGTCTATGTTTCTATGTTTCTATAATCAAGTTTGTATACAGAGTGACAAATGTAATGGATCAGAGAGGGGTGGTGGATGTAGCTTACCGGGATTTCAGGAATTCCTTTTACAGCATCCCATACAGAAGATTAGTTAACAAGCTGAGCAGTCTCGGGGTGGGGAAACAAGTGGTTAAGTGAGTACAACATTTGCTGAGCAACAGGAGTCTTTGGGTAGTTGTAAATTGGATAGGTTTAGAGGAGGGAGAAGTGACAAGTGGGGTACCACAGTGCTCAGTTCTGGGGCCATTACTGTTCAATGTCTTCATTAATGACATCACAGAGGGACTGGAAGGGAAGGTCTACCTGTTTGCAGACTTCACAAAGATCTACAACAGGGTAGACACACCAGAGGGAGGAAGATAGAATGAGGAAGGACTTGAATAGACTAGAGTAATGGTCATGGGTATGGCAACTATTATTTAATGCTAAAAAGGGTAACATCCTGCATATAGGAAGCAAGAACCTGAAGGCATCATACCAATTGGGGTGAGAGGAGTTAGTAATAAATAAACAGGAAAGGGACTCAGGGGGTAATCACAACAGATGACTTCAAAGCGGCAAGTCAGTGTGAAAGTGCAGTAGGAAAGGTGAATAGGATGCTGGGTTGCACAGTGGGGGATGTAACAAGTAGAAAGAGAGAGGTAATATTGCCCCTGTGTTGGTCACTGGTGATGCCACACCTTGAGAACTGTGTTCAGTACTGGAGGTCCCATCTTATGGTGGATATTGATCAGGAGCAGATGGTGTAGAGAACATCTACCAAAATGGTCCTGGGCAGGCAGCAGAAAAGCTATGAGGAGAGACTCAAGGAATTAAATACAGTATGTACTCATTGGAGGTTAGAAGAGAGAGAGAAGACACGATAGAGAGATTCAAATACCTCATGGGAATCAGTCAATTACAGGAGGGCAACATCCTACAGAAAAGGAGATGCACAAGGACAAGTGGACACAGTATAAGGCTGGAAGAGGGGGGAGACTCAGAGGGAATATGAGGAAGTACTTCATGGAAAGGGTGCTAGGAGCCCGTAACAAGTTACCTGTGGAACTGGTGAGTGCAAACACCATGGAGGCATTCATGTATGCATGAGATGGGCAAATGGGCCTCTTGGAGTCAGGAATGGGGGAAAGAAAAATCACAGGTCTGACAGGATCTGTAGTACAAAAGTAATCAAGTAAATTTGTAGCAGGCAGACTAGATGGACCAAGCAGTCTTCTTCGGCTGACATCTACTATGTAACTATGTCAGAGATTCTGCACAGTAACATGTTTGCTGCAGAATGCAGAAAGTTATCACTGGCTGGCAACTAATACTGTGCTTCATCCTGGGAACAGTGAAATGTGTGATGCTTTAAATCTTAAAATATTGCTTGGCAAGTTAACTTTATTATACTCTACACAGCATATATTTCTGCATGAGCTGCCCAGAGTTATCTCTGAACTTGCAAAATGTCAGCTGTCTATTTCTCAACCTCCAGGTGGGGCAAGACAATAGCGGCAGTGGTTAAATTGTAAATGTCGAGGTGGAGAAACTCTTAGATCTAAATTTCCAGGATGTGGAACTCTCCTATAATAGTCAGTAGAGAATGATGATACAGTTTTTTTTGTTTTTTTTTCACTTGCCCGGCTCCCACAGCTTTCGGAGGGGGCCTCGTACTCTCTCCTTCTCCGTCCACCTGAGCTATTCAAGTCCACCCCACCCTGGCTTCATTGTGCTTGGGGGGCAGAGGTTGTATGATTTTTACCCCAGTTTTCTCCCCTTGAACCCCCGAGGACACTGGTGTGAAGGACTGAAGTCCAGGCAGACGACGTGCTGATGCACGCTGTTGTCAAGCACCCAGAGTGTCCTCCCCTCCCCAGCTATCGGAGACAGCCACTGTTGTCCCTGTGAACCAGTGCTTCCACTGGCCCCCAGGAATGTCAGTTGCACAGGACACCCCTGGTTACCCACCCCTGGTAGAGGAGAGCATCTGTTGGGACGCTCAATCCTCCACCCCCTTGCCGGTCCCTGACAACCCTGAGTCCATTCCATAACCCGGGTCACCAGCGTAGCGCGAGGTGTGGCATCCAGCACTTCAACCCTCAGTGTCACCGGGCCGATGACAGAGGTTTTTAAGAGGTAGTAGAACTGAGTTGTTGTGGGCTTCTGGCAAATGTAACCCCTGCACCTACAGGGATGTTGCTGCAAGTAATGTCATAGAGTAGTGACAAAGCCCTGCTTGAGTGCATTTTTGGTAATTTACGCTTCCTTTCAGTCCCATAAAGCTTAGTGCATCTGCTGAGCACTAGACTGATACTAGCTGATTCTAACCCCCTACAGCAGCTATATGACACAGTTTCATTCACAAATCACTCCAGCTCTCCTCCACTTGCTCATCTGTCAAGCCATTGCTATCTAAACACTTTGAACCTTTATATTCCAGGATGCACAACTGATCTATATGAAAATACAGGGTTTTATGGAAACATCATACTCACCTCCTTGGCACCTGATGCAAAGTACTGCCAGCTGCTCTGTACCTACAATCCTCAGTGTGATTTCTTTACATTTAGAACAAAGGATTCTACAAGTCCTGATATAAGGTAACATACAATGAGTTTTATTAAGTGTTTACACAGCTTTCATCAAGTTTGATCTATTGGGATTAGCAAATTCGTTTTGAATAAAAAAAAATACTTGTTTTGTTAAGTTGTCAATAACATTTTTAAAATGTACAATTTGGTTTAATAAATCCACAGCCCAGGATTTTTTAAACCCATATAATAATGTCTCATAATTACCTGCTACTGTAAAAGTGAGTGTTTGGCCACATGTAAGAAAACTCACAACTGGCATCAACAGGGACTAATAACACAATGCAAAAAAAAACAGCATTTTAAAAAAAGTTTTAGTTTTAAGCAATCAGATTCTTTTCTCCCATGCTCTAGTCATTTGCATAAAAATAGAAACTGTTTCTTTTGCTGCAGTTTATTATTTATTAATTTTTTTATTAAAATATGTTGAGCAGGGAATGTACAGTAAGCTGGGGATCATTTTCAGGGACAACCAATGGGAGCAGTTATAAGTAGAGATGCTGCAAAGCTTTAATGAGCCAGTAAAGTTAAGTCAGATTTGTCAAATTCACCTTTGCAAATGAACCTGCGGATTTTGTTTTCTATTTAATAGGAAATTCACCTTTGGTAACTTTGCCTGGCAGCGTCACGTGTAACTTCTCCCTTGGGGTATACCAAGATCACAAGTCCTGTGGCATCCCTCAAGGATCAATTCTCGGACCCCTGCTTTCCTCTATTTTTGTCAATGTAAGTCCCTCTTCATTCCTTGCCTGCAACTCCATCATGTATGCTGATGACTTGGTGCTCTACTTTGCTACTCGTTCTGTTGCCAACCTTAATGTTCACCTGTTGTCCGCGTTCCAGACTCTCTAATCCTGGCTCCAAACCAACTCCCTGGTTCTCAATCTACCAAAGACACAGGCCATGCTCTTTGGGTCTGCTACAAAAATCCATGGTGGTACCCTTAAGCTCTGTGTGCACTGCAGTGATGGGTCTGTAGTCCTGTCCACAAACTCCTTCAAATACTTTGGAGTCCCACTTGATTCTACCCTTGATTTCTCTTCTCATTTAATGGAGGTGTGCAGATCTGTCAACATTAAGAATGGCGCAGCTTACCGGGTGTGTCACTTCCTAACCCCTGCTTTTAGGACCTCGGCGGCCATGAGGGGTCCTACTTCCAAGGCTTTTGTATGCCCGCCTCATGTTTTCCCATGCCAATGTTGGTATTCTTCATAAATGGGACACTACCTACAACAGTATCTGCAGATTTGCCCTTTCTGCCTCTCTCCTTACTCACTTCTGTCTCCTGTACTCCACCCTGCACTGGCTGTGCCTCCAAAAACCTGTGTTTATATACTCTGGGCTACTTCACTGACTCCATGTGTAGACCCCCTTGCCCAGACAGGATTGGGGTGATACTCACCCTGGTGGCTCACTCCCACCTATTGAGATCCTCTAATTCCTCTTCTCTCGCTGTGCCGCTCTGTTCTACACAAATGGGGGAACAAGCTTTCTCTCACTTTGCTCCCAAATTCTGGAACTCTCTACCTTCTAGTCTTAAATTCTCTTCATCTCACTCCTCCTTTAAGGCAGTACTTTTTTCCTACCTACAAGCACTTGATTTCTGTGTTTGTACCTAAACCCCCTTTTTCTCTTGCTTTCCTTAAGCTATCTTAGCGTTGTCTCTGCAGTTAGTTACTGCTTAATCTTGCTTCCTTCCATCCCTGAGTAGATTGGCCATTGTTACATGTATGTTTTGTTTCCATGACTATCCCTGCAAGGATATTTACTGGTTCTGTATTATTTTACTGCTTTTCTTTTTGTAAACTGTATATTGTACTCTCTTGGGGCGTGCTTGAAAACAGGCAGGGTTTTTGCCTAATGCACCTCCCTGGTCAACAAAAGCTAATAAATGAATAAGATAAAGTTGGGTTAAAAAGAAGCTACTGATACACAACTGTCTCAATGTTAGCAGTTCTCTGCCCTCCATACTGCTGCACCTTGAAGACCCTATGCCGCCTCCTCTCCTCGTGGTACCACCACCCCAAGCTACATACACCCATCAGTGTCAGCCAGGAGCAATTCTAACAAATTTCTGACCCATGTGTGATCAAGTTCCACACATCATTGCCAGTGTGGCATGCTGGCAAATACCTGGAGTGTCACTACCATTGCAGTTAATTTATTTATTTAATTAATTTGTGTTTACCAAGTAAGGTGCACTAAAGAAATGTTTGTCTTCTTTTTCGGGCATGGCCCTGGAGAGTACAACTAGTTAAGACACTACTGTACAAGATAGTGCCTACATCACTAGGGCACATAATTTTAGGAATATAATTTGTGCATGATAATGAATTAAACAACAGAGAGTGCTGAGAAAACAGTATGGCACATGCCTATTTGTGAGAGAGTATTGTAGTTGGCAGACACTTAAGGTACAAACAATATTAACAGGTAACAGAGTAAACAAGTGCAAGGAATAGTCAAATACAAGTGGCTAGAGGTCATTAAGGACAGTGGCTAGGAAAAGGAGCATACTGCCTGTTGAAGCAGGTGTAGCTGGTATTGATACCGGAAAGCTCAGCCAACAGTGCACTATCTAATGCGAGCAGGTGTGTTGCTCTATAGTTTTGGTGATGCACCAGTGTAGGCCATCTCTTCAAGTCTGGTCCTGGCTCTGGGTGTGGATAGAAGGTAAAGGTCTGAGGATCTAAGGTGGCAGGTATTTTTGTAAGGCACCAGGAGAGAAGTGAGGCATTGGGGCATTTAGTTCTATATTGCAATGTGGATAATGTTACCAGAGGAGAGACCCCATTGTGCAACAATGGAATGTCAACCTAGTTTGGAACACAAGGTACAGTGATGGGCAAGATGATTACAGGCAAGGACAAATCTGTAGACATTACTATAAGCCACTCTCTATTTGTGTAGAATTAAGTACAAAACGTTAGAAAAAATGGGCAGGCCATATGATAATTTGGGAAGTAGGAGACCATGGAATACTGTGACATGAGTGGATGGGGAGGGCTTTGGACTAACATGGTAGGCAAATCCAAGTCTAATATTTATAGGACTTTGTACAGTGCTTCCACCAGCAAGAGTCTAGTACTACCCTAGCTACCTGTACCAAAAGTGTTATAAAGCACACACATATAGGAGCTACCAGGTTTTTGGCCACTGGTCCACATATTCATACTAGTTTAGTTTATTGTTCTAGGAATTATTACCTTTGAGCCATGGCTCTTTCACAAAGGTTCCACGTCGATTGTGTACAAACAAGTCAAGTTACATAGGATGGCAAACAAGTTGTATTGTGACAATAGCCAGTACAACACAGTCCCTTAATGACAAACTTAGTGCAAGACAGGGAAAAAAAACAGATGTTGAATGCAGAAGGACATGGATTACTGTATGTGACATAATCCCATAACATTCAGGAGTGGCAATGGTGGAGAAGCACATTTGTGAGGCAATCTGCCATTTGGGACTGGCACTTGCCATCAGCCTTCTAAATCCCACATTCTCAACAAAAAAGATGGCAGTAGATCAACTGCCAGCAAACCCAGCATTTCACTACAGTCACTTCCCATGCAATGGCATGATTGGACAGATTCTTGGAAGGACACCTAGAAAAACATGCTGTACTGTATAGGATGGACCTTTCTGGGTGCTGGGCAACCAAACATCTGGACTTGGAGTAGCGGCATTGCTGGTCAGGTAGCATTTGATTCCAGGGGATTCCTGCATGCTACTAAATAGAAAGCAGTGATTTGGGTTGTTTTAATTTCCTTTATCACTTAAAGTTTATTAATTTTTGTTCAAAACATAGAGATACAATTGCATCCCATACATTAGTATAAAGCAGCAATCTGTTAACTTTATAGCCTCCTAGAAGGAAAAATCATTCCACTGATACAAGACATCAAATATAACTTTCCAATAAACTCAGTAATCTCATTATGGAATGGAAACCTGTCGTCCAGATTAGGTTCAGTGGCACCAACACCAGCATTCATAGGGGCACCAGCAATTTCCTCCTCAGCCACTGTTTTTGATCCAGAGACTGTGCTACCACTTAGACTGAGCCTCTTGTCACCATCCCCCAAGCACCCATCACCATGGATGCCACAGATGTGGCAGAGAATAATTTGGCAACACTAATGCCACTTCCACCAGCTACTCCTTTGCTACTACTACCAGCCCTGCAGCCCATGGATGAAGCTGCTACAGAGGTAGTTTTTTTCAGGTGCAACAACTGTTACTCAAAAAACCTACACACTTATTGGCTACCTCACTGACACCTCTACCTTTACTCAAGCATCTCTTTCCAGTCATTTCTACTCACCATCTCTCTCTCCACAGTACTCCAGCCCAAGCTCCACTGTTGCATTATTGGCCACACACATCAGGCTGTGAGGGCTAGTGGGAACGAGGACCCCTCCCCATGCCTGCAACCCTCCTCAGCATTACAGATAATGATATGTGCATGACTCAGCTCAATAGCCTACCTTCTCCTGCTTTGCCATGGACCAGTACCATCTTGAATAGGACCCTCATCTGCTCTGCCATAGCCACGTGGCTGCCTGAATATGGGGGTGGGGTACTGCAATAGATTTTGTTTTGCTATATTTGTGCTGTTTTTGAAAGGATACCTATGCCTTTACCTGCTACTTTAACCCAGTACTTGTGGTGTAAAATAACTAACCTAGTAACTGAAGGGAATAACTTTTGCATTTACCTGCTTGAGTCTTTTGCTGATTGTTTGTTTGTTTGTTTAAAACTAGATTTAAAGGGTTTGTGTCCTCACAGTAACTCTGTAATGCTAGCATATGCTCTATTTTAATTTCACATGCACACCATGTCAAGGGGATTTGTAAAATGGCAGCTTGTTTACATAGCTAGATGACTCCCAACTCTGTTTCAATTAGGCAAATCTAGTAAATGCTGTCTTGCTAAAGCAAACACACATGATGGTTAGGCAGTAGGCATAGAACAGCATACAGCAATTGTAACTCTGCATTGTGACTGACCAGTTTTCCTTGTCTCTCTGGCATGCTTGCCTCCTCCCTTCCTCCTCTTTCTTAGTCATGTCCCCTCCTCTCGGTACTCCCTACCAAGTGACCATCAGATTTCTCTTACCTGTCCCCCATCTGCTTTTTAACCCACCGTCTCTCTCTTCTCTCCCCAGTACCCTAGCCCAAGCTCCACCAATGCACTACTGGCCATATGCATCAGGTCATGAAGGCTAGCAAGAACAAGGACCCTTTCCCATGACTGCAACCCTCTTCAGCATTCCAGGTAAAGATCTGCGCACAGCTCAGCTCAGCAGCCTATCTGATCCTGCTCCCACAGTGCATGTATTGACACTGCACTTTGCATGGCACCACATAGTAGGTGCCACCCTCCCCCAGCCACCTCCCCACCCAAAGCTGGTCAGTCCTTTTTAGGGCCCTTGTGGAAACAATCTTTCAACTTTTGACTTCCTACAATTATCCCAACAGTGGTTTCATCCAGTCCCCCCCCCTCAGGCGCTACATAAAAAACATGATCTCTTCCTGCCCTCTGCTACAACTCCAAAATAACAAGGATAAATAGAGCAACTTAAGCTTTCTCTCCTACCAAAGAATGTCCCCAGGTAACCAACAACTGAGCAAACTTCACAAACCCAATGGGGCTAGCCCAAATAATGGATTTCTAATAGTCCTCCTCCTATTTATCATGTTTCTTAAGGTCTTGTCTGAGCACTCCAAGGTAAGCACTAATTCCACAAAGACCATAAAAATGCTACTCCTGAGTTCATGCACAACAAGTCATGAGGCCGGTACCAAGTGTGGAACTTGTAACTTCACTGGATATTTAGTCTATGATAATACAGCACTGGTCGTACTTCTGCCACACCTCATCCTATCATTCTTACCCAAAAAGTTTTAGGAAAGGGACCAAGTGTAAACACAACACACCTCTTAAGATGCTAAATATTTTCTGCTGCAGTCCATCTTGATGCTGCTACTTCTCTCAAGCAACATCCTCCCAAATTCTGGCCCAATCCAACAGACACAGAGCAATGTAACTAACATAGGAGCTCTAAAATTGGCATCAATAAATATTTCACTTATTTATTGAACTCTTTCACTAGGAAGGTACACTGTGCAACAGGTTGCTTGTCTCCCGGTGCAACCTGGGGGAAGGGGTACAATAGGGATGAGTCATTTTAGATTCAAGTTACAAAGATCAACATAGCAGATAATTAATTAAGGCAGTTGTTAGAAACAGTGTTACATACATATGTAATTTGCGAGAACAATTAAAAAGTGCAATAGTAATAAGTGAACATGTGCTATCATGAAATAAGGGGTGAAGGAGAGCGAGGACGAGATGACAGATAGTGCAGAGTCATTTCCCAGAGAGACCCCTTCAGGATGCGGTGAACCCTGCAGGGGGACAGGGAACTGGAGTAGAGGTTACAGAGGGAGAGAGAGGGAGTAAGTGTGATTAACACCTATGAGGGGAGATAAGACCTGACCCAAAAAGAGAACCCTTCAGGATGTGATGAACCCTGCAAGGGAGCAGGGAAGTTCAGGCTATTGTAAACCCTCCTGTGGTTAGGCGTTGCAATTATAGAGGGATAGTGAGAAGGAGGGAATGAGAAATAACACTTGGGAGGGGATGAGGCATGATCCAAGGAACTCTGCAGGATGCTGGAGATCCTGTAAGGGGACCTTGAAGGCCAAGGATAGGTGGATGGTGGAAGAAATGGTGGCAAGTCTAGGCACTATAGGACCCCTTCAGGATGCTGAGAACCCTGCAAGGGGAGTGTGAATATTAGGGAAAATGGAGGAGAGAGTAGGGGAAGGGCAAAATGTATGAAAACTAGCACCTTGGAGGGGCTAGGGTCAGTAGAGTCAATAGAGGCATTGGGTAAATTCCAAAGGAGGATGAAATGTAAGGAGCAAGATGAAGGAAATCAAGGTGGGTCATGACAGAAACAGTTAGGTGCAAGACAGTTGAAGAGGGCAGTGTTGATGGAATAGAGGGGGGAGGAGGAGAGTCAGATTTGGGGGAATAGAGAGTTCCATATTTTTGGGAAATGGTGAGAGTACCCAGACTGGCCGGAGAAGGTGTAGCAGTTAGGGGCAGTTAGCCTGAGATTGTCAGTAGATCTGAAGGAGTAGGAAGGAGGAGAGGGTGTTATAAATGAGGGAGAGAGAGATAGGGAGTTCACTCAGCCAGTGTTTAGCAGTCAATTTAGCTTAGTGTGAGAGGCATCAATATGTAAGGGAGGGGAAGGAAAGGGCTCGATAGAGATCACAGCGGTGGGTGTGAGAGGAAGCATCGATGGCAAAGTGGCAGAAGGAGTTGAAGATAGTGTCTAATCTGGTCAGGGAGGACTTAGGAGCAGCACCATAGGCTACACAGAAGTAGTCAAAAATGGGGAGGATCATCTTCTGGACAAGATCACACCTAGCTATAGGAGGGATGCAACTGCAGTTTCTGAACAAGGTACCAAGCTTGGGGCGCAATGTTTTCTGGAAGGTGTCAATGTATCCAGAGAAGCTGAGGTATTGGTCTAACTAAACCCCAAGGTATCTGAAGGATGAGGTGTCCTCAAGTAAAGGCCCATCAAGAGTGTGGAAAGTGGGCAGGTAGGGAAGCCTATAGAGTCTCTGCCTTGTACCAAAGTTCATGGAGACTGTCTTCTTTGTATTGAGGAATACTTGATGGTTTGCAAACCAGAGCTGGACCTTATTGAAGTCGTGCTACAAGCTGGATGTAACCTCAGCTGGGCATGAGCCAGATGCATACAGGACAGTATCATCAGCGTACATGTGTATGGCAGAGGAGGGGGAGCAGACATATAGCAGGCTGTTTGTAAACTACATATGTAGTCTTTGGCTCAGGATGGACCAACTCCATTTATGGGTGAGCCAGCATAGGTTCATAGGTACATAGGTTTATACAGAGCATAGAAGACATATGTCCATACAGCTCACTTGATTAATTACTGTATCCCTGAATATCCTTACCAATCATGTAAGTGTCTAACCTTTTCTTAAAGGTATCCATGGTAGGGCTGGATACTACTTTGCTTGGTAGTGTATTCCAGATAGCTATTATTTTTATACTGAACCAGTTCCCCCTTCTTTTGGTATTAAACTTATCTTTAATCAGCTGAAGAGAATGTGTTCTAGTATCATAGATTTGTTGCCTAGTATTGATATCCAGCTGTTCCCGTAACTTGCCGTCACTAAGTGCCCTATATGTTTGACACATATCCCCACGTAGTCTACGATACTCCAATGAAAACAGACCTAGTCTTTCCAGTCTTTGGTCATAATCCAAACCCCAACCTCCTTCATACCTTTTGTTGCCCTTCTCTGTACCCTCTCAAGTGCTGCCACATCCTTCCTGAAACCTGGAGCCCAGAACTGGGCGCAGTACTCGAGATGAGGGCGAACCAGTGAGGTGTACAGGGGCAGCAGCACCACACTTTCACGACTTACAATATGTCAGCGTATGCAGTTTTGAATGCCACTTGCCTTCCTTATCATATGGATGTAGTGCTGTCTAAATTTTAGTTCGTTATCTACCACCACTCCCAAATCCATTTCCTCCTGTACAGTCCTCAATACCTTGTTGGCAAGTTTATATTCAAAAAGCTTATTATTTCTACCGAAGTGCATAACCACACATTTATCTACATTGAACGTTGATCCCTTATGATTTGCCCATTCCTCTAATTCAAGGAGTGCTGTCTGTAATTTGGTGGCTTCGTATGTATTATTGACGGTGAACCCCAACCGTGTATCATCTGCAAATTTTGATAGCCATACTTCATTATTTACTCTCATGTTAGATATATATATATATATATATATATTAAACAGACACGCCTCAACACCAACCCCTGCGGCACCCCACTAGTCACCTCAGCCCAACCAGAACAAGCCCCCTTCACACAGACTCTCTGCCTTCTATCAGCCAACCATGATTCGACCCAAGTAGAAAGTTTTTCATGGACTCCAGTTTCTCTAAGAGCGCTGATTAGTTCCACATGAGGCACCTTATCAAATGCCTTCACAAAATCAAGGTAAACAATGTCCACCAAACTACCCATATCCATGGCCCTGTTTACTCTATCATAGAACTCCAAAAGATTTGTCTGGCATGATCTACCCTTAGTAAACCCATGCTGTGTTTTGTCTAAATAGCCAATTTTGCTTAAATAATCAAGGCTATATTCCTTGATAAGAGATTCCAAGATTTTCCCCAAAACTGTAGTTAGGCTAATAGGACGATAGTTCTCAACAAATTGATGAGACCCTTTCTTAAAAATAGGTATGACAAGAGCCTGTCTCCAATCTTCGGGCACAATGGATGTATCTAAGGATTTTTGGAAGATATGGGTTACAGGTAATGCCAGTTCATGTGCCAATTCCCTAATGACTCTTGGGTGTATCCCATCAGGACCCTGTGCTTTATTAGGGTCAATTTCTTTAAGACTTTTTAATACATCAGAAGTATTTATTGTGATGGTGGAAGCCTGAGTCAGTTTTTGTTGTATTGTTTGAATAGGCAAACCTTTATTGAAGACCTAAGAAAAGTACAGATTACACTTTTCAGTGATTTCTTGATTATCAGATATTATACCTCCATTTGGATCCTTCAAGGATAAAATACCACTATTTGTACTTTTTTTTGATCTAATATAAGAGTAAAAGGATTTGTAATTATCCTGTACCTTGTCTGCTAATTTATGTTCATAAGTTATTTTTGCAAGGTTGATTGCTGATTTGGTACTTTTTAAGTACTTTTTATAAATCTCCTAGACTAGCTTATTATTACTAGATTTAACCCTTAAATATGCTTTATTTTTCCATTTTATTAATTTCCTAATTGAGGGGGTCATCCATAAGGGAAGAGCTTTTTTACATCCATTGTATTTCCTTTTTAATGGTACATATTTGTGCACCAATTCATTGATTGTCGTACTCAACTTGTTCCACATATCTGATGCTGATATATTATTAAATTCTTGTTGCCAATTCCAGGCAGCTAGCTCATTTCTCATTAAGCCAAAATGTGCCTTATTATACATTTGAATTATTGTACTCCCTGTGCATTGACCCAATTCTCCCAAATACTCGAAACTCACCATAGCATGGTCACTAGAGCCCAGTGGGGGTAGTGTTATGCAGTTATGAATTTTATTGGTTACATTGCTTAACACCAAATCCAGTGTGTTGTGTCCCCTGGTGCTATTGGTTACATATTGCTGTAGTCCAGCTAATGTAAAAATTTCAAGGTAACTGGTTTCCACAAGTGATGAGGCTTCTAATGTATCCCATTTAATTCCTGATAAGTTAAAGTCACCCATTAAAATAACATTTTTTGTTTCGGACATCTGTTTAATGAAATCTAACAAAATAACATCATCAGAGTAAATAATGGATGGTGGTCTGTACACTACTCCCAAATTAATAGCAGTATCATTAGGTGGTGTTAATTTGATCCATAATAATTCTAAGTTGCCCCAGCTGTCAGTTTCAATATTAGCAGATATAATACTATCTGAAACATATATAGCTACTCCGCCACCTCTAGATGATTTTCTATCCTTGGAATACAGTGTATAACCATTTATTTCCCTGCCCCAGGTGTCGTTTGGATTCCACCAGGTCTCTGTAATGGCACATATGTGTATTGAAGAGGTTTGTAAGACTAATTTTAATTCCTCCATTTTATTAGTTAGACTTCTTGCATTAATCAGCAAAATTTTCCAGCCTGTTTGTGTAACCCTTACTCAGCAATTGAGCCTTGGATTTGAGAGACCCCCTCCCCCTACTGTAGGTAGTTTAAATGGAGATTTACTGTGTGTCTCATTCTTTGGGCCAACACCCTTTTACCATATCCATTTAAATGTAGTCCATCATGTGCAAATAGGTTGAAATCCATAAAGGCTTGACTATGATCAATAAAGGCATGCCCTTCTCTATAACACCACCTCTTCAGCCAACCATTCAGTCACTGAATGTCATTATTCAACGACTTACTGGCTCTGGAAACAGGTAATATGCTTGAAATTACTAAATCACATCCTTTACTGCCTAAATAAGAACCCACATATTCGAAGTTACTCTGAATCTCAGACATTCTGAATTTCCCTACATCATTTACTCCTATGTGCACTATTACTACTGGTGTAACTGTATTATCCAAGAGGCCTGGCAGCATTTGTTTAATATCCCTGGTGCCTGCCCCTGGTAAAACACTGACCATAGTATAATCATTCTGATTTTTACATAATATGCTGTCAGTATAGCGCAACATTGAATCACCTATATACAACAAGTCACGAGGAAGCTTCTTGCATGGTCGAGGTTTTATAACATTATTGCCAACATCCTTGGCTATGTTAGTGTGTGTGCAAGTAGTTTGCTGTATCTGATCATTCATAATGACAGTAGTTGTAATTCTTCCCTCTCCATCTACTATAGGATCCAGAGCTTGATACCTATTTGGGGTGAGTATGTTTGAGGAGCCCCCTATATTCCTTCTGCCCTTCTTTATATTCTTAGATTTACCTACTAGGCTCCATTCCTCAACAGTTTGTATACCTGGGCATTCTTTTATTGCAACTGATTCATGTAATCCTGCATCAGTAGCTTCATCAGCCATTGAATCAATAAACTGTTCTAATGTAGTTATTTCTACCTGGGTTTTAATCCTTTGCTTTAAGATGTCAATTTCTAGCCAAAGTTCTTCTATCAGCAAACATTTGTCACACACATAATCTTTTAGCTCCTCGCCTAATTTAAACATGTTACATTTAATGCACCCCATATTTAATATTACTCTTACTTGTTTCGATAGTTCTTATGAGTCCAGCAGACACAACTGTCTGCGCGTGTCTCTGCACACGTGCCTGCAGGCAGTGACATGTTCACCCGCCGCCTCCTGCTCGCTACGGGGCAAGTTTTATAGTCCCTGTGACCCAGATGCTACTTCCGGGGTCACGCTGTCCCTCGCTAATAAACTAGCATTTTAAAACGAATAAAAATAACAACTGAAAGCCCCAATACTGATTTGAAGGTATAACAGTTGTAATCTTGCAGGAAACCTCTAAAAATATTACATTTGACACAATTTGTAGTTCGTGGCATATGCTACCAAAACTACAGTGCCCTCTTCCTACTTCCTGTAAGTAGGGATCCACGAAATAAAACATAAGGTAACAGCAATTATTGGGAGAATTTCACAAGGCAATCATATAAGGTATTAAGCATTCAGGCACTCAAGGTATATATTTCAAGCCCTATTTAGAGTTTGCACTTGCTACGGGGCAAGTTTTATAGCCCCTGTGACCCGGATGTTACTTCCGGGGTTGCGCTCTCCCTCGCTAATAAATTAGCATTTTAAAACGAATAAAAAAAACAACTGAAAGCCCCAATACTGATTTGAAGGTATAACAGTTGCAATCTTGCAGGAAACCTCTAAAAATATTACATCTGACACAATTTGTAGTTCGTGGTATATGCTATCAAAACTACAGTGCCCTCTTCCTACTTCCTGTAAGTAGGGCTCCACGAAATAAAACATAAGGTAACAGCAATTATTGGGAGAATTTCACAAGGCAATCATATAAGGTATTAAGCATTCAGGCACTCAAGGTATATATTTCAAGCCCTATTTAGAGTTTGCACTTGCTACGGGGCAAGTTTTATAGCCCCTGTGACCCGGATGTTACTTCCGGGGTTGCGCTGTCCCTCGCTAATAAATTAGCATTTTAAAACGAATAAAAAAAACAACTGAAAGCCCCAATACTGATTTGAAGGTATAACAGTTGCAATCTTGCAGGAAACCTCTAAAAATATTACATCTGACACAATTTGTAGTTCGTGGTATATGCTATCAAAACTACAGTGCCCTCTTCCTACTTCCTGTAAGTAGGGCTCCACGAAATAAAACATAAGGTAACAGCAATTATTGGGAGAATTTCACAAGGCAATCATATAAGGTATTAAGCATTCAGGCACTCAAGGTATATAATTCAAGCCCTATTTAGAGTTTGCACTTGCTACGGGGCGAGTTTTATAGCCCCTGTGACCCGGATGTTACTTCCGGGGTCGTGCTGTCCCTCGCTAATAAATTAGTGTTTTAAAACGAATAAAAATAACAACTGAAAACCCAATACTGATTTGAAGGTATAACAGTTGTAATCTTGCAGGAAACCTAAAAATATTACATCTGACACAATTTGTAGTTCGTGGTATATGCTACCAAAACTACAGTGCCCTCTTCCTGCTTCCTGTAAGTAGGGCTCCAAGAAATAAAACATAAGGTAACAGCAATTATTGGGAGAATTTCACAAGGCAATCATATAAGGTATTAAGCATTCAGGCACTCAAGGTATATATTTCAAGCCCTATTTAGCATAATCCAGAGGTGTTATCCATAGTGGAAACCTGTCTCTCACCAAAGATCCCTGACTCAACCCTAACTCTCAATGGGTATACTACCTTTAGACAGGATAGACTAGGAAAAAGGGGTGGAGGCTGCACATTTTACATCAGAGACACTCTCCAGGGTCATGCTGTCCCCCAAATTGACACCTGGAAAACTGTGCAGGTTCTGGCATTCAGAATACTGCTTGGTGCCCACAGCAAATCCCTTACAGTGCTATCAGTTTATATACCCCAAGAGAGCAATCCTGTGGTTTAGTAAGGTAACTGACTACATAAAAGGCATGTGCCAAAACAGGGATGTAGTCATTCTAGGGGACTTCAACATCAATAGGTTGTCTCAAGAGGCAACCCTATAAAGGGATACACTCTGTAGTATCAACATCTCTTAAATGGTAGAATCACCTACTAGGATCATCTACTGGACTGGGTCTAAAACACTAATAGATTGCATACTCAGGAATCACTATGAGAGGAACTCTGACACCTAAGTCCTGACTGATTCACTTAGTGACCACTCTCCAGTCACGTGCCACTGATCCAAAAATTAACAAAATTGCCACCCAAAACTATCAAGAGTCAGGTCCTAAAGAGGAGACAATTAAATTCTCTTATGTCTAACTTCAAGCAAATCGACTGGTCCCCCCATAACTTATGCTACTTGATGTGGACCAGGCATTAGATCACTTTATCAATACATTTAATGTAGCATGTGACACTTATGCCGCAGTAAAAAACAAGGTAAGTGCCTCAATTTCTGCCCAACTAAACCACTGGACAGAATACAGTTTTGTGGTGAAATGGAGGAATACTTCCGCAGATTGAGACTCAGGGAATTTTTTCATGGCAGAGAAGAAATCACAGACAGAGAGGAAATCACAAACAGTAAAAATATTATGGATAAGAAAAAGAAACCATATGAGTTTACCCCATCAAGTGGCTGTAACAAGAAACTGGACAAATACATTAATTGCTTTCGCCAGAGAGTTACTGGTGAGATTCTTAATAGGCAGAAACAGGCCTGTTACAACCTCTCTCCATTGGAACGGAGGGCTATACAAACACTAAAATCAAACCATAACATTGTCATAAAAAAAGCTGATAAAGGCTCTGCAGTGAAACATAGAAACATAGACTTTGACGGCAGATAAGAACCGCTTGGCCCATCTAGTCTGCCCATTTCCCTACCTACAGACCTACAGGATGGGCCGCAGATCCTAGTTAACCAACAGCCTATTTCTTCCTACTCTCCACAAGAATTGCCTTATGTCTGTCCCATGCATTCTTGAATTCTCCCACAGTTTTACACCCCACAACCTCCTCAGGAAGGCTGTTCCATGCATCCACTACCCTCTCTGTGAAATAATACTTCCTCACATTGCCCCTGAACCGCCCTCCTTCTATCTTTAAATTGTGTCCCTTTGTTCTTGCAAGTCTCTTTTTCTGAAAGATGCTATCCTCTTGGACTTTGTTGATTCCACTGAGGTACTTAAAAGTTTCTATCATGTCTCCCTCTCCCTTCTTTCCTCAAGGGTATACATATTAAGCTCCTTTAGTCTCTCCTTATACGGCTTCTCTTGCAGACCCTGCATCATTTTAGTTGCCCTCCTTTGGACTACCTCTATCCTGTCTATGTCCTTGCGGAGATGGGGTCTCTAGAACTGGACGCAGTACTCCAGATGGGGTCTCACCAACTGTCTGTACAGAGGGATAACAACTTCCTGTTTTCTGCTGCTGATGCCTCTCTCTATGCATCCCAGTATACCCCAGCCCTCCCTAATGCCTTCTCACATTGCTTGCTAACCTTAAGGTCATCTGATATGATTACCCCCAGGTTCCTTTCCTTTTTTGTTGTTGTTACTACCTACCCACCCATTGTGTATTCTTCCCCTGGGTTCTTGTTTCCCAGGTGCATTATTTGCACTTCTTTGCATTGAATCCTAGCTGCCATACTTCGACCATTGCTCCAACCTTGCCAAGTCCTTTTTATCCTTTCCACGCCTCCTTGTGTATCAACCCTGTTGCAGATCTTTGTGTCATCTGCAAAAAGGCATACTTTTCCTTCCAGTCCTTCTGCAATGTCACTGATGAAGACATTAAAAAGGACTGGACCCAATACTGAACCCTGCGGTACCCCACTAGTAACCCCTCTTTCTTCACAGTGGACTCCATTTACAATTACCTTCTGTGTCCTGTTGTACAGCCAATGTTTTGCCCAGGCTACCACCCTGGGACCCACTCCCAGGCTGGTTAATTTGACTATTAATCATTTGTGTGGAGATATTGAATCGGGAAGATTACATTACGGAAGCCAACAGGCAGCTAAGTGACCTTATTTACTACAAAGTACTGGGAAGTGACCCAACTACAGAATATAAAAGAGAACTGCAGGAGTTAATTGAAACATTTCCAAAGCATGTCCAAGACAAACTAAAGCCCCTCATCCCCAATGAACCTAAGCCAGGGACATTCTTCATGCTTCCTAAATACATAAGCCTGGTAATCCTGGTAGACCCATAGTCTCTGGTAATGACACCCTGACAGAGGGGATATCAGGGTTTGTAGAGGCTATTTTCAAACTGCTGGTTATACAAAGGGATAGTTACATCAAGGACACTACTCACTTCCAACATAAACTTTCTGGTTTTAAGGACTTGCCACCTGATACCCTTTTAGCCACAATGGATGTAACATACCTCTACACTAATATTCCACACACAGATGACATATCAGCCTGCCTCAACCACTGTCACCACTAAGGATGGAACCCTACATACCTGTTTTTATAGGAAACCAACAGACAGACAGAGATACTTACACAAGAAATACTTACACAAGAAAAGTAACCACCCTAGCCACACAGAAACCTGTCATATATAGTCAAGCACTTCAGTACCACCGCCTCTGTTCAAATGCGGAAGACAGAGACACACATCTGGCGATGTTGAAAAACATCTTTATTGAGCAGGGACACTTGTCCAGAGAAATTGACAGAGCAGTGGAACATGCAACACAGGTCCCAAGAGAACAGCTACTGCAATATAAGGAACGGATGACTACCAACAGAATACCCTTAGTAGTCACATACCATCCTGACCTTGAACTCCTACGCAAGATTATTAAGGATCTCCATCTAATAATTAGTGAGGAAGAAACCCTTAATTGTATTTTTTAAGAACTACCACTACTATCATTAAACAACCACCTAATTTAGCCAACCTGATTATAAGGAGTCAACTTGAACTGGAACAGAATACCATGACATCATATGGTACACAACCTTGTCATCAATGCACACGTAAGACATGTAACCTCATTTCCACTTCAGACTATGTGGTTACATCACAAAACATACTATTCAGGATACAGGGGAATTATACATGTACATCAAGTAATGTGGTCTATTTTATCCAATGCAAGAAATGTCTTCGCACAGGTTATGTGGGGAAGACAAGCCAACAACTCCGCACTAGAATGAATTCACACAGACATTCTTTTAATCACAAGAAGACTGAGAAACCAGTAGCCCAGCACTTCTCCCAGGATGGCCACTCAATCTTGGATATGTCTGTGATGGTCTTAAAAGGACATTTCAACAGTACAAAACAGAGACAGGCTTCTGAAATTAGACTTATTTTACTTCTCAATATCGTGGCAGATGGAATGAATATTGATGTTGGTTATATGACACATTATTCCACTTAAACTTACACAGACCTTTACTTTAAAAGATGGACATAAATACTTCAGCAAGCCTTTGATTTTGTAAGTTTATGATTATCTACATGTTGACTTCTCACCTTAACACTGTGGTGAGTGCATTTGAATGTGTGTGTGTGTGTGTGTGTGTGTACTGATGTATGTATGTATGAGTGTGTTTGTGTGTGTGTTTTTATGTGTTGTGTTTTTGTATGTTGTGGGTATAGTGTGTGTGTGTGTTTTGTTTGTGTGTGCATGGAGTGGTGAGGTGTGTGTAGATTGTGGTTGTTATATTTGTTGTGTGTTGTGGTTGTGTGGGGTGTGCAGGGGTGTGTGTGTGTGTGTGTGTGTGGGGTGTGGTGTATGTACACATGTATGTGTGGGGGAAGCGTGGCATGGGGCAATTGTTATGTGGCTAGCACACTTAGTTTTCACACATAGTGTACATTTACTTCCATCTACTAGTCGTCAGTGGTTGGATTACACACTGTCACATTTTTAAAACTGCTCATATTAAGATGCATATCTCATTTACTTGGGGGTTCATAAAAGGTGTAATTCCTTTGGGTTTTCATTTAGATTCCTTAGACTGATTCTGTGAATTTTTATTATTAGTCTCTTCCCAGAATCATGCAATTGCTTTCATAAGGCCTAGTCCTCTCACACCCCCTCTTTTCCCCTACCCCTTTTTACACTACCCCCTATTTTCTGTTTTTCTAGTTTGTTCTCCAACCTACTTCATACAAAAATGACCCCCAAGTCCCATTACCCTAGCTTTATCCCTCCAGTACTGTTTGTTTCTTTCCTTTTAATATAATCTAGGTCCAATGTCATTTTGCCTGTACATATGTAAATATTTGTATACCTGTTTCGTTCATAAATCTTTGTATTTGTGTTCAATCAGTACCATGTTTTTTGTGTAAAATTGTAACCTTATATTGTTAAGACCAATCAGGTCCATCTTGTAAATGAGCTATGCTCAATGATGCTCGCCTGAATAAATAAAGATTTTGATTGATTGATTGATTGATTATACATGGACTCTGTGTTGAAATCTGCACTTATCAGGCTCATGGTCTCATTTACTTGGGGGTCCTTGACAAGTATTTTTTTATTTGGCACTTGCACTTACAAGTGATACTATCATACATCATGTATATATGTGTATGTTAATTTGAGGCTTGTTGGTGGTCACGTGATGGCAGCCTAGTAAGAATCAGCAGTTCTAGGAGAGCTCCGTTCCCCGCCCGCTGAATTTAGCTTAATATTGTAATTAGACGCAAAGTTTATTTCACCAGAAAGCCAGGCATCAAGGCAACAGAGATCAGACGCTGTAAATTGAGTCTCGGATGGAGATTTATATGAAAAAGGTGCTACCAAGATGATATCTGCCACTCACCCCGGAGAAGGAGAAGGCCGCGAAGTGGCCCAGGCAGCAAGCCCCGACCTCACTGAAAATGGCAGTAGCACTGACTATGCATTTGGAAGAAAAATTTCTTGAGATAATGCAGCCGCTTCAAATAGCAGTTGCTTCCATCACTGAAGATCTAAAGGAAATTAAAAATTCTGTGGAATCCTTAACAACGAGAGTCGGGGACTCGGAGGCCAGAGTGACCTCGCTAGAAAAAAGGCAAGGCAAGATGGACCTGGGGTCTTCTGTAATGGGATGCAGGCTGAAGAGAATGGAGGAAAAAATCGAGGATCTCGAGGGTCGTAGCAGACGGAACAATCTAGTGATCATTGGAATCCCCGAGAAAGAAGAAGGGAATGCGCCGGTCTTATTCACACAGAGGTTCTGCACTAAAATAGCCGGCCTCCCCCCAAATGGAGGAGAATACATTGTCGAGAGGGCTCACCAAGCCCTACGCCCGCCCCCAGCTCCTGGTCAGTCTCCTAGGCCATTGATCTTCAAATTATTAAACTACAGTGAAAGACAACACATACTGAATAAGGCAAAGGAAGCCCATGAAGTAACCTGGGAGGGCAAAAAAGTGCGGATTGTGCAAGATCTCCCCCATTCAGTGAGGCTAAGGAGGCAAGAAATTCACCCCTTGGTGTCTAAACTTATTGCCACAACCAAGCAGTTCAGAGTTAAATACCCTGCAATCTTAATGGTGAAGAACGAAGATAAATGGATCTCCTATGATTCCCCAGCACAAGCTTTATTAGGTCTGAAAGAATTCTTCCAGGATCTGTTTAAATGAAGGGGGACAGTCTAAACCGACTGGTGATCACTCATGGAGAATTATGAGGAGACGCCTGTAATTTCCCGAGATCACACTTATGCCCTAATTGGACTGTTGCAGAGTTATGACTGCTGGAGAACTTGGGAGCCTGTGATTTGCACCACTTTAATTTAAGCCCACTCGTGTTTATTGAGTAGCTGGCTTCCCACAAATATGCTATTCGTAGCATCTGCTTGGTTTTGCAGTGGGAAAAGCAGAATAATATGATGTATAAGGACCTTGCCAGAACCATATTTTGAATCGCAGATGGTAGAGCGGCGATTACCTCATTTGCTCCTTGATTTGTTTGTAGCAGTTTGCCAGATTACTTTATTTTATTAAGGCTAGTATGAATTGGATGTTCTGCTCAATGTAGGGGCTTAGATCCCAATGTGATTATTAACATGGATCCAAATTACTTGGCTAAAGTGCTTAGCTTGATTTTGCCAAATTTAGGCTCCTACTAATGAAACGTCTGCTGTAATCATTTTGCTCTCATGGTTAAGTGTGTACCAGATTGATGGCAAATAATGGGCTGTGGTTTGCTTATGCAATCAAAGATACGGGACAAACTTGTATTTACCCTCAACCCAGTATTTTGCTAGTTTTAAGAATGATGTTAATGTTAGCATGCCGTTAAGGATACTATGTTTCAACATATAGGAGTAACAGTGCTATTAAACCTATTACAGCAAATGTTTATAGTTATCCAAATCTTGATGCTGTAGTGAAACTGTCTGCCTAAACACTGATTACATGGGTGTTAAACTTTTGGAATATGTAGTAAGGATATGAGTGATATTTAGCTTTCAGATATTATTATTGTTCTCTGCTTCTGTTGATAAATACTGATGACTACAGTTTATCGTAGGTACGAATCAAATATGGAAAATATTAAGCTTTTAAGCACTTGTTTATAATATAAATTTCAGTTGGGGGGCTCCGGGGACAAAGCTATCTGAGCCGGGTCTGCTTATGTGTAAAATCACGTGACATATGATGTTTGGGAGTGCAGTATGTTGGAACTGGGGATGTTATGTTATACAATTTGTTATGGCTTATAAATATAATAGATGTAGAATATGGGGTTTGAAGGGGTTTGGATGGGGAGGGGGAAAGACTACTCACGACTCATACTTAGGCTCTGTTGATTTAACTGGTAATGTCTTTGCACTCTATGTACTTCTCAGTGGCCTAGAGTATAGAATCTGGATGGCACTTTCAAAAGGACACGTTTACTCATTATTTCTGATTACCTCTTAACCTGTTGATTTAAGGTATGAGTAATATCTATCGTTTTGTGAGCTGGAATGTTAAAGGAGCCAAGGACAGGGTCAAAAGACAGGTCATATTAAAACACTTGCAGCTATTGTGAGCACAAATAGTTTTCTTGCAGGAAACACATCTTAAAAGAGAGGATGTGCTCTTCTTTAGAAAATTATGGGTTGGACAGGTGTTTGGGGCAGGAGCCTCCACAAGCAAAGGAGGGGTAGTGATATTGCTGGCCAGGGGTGTTCCGTTTAAATTGACTCAGGAAATATGGGATCCCGAGGGTAGGTACATAATAATACATGGATCTCTGGAATCCTGTCCGGTCCTCCTTGGATCTATATATGGCCCAAATAATGACTCCCCAACATTTTTTGTAGACCTGATAAATACCATAGTAGTGAATCCACCTAAACTTACAATACTGGGTGGGGATTGGAATTTAGTTCTCCAGACGGATATTGACAGATCAGATCGAACATGATGAGGTCTATCTCCAGCACAAAGAGCACTGAAAGAACTTATAGGCAGTGCAGCATTAGTTGACATATGGAGAGTTCTGAACCCCACCGAAAGACAATACACTTTTTCCTCTGCAGTACACAAAACATGTTCTCGAATTGACTATTTACTCATAAGCTCTTACGCAATTTTGGGGGTCACACATGCAGGAATCTCAGCCAGGGTTCTATCTGACCATGCACCGGTTGACATGGAGCTCTGCTTAGGGGCAGGGGGCAAACGCTTTTCGCAGTGGCGTTTGAATAATCAATTATTAAAAGATCCAGCCTCTCTTGAACACACTGTGGAGCATATTGCCCTTTTCCTTAACTGTAACCTAGGGAGGGTTGATAAATACGATTTAGTCTGGGCAGCTCTAAAATGCTCCCTGAGGGGTGAATTTATTAAAATGACTTCTAATAGGGTCAAGCGTCAAAGGGTTCAGCTGGAAGGGTTATTAACTAGTATTAAAAACATAGAACGTAACCTTTCCCGTACCTCTCCAGCAGAGACATGGACCAGGTTATATGAACTCCAGGCCCAATATGCAGATCTACAATCACAGAGGGCTGAGTTATCTTTACACAGAACTAAATTGCAATATTTGGAGGCTGGAGAGAAAGCAAGCAGACTGCTTGCGATGCGTATCCGTCAAGTAGAGGCCTCACAATTCATTGCCAGAATTTATTCTCGGAAAGATTGCAAAGTCTGTACTAATCCCGAGGAAATGGTGGAACTGTTTGGTTCCTTTTATCAAGATCTATATTCAGTGACTCTGTCCTCGTCACCCGCAGAATCAGAAATAATCTCATATCTTAAGACGGTGAACTTGCCGAAAGTTTCTGCGGGTGACGCGGTCTTCTGGGTGCCCCAATCACTTTAGGGGAAATACAGGAGGCCATCCAGCAGTTACCCTTAGACAAGTCCCCCGGACCAGATGGGTTGTCCAATAACTTTTACAAAACTTGTCAAGCTGCCATTGCACCTGTACTAAAAGACCTCTTTAGTTATTGGTTCAATAAGGGGATGTCAGAGTCCAACTTTTTAGAGGCACTGGTATCTCTAATCTTAAAGCCTGGGAAGGACCCCCAAAATCTCAGTAGTTACCATCCTATTTCGTTATTAAATATTGATATAAAAATTCTGGCCAAAGTATTGGCTAACAGACTTTCTAAAGTTATAGATAACTTAATAGGGCATGAGCAGGTCGGATTTATGGCAGGAAGATCATCTCAGGACCATATGAGACATCTCATTCTTTGATGGTGAGATTCCAACTTACCTATGGTGCTGATTTCACTTGATGCTGAGAAAGCATTTGACAGAGTCTCCTGGGATTTTTTCTTTGCCACCTTAACGTCCTTTGGTTTTCCGGGAGATTTTCTCAAATGGATCAAAGTATTATATTCCTATCCCTCAGCCAGAGTAAAATGTAATGGTCTATTATCTTCCCCATTCAAATTAGCCTGGGGTACTAGACAGGGGTGCCCCCTATCCCCACTACTATTCAACATATACCTAGAACCCTTGTTCCTCAGGATGGCAAGTAATGCCAATATTATGGGAATTCAGGTGGGTGGAGTTAGATATGTATTTTCGGTTTATGCAGACGATATCTTATTACATTTAGAGAGCCCAAATGCCTCAATTCCTGCTGTCCTAGAGGAAATTGAGGCATATTCTAACGTGTCCTATTATAAACTTAACTGGGAGAAAATGATGGTGATCCCCCTGAACCACAAAGTCAACAAAGCAGAACTAGCCCCTCTAGGCCTTACTAGGGAGACGAAATCCATAGTTTACCTAGGAATCAAGATTTTTAGAGATTCCAGCACTATTATGAGAAATAATATAGACAACCTCATTAAAGTAATAGCAAAGGACCTTGAGAGATGGAGATTGCTTCCTATTTCATTATGGGGTAGAATAAGTATTATTAAAATGAATCTACTGCCTAGAATATTATACCTCTTAGGAATGCTGGGTATGTACCTTCCCAAAGTTTGGTTCTCCAGGTTGCGAGGTATGTTAAGCTACTTTTTGTGGAACAAAAAAAATGCTCGCAGGTCCTATCTCAAATTGACAGCCCCGAAAGTGAGAGGGGGCCTTGCAGCCCCCTCTTTCTTCCTATACTACATTGCACAACATTTGGGTAAGCTGTTCGTCCGGCAGAAAGAGGTAGATCATACAGCATACTCTCCTTTGTGGCTATCCATTGAAAAACACCTGGCATCTCGTGAGAAATGTTTATTCAGTGCCCTGCTATATGTCTCCCCATCCCATACTCCCAAGTCTCTCAGAAATAACCCTATGAGCTGGTCGATGAAAGCTTCTCATCAAGCCCAATTATACTTCACAGCTAAGTGGAGCCAGTCCTCTGACCAACCAATTACAGAGAACCCATATTTCAAAATTGGCAGTGTACCAATATCTCGTTCCTTTTGGCCTGGGTTGAGTAAATATAAGGTCTCAGAGATATGGAGGGGTGGAAAAGTGATTTCCCTCACTCAATTATGTGATGCTACTGGTGCAGTAAACAACGATCCTTTAAACACCTCCAAGTCAGTAAGGCCCTATCCTCGTTCTCCCGGCTCTCCCCAGTAATAGATATGGGGGAAAGAGATCCTATCGCACTCCTGCAGGTTGCTTCCCAACCACAAAAAGTGTCTAATTTGTATAAAATTCTTCAGGATTGGGATCATAGATTACCTTCGGGAGTTTGCTTTTACTGGGTAAGGGAATTAGGCCTCCCTGAAGACATTAATGTATGGAGGAAGCTTTGGATATCTGTGTATAAGTCTGTTAAACAAAATAGACTCAGATTAGTTCACTACAATATTATGTATAATATGTATATGACACCAGCCAAATTTTTTAGATATGGATCTCTGCATGCACCAATATGTAACAGGTGCAAGGAGGAGATAGGGTCGTTGTATCACATGTTATGGCTGTGTCCACATATAAAAGTATTCTGGCAATCCATTAATAATTCTTTGGACCCTATCCTTGGCTTGAGGGAATTATTTACACCCAAAGTTTGCCTAACAAATTATTTCCCAGTTGATACTCCAAAAACTAGGAAAGCACGTATGATTCTTGTCACAGCAACGGCTAAGTTAATAATAATGAGGCATTGGATAGAGGAAAACCCACCTGGAATCTTGGAATGGTTTAGGGAATGTGTTTTGGCCTTACAGATGGAAAGACATATTGCATTTGTACGGAATAGAGGCAAAGCCTTTACCTCACTATGGGGAAGCTTAGAGGCTATCCTGACGATGTGGAAATCCTAATGAAAATGGGTCTTCAGTACATCTATAGTCCAAATGGTAGTAGTGGTGCGTAGTCTGGGGGGGGATAAGTTGAGTCTCCCTTTTTTTTTTCTTCCTTTTCTTTCTTTAATGTGAAAAGTATGCACCTGATGTCCTCACTTGTATTAGATTATTGATGTTGTTTACCTGGTGCTGATATATTAATAAAGCTTTTAAATAATTAAAAAAAAATTGAGGCTGGTTTTCAACTTGCAGTTATACCTAATTTCAGGATTTTGTCTCTCATTATCTGTTTTTTAATACACCAAGAAAATTGGAATGTAAGTTGTAAGCTCATCTTACATGTATTAGTGAGGATGCCACCCCAAGGATTTTTTATCACTAGAATGCTTTCTTGGCATACTGAGACATTTTAAAATGTATGTGACAAGAACTCTCTGGCTGTAGATAATTCTTGATAACCTTTGCCCTTCTGAGTCTCCTCAGTTAAGAGCATACTGGTGTTAATTAGCTTCTCAGGCGTAATCTTCTGTTATGTTTTAAATGTATATGTTAAACTAATAAGAATTATTTCTGTTTTTTCAATATAATCTGGTGTTAATAGTATGGCATTTTCAAAATAACTGCCACAAAGCTTCTGAAGAAGGACCTGGTTGGTTTGAAAACTAGAGCACTTTGTTCTTTTCTGTAATATCCATGTTGGTCCAATAAAAGGTATCAAATCATTTGTTTTTGGATCTGTTCTTAAAAGGACCAATACAGCACCTACAACATTTTTTTCCAGTAAAAAACATAAATTAAAGGGGACCACCAAATCATGGATCTCCCTGGCAGTGCTAGACCTTATAGGCCCTAGGGAACATCTTTGGCACAGAGCCAAGGCCACCGGCAAGCAGGCCAATATCTAACAGTATAAAAAAAACCAGAAATGCCTGTACCTATGAAATCAGGCTAACCAAAATACATTCTGACTGGAATGCCAGCAATGGGCCCCCCACAGGACCCCCTTCTATTTTAGGGAAATCTCCCGTGCTGAGGCAAAACAAATACCCCTAACAAACACTATGCAAATCCAAGAATAGTAATGATTCCTTCAGCTTAAAAATGGTTACCCACACCCATAACAACATAATACCACCACTAACAAAGATACTTAACCTATCACTCAGAGTAGCACAATTCCCCCAGAACTGGAAAGCCCCGGTGGTCACTGTAGTGCATAAAAGTGGTGATAGCACACTCCATACCAATTACTGCCCAGTCTCAATCCCACCCTCCCCTCCAAGGCCCTAGAATGGATTGTTTCTGATTAGCTGGTAGACTACCTTGGCAAATAAAATAACCAATTCCCCCCAGCAACATGGATTCTGGAAGGCCCACAGTACCATAACAGCATTACTTGAATACACTGGCCTTCTCCATGATTCCCTAGACAGAAGTCAGCTTGTGAAGGCAATATGCATCAAGCTCCCAAAAGCTTTTGACACCGTGTTTCAGAGCGTACTGCTCAGCAAACTCCACTCCACCGGACTTTCAACAGAATCTGTTGGGTGGTTTAAAGGCTACGACTCTGACAGAATGCAACAAGTGAAAATAAATGGCACAATCTCCAATAGTAGACAGGTGATTACAGGTGTTCCACAAGGGTTGATACTAGGTCCCCTCTTGTTTAGTCTGTTCTTCAACCATCTTCCCCTAGTATGAACTGAAAATATACTTCTTTATGTGGAATTTGCAGTCATCTTTTCCAGTTATCTGCATCCACAATCACTGAAAACTCGTCTCCAAAAAAAACTTTGCCTCCATTAAAACGTTCTCCAAAAACAAGCTCCTCCTGAACTACAAAGAAAAACTAAGGTCATGTTCTTTGTGAACCCCTCAAAATAAACATAAATTCTATCAAATGACAATCTTAACAAGCAAGCCCCATTAGAACAGGTGAATACCTTTAAATACTTAGGCGTTACTCTTGATAACACTCTGTCATTCTTCTGTCATGTTGACCATGTTGTCAAAGTCATCAACACTAGAATCAGCCTGTTATGTAGACACCAATACAGTATGACCACTGATGCACTGTCGCTCAGTGTAAAAAGCGCAGTTCACTCTATTATTGACAATGGACTTGTGGCGTATCAATCAATCAATCATTCTTTATTTTGTCAGGCGAAGCACCATTGAGCAGGCTCATTTGTAAGGTGGACCTGGACAAATGCACTTAAAAATCAACAATATACAAAGAAAAAAGATGGGTGTACAATCAAGGAATACAATGTAGAAAAGGACATAAAACATAGTACAGTGTTAAGCAAGGTCTGTACAGGCAACTATGCAAGACGCTAAGAAAAAAAATATTGTCACTATACATTATTATACAGCATGTACATGAACAGTTCAGGAAAAGGGGTAGAAGGGGTGATAGGGAGAAGAAGGAAGAAGGAGTGATAATCAGGGAATCAGAAGGCCTGAGGATTGAGGTCTAACACTTATTTCACTGGCCTGCGGGGGGGGGGCAGTTACAGGATTCCATAAAGGAATGAGAGAATAGCTTTTTGAAGGAGGAGAAGATTGTCGAGGCAGTCAACTTCAGAGCTTTTTGTAATTTGTTCCATAGGTGAGGGAGTACATAGCTTATAGATGCTTTACCAAAACATGAATTAACTTTAGGAAAGTATAAGGCGATAAATGAGATGCTGCCCAAGGAGTAATTGCCTACAGTGCATAGGGACAAGCAGTCAGAGATATACTGGGAAAGCTTATGTGTTATACCCTAAAAGTCCAAAAGGCGGCATTTCTTTGCTTTCTGAACTTGAGGGATGTCCAGCTTACTGTGGCACACAGAGAGCAGTGGTGGGTGAGGTATGGTAGACCAGAGATAAATCTCAAAGCTTGGTGATAGAGCGAGTCAAGTTTAGAGAGTGCGGAGGCAGAGTCTTGGCCATAGAGGAGGTTGGTATAGTCCAATAAGGATAGAAAGGTGGTTTGGACCAGTCCTTTTTTGGCATCGTGGGATAGGAGATGCTTGATCCAGAAGAACAGGCTCAGTCTCTGCCTTAGCTTCTTTGATAGTTCCTCAGTATGGTAAGAGAATGTAAGCTTGTGGTCAATCCAAAGCCCCAGATATTTTAATTTTGTGACATATTCAATAGGTTTTCCCAGAAGCGATCGAATTTGTATATGACGCAACCACTGACACAACTCTTAAAAGACTCATTATGGCATTAAATAAGTCCTGTAGGCTAGTTTTAGGTGTGCACAGACTAACACATATATGTGACCTATATGTCAAGACCAATTGGCTAGATGAAGTACCAGGTCTGCCTTCTGGGTGAAAAAAGTCACCTTGGAGTAACCTCTACAGCTATACAAAACCTCCTTAATCCATAAACCAACCCTCACTGGATAAAAGGAATGTCTAGAAACTCTCTACAGGTCCTTTTCTTTTTCCAAGTTCAGTTTTATTGTAGGAAAATTCTGTTGAGCAAGTTCATTCACAAGGAGGTCCTTTGAGACACACAGGTAGTTACAGATTGCATAATTGAAAAAAACAGTACAAATTCAAGTAAAGAATCATTGGCAAGCATTAACATGTTGCATAAAAATGACAATGACTTAGAAAAATACAAGTACAGAAAAAAGGTACAAAGTGCTTGTTTCAGAGTATCCAGGCAGCTAATTTCTAGGTAGGTAAGAGGAAGCAGTGGGCAAGGGTTAGAGCAGTGAGCTAGGATTTAGAAGCAGCTGCACGTATCTTTTATTTTTGCTGCAGCAACCTATTAAATGGGCTGATAGGGACAGTACCAGGAAGCTTCAGTGCACCTTGGAGCTGGTTCCAGATAGTTGGGAGTACGCTCGATATGGCCTGCTTGCCGAGTGAGGTGCAAGTTCTTGGTACATTGAGGAGGAAGTGGTCATTTTTCCTAAGGGAACAGGTGTTATGGGAAATATGGAAAGAAGTTGTGAGATAGTTTGGGAGCTTGTTTAGGAGTAGCTTAAGAGTCCAGATACCAGCATGAAGCCTGCATCTAGTTGAGAGTGATGTCCAACCGGCAGCTAGGTACAAATCGCAATGGTGGGTCTGGTAGCGTATGTTTGTCATGAACCGTATGATGCGGTGGTAGAGGACATCTAGTTTGTTGAGTCCTAAGGCCACTGTGGAGGAACAGATTAGATCTCCATAGTCGAGTAGTTGCCAGAAAGTGACCTGGACAAGCCTAGTTCTGGTATCCAATTGAAAGAGGGACTTGTTACGAAATAAGAAACCTAGCCTAATTTTTAGCCTCTTTGTCAGATCGTCATGAAAGAAAAGCTTGTTGTCTAGCCACATACCAAGATATTTGAATTTGGAGGTGATTTCAAGGAGTTCACCTAGGAAGGTAGTAATAAATTCTTTGCGCATGTTTGCAAGGGAGGTGGAGGTGGTATTTGGGGCAAAGATCATGGCCTTAGTTTTCTTGGCATTGAGGAGTAGTTTGGCATTGATTAGATTGATTTCTAGTTGTGCAAAGTCGGCTTTGAGTACATCCGTCCCAGTCTGAGGGGCTTGACAGGGAATTAGCAGGACAAATCAGAAGGGTATGTAGAAAAGGGAAGGTGGTCATCGTGGGGGACTTCAACTTGCCGGGGGTTGACTGGAGCATTCCAGTCACCTCCAGTGCTAGGGAGCAAGTGCTTCTGGATGCAATTCCGGAGGGTCTCCTGACACAGTTGGTTAGTGTGCCTACTAGGCTAAACAACACTTTAGATCTGGTGTTGTTGAATGGGGAGGCAGTAAGGGAAATAAAGGTGGAGGACCCACTAGCCGACAGCAATCACCAAACCATGTGGTTTATATCATGATGTGCGGGGAGCCAGAGAAATCTGTTACTCAGGTAGTAAACTTCAGGGGGCCAGACTTTGGGAGGATGCAGAAAGTACTGAAAGGGAAACTAGAGGGCATAAGGCAGGAGATGGATGTAGAGCAGAAATGGGATATTATTAAAAGGGGGATTACAGAGGTAACAGAAGCTTGCACCAAGACACAGAGTAAGAGAAGCAGAGCAAGAAAACCATGCTGGTTGAACAGCGAGGTAGTGGAGGTGGTGAGAGCAAAATGAGAGGCACACCAGAGGTATAGAAGGATAGGGAAGGAAGCGGACAGGGAGAAATATGCAAGACGGTCCAGGGAGGTGACCAGAAAAGTGAGAGAAGCCAAGGACCAGAAGGAGCTGAGATTAGTGCAGGGAATTAACAGGGGAATATTTTCAGATACATCAGGTAGAAAAGGAAGCAACAAGGAGACAATAGTGAGGATAAAAAAGGCATGGGAGTGGATGGAAAGGGTGAGGAGCAGGCAGAGCACTGAATAAGACTACTTTTTGCTCAGTGTTCACAGGAAAGAAAAGGGAGACCCCTACCACCATGGGCTGGGGAAGGTTGGGGACGGGGAGGAGGGAACAGATGGAAGAATTGAGGCAAGTAGATCCTAGAGGGACTGTAGTGAAGGTAGACAAGACAACAGGGCCAGATGGCATCCACCCCAGGGTGCTGAGGGAGATGGGGGAGGTGTTGGCAGAGCCGCTGGTGGATCTGTACAGCACCTCACTGGAGTTGGGATGTGTGCCACTGGACTGGAGGATGGCACATGTAGCACCATTACTCAAGTCAGAACAAGGGATGAACCAGGTAATTATCACCCTGTAAGTCTCACCTCCATAGTGTGCAAACTCATGGAGACAATACTAAAGGAAAGACTGGTGTCATACCTGGAGGACAATGGCCTCCAGGATGTGAGGCAGCATGGGTTTGCTTCAGGGAAGTCTTGTCAACCATCCTGATACAATATTATGACTGAGTGACAGGTGAGCTGGATAAGGGTCATGCGGTGGCTGTTCTTTACTTGGACTTCAGCAAGGCCTTCGATTCTGTGCCTCATGGGCGGCTTCGGGGAAGCTAACTGTAGTAGGGGTAGGGGCAAAAATGATGAACTGGATTACAAGTTGGCTGAGTGTGAGGCTGCAACAGGTGGTGGTGAGAGGGGAGCTCTCAGCTCCAAGGCCGGTGATGAGTGGGGTGCCACAGGGCTCTGTGTTGGGGCCAGTGTTGTTTGGGCTCTTCATATCAGACATTGCACATGGGGTGGTGAGTAAGATAAGTCTGTTCACTGAGGACACCAAAATTGGACCAGTGGTGAATGGAGAGGAGGGATGGAAGCAGCTGCAGGGGGACCTAAGCAAGCTAGAGGAGTGGTCAGAAAGGTGGCAGCTGGGGTTCAATGCAAGGAAGTGTAAGGTTATTCACTTTGGGGTGAAGAACCCAAGGAAAGAATACTTGCTGGGTGGGGTTAAGCTGGGGATCACTGAGGAGGAGAAGGACCTAGGGGTAATGATAACAGGGACCATGAACAACACTGCCCAGTGCAGGACAGTGGCTGCAAAAGTGAACACAATGTTGGGGTGCATAGCGAGGGGGTTTTCATTCAGGTGAAGAGAGATGATCTTGCCCCTCTACAAGTCACTGGTAAGTATTGTGTGCAGTTTTGGAGGCCATACCTAAAGCATGATAGCAGGCTACTGAAGGGGGTGCAGAGGAGGGCAACAAAGATGATATGTGGAATGGAACGGACAGACTATGACAGCAGGCTGAGAGACCTGAATATGTACACCCTGGAGGATAGAAAGGACAAGACTGACATGATAGAGACATTCAAGTATCTGAGGGGAATCAGTAAGGATGGGGCAGATGGGGTCTTTAAGTTAAGGAGGATGAGGATCACCAGGGGGGCATGCGCTAAGAATAGAGGGGGAAGATTTAGGAAGAAAATAAGGAGACACTATTTTACAGACAGGGTGGTAGCAAAATGGAATGCCCTACCAGAATGGGTGGTATCATATAAATCTGTGATCGGTTTCAAAAGGGCATGGGATATGGAACAGGGTAGAGTGAGGGTGGGGGAGTTGGGGGTGTGGCAGTGGGATGACAAATGGGAAGGGGGTGGGGCAGCAGCAAACTAGGGGTACTAGCTGCACACTCAAGCAGACTTAAATAGACCGGGTGGTCTGTCTCTCCTGGCACATTCGTATGTTCATACGTTCGTATCCCTCACTTCAGCCAGTGTGGGCCTGATGTTTACAGTACAGTATCATCAGGGCCCCTACTTTTCTGCAGCACAGTGGGACCAAGTTCTGTGGCAAGACTACAATTTGCTGCAGAACTTCTGCGGCGGTGGTTTGTAATTTCTAAGGAAGTTCTGCTGCACTAACAAACTACCACATCACAGTGTCAGCTTGTCATCCTGACTTCACTTTCATGGCAGTGGTTATAGCAATCAGGATGGGGGAAAGCACAGTAACACTAGTTCAAAAAATAACAGACTTATAAAAATAATTTTATGCCTAAAAAAGCAAAACAAATGTCTCTCCCTTAAGGTCCTAGCTTGTTGCATAAATGACATATGCAGAGGGGATCTTATGTGATAAATAAGGTATTTCTATATGCATGCTATCTAGCCCACTAATGAGGTTTCCACTGTGTATCACTTATATATTTGTATGTGCTTTCTACACCACTCATGAGGTTCCCACTGTGTATCACTTATCTATTTATATGCAATCTGTAACATACATACAGATATATGTGCGTGAGTGTGTGTGTGTGTGTGTGGTGAGAGAGACAGAGATACTGTGTGTGTGTGTGTGTGTGTGTGTATATGTGTGTGTGTGTGTATATATATATATATATATATATATATTTTTTTTTTTTTATTTCCATGAACTTGCATCCTCATTCATACAGGTCCCATTGGAAATGGAATAGAGGAGTTATTGCAAAACTCATTTTTCATGTCAACCTGCTTTCCCTGACACACTGCGTAACACCATTAGGCCATGACATGCATGTGAACTGATTGCGAGATAGAGCTCTTCAACCCATCACAATGTGTCCACCATGTGACAGAACACTGCACTATACCTTCCCAGGCTCCGAGCAGTGATGTGTTCCACCAATCCTTGTGCTGCCCAGCCAGCTCCCAGAGCTAATCTCTGAACCTGAGTTGCTGGCACGGAAACACAGCATGCTACCCTCTGGCCCAACAGCTGTCCCTGCACACAACATTTCTCCATAACTTTTAGGTGATTCTATCAACCAATGACAATATGTAATCAATAACCCTGGCAAAAATACGTACAGCGCAATCATTTATTTAACAGGTCTATTCTTTCACATTATTATATTCCACTTTTCGGGGCATAATCACTTTATTTTTCTTAAAAATGACAGTTAAATTCATTTTACTAGTTATTCATTTCAGATGGCATCTCTATACCTTAAAGGCACAAATAGGTTTGTGCAAAGTGAGGTATGGACTTAACACGTCTGTGTTACTGACAAGGTTTTGTTTAAGTTGGCCCTAGTGCAATAATTTAAGACTGAAAATTGTATTAGGCTGTAGTGCAGGTTGAGCAAATATCACCATGCATGATGTGCTGTGCCACCATCTCTGGAAGTGGGAGCTGTGGTAGATAAGTGACTGTTCATTTCTGTTGCAGAATGTAGTCATTTCATTAGCTAATGTATGATGTTATAGCAATGATAACATCACATTCTGAGCATATGGGGGGTTTGGATATAAAAAGAGGGGATGGGAACCAGATTCTATGGGTAAACAGAAATATTAATAAAAAAATCACCAAGAAGAGTGAATTCTGCGGCACCGCAGAAGTTCTGTGGTAGACTGCAAGTTCTGCGCAAAATTCTGTGGCCGCAGAATTCTAGGGGCCTTGAGTATCATCAGCAAAGAAATGCAGATGGGACTGGGATATATGTGTGTCAAGGTTATTGATGTACAGGGAGAAGAGGATGGGACCTAATATGGAGCCTTGTAGGACTCCCCTGACAACTGGGAGGGATGCAGAAAAGAGGCCACCAGCTTTTACTTTCTGGGTCCTTCCAGACAGGTGGCTGGTAAACCACTGGGCAGCAAGGGAGGGGTGACACCTACTTTTGTTAGGCTTGACACTAACAGATTGTGGTTGACAGTGACGAATGCTTTGCTGAGATCTAAAAATACTGCACCGGTAACTTTCTTGGAGTCCATGGCAGTGATCCAATCATTGGTAACTTTGGCTAGGGCAGTGACTGTACTATGGTTGGGCTGGAAGCCAGATTGCACAGGGCTGAGGATTGAAGATGATATGATACGGAGTTTCATTTGGAAGTAAGCTAGCTTTTTGAGGACTTTGGAGAGGACATGTAAGATTGAGATGGGCCTATAGTTGTTTAGGTCGCATGGGTCCCCTGACTTGAATAATGGGAAGACATGGGCAGATTTCCAGCAGGAGGGAACAGTGGCAGTGGAAATGGAAAGATTGAATATGAGGAGGATAGGGGCAGTGGGGCTGAGATAGCCTAGTTTAAGAAAAAAAGGTTCTGGACCATCGTCCCCTGCACTTTTCCGAATGTCTATGTTAAGAAGTGAATCTTTGACTTCATTATAGCTAAGCGGGCACAACTACAGCAGGAGGGTCGAAGTTTGTGAGTCAATGTTGTTACAGTCTTGGTTGCTACCACAAGCTGCATAAGGCGAAGAGTCGAAACCCAGGCCAGCAGTTACAAAGTGATTGTTGATTTCCTCAAGGATTAGGCAGTTGTTTTCCATAGCCCTACCATTGCTGAGGATCTTCAGAGGGATGGAGGGGGCTACAGGCCGACCTTCAATGGACTTGAGTGTCTTCCACATTTTTTGGGAATTCCCTTTTGCCTGTTCAAGGGTGGAAACGTAATACTTGGCTTTTCTTGCACAGATTTGTTTGATGCAGGTGTTTCTAGCTGCTCTGAATGCTTGCCAGTCAGCTGGGCTTTTGGGTTTTCTAGCCTTAGCCCAGAGTTTATCACGGCATAGGAGTGTAGCCTTGTGATTTAATGTAAACTATGGGTTGGATGCTTTACGCACCCTGACTTTGAACAAAGGGGCATGCTTGTTGGCCAGCTGGGTGAGATTGTCATTAAAGACAGTGACTGCCTTATCGATCATTTTGGCAAGGTAGAGGTCTTGCCATCTAATTTTGCTCAAGTCAGATAAGTAGTCCGATGCATTAAACTTTCGAAAGGACTGCTTTGTTATGAGTGTTGGTTGCTGTCGGGCTATATTTTGTGATCTTGTACAAACAACCACCCCATGATCACTCATGTCAATGTGGAAGACTGCAGAGTGAAGAATTTTGTGGAGATGCAAAGAAAGAATGACATCTAGGAGAGAACTGTTGTCGGTATTGGGTGTTTTGGTTCTAGTGGGTTCACCTACTAACTGGGCTAAGCCGACTTCATCACAGAAGGATTTGAGGCTGTGCGACTTGGGGGTAAGTCAGTCCATATTAAAATACCCAAGTATTAAAGTTTCAGTGTTGGCAGAGGCGATTAAGGATATAAGTATGGTGAGGATGTCAATGCCACCAGATGGGGGGTGATAACCACCAATGATAGTGTGACGTTCAGTGGATGGAAGGTGTAATTTGAGAGATACAATTTCATACTCTAGCAACTGTGATTGCGCTAGATAAAGACTACTACTCCTCATGTCCATCCTCACATCTGAGGCCTCTTCCTCCCTGACTAATGAACCCTCTGGTACCTCTACTACTTCCTGTCTCCCACCCAAACTCACTCCCCCCCTTTTTTCCTGTCCCCTCTCACTTACTCTCCCTCTCACCACCTTTCCCTCCTCTCTAGCCTCTTTTTGGCACCTAATGATCACCCTCTCCCTGGCAGTTTCCTTAACCTCGAAATTGTCTACTCGCTTGAACCTGTTATAGCTTGTTTTCCTATGAAACTTAAAAACGTTACTGCCTTAAACTGTTAATAGCAAATTTATGATGTAACTTTCCTGTCTGGTTTTACCTGTAATATGTAATGTGCTTCGTTAAATGTTCTTTGTGACGTGGAACCTTTGTAAAAGAGCCCTGGCTCAAAGGTATTCATTCCTAGACTAATAAACTAAAAAAAAAAAAAAAATACTCCTTAGGTTTAGATTTACAGTGAATATCACAGACTGTAAACTTAGATTTAGTGTAGATGGCCACACCACCCCCTCTGCCACACGTCACAAGCACAACACTCCTTTGCCCACAGAGGGTCTTCATTGCTCAATGAACTCCCTCCTGTCATTGCCAATCAGCATAAGAAAAACTCTTTATATTGAAATATTTTATTATAAATTTTCCAAAGAAAAAGCATACCGAAAGAGGAACACAGTCCCATAAGGGTTGTAAGACCACTAAAACTACAAAAATGAAAGATACATAACCCACTATTACAAGTGTACACTTTACAATCATCAGTGCGCCTGGAGTATAAAAGTGAAATAGCTAAACTTTAAGCACTGAACACAAAACAAACGGATAATAACTGTACCCCCAAATGGAGGATATAGAGGTGTATTTGAAAACAGTGCAAGCAACCTATTGTATACTATGGTAACTAGGTAAATGAGAATCCAAATTAATATACTTAATCTATCAGCAACAGAGGTACAGGCTAACTGGGGTAATTAAGGGCTAACCCCTACCTGTGACCCCTCAGAACAAAGTGATTGAGGGGCACCAGTTTGGGGGTAGAAGTAATCCAGTGACGCAAGAGTGTCATCCAATTCATGAGGGGGGGTTGCCAGGTGGTGGTGGCGGAGTTCAAAGGTCACTAGTCTGGCCAATGCTGAATGCCATGTTAGAAGTGAGGGGGGGGTCTGCCTCTCTATCACCACCACATTAGTACTGCCCTCTTAGCTTCAAGCAGAGCCAAGAGCAGCTGTTTCTTTGATGGAGAAGATCATTGCAACAGTGAGGTGCTGCCCAGGATGATAAGGTCAGAGGAGACAGGGACATGTGAACACAAAATTTTAGAGCAGTCCTGTAATACCCCTGTCCAGAAAGTCGACAGTATGGGGCATTGCCACAAGATTTGTAGCAGATTAGCAAGAGGGGCTTGGCACCTCTAACTATTGGAGTGAGGGATAAGCCCCATCTTCTGGAGCATGTCAGGGGTGCAGTACCATCTCAGTAATATCTTGAACTGGATGAGCTGGCTCCTGGAGTCCCTGTACCCCAAGTGTGCATTTTTAAGGAGAGACACCCAGTCCTTGGGGAAGATATCCACCTGAAGGTCCCGTGTTCATTGTAGCTTGCAGTTATCATTGGTGTCGGGCTGGAAATCCCTGAGCATGGAGAGTAGCTTCCCTGCTAGGTATTTAGTTTTGCCTTGTTTGTGTAGGGTGGTGAGCCATACCCACCCATCCCCATATGTGCCCAGGATCTGAGGTGCAGTGTTGCCTCCGGGATCCAGAAAAATCTCCAGAAGTCTGTTCTAAGAAATTAGTATTTAACCTGCAAGTGCTGGAAGGATATCATGTCCTCTGAGTCTGGCTCATAGAGGTTGGCCATCATACCAATACCAGCTTGCATCCATGGGAGCCATCTGATGGGTTATCCCTCTATCATCACCTCTGGGTCATCCCAAAATGGGTTGTATCAAGCTGGTGAGTGCCAGATAGATGACTGACAATGTGTAAGCCTCTTACATTTCTGCCAGGCTTTCCTAGTCTCCTGTATCAACAGGGGAAGTGTCTCTTTTTGCTGCCCCCTTTTGCTTAAAAGCATCCCTGACCACATGGCATCTACTAATGCAGATTCCAGTGCCACTCATACAGGGATCTCTGCAGATTTTGGGAGGAAACACCTGATTTCCTATGCAGCCCTATATGCCAGAAGATACCCCTGAAGCTAAGGGAGCCCTTATCCTCCCGTGGACCAGTAAGCTCATAGTCTGCCTTTCCCAAATTAAGGGGCTTTACCCTCCTAGAAGAACCCAGTCAGCACACTGTCTACCTTCTGAAGCGTACTTCGTGGGATTAGTGTAGGCAAATTACAGAAGAGATAGGATAGCTTGGGTAAGATACACATGCACATGGCTTCCACCTTACCCTTTAAGGAAAGGCTCATTTGAATCCATTGTTGTGTGTTTGCTCTTATGTAGGACATGATGGGCATGTAATTGGACTTTGCCATATTTTTCCACTGGTTGGTGATATTAATCCCAAGGTATGTGAAGCCTTGTGGAGCCCATACCACCAGTACAGTATGTCATGTGAACAGTCCTTTGTACATGCCAGATTTGAAGATGATAGCATTATCTTCTTACTGTTCATTTGGAGCCCAGATATTGTGGTAAACCTCTGTAAGGCTTCAATTACTGGTGGTAGGGAGGCAGAGGGGTGAGATAATGTGAGCAGGAGGTCGTCCGCATAGGTATTGATGATGAGATACTGTTTGCCTTTGACCTCAATGCCATGAATCTCAGGGGTATTGAGCAGTCTCCTAGCCAGGGAGTCCAGTGTTATTAAAACCAAAAAACAAAAGGGGAGACAAGGGGCAGTCTTGCTGCATGCCCCTTTGCAGCTCAAAGGGGGTAGATACATCTCAGCTAGTCAGAACCCTCACCATGGGCTTAATGCACAGAGTAGAAATCCAGGCCCAGAAGTCTGGGACAAATCCATATGCCTACCATCAAATCAAATGCCTTACGAAAGTCCACCACAAGGGTGGCCATAGACGTTGGTGAGCTCATGGCCCACCATTTCAGATTAGGTACTGCATGCATGTTATCAGCCCCCATCTTACCCTTGTTGAATCCCACTTGAGAGTGGTGGACTAGGGATGGTAATATCCCTTCTAGTCTATTGGCAAGGGCCTTCACAAATATTTAATTTCCACTGAAATCAGCGAGACACGGTGAAAGCGCAGCTGAGGGGATCAGATGATTTCTTTGGCAGGAGCTTGATAACTGCCTATTTCATGGTCAGGGGAGGAGGACACCTGCAACCCTTGCCTCCGCAAGGGCTTGTAATAGTGGATGTAGGATAACCTCATCCATGAGCTGATACAGCTCTGTAGTGATCCCATCTGCACCAGGAGCTTTGTCCTTGATTTTTTATTTATTGAAATGTTTTACCAGGAGGGCACACTGAACAGATAGTTGCTCATCTCCTGGTCTGGCCTGGGGGGGAAGGGGTTAAATAGGGTTGTGAAGGATGATCAGTTACAATAGTATGTGGGTGGTACAAATAATACAACATTGTAAGATTATGCAACAGTTGGAACACAAGATATTGTACAATAAACAGTAGTTGAACATTGGGTAAATCACAATACATGTCCAAAATCATACAAAAGAAAATATAAACATGCAAAACAGTAATAATGCAACAGAACCATTATAGTGCATGAGTGTATCAGGAGCAGACTTGAGGTAGTATGCAAGTGCTGTTGGAGTAAAAAGGACAGAGTAGGTTGTGCACACGGGTGACCCAGAAGGGCAGGTGGAGAAGAGAGGAGGAGAGGCAACAACTAAATATGAGGAGAAGGGGTATCCATTTCCAGATTCTCCCTTCAGGATGTTGCAAACCCTGCTGGGGGGTCAGGGTAGGAAGACAGAAACTGGGGATAGGTATTAAGGAGGGTTAAAGCAGGAACAACTGAGAGAGAGGTAATTGTGTAGGGCAGAGGTAAGGGAGTAGTTGGAAGAGGAGTGTCATATTTCAGGGGGGTGGGAATTCCAGATTTTAGGGAAGTGATGGGCAAAACCAGTCCGACCGATGAGGGTGGAGCAGTGAGGGGCCATTTATGTGCGGGCGTCATTACATCTAAGAGAGTAGGTGGGGGGAGTAGGAGTGGAGAGAGGATGAGAGATAGGAGGGGAACACTCTGAACCAGAATTTGGAGGTTAGTTTGGCACAGTGTGAGATGCATCTGTGAGATATGGAAGGAAGGTTAGAGAGTGATAGAGTTCAGAGTGGTGGGAGTGGGAAGGGGAGTCAAGAGCAAAGTGGCAGAAGGAGTTAAAAAGAGTGTCCAACTTGGTCAGGGAAGATTTGCGAGCAGCACCATAGACTACATCACAGTAGTCAAAGATGGGGAGTATCATCTTCTGGACAATTTCACACCTCGCAGTCAGTGGGATGCAACTACGATTCCTGTACAGAGCACCAAACTTGGGGCACAGTTTCTTCAGGATAGCATCAATATGCACAGAGAAGTTGAGGTGCTGATCCAGCCAAACCCCTAGATATCTAAATGAGGAAGTGTCCTCCAAGGTGGTCCCATCAAGGGTGTAGAAGGTGGGTATGGCCAGGAGCCTAGAGAGTCTCTGCCTGGTGCAAAATGTCAATGAGACTGTCTTCTTGGTGTTAAGAAAAAGCTGGTGAGATGCAAAGAAGAGCTGAACTTGGTTGAAGTCATACTGTAAGCTGGTTTCCACAGCAGCAGGGTTTTTGCCGGAACTGTATAAGACAGTATCGTCAGCATACGTGTGGATAGATGAGGATGAGCAGGCTGTGGGAAGAACATTGAGGAAAATGGAGAAGAGTAAGGGACCAAACACTGAGCCATGAGGGACACCAGTGTTGATGGGGAGTGGAGGGGAGATGGAATCAAGGATTTAGCCTAGCATATAATGATTTTTAAATGTTGCTGTCGTGAATTTTACTTGATATATGGTTAATTATTTATTTATTGATTTTTTTTATTATGTTATGTACCGGCACCTTGGCTTTAGAAAGGCGCTTTTTATAAATAAAGTTTGATTTGATTTGATTCTCACCAATTGCGTCCTGCCAACGAGGTAGGATTTAAACCAGTTGGTGACTGACAGAGCAAGGCCAACTGAGGAGAGGGAATCAAGAAGCAGGGGATGGGAAACAGTGTCAAAAGCTTTGGCTAGGTTGACAAGATGGCAGAGGGGATCAGGCCGTTGTCCATCCCTGAAAGGATGAAGTCAGTAAGCCTGGGGAGGGAGAAGGTTGTTGAGTCATTCTTCTGAAAACTAGATTGGAAGGGGGTGAAGAAGGAGGAATTGGAGAGGAAGGGTGATAGTTGAGAGAGAACTAAATGTTATTGAAGCTTGGCAAGTGTAGGAAGGTGGGAAATGGGGCGATAGTTCCCAGGAATGGATGTGTCACCACCCTTGGGGAGAGGAAGGACTACAGTGTGTTTCCAGGATGAGGGTAATTGGGCAGAAAAAAGGAGAGGTTAAAGATTAGGGAGATAGGATAAGAAATTGCAGGAGCAGAAAGGTAGAGAAGTTTAGGATTGAGTTCATCTGGTGAGGGGCCTTTAGAGGGGCTCAGGGATAGTAAGGCAATAAGAGCTTTGTAGAGGAGATAGCAGAAAAGGAAAAGGGGCTGGTACTGGCTGAGGTGTGCTGAAGTGTAATCGGCAGGGAGAGGGAATTTGGAAGAGACGTGTGCACAAGGTGTAGTGGCATTAAAATTCATTGGCTACAGAGCCGGTCGGAAACTAAAGAGTTATTTATTTTGAGAACTGAGGGGAGGGTGGGGGGATAGAATAGGACATGAACTATCCTCCAGAATTTAGATGATGAGTTAATGTTAGTCAGGAACGAGGAGTTGAAATAATCGGTCTTAGCCAGTCTAGAAGCTTTAGTACGTGAATTACTTAGCATTCTGTACTTGGCGTAGTCATTTGGATGTTTAGTAGATTTGTGTTTTCTCTAGGCCCAATCACGCTCCCTGAAGCAGGCCAGAAGTTTGTGGGTGATCCAGGGGAGGTGAAGCCCACAGACTCTGATTCTTCTGAAAGGAGCAAAGGCATTCCAGGTGGCAATGAATTTGTCCTTAAAATAGTCACGGGCTTGATCGACAGAAATGGCAGTGGAGGGGGGTCCAGTCAATAGAAGCAAGTGCAGAGCTGAGTGGGGTAAGGTCTAAGGATTTAAAGGACTGGAGCTGTATGATTTTAGGGGGAGGTTTGGGGCGATGGACCTTACGTACAATGAAAATGAGATTGTGATCACTAAGGGCATCAGGGAGGAGACCAGATTTAATGGCGTGGTGTGGGTGGGTTGTGAGTGCCCAATCAAGCAGGGTGTGGTTTTGTGTTTTGGGATTAGGGTGTGTGACAGGATAACCCTTGTCTTAGGTTTAACCCCCCCAGTAAAGGAAGAGAACTAGGTAAAGTGCTCTTTAAAAATTAGGAGCTTCTGAACATAGAAAGTGTCTGTCCAGGGAGAAGGCATGAGAGTTTGTTGTCATGTGAGAGAATATGAAAAAGATAATAGTCACAGAGAGTGGGAGAAAATAAACAATAGTAGAGTATGCATTCTGCAGTTACTGACTTAGCAGGAGAATGGAGAAGAGGAGTGCGCCCTCATTCTTCCATTCCCCTTGCTATCCCAGTAACTGCAGCAGGGTTACACGATGCTGCTTTATCTGTATATAAAGGTTCCATTACCTGTGGTGCTATATTGGATGTTAATAAAATGGCAAAGGCTTTTTAAGCATTTTTTTATGCACCTTATGATTTGTCTGCCTGTTTATGATTTGAAATCCCACACCCTACGACAGGGTGTGGGGGCTCATGTATGAGTTGAATGAGGCTTAGAGCAGTGACATTATTGCATAGCTTGTTTAACTTGGGAGACAATGAATTTAGATTCAAGTCACCCATTATGAACAGTTCACCAGATTGGCAAAGAGTTCGGTCGTGACCGAGGGTTGAAGGCTTGGGCGGCAATAGATGCCAGCCACAAAGATTGGGATTGAGAAAGGAAGGGTAATGCAGGTGACAAGGGCTTCATAGGTAGCTGGGATGGAGGTACCTAGGGTGGTAGTAAACCGCAGTGAGGACAGGATATATATGGCCACTCCTCCTCCGCGAGCTGATCAATCTTTTCTGGAGATGGAATACCCTGGGACAGCAATGGCATTGTCAAGATGCTTTTTATGAGTCATGTCTCAGTAATAATTAGGATGTCAGGGGTGTGTGAAATCATGACAGTTTGTAGGAGATCGATTTTATGTAGCAGGATGCAGATGTTCAGGTGGAGGAGCTTTAACCCGTTAGGAAGGGTTGTAGTGGAAGTGGGGTATGGAGACATGTTGTTTGGGTAAGGAGTCAGGGTAGGAGAAGAAGTAGGACCAGGGTTGGGGTGGATGTTCCCTGATGAAAGAAGGAGGAGGGCAAGGATTAAATAGTGTAGTTTTGGACTTTTGTAATTAGAGTAGGAAATACGGGAGAGGGGGAAGAGGGAGGGAGGGAAGGAGAGAAGGAGATAAGGAGATAAGGAAACAAAGAAAGGCAAAGTGACTAGGAAGGAAAAACAGAGGTGTTGGGGTGGAGTAGGGAGGTGTGAAGAGATGGCAATGTTGTAAATCTGAAGTGAAAATATTAAAAATTCTCAAAGTTACTAGCGTGCATGTAAACTGTGCAATGCAGGCTCATAACACAGTCATTTTTTTTATTCTTTCACCAAATTTTCAACATAGGCATTTTGGGACCTCTGCTCATGAACAGTGTCACTATAATTTTCTTAATCTGTCCCAAACATTGATTTCTCTCAGTGACTGCGTCATTGTGCAGCAGATGTGCGAAACAACATTTCAGGCAAAATGTGAAAAATGATAGCTGTATTGTGCATTTGGAGGTGTGCAAAAATGGCAATGTTGAAAATCTGGAGTGAAAATATTAAATATTCTCGAAGCCACAGGTGTGCATGAAAACTGCTCAATGCATACTCATAACATAGTTATTTTGTTGAATTCTTTCATCAAATTTTTAACATAGGCATTTGGGGTCATCCATTCATGAACCGTGCCACTGTGATTTTCTTACTCTGTCCCAAGCACTGATTTCCCACAGCGGCCCTGCCATTGTGGGACAGATGTATGAAAACACATTTTGGGCAGGATGTGAACAATGACAGCTGTACTGTTCAGAAGGAGGCATGTAAAAAAAGCAATGTGGAAAATCTGGAGTAAAAATCTCAAAAAGTCTCAAAGTTAGGAGCGTGTGTGCAAACTGTGCAATACACACTCGTCAGACAGTCATTTTTTGGAATTTGTTCACCAAATTTGCAACATACGCTTTTTGGAGACCCACCTCATGAGCAGTGGCACTGTCGTTTCGTTAATTGGTCCAGAAAGGTGATGTTATGCAGTGACCGTGAAATCACCTTTTTGTACCAAATAATGCCATAACAGTGACTGAATTCATGAGGAGGGGCCCCAAGAACCCCATGTTGAAAATGTGGTGCCAAAAGTCCAAAAATGGCTGAGATATCCATGTAAGTTAGAAAAAAAAAACATTTATGCCATTGTGCAGCTTACCAGCATTTCTTCAGTTCGCAGTCGGCTTTGAAGAGTGCAGATGTATTCCCGGTCCATTGAAGATCATTGTGCCAGGCTACAGAGGTAAGTAGGGGGTGAGGGGTGATGTGTGGAGGTGGGGTGTGGAGAGGGTGTGTGTGGGTTTGGGGAGAGAACCCTACTGGCGAGGGACCATTTTCTTTGTTTCAGGGAGGAGAAACAAAAAGCGAAAAATGCTGTAGGAAGGTAGGTTTTTTGCAGGCTTGCTTTGGGCACACTAGGGTGGGCTCCCAGTGTGCCACCTGTGTTTTTGAGGAGGGGGGACTTAAGCCGATGGGGTTTGGGCCCCCTATTGGCAAAGAAAGCCTGTTTGGGGGGCATGATGCTAACGGGGACTGGGCACCCCCTTGGCACACAACAAATGGGGGAGTGGGACATTATGCCGACAGGGAGTGGGCTCCTCCATTGGCAAATGAACTGAGTAGGGGGCATGCCAACAGGGAGATTGGGCACACCTGTCAGCTTTCATGGGGACTCTGAGGCATATGGTAACAGCTGCTGCCATGTTACTGAAAATGTTACATCAGACAAGGTACCACCATGCAATGATGGGTCGCTCCCTCATTGCAGCGAAGATTTTGTTCAAGTAGGTGGCACACTTGCTGAACTAGTGTCAGCAGCATGCCTCCACATTGGGGAAAGGGGGCCAAGCCTTTAAATGCAGTGGTGGCACTGGCCGCCTCAGTGCCGCACCTCCAAACCCTGCTTCTCACTTAAGCTGCCACGTAATGTTTCTTGCGTATGTGCGCAAGCAAACATAAAAAGTGGCAATTTTTCCTGAATTTTCCTCATCATCCTGCATCCTCACCATTTGGGATTTTAGCCTGCAATTTTCAGTGTAGAAAGAGCTTTCCCTAAGGATCAGTGTTGGTTTGGTAAAAAAATATTATTCAGATCCAAAGTTATTTAATTTTGAAAATGTGGGTTCTGAGCATGCTCAATTCAGTCTTTTGGATAAATGCACAGCTGCAAACAAGGATTTCACCTCATGAACAGGGATTTTGATAGTTCACAAATAGTGCTTCATTAAATCCCCATTGGTGAGGAAAGAATTCTCTTTCATGAGCCGCCATCTTGTTTTCACATTTAGCCCAAAGCAAAATGTTGGCACTTGCTCCACAGATGTATTCTTTTGAAACAAATGTGTGGATTTTGTTCAGGGTGATTCCCTCTACAAAACCACGTGTTTGTTTTCTGTCAGTTTATTTAAAAAAAATGCCTTTTATTTGTGAATTTCCCGTTCATGACTGGCTTCCGATCCCCATTCATGAGGTGTCCAAATCCTCGACTGTGAGCTGATCTCCATTCATAAGCTGTCAAAATCCCTAAGACAAGAAGAAGCTGACCCTATCTCACTAATGGGTATCAGCTCATAAACAGGGATTTGGACACCTCACAAACAGGGATTCTGCTGATGAACGGGGATTTGTACACTTCATGAATGGGGATTATACAAACAAAATCACCATTCTTGAAGTGTCAAAATCCCCATTCATGAGATAAAGACCAGATAGTCAGATAGGGCCATCTGGTCTTCATCTCACCTCATGAATGGGGATCGGCTGATAAATGGAAATCCACAATGGTGGATTTCCCCAAGCAAAAAATCACCCCAGTTCTTATTCTTTAAATGCCGACATGGTGGTGCCCAGTCCCCATTTTGACATATATCTTCCCCCCTCACTAATATGGCACATTAGGAGCCCACCCAGTGTGACAAACAGAAATGTCATTTTAATGCTTCTGACACCGATATGCCCACTCCTGGTGTTGGATGATGCCCCCCCACAAAGTCAGTAGTTTGAATTGCTGACATGAGGTGCCCAATCCATGTGTCTGCATGTATCCACCCCCCCCACACACTAAAATGGCAAACTGGGAGTCCACCCCAGTGTTTCCAAATATGTCTAAGTATTTCAGAATACCAGTAAATAAAGAAAACTGTCCTCCAACATCTTTTTTTAAACCTGCAAAAAAGAAAATGATCCCTCGTCATCTCCCTAGTCCCCCCTCCGTATCCCAACCCTCCCACTGAGCACCCACTCCCTCCTTTACCCATACTTACATTAAGAGGTCTGGAGCAGTGATCTGCTCTGGACCGGGACATGTCTGCACTCTTGAAAGCCGAACTGCAAACTGAAAAATCAAAGGTGAGCACTGTATAATGGCAGTCGGGGGGGGGGGTTCAACTTAAGTTGATATCTCAGCCATTTTTAGGAATTATGGTCGAACATTTTCAACATGGGGTTCTTGGGACTCATCCTCATGAAAACTGGCACTGTCATTTCATTACACAGTCCCAAAATGTGATTTTGTGGCCACTGCATGGAATCATCTTTCAGGACTGATTACCAAACCAACAGTGCCACCACTCATGAGGTGGGTTCACAAAACAACCATGTTGCAAATTTGGTGAAAGAATTCCAAAACATGATTGCGTTACAAGCATGTGTTGTGCAGTTTCTATCCATGCTCGTAACTTTGCCAATTCTTAATATTTTCACTCCAGATTTTCATCATTGCCATTTTTTCACATCTCCTTATGAACAGTACAGCTGCCATTTTTCACATCCTGCCTGAAATTTGTTTTCTCATCTGTGGTACAGAATGGCAATGTAAGGCAGATTTTATTTAAAAGAAGCTCAATCCTGGTGGCACTTGGCGCCATACATAAAAAACAACAAAGGAAACACTTCAATAATTAGCAATAATCATAAAAACTACACTAATAATTAAATAACAGAGCAAAGGAGGGAGAGAGGTGATATGACTGAAACAGTCAAACATCTTAAGGGCATTAACAAAGTGAAAAAAGAGTCTAACATGTTTCAATATAAGAAAAATAGCAGGACAAGAGGACACAGCATGCGATTAGAGGAAGGCCAATTAAGGGGTAATGTGAGGAAGTTATTTTTCACAGACTGGGTGGTGGATGCATGGAATGGAATACCTCAGGAAGCGGTGGATAAGAATACAGTGCAGGGCTTCAAACGAGCATGGGCTAGGCATAAGGAAGCAATGCAGATGAGTATGAATAGATTGGCCATTGACAGAGTAAAGGCCTATGGTGCATTCATAAGGTAGATAAATGGTCAGACTGGATGGGCTTTGAGGTCCTTAGCTGCCTTCATCTTGTTTCTATTTTTCTAAATAAGGATACAGTAAATAAATAAAAAAAGAAGAACTCAGGGACAGGCAATATATTAAGTCAGAACAGGGTGATATTTACAAAACAGGGTCAGGAAAAGCCTGCACAAACAGGAAGAACTTGAGGCATGCCTTGAATACCTCCACCGAGGGGGCCTCCCTTACAATGGAGGGAGAAAATTCCACAGGACAGGGCTGGTGACACTAAAAGCTCTGTCATCGGCAGTTTTTAGCCTAATCTTGGGGATTGCAAGGTGGCCCCTTGAGGAGGAACAGAGGGAGTGGACTGAGGTAGCAGGTGTGAGAAGGTCCACCAGGTAACCAGGGCCCAGGCCATGTGGGGCTTTAACAGTGAGCAAGTCCACCTTGAAGAGGTCTCTCCACCTGACTGGCAGATAGTGCAGTTCTCACAGCACAAGTGTGACATGACAATACTTAGACTGCCCCATCAACAACCTGGTGGCCAAGTTCTGCACTAGCTGAAGCTGGCGGAGGGTACCTACCGAGACCCTGAGGTAGGCCGCATACAGTAATCAAGCCTCGACATCATGAAGGCATGCACTAATGTAGAGAGGTCCAAGGGCAGAACTAGGGGCTTAATCCAGGTGATATTCTTCAGATGGTAAAAACTGGCATGGACCACAGCTGACACCTGAGCCTCAAGTGTCAGACCGCCGTCCAGAGTAATGCGCAGGTTATGCACCCTAGAGGCTAGGGGAGGAGAAGAAATTCCCCATCATTACCCTTTGCCTCCTGTTTGTGAGAAAGGACTCAAACCAGCGGATGACTATGTCAGTGAGTCCACAAAATTCCCTAAGGAGGTCAAGTAACACACAATGCTCCACCATGTCAAAGGCTGAGGAGAGATCAAGGAGAACAAGAATTGTTCCTTCCCCTCAATCTCTCACCCAGAGAAGGTCATTGTGCATCTGAACTAATGCAGTTTCTGTGCTGTGACTCTCCTGAAACCCAGCCTGGAGAGGCTCATATAGGTCAAAGGCCACGAGGTGCTCCTCAAGCTGAAGCACTACAATTTTCTCAACAAATTTACCTAAGAATGTAAGGTTGGAGATAGGATGGTAATTTGCCTTGACGTCAGGGTCCAAAGATGGTTTCCTCAGAAGATGACCTCAGCCACCTCCACTGGTCTGAGCTCGCCCCAACCAGAGTGCTCTCTAGGTGTCCAAGGTGATCATTGATGGCCAAAGACTGGCTCACTGGTGGAATTCCCTGCCTGATGGTGGACACTCTACAAGAAGAACTGAGCAAACTCTTCTCATTAAGGGTTAGAAAATACTTTTTTTGGATGCAGACAGGCTAGATTAACAACTTGTTTACAGTCCGAAAGAGCGAAATTGGTCAGTGCATCCCAGCAGCAATCTCACTGGACAGGAACTCTGTCTTCTTACAGATGATTGCTCCCTGCTACTCCCATAGTGAGCTTACAGGGCCAGCGTGTTCACCTCCAGGCCAGTCCTCTGCTAGCAGTGCTCTAACCTTCTACCCAAAATCTTCATCACCGTGAGCTCCCAATCAAACCACAGAGGACCTCAAGTGAGAAGATTTGGATTGTACATGGACTGGTGTGATGGAGTCGAGTGTGTCAGATATCACCTTGTTATAGGTGGCTACTTAAGCGCATGTACCCTCCTCTCATGCAGTGCCTACACTAAATAAGTTGGCCACCGCAGAAGACCCTCAGGGATCAAACCTCTCAAAGGGTGGTAGCTTACCATCTCAGCAGGTGGAGAGCTCTCGGGGTGCCCCAAGTAGGGAGAACTCCACCAGGAGAATTGCCCGGACAAACTGACCCAATCAGTCTTGAGATTGTTTATCTCAACCCCCAGTGAGAAGACCAGGTCCATCATGTGACTGCCCTCATGGGTCACGGAGAAAACTTCCTGTGACAGGCCCAGAAATGACATTGTCTGGAGGAGGTTGTGATCGAGCCTAGATGATTCTTCGTCAGCCCAAACACTGAAATTCCACAGAATTAGACATCTGTGGGCCTCCAATGTTTCAACGATGATGAAATTGGCAACCTCCTGCAGAAATTCTCCCACCACCTCAGGGGGGCAATAAATCAGGAGAATTCTGCAGCCTGCACCTGGACCCTCATGAATGGCCACACATTCAGAGGAACCCAGTCTTCTCACTGGGTGCATGGTGAATCCCAGCTTGGATCTAAAACAGATGGCCACTGTCCTGCCCCTGTGTTCCACTCTAGGGCAGTGCACAACAGAGTACCCAGAGGGGACAGTGGCCTCAAAAACCTGGCTGGCATCACTGACCCAGATCTCAGTGATGCAGGTCTGATTGATGGATGAAACCAAGTCAGATGAAACCAAGTCTGCTATAATTACGGTCTTGTTCTAATCGATCTGGCATTGCAAAGCACTGCCCACAGGGGACTGGTGGATAATGCAACCCCTCTGACTACATGAACATTCAGTCTGGCGGGCATTCTGGGGATGGGCACCAAACATATCTGGCCTCTCCCTTTGGCCCAATGAACACCAGGGCACCTTTTTCATCTGACCACCCCTATCCTGCCCCCTACTGACATGCACGAGGCACCCCACCACAATCGATCACTGCGGTTTTTCTTAATGCTGACCTCCCGACAGCAACAAACTATAGTGGTGGTAACTGAGAGGTCAGAAAAGGGCCACAGATTGAACAGTTGGGATGACCCATATACAATCCTAGCATGCCCAAGGCCCTCATCCTTCCCTAAACACATCCTGTCAGACTATAGTATTCCCAAATAACTCACTTCTAAAATCCTAGCCCTCACAAAACCCCCAACCACCTAGATATTAAAAACAAGATTCTTCTTGCTACAGGAGGTAAGCAGGAGTATAATAATAATAATCAACATCATCATCATAATAATAATAATAATCATCATCATCATCATCATCATCATAATGTCCAGAAGGGCAATATCCAGAGTTCATAGTAATCAATGGAAAACTATATCCAACAGTTTGTTTGTTCTTGTTGTTTCAATGAGAATCCCAGAAACAACAGTCTGTAGTGCCTTCTCTCACAAGGCACAGCCAGCAGACAGGAAGTGGAGACAGTTACTTACACTCCCCATGTGGTTAACTAAATGGTTGACCCAACAAAATACTGTATATTAGCCAGGACAGAAGTATCAAGTTTGGAAAGTACTGAAATCCAAACAACAGGTCTGGAGAGACTCTCACTCTCACAAGAAACCTGTGCAAATTTCCACTCAGAGTCAAAATACAAGAGATCCTCACCAAGCTGCAGGAAAAAGAAAAAAAAACTCCTCTCACAGACTTCCAGAAGCCTGCAGCTGGACAGGAGATTAATTCACTGGCCAACAAATTTGAATTAATTTCACAGAGATGGGAGTGACAGACCCAAAAAGTCACAATCCAAGCAGCAGGTCAAGTGGGCCTCTCATGCCAGAGACCAGTGCAGTTACACACTGAAGCTCAGGGTAAGATGGAGCAACTCATGGGGCCACAAGAAAGGAGAATGGGTGCACCTCTCACAGGTGTCCAAAAAAACTCAAGCCAGGGGAGGATCAAGGATCTAAAATTAACAGTCCACAGTTCAGACCAGGCGCAGAATGTCTAAATGAGAATTGCATTCAGTCCCCAAAATCAGCCACAGAGCAAGGTCCTCACTCAATGAAAGATTATACACACCCCATGATTCCACTGGCAGGGGTGTTAAGTCAGAAGGACCCACTCTATTCAGATCACCACAGTGTGATTACTCTGCAAAATCAACTTTTGGGATGAATTAACTGAGGTCCCAAAATGCCCATGTTGAAAATGTGGTGAAAAATTTTCAACAAATGACCACGATACGATCATGCATTGCACAGTTTATATGCATGCTCGTAACTTCACCAGTTTTTCATGTTTTCACCCTAGACTTTCAGCATTACCATTTTTTCACACCACCTCATGAATAGTACAGCTGTAATTTTTAAAATCCTGCCAAAAATGTTTTTCTGCACCGGTGGCGCAAAACAGCATTACAGTTGTGGAAAATTACATTTCCACAGGGATTTGAATGCTTTCAGTACAGGGTACATGAGATGAGGTGATAGGAAGGTTATGTTGAACATTTGGGGTGAAAATTATTTCAAATGGCACAGGTATGACTATTTGTTGCAATAACGCTATGCCTGCTTGTAACTTAATCTGTGTAAGTGTAGGGGCTAGATACCCCTGTGTTTCCACAGCTACATACATATGTGCATCTGTGGAGGAACCCTGTGCTCCCACTGAGAAATATGGATACTGTTGTACTATCTCAATGGAGGGACAGGCCACCATGACAGATGAATACTGTTATACTGTTTGGATAGAGTGATAGAAGTGCATGGTCCAAAGAATCCTGCATGCCAACAGTGAAAAAAAATATACTATTATAGTACTGTATCTCACAAAGGGAGGAAATAAATAGCAAAAACAAAAAAAAAACTTCATTAATGCATCAGTTAGGGTTGAAGCAACAAAATTGTGGAAATGAGACCCCACACCCCATCCTCCACACACCAACGAGTAGTGGAGTGTACCATAGGGTTGTAAGGCCTAACTTTCACCCCATTCTCCTGTACCATACCATGTCAGCCTGTTTACACATGGAATGGTGTGAAAGTTGGCTCTAATGATCCTATGGCACACCCCGATGCTTGCTGGTGTGTGGAGGATGGGGTTGGGATGTTAGGGTGGGGGTTTAGGACAGCTCTTCAACACTATTTTCATATTTTTAGTTCTTCAACCCTAACTGATGCATTAAAACATTTACATATATATATATATATATATATATATATATATATATAGTATTCTATGCAAAAAACTTTGTTAATGCATCATTTAGGTTAAAACACAAAAGTCAGGAAATTAGATGTTTAGGGTGGGCTATAACCCCCATGTGGACCCACCCATCATCCGAAGATTGACAGCTGACAGGGTGTGTCATTGGGGTTGTGAGGCCTAAATGTAACTCCTGAGCTGAGAAAATTGATTTTTTCAAATGGCCATCTAGTCGTGCCTTCGCGATCAAAGATTGCTGTCAAACAATCTTGCAATCAAAGAATTTGCAGGCTCTTGATCAAAGATCGTTAGCGAGCCGTGATCAAAGAATAAAAAACTTAAACACTCTGTTTCTTGACCATTTTGATAGAAACCCCCTGAGCAAAACTCATCCAAGTTTTAGTTCAAGAGTCACCTCTGAGTAGAGATATTTGAATTTTTCTGACCTCAAACTGAAAACAAGATGTCGGCCATTGTGATCAAAGAATTCCTCGCTATCAAAGATTCTTTGATCACAAGCCTGCAAATTATTTGATCATAAGGAGGAACTAGATGACCAAAACCCCATTCTTCTTTCACAAAATAACCGTATAAATTTTCCCTTTGACTTATAATGGGAACTTAAAAGTTTAATAACTTCTGAATAGATTAATATTTTTTCACTAAACAAAAAGTGGCATTAAGGGGAATGGGACAGGAACCAGGGGTTGAGGAACAGTGGGCAGTATTTAAAATGGGGATTATAAGAACAACAGAATTATGCATTAAGCAGGTTAGCAAGAGGAAAAGGAAGAGGAGACCATTATGGTTTTCTAAAGAGGTAGCAAAGAAAGTGAAAGCCAAAAAGATTGCATTCAGGCAATACAAAAAGACACAGGCAGAAGGGGATAGGGAGAAGTACCAGGAGAAACAAAGGGAGGCAGGGAAGTCAGTAAGGGAAGCCAAAGCTCAGACAGAAGAACACATTGCAAAATCAGTGGGTAAAGGGGACAAAATCTTTTACAGGTACATAAGTGAAAAAAGAAAGACAAAGGGAGGGATAGTGAGACTGAAGGGGGAGGATGGGAGCCGCGTGGAGGATGACAACAGTAAAGCTGACATATTGAACAGGTATTTCTGCTCAGTCTTTACTAATGAAGAGGGGGGTAATGGGTCTGAAGGGAGTACAAGGGGTGAGAATGGTGCAGAAATGGACACAAGTCCCTTTACACGAGAAAGGGTCCTGAAGGAACTGGAAGTAATAAGAGTTGATAAAGCAATGGGGCCAGATGGGGTGCACCCCAGGGTCCTTAAAGAACTAAGAGAGGTGGTGGCTGAACCTCTGGCTATCCTGTTTAGCCGATCACTGGAAACAGGGAGGTACCCAAAGACTAGAGGACAGCAGATGTAGTCCCTTATACAAAAGTGGGAACAAAGAGGAAGCAGGAACTACAGACCAGTCAGCCTTACCTCGGTAGTGGGGAAGATTATGGAAGCACTACTGAAGGAGAGATTGGTGGAACATCTGGTTATCAATGGACTACAGGACCCAAGGCAGCATGGTTTCACCAGGGGGTCATGTCAGACCAACCTCATTGAATTTTTTGACTGGGTGACTAGGGAGGTGGATCAGGGGAGGGCAGTGGACATGGCCTATCTGGACTTCAGCAAGGCCTTTGACACTGTGCCACATAGAAGACTATTACAGAAACTGGGGAATATTGGTGTGGGCAGGACAGTAGTGTGGTGGGTAGGTAACTGGCTGGGTGGCAGGACACAGAGGGTGGTGGAAAATGGCTGTCACTCCACAGAGGAAAGAGTGACCAGTGGGGTACCACAGGGATCAGTGCTGGGACCAGTCCTATTCAACATCTTCATCAGTGACATTGCTCAGGATCTAGAAGGCAGAATTTCACTGATCGCTGATGACACAAAGCTCTGTAACAGAGTAGACACACCAGAGGGTGTAGACAGAATGAGAAGCGACATGCAGAAACTTGAAAGAATGGTCAGGGGTTTGGCAGTTGAAATTCAATGCAAAAGAAGTGCAAGATAATGCATATGGGCACAAAACCCTGGCACAATATATCTGTTGGGGGTGAGGATATAGCATGCACCAAGCAGGAAAGGGATCTTGGGGTTGTCATCTCTGATGACCTCAAGGTGAGGAAACAGTGTGACAAGGCAGCAGGTAAAGCAAATAGAATGCTGGGATGTATAGGCAGGGGCATCACCAGCAGGAAAAGGAGTCATAATTCCACTATACAAGACACTAGTGAGGCCCTGGAGTACAGAGTGTACAGTTCTGGAGACCATACCTACGTAAGGACATAGACAGGGTAGAGACGGTTCAGAGGAGGGCAACAAAGATGGTGCATGGATTGCATCACAAGTCCTATGAAGACAGGTTGAAGGAACTGCACATGTACTCCCTGGAGGAGAGGAGGGAGAGAGGGGATATGATAGAGACATACTAGTATCTTACAGGGAGGAACAGGGTGCAGGAAAACACAATTTTTAAGCAAAAAAGATGTTCCAGGACTAGAGGGCATGGGATGAAGTTGGAGGGAGGACGATTCAGAGGAAACATGAGAAAGAATTTCTTCACAGAACGGGTGGTGGATAAGTGGAACACCCTGCCAGAGGAAGTGGTGGGGGCTGAAACAATCACGGGATTTAAGAATGCATGGGATAGACATAAAGGAATTCTAGAGGTCAGGGGTAAGGGGAAACAGACGTCTAGGAAAACAAACTGAACTTACAAGTTCAAATGGGTAGACTGGGTGGGCCATAGGCCCTTATCTGCCGACACTGTCTATGTATCTATGTTCCTTGACCCAAGCTCTTTCAGACAAGTCAAGTTGCAGAGTGGCATACCACACAATGGCAGCACAGCACCATGGACAAAATCCAAAAAATTGGCAACATAACTGGTGAAAAGTGCATTTTTTAGCAATTTGATGTACAAAAAAAAAGAAAGTCCAACTGAAACAAAATTTGGCAAATCAAGAGACCTACCATGCCCCACTGTGCATTCCAAATCATACATATCTGTTGAACAGGTCTAAAGTTATTAACAAGCAAAATTTCGAGTATAACATAGACGTGCCGACCAACCCTAAATATAGGGACATGCCTGCACCTCTATTATATATATATATATATATATATATATATATACACACACACAATAGTGGCACAGTATTGCCACTATAGTTAGGGTTGAGTACCCCATATAAGGTTAATTCTGAAATTTGGCAGCTTAATAACTTTGCCACCATATGACAGATTTGCCTGAAAGTTGGAACACACAGTCTGGTATCAGAGATTTCTGGATCTGAAAATTTTCGTTATGGTTGGATGTAAGGTTGCAGAACTACAGAGCACCAAAAAATGCATAAATTATGCATTTTTGCACATTCTTTGCTCTCGCCTACGGGCTGCACTGTTTGTCCGACCAGTCTGAAATCTTCAGGGAACATGCAGCCGGGGTCCCCAGTGTGCCTTTTGAAGATTTTGTGAAAAAATATTGAATGGTTCAAAAGTTATTCAAAATACAATTTTCCCATTATAGTCAATGGGAAAAGTTAACAAAATATGTGAACATGTCATAAATGCACTTTTACTTTTGCAAATGACCCTTGTAGTGTCTCAAATCAGCCATCTTGTTTTCAGTTGGTGGTTACAGAAATGTTTAGCATTTAAATGTGGGACCCTCTAGGGACATAATTCATGTTGTGTTCACCTAGTCGAGCCCTGAGGATGCTAGCCATGACTTTTTTTGGGGGTAAAACACCCCAGAAATATGCTTTTTAAATTTTTGTAAAAAGTAGTCACAAAGTACTTTCGCATATGCAACACTTTTGTAAATTCATTTGCAGTTTTGCATTTGAAGTTGGCCCCCCTCGCAGTTACAGATTTTTGGTCTGCCAGGTCCACCATTTTAGTGCATTTTTGGCCACGATTTCTGCCATTTTGTAGTGGAAGGCTTCTTAAAGGTGCAGAAACATAAAAATGTAATATGTCTGGAATGGTTGGGTCTTTTCACATGAAATTTGGACAGTGCTGAGTGGATGTCCTGAGGATGTGAATAATGCTGTTTACTTGTTGGAAAAAGTCTTCACTGCAGAGATACTGCATGACTTAGTTAACATTTTGCTCTTAGCATTCTGCATGGTGCTATGGCTTGAAATTTATAGCATGGGTAGCCCTAGTGGTACGGAGGTGCCTTTCAGTGGTTTATTGTGCAAACATTAACAGGTGCAGAATAATGCCACTCACTTAAATGAAAATTTGGTTCATTATGCTTCAACAACATCTGGATCGTGTGTCTGATTTGACTGGCATTTGGAATGTACAAAGATGTATAATACATCTTTGACTGTGACAATTTGTGGGTCGCTGGCACTTACAGTTGCTGAATTGTGCATGTTACATTGTTTGCTTGTGGCGCTGTGTGACTGCTGAACGGATGTACACACAATTCTGGACACACGGTGTGCTATGGTACATGTCTTCATTTACTAATTTTCATTCAGTCAGTCATACAGTTTTTGTACAATGAAGTGACAAAAATTCACATGGTCGGCCCTGTGCTCCCACCACCACATTCCATTCACTATTTATAGTGCACATTCTCAAAAAGAAGGGAAATTCATGGCAAAAAAATCCATTTAATGCATCAATTAGTGTTGTTCCACAGCGATGAAAGTGAGGAAATTTGGTGTTAGGGTTGCCACCTCTTGCACCCCACACCCAGCGCGCCCCATCAACAAGCATTGGGGTGTGCATTAGGGTCATCAGTCCTAACTCTCACCCCATTCTCCTGTACTGCACCACCTCAGCTTATTTACACATGGAATGGGGTGAGAGTTATTGACAATGACCCCAACATTAATGATGTTTTTTGTATAGAATTTCCTTACTTTTTAAGAAAGAATAGAAAAGTAGAAAGTTGCACAAGTTGGTGGGAGCACGGGGCCCAAAAACCTGTAAGTGTTGAACCACATTACACACCTAATAACTAAAAAGTACATTGACAACAGCACAAGCAGCCAGCAAAGAAATGTTAATATAATAGAACAATAGAAAACGCTGTCCACAAAACATAAACTGCACCACGCAATATCTCCACAAAAGATATATTGTCCAACATGTAAACATGACAATTCACATCTGCAGGACATGCCATCAATACTCTTCAAACTTCAAGTAAAAAGGCCAAACCGTGTCCTAGATCTAACATGTCAAATGTTGACATTTTCATTTGTCAGAGTGGCACAGTTCCACACCTATTGACATTTTACACACACAACAACTGAAAACTACATCCATGACACTAAGGCTAAATATCCTATAAATTTCAAGCCACCACCGCAAGCAAAACACTGTCCACAGAATGTAAACTGCACCATGCCATATCTCTGCACAAAAATATTTTCTGATATGTAAACAATGTAATTTACATCCACACAACATGCAGTAAATGCCCTCCAAATTTTAAGTAAAAAGACCAAACAGTTTCTAAGATATTCAGTGTTAAAGATTGGTAAAATTTCCCTGTCTTTTCCATTATAAAAAATCTGGCCATCTTGTCCTTCCCACACGATCAAAGATGGCGATCAAAGAATCTCATGATCAATGAATTTGCAGTCTCATGATCAAAGAATAAAACATTTTATAAATAAGAAAATTGAAGGGATTGTGGTAAACCACCACCATGATTTGACAGAATGAAGCCCCGTAAGCAAAACCTCATTTGACATCCTAGGGCAGCCCTGGGCTGAGAAAATTGATTTTGTAATCTGGCCATCTCGTCCCTCACTTGCGATGCACAATCGCAATCAAAAAATTTGCAGGATCTCAATCAAGGAATAAAAAGTCCTGTAATTTTAAAAATACAAATAATTGCAGTAAACCCCTGCCATTGTGCATCAGAATGAAGCTCCCTGAATAAAACCCACCCTCATTTGTCTTCCTAGGACACCCATGAGTGGAGAAATAATAATTTTTAATCCGTCCATCTCTTTCCTTGCTCGCAATGCATGATCGCAATCAAAGAATCTCGCAACTAAAGAATTTGCAGGCTCGTGATCAAAGAAATTGCAAGCTCATGACCAAAGACTGTAAAATGATGAAACCCAATTTCTTCAGTGATTTGAACCAAACCAACAGCATGCCTCGATAGAATGAAGCCCCCTGATCAAAACCCACACTCATTTGTCTCCATAGCCCACTCCCTGAGCTGGGATATTTGTGTATTCAGGTTGTGAAGCGGGATCGTGATCAAAGAATCTCGAGATCAAAGAATATGCAGACTTGTGATCAAAGATCGTTAGCGAGCTGCGATCAAAGATTTTAAAAGCGTATAACTCTATTTTTTGACCAAGTTGGATGAATCTAAAGACATGGCTCGATAGATTGGAGCCCCATGAGTAAAACCCATCCAAGTTTTACTTCAGGGCATGACCCCTGAGCTGAGATGTTTGTGTTTTTTCGATCGGAAAACAAAATGGTGGACATCGTGATTGAAGAATTTAAAACATTCTTGGGGACAAAGATTCTTGAACCATGAGGCTTTACATTCTTTGATCTCCAGGTGGGACCAGATGGCCAGAACCTCATTCTTTTTTCACAAAACACACATATAAATCTCCTCATTGACTCATAACGGAAATTTAAAGCTGGCATAACTTTTGAATGCCTTAATATTTTTTTACCAAAAGAAAAGCGGCATGTTTGACCACCAAAGCTCTTTCAAACAAGCCATCTTGCAGAGTGGCACACCGCACAACAGCTGCTCAGGCTCACATCTAAAATCCCAAAAGCAGCCTCCAAAAACAGATAATTTTGCAAAGGCCGTAAACCCGACTGAAACAAAATTTGGTAAATCAAGAGATCTACCATGTCCCACCTGGCATACCAAATTTCAGGCACATCCGTTGAACATGTCCAAAGTTATTAACTTGCAAAATTTTGAGTTTAAAATAGAAGTGACATGTGAACCCTAACTACAGTGGTGCGACTGTGCCACTATAATATATGTGTGTGTGTGTGTATGTGTGTAAATATATATATTTTTTCATGGCCAAAAAAAAAACTCCATTTATTACATAAGTTAGGGTTATTCCACAGTGACAAAAGTGAGGAAATTTGATGTAAGGATTGAAACCCCACCTTGGATCCACCCCAGTCCACCCTTACTGCCAGCATCGGGGTGTGTGTTGGGGTCATCAGCCCTAACTCTCACCTCATCACATGTGTAAAGAAGCTGAGGTGGTGAACTACTGTATAGGAGAATGGAGTGAGAGTTAGGACTGATGACCCCAACGCACAACCCGATGCTGCCTGGGGGGTCTGGGTGGGAGGTCCAAGGGGGGGTTCAACCCTAACATCGAATTTCCTCACTTTTGTTGCTGACAACCCTAACTGATGAATTAAATGGAGTTTTTTTGCCACGAATTTCCCTTCTTTTTGAGAATAAGGACTATAAATAGTGAATAAAATGTGGTGGTGGGAGAGCGGGCCCTTCGGGAGCCGTACTCCCACCAGGTGATTTTTAGTCAGATAGTAATGGTAACACAATGGAAACACAAGCGCAAATGGTAACACACATGGTGATGGAAATGTAAATGGTAATGCAAAGGGTAACAGAAATGCAAGTGCAAAGTGATGCCAAAGTGAACAGTGATGCAAATGGAGAGGCAAGCACGTACAAAAACTCAACTGGTAATATGCACGGTCAGTGTACTGCAAATGGTAATACAGCAACAATGATGCCAAAGGAAACAGAAACGCAAACACAAATGCAAGCATGTACAGAAACGCAAACCGTAATGTGCACGGTCATGGTACCGCAATTGGAAATGTAAGTGGTAATGGTATCAGCAACAATAACACCAAAGGAAACAGAAACACAAATGCAAGCATGTACAGAAATGTAAATCATAACACGCACACTCATGGTACCACAGTTGTAAATGCAAATGGTAATGGTAACACCAACAATAATGGCAAAGGAAACAGAAACAGAAATGCAAACACAAGCGCGTCTGCAAACGCAAACCATAAAATGCATGGTCATGGTAATGCAAACAGAAATGCAAATGGAAAAGCAGTCACAAATGCAAATGAAAATTTGCATGGTGAAACAAATAGAAATGCAAACATAAGCAGTAGTGGAAATGCAAATGCTAACAGTAACGCAAATGCAAGCACTAACAAAAATGCAAAGGGTAATGCACACGGTGATGTACACGGGTACAGTAATGCAAATGGGAACAGAAACACAATTGAGAACATTAACTCTAACAGTAACGGAAGCACACACTGTGGTTTTCCCCAACAGCTGCATAGAGAAACATAGTGACTACAAAGAATGTATGCATAATAATGGACCTCGAACCAGAAAATGAGCTGTTGGAATACTAAATTGCTTATATCTAAGGAACCGTACAATGTAGAAAAAAAATTAAAATTTCACATTATTCATGACTTTCCTGGCTAGGTTTGCAGTGAATGTTTAGCCCATAAGGGGCTAAGTATTTTTCCAACGAAAAGTCCATATCTTACACCGTTTCCGAGATACGGGCCCCGAAAGGCACGGTGCACACCTCAAAGTTAGTCTATGGGAAAAATCATCAACTTTGGCGTACCGTAACTTTGCAACCCTGCAATATTTTTTCACCAAAATACCAAAAGGCAAATCTGTGGGATATTGGCTTTCTTCCCTTCAAATTTCAGCCCAAAAGACCAAACTATTGTTTTGCAGCACAGTGGCAAACAATTCCTGCCATTATAGCCATAATGTTGCAAAGTAGTGTCATGATTTGTGACACTTTCGCAAAACAAATCATGAAAAGTGTCGTAGGTGCGACACTACTTTTCCAAAAAAATTCAAAAACATATTTCTGGGGTGTTTAACACCAAAATAAAGACATGCCTAGCATCCTCAGTGCTATACTAGGTAAATACAAAAATAATTGTTTCCCTAGAGGGTACCAATTTTAAATGTCAAGCATTTCTGTGATCAGTAACTGAAAAAAAAAGACTGACTCCCGACACTACTGGGGTAATTTGCAACACTAAAATCTGCATTAGCGACACTGTCGAACTTTTTGTAAACTTTTCCCATTGACTATAATGGAAAACTTGTTTTTTGAGTAACTTTTGAGCTGTTCAATATTTTTTTCATGAAATCTTCAAAAGGCACATCAGGGACCCCGACCGCACGTTCTCTGAAGTTTCTGGACCGGTCACGCAAACTGTGCGACCTGTAGGTGCGAGCAAAGAATGGGCAAAAAAGCGTAAATGCACTCCAGAATGTTGCTTAATAACTCTGCAGCCGTATACCTGACAGGTATGAACATTGGCACCTCCCAAGATCTATTGTAATGCTCTAAGTCTGCCAAACTTCAAGCAAATCCGTGGAATGGTGGCAAAGTTATTAAGGTGCAAAATTTCACCATTTAACCTTAATTGGGTTACTCAACCCTAACAATGGTAGCACTATTGTGCTACCATAATATATGTAATAGATAATCCACTCTTAGGTGTGCAGTCACGCTCTGATATACACACGCCTTGGTGTGTGTTGTACACATGAGGCCGCAGGCCGAGTGCATCAACCACCCAAGGTGTGTGCGTGATATATCAGAGCCACCGCACACCTAAGAGTGGTTATCTATCTATAAAATGGAAAATATTTGGGCAGGGGAGGAGATATAAAAGGTAGTCCCTGTCTGGCAGAGATAAATGTTTAATTTACAGTAGGTTATCTGGCTGATCCTGCCATAATTGTGATGGGTTTGAAGTTAAAGGTGGTATTTATCTGTTTGATTCTGCCTTGGTTTAAATAAAATAGTGATAAAAATATGTATCTGGTTGATCCTGCTATTGTCAGAGTGTGTTACACTCTAATTCCTTTCAGTATTATTTCTGTGCTGTAGCATGACCAAGTAGTGTAAACTGTAATTATAGACCTGGTTGCAGACGTTCAAAAACAATTACTCATTTTTAATTTTTTGAAACAAGCATCCGACTGTAATGGAGCTGAGCAAGTTAGTCATTCTTATCTGTATTGTAGCGTGACCGAGTGGTTTTATTGGCAGTTCAGGACATGCTGGCACAGCTTCAAAACAAGGTATTTTACTTGCAGATACTGTGTAAACTCCTTTTTATTTTAAGATTGCTCATATTTCCACAAAATGAAGCCACCGACTGTAGAGAGTGAAGAGCGAGCGAGTCGCCAGCTTCAGAATTGTAGACAGGCGAGGAGGCAGAGTTGCTATCATCAACCTCGCTCCTCACTCCGCCTACAATCTGAAGCCGCCACTGCAAGCTTTTCACTCTCTACAGTTGGCGGCTTCATTTTGCAGAAATATGAGGAATCTTAAAATAAAAAGAAGTTTACACAGTTCTGAAAATAAAATACCTTGTTTTCAAGCTATGCCAGCACGTCTTGAGCTACCAATAAAACCACTCGGTCACGCTACTATACAGAGAGAGACAACTCACTTGTTTAGCCCCCATTACAATCAGAGACTTTAAAAAAAAAATACCATAAAAGCAGAGGTTATACAGACTTTAGTGAGAGGTGTGTGTGGGGCAGCTGTATACAGCACATTATAGTTACTGCTGTGGGTGCCAGCCTGTGTGTGTTTGTGTGGCAGCCTGTGTCTGCCAGGTGTGAAGTGATCTCACTGCTGGTGAGAAGGTTCTGTGGGATGGAAAGTAGTTCAGGCATGTGGTTGTAATGGGAGGTGTGTGGTCGTTGGGAAATAATGCACAGTCATGTGATGCATTCTGTCCAATCATGTTACTGGAATTTCTATGATTTTACCACCCCATTTTATAAATATATAAATACAAATATATATATATATATATATATATATATATATATATATATATATATATATAGTGTACGGTATTATATTTACTGTAGGCTCGAGTACCCCATTTAAAGTTAAATCTGACATTTGGCAGCTTAATAACTTTGCCACTGTATGATGGATTTATCTGAAATTTAGAAAGCATGGTTTGATACCATAGATCTCTAGACCTGCCAAGTTTTGTTACGGTCAAATGTACAGTTGCAGAGTTACAGAGTGCTGAAAAATGCACAAACTATGCATTTTTGTGCATCTTACTGCTCACGCCTACAGCCTGCATGGTTTGCGTGACTGCTCCAAAACCTTCATGGAACATGTAGCCAGGTCCCCGATGTGCTTTTTGAAGATTTCTTGAAAAAATATTAAACAGTTAAAAAGTTATTCAAAAATCACTTTTCCCATGATTTTATTTATTTATTTATTTATCAAATTGTTTCACCAGGAAGGATACACTGAGCAACTTAATGCTTGTCTCACGGTACATCCTGGGGAAGTGGAAAGAGATATACAGAGTACAAGTTCAGGTAAATACATACAGATTGAATAATTATAATTATACATAGAGTTATAAAACAGGAGCATGGCACTTGAGACATTATAGGTTATAGCAGAGGTTCTGTGCAAGCAAATCTTAGGAGCAGCATACAAAATAGAATCAGAACAGGTAACGGCAATAGAAGACACAGTTATCAATACATAAAATACAGACAGTACATTAGTGCAATGTGCAGCAGGGTGAACACTAGTTGGAAACAAATTGGAACCAGTCACCCCTATTTAAGAGCTAGTAAAGTATAAGTGCAAGTAGAAGGAGAGCGAGAAGGAAGAGCGAGAGAGACAGAGAAAAAACAGAGAGGGAGACAGGAAGGATAGGGGGTCAGGAACAGGTGCAAGAGGGTGTGAGATAATTGTGCAATGAAGTGTTGAGGGAATAGAGGGAGGAATAGTGATGGATTTGTGGAGGGAAAGCATTCCACATTTTAGGATGGTGGTAGGAGAAGGCTTTTTGGTCAGAGGTAATGGTTCTACAGGGGAGTGAGAGGGTGCGAGAGTCAGCTTGGGATCTCAGGTAACAGAGAGTAAGGGTAGGGGTGTCAAGAGAGGAGGAGATATATGAAGGGAGAGATCCAAGCCAGTATTTGGTGATGAATTTAGCACCATGAAGCATATGCCTGGAGTGTAGGGGAAGCAGGTTGAGAGGGCAGTAGCGGTCACAGTGATGGGTACGTGGGGGACATCAAGAGCAAAATGACAGAAGGAGTTAAAGAGAGAGAGTCCAGTCTGGATAGGTGGGACTGTGGGGCAGCATCATAGACTATGTCGCAGTAGTCGAAAATGGGCATGATCATCTTCTGTACCAGCTCACACCTGGTGGCGAGCAGAATGCAGCTGTGGTTTCTGTAAAGTGCCCCAAGCTTAGGCCTTAGTTTTTTCAGAATCGCATCAATATGTACAGAGACGTCAAGGTGTCAGTCCAGCCAGATTCCGAGATACCTGACAGAGGAGGAGTCCTCTAGATCAGTCCCATCGAGGGTGTGGAAGCAAGGGAGGTGAGTTAGCCTAGCGAGTCTCTGCCTTGTGCCAAAGGACATGGAGACCATCTTCTTGGCATTTAGAAAGAATTGATGAGATCTAAACTAGAGTTTGACTTTGGTGAAGTCGGACTGGAGTCTGGTAGTGACATCAACCACAGTATTGCCAGAGGTAAACAATACTGTATCATCTGCATACATGTGGATGCTGGATGTGGTGCAAACCAGGGGGAGGCCATTTAAAAATATGGAGAACAGAATGGAGCCTAGAACAGAGCCTTGATGGACTCCAGTGGTTATAGGCAGGGGGAGGAGATTACATCAGCAAGTTTTACTGATTGTGACCTGCCGTACTGGTAGGCACTGAACCATCCTGTAGCAGATGGGGATAGTGCAGCAGCTGAAAGACTGTGAAGGAGGAGGGGGGGGGTGAGACACAGTATCAAAGGCTTTAGCCAGATCTACAAAGATAGCTGAGGTAATGTGCCCTTTGTCAAAGCCTGACGAGATAGTGTCAGTTAATCTTAGGAGTGCGGTGGTGGAAGAGTGGGATTTCCTAAAGCCAGACTGGAAGAGGGTGAAAAAAGCAGCATCAGAGAGAAACAGAGAGAGTTGTTTGAGTGCTATGTGTGCCCAAAGTTTAGCTAAGGTTGGCAGTAGGGAGACAGGATGATAGTTACCAGGGGAGGAGAGGTCACCACCCTTCGGGAGTGGGAGGACAACAGCATGTTTCCGGACAGATGGCACAGTGGAAGTCACAAAGAAGAGGTTTAGTAACAGGGAGAGTGGGAAGGCAATGACAGGACTAGAGATGTGTAGGAGCCTGGGGTCAAGGCCATCATGCAAGGAGCCTTTGGAAGTGTTTAGGGCTAGAAGAGCTAGAAGGGTAGATGCAGGGGTGACAGGAGAGAAGGAGAATGGAGGAGGAGGTGTGAGGGGTTTGGAGGAGGGGACGTGGCAGAGGAGCAGGGGAAGGGGATGGGTGGAGGGAGTGACAAGGGGGTGAGGGGAAAAGGATTAGGTTGGAAGGCAGTATAAGGGGTGCAAGAGGGTGCCAGCGGGGCATGGGAAGTGCTAGGGAGGGTGCATAGCAAAGAAGAGGCACAGGTGGCGAAGTGGAGTTGAAGCAATCAGCAATATCTATAGGTTCTGGAGAACAGAATGATTGTACCTGAGGGAGGGGTGGAGGAAGATGAGAAGAGGGAGTGAACAGCCTTCCAGAATTTAGAAGGGTTATTTGTATTAGTTTGGAAGTTGGATTTGAAATGCTCTGCTTTAGCAAGGCGGATTGCTTTGGTGCAGCCATTTCATATTTCACAGTAGTATTGGTGATCTCCAGGGCAGTTGGAGGCTTTGGTTTTGCACCACACTAGGTCGCGAGCACATTGGCAGGCTAGTAGCTCAGAAGTCACCCAGGGGAGATGGCCGTCACTCACCCTGGTTTTGCAGGGTGGGGCATGGGAGTTCCAAGCCTGCAGAAACTTAGAGGTGAAGTAAGCAAGGGCATTGTCCGCCGAAGTTGATGTGATAAGGGGGGACCAGTCAGCTTGTTTAAGGTCATGAAGCAAGGATTGCAGGTCGAGTGATGCGAAGGGGCGAATGAGAATAATTTTAGCAGGGAGTTTAGACCTGTGTATTTTCTGCACTATGAATGTCATATGGTGGTCACTGATAGAGTCAGGAAGTAGCCCTGAGGCCACTACACAATGTGGATAGGAGGTGAGGACCAGGTCCAGCAGGGAGTGGTTTAGTGTTTTATGGTTTAGTTGAGTGGGTTCCTGGATTAGCTGATGGAGGTTAAGGGCTTCGATAGTGGAGTGGAAGTTAACCAGTGATGGGGCCAGCCAGTTTCGAGCTAAGTCACCCAGGATGAAAAGTTCACCATCACCAGTGAGCGAGGAGAGCTTAGAGACCGAGTCAGTGGTATTGCAATGTGGCTAACCAGGGTGACAATAAACTCCAGCAATGAAAATGGGGACTGTGTGAGGATATGAGATTTTTAAAAGGAGAGCCTCATGTGATGACTGGACAGATGTAGAGAAAGAGGGAGTGAACTGGAGGGTGGAGGAGGTGTAAATAGCCACACCACCACCTCGTCCAGAACTGTCCTGTCTAGATAAAGTAAAGCCAGGGATAGCTATTGCCTGGTCAGGAATGGATTTGGATAGCCAGGATTCAGTGATCACAATGATTTTGGGGGCGTAATTATGGACCAAGGAGTGCAATAGAGAAATTTTGGGAAGAAGACTTATGATGTTTAGGTGGATGATTTTAAGTCCATTTGGTAGAGAGAGTGGGTTTATGCCTTAGTGATCACCGGCTGGTGGATGGGCAAGTTCAGGGCCAGGGCTTGGCTGGATGTCACCGAATGCTAAAAGGAGCAGGAGAATAAGCAGCTGTGGGAACCTGCATCCCTTGGGAGAGTGACAGAGAAGTCATTTACTAGTTTGAGGGGGAGAGTCAGAATGATAGGCGAGGATACTATCTTAAGGAGGGTAATAAGCTGAGTGTGCTCCAACTTGGTCATGGCACAGGGGAGTATAAGGCAGTGGGGTAGCGAAGTAACAACCAGGAGGGGCATTGTTCCAATGGGGCATACCAAATTATCAACCACCGTAAGGGACGCTTGCAGACTAGGTTGGTTTAATGGCAGCTGAGTACAGAGTGACAGGAGTAAGAATGGGATGAGCCACAATTTGGAAGTCTGCCAGGACTCCATAGTACACCCAGTGATAGTGAGAGTACACAGGAAGTTGATGTCTAGAATAAGCGAGCAGAAGCTCAAGAGGGTGGGGCCACAGCTTGATGCCTCTAGTTGCAGAGAAATATAAGGAACCAATGGGAAATTGGGTAGATAGAAAAAAGGTGATCAGGTGATCAGGTATGAGTATAAGTGTCGACCACAGGTGGGTGGGGAACTGGCTCACAGCACCGGTGGGGTACAATGACTGGCGGCAAGTGCCATACCTGAAAGGCTGAGGATCCAGGCAGGAGGACTTGGGTGGCAGCCTGAGGTGTGCTGTCTGTCCGGGGGCCGAGCGGGTTGGCAGTTGAGCCTGTGGTCCCAAGGAGGGAGGTTCCAGCTGGAGAGAAGAGAGGGGAGAGAGTTTAAGTAAGCTGGCCGAGTGCAGGAGGCACAGACAGCACAGCAGGGAGCCCACTTTACACAAAAAAGGGACCAGTAGATTGGGTGCCAAAAGGTTTGGGCTTCAGTGGAGCAGCACAAATTCACTAAGAGAACTGTAATTACAACCCTTTTTAGAATAATTCAGCAGCTTAAAACTCTAACACAGTTGCATTTCCACATACATACAGGTAGAAACTTGTAAATATGAACAAATAAGCCGGATTAGCAGGAGCAGAGACCAGGGAGCGCTTCGGACCAATCAGGGAGGGCCTAGGAAAGGCGCTCACGTTCTGATTGGCTGGTGGAAAATGCCATACCTGGAAGACTGAGAATCCAGGCAGGAGGAGATGAGCAGTGGCCTGAGGAGTGCTGTTGGTCTGGGGGCTGAGTGGATCACGGTTGAGCATGCGGTCCCAAGGAGGGAGGTCCCAGCTGGAGAGAAGAGAGGTGGAGAGTTTAAGTAAACTGGCTGAGTGCAGGAGGTGCAGACAGAACAGCAGAAAACCCATTTTAAACAACAAAAGAGCCAGTAGATTGGGCACCAGATGGTCTGGGCTTCAGTGGAACAGCACCAGTTTACCAATAGAACTGTAAAGACAGCCCTTTTCAGAATAATTCAACAGCTTAAAACTCTAACACAGTTGCATTTCCACATAGATACAGGTAGAAACTTTTAAATATGAACAAAATAGCCAGTTTAGCAGGAGCAGAGACCAGGGAGAGGTTGGGACCAATCGGAACGGGCCAAGGAAAGGTGCTCACGTTCCAATAGTCTAGCATCAAGTGCCATACCTGGAAGGCTGAGGAAATGGGCTGGAGGACTCGGGTGATGGCCTGGGAAGTGACATCAGTCCTGGGACCGAGTGGGTCAGTGGTTGAGCCTGCTGTCCCAAGGAGGGAGGTCACAGCTGGAGAGAAGAGAGAGGGGGAGAGTTTAAGTAAGGTGGCCGAGTGCAGGAGTTGCAGACAGCACAACAGGGAGCCCACTTTACATAACAAATGGACCAGTAGATTGGGCTCCAAAAGGTTTGGGCTACAGTGGGGCAGCACCAATTCACTAAGAGAACTGTAATCACAGACCTTTTCATAATAATTCAACAGCTTGAAACTCTAACACAGTTCCATTTCCACATACATACAGGTAGAAACTTGTAAATATGAACAAAATAGCCAGTTTAGCAGGAGCAGAGACCAGGGAAAGCTTCAGACTAATCGGAGTGAGCCTCGGAAAGGCGCTTGCATTCTGATTGGCTGGCGTCAAGTGCCGTACCTGAAAGGCTAAGGATCAGGGCAGGAGGACAGGCAGCAGCCTGAGGAGTGCGATCAGTCTGGGGGCTGAGCAGGTCAGTGGTTGAGCCTGCGGTCCCAAGGAGGGAGGTCCCAGCTGGAAGGCTGAGGATCCGGGCAGGAGGACTCGGGCGGTGGCCTGAGGAACACCATCGGTCTGGGGACCAAGCGGGTCAGCAGTTGAGGCTGCGGTCCCAAGGAGGTAGGTCCCAGCCACTTGTAATCTATGGGAAAAGATAGAAAAATATGCAAAAGTGTCGCAAATGCACTTTTTACTTTAGCAAATGACCCTTGTAATGTCACTAATTGGCCGTCTTGTTTTCAGTTGGTGGTCACAGAAATGCTTGGCATCTAAATGTGGGACCTTCTAGGGAAAGAAATCTTGTTGTATTCACCTAGTCAAGCCCTGAGGATACTAGCCATGTCTTTTTTGTGGGGGTAAAACACCACAAAAATCTGTTTTTTAAATTTTTGTGAAAAGTAGTGTCACAAAGCACTTTCGCATATGCAACACTTTCATGATTTTATTTGTGAAAGAGTCGTGATTCGCGAAAGTACTATGTGACACTATGGCCAAAACAATAGGGAATGTTTGTCACCCTGCTGCAAAAGAATGGTTTGGTCTTTTGGGCTGAACTTTGGGGGAAGAAAGCCAAGACCCACAGATGTGCCTTCTGGTAGTTTGGTGACAAAATATTAGAGGGCTGCAAAGTTATGGCACTCAAAAGATGATGTTTTTTCCTATAGGCTAACATTACTGCATCCGCCACACTTTTCTGGGCCCATACCTCAAAAACAGTTCGAGATACAGACTTTTAGTCGGAAGAATGCTTAGTCCCCCACTAGGGGGCTAAGTTAAAAACTAGCCTAGAAAGTCATAAATTATATGAAATTTAATTTTTTTTTCAGTGTCATATGGTTCCTGTGGTATAAGGAATTTAGTATTGCAAGTGCTCATTTTCTGCTCCGAGGGCCATTATTCTGCACACATTCTTTGTATTCACTGTGCTTCTGGATGCACCTTTTTGGGAAAAAAGTGTGTGTGTTTGTATTACTGTTATCGTTAGCATTTTTATTACCATTTGCGTTAGTGTTTCCATTTCCATCACTGTGTGCGTTACCCTTTGCGTTTGCATTATTTTTACCGTTTGCATTTCTGTAACCATTTTTGTTTGCATTTACTTTTGCATCGCTGTGTGCGTTATCATTAGCGTTACTGTTTCCTTTGGCGTCATCGTTGGTGTTATCATAACCACTTGCGTTACCATTACTGTTTGCGTGTTCGTTACCGTTTGCATTTCTAATAGTGTTTCCATTGTTGAGTGCATTACTGTTTCCTTCCGCATCGCTGCTGCCATTTGCGTTTCTGTTTGCATTTCTGTTACCTTTTGCATTTTTGTTACCGTTTGCGTTTCTGTTACCGTTACCGTTTGCGTTACCATTTCTCTTTTCATTTATGTTTGCATTCCTTTTACCTTTTGTGCTATTGTTTCTGTTTGCGTCTCCATGTGCTTTACCATTTGCCCTTGTGTTTCCGATACCGTTAGCTTTACTATTTTCTTTTACCTCACTGTTGCCATCACCGTTTGTGTTAAAGTTACTTTTTGTGTTTTTGTGTTTGCACAGTGCAAACATTGTTTTTGCTATTTTCTGCATTCTCTTCTGTGATACATAGTGCAGCCAGTGTGTGGTTCATTGATCTGAAACTTGCAAAATTAGAATGACCCTTGTTCAAGGAATATGCCAGTTTTTGTTTGGTGAACAAATGTTTTTCCGTTCCAGAGTTATTGCCATTTGAAGTTGGCCCCCCTCTTGTTTACAGATTTTTCGGCCACCAGGTCTGCCATTTTAGCATATTTTTGGCTGCAATTTCCACCATTTTGTGGTGGAAGACTTCTTAAAGGTGCAGAAACATAAAAACTGAATATCTCTGGAATGGTTTGGTCCTTTTACATGAAATTTGGAGGGTGTTGAGTGGATGTCCTAGGGATGTAAAAAAATGCTGTTTACATGTTGGAAAAATAATTGACTGTAGAGCTACGGCATGACACTGTTAACTTTTTGCACATAGGATTCTGCATGGTGCTACTGGCTTGAAATGTATAGCATAGGCATCCCTAGTCGTACAGAGGTGCCTTGTAGCGGTTTGGTGTGCAAAACATTAACAGGTGCAGAATTATGCCACTCTGACAACTGAAAATGTGGTTCATTACACTTCAATAACTTCTGAACAGTGTGTTTGATTGGCCTGGCATTTGGAATGTACAAAGATTTATAATCCGTCTTTGACTGTGACAATTGCTGGGTTGCTGGCTCTTATGGTTACTGAATTGTGCATGCTATGTTGTTTGTTTGTGGCATTGTGCGACTGTTGAATGGATGTACAGAGAATTCTGGAGGCACAGTGTGCTATGGTACATGTCTTCTTATAACATTTTTTGGCTCCATCGGATATATGGTTCTTTTGTAGCAAAGTGGCAAAAATGTGGTTTTCGGCACTCCTGTGCAGTTTTCCCAGTGTGACGCTGTGCAACTGTTGAACAGATTCAGATAACATTTGTTATACATGTTGTGGTATGGTGCATGTCTTCATTTACCAATTTTAATTTCAGTTGGTCATACAGTTTTTGTACAGTGAAGTGACAAACATTCACATGGTGGGCAGGCCCTGCGCTCCGTCCACCTCATTCCATTCTATATTTATAGTGCACATTCTCAAAAAGAAGGGAAATTCATGGCAAAAACTCCATTTAATACATCAGTTAGGGTTGTTCCACAGTGACAAAAGTGAGGAAATTCAGTGTTAGGGTAGCCACCCCTTGCACCCCAAGCTCACCCCGTCCCCACCAACAGGCATCGGGGTGTACATTGCAGTCAACTGTCCTAACTCTCACCCCATTCTCCTATACTGCACCACTTCAGCTTATTTACATGTGGAATGGGGTGAGAGTTAGGGCAGACTACCCCAATGCACACCACAATGCCTGTTGGTGGGAGCGGGGTAGGAGTGGGGTACAATGGGTGGCAACCATAACACTGAATTTCTCTCACTTTTGTCACTGTGGACAACCCTAATTGATGCATTAAATGGATTTTATTGCCATGAAATATATATATATATATATTTGCCATAGTTAGGGTTGAGTACCCCATTTAAGGTTAAATGGTGAACTTTTGCACCTTAACAACTGCCACCATTCAACAGATGTGCCTGAAATTTGGCAGGCAAGGGGCATAACCATAAATCCTGGGATCTGCAAAACTTTTGTACCAGTCAGATATACGGCTGCAGAGTTATTAAGCAGCATTCTGGGGCACATTTACCTTTTTTTGCGCATTATTTGCTCGTATCTACAGGTTGCATGGTTTGCGCAACTGGTCTGAAAACTTCAGGGAACATGTGGATGGGGTCTCTGATGTCCCCTTTGAAGATTTCATCAATAAATATTGAATGGTTCAAAAGTTATTCAAAAAACAAGTTTCCCATTATAGTCAAAGGGAAAAGTTAACAAAATTGACAGTGTCGCAAATGCAGTTTTTAGTGTGGAAATTGACCCCTACAGTGTCGTGAGTCAGCCATTTTTTTTTTCAGTTACTGGTCACAGAAATGCATGGCATTTAAAATTGGGACCATCTAGGGACACAATTATTTTTGTGTTTACCTAGTCATGCACTGAGGATGCTAGGCATGTCTTTATTTTGGGGTTAAACACCCCAGAAATATGTTTTTGAAATTTTTGGGAAAAGTAGTGTCACAGAGTAGTGTTGCACCTGTGATACTTTTGTGCACTTTCAGCAAAAAGTTCACGTGACACTGTATGATTGGGTGAGTATATTTTTATTTATTTCTGAATTCAGAAGTACCTTTGAGTCAAAGATTCCTTTACAATGGTTCCATGTCACATAGAATTGATTACAGACAAACATTACAATGATTGTTACAGGGTTAAGGTTCAGTTTGTTACAGGAGCAGTTAAGCTAACATACAGGAACTGGAGCAGTTTAAGACAGTTTAAAAAATAGGGTGCATTGCAATCCCAGGTAGAGTAGAGCTAAGAGCTATGTGTAGGAGGCTGGCCAGAGACCATTGTCAGTGGTAAAGGAAGGGATGGGCCAGGTTCAGGTACAATTGCAGTCACTTGTGGACAGGAGGTGGGCCCTAAGGTGAGTTTTAAATTGGCCAATTCTTTGTTCATAAACCAAGGAAGAGGGTAGGTTGTTCATCCTGGAACTAGAAGGCGGGACAGGATAAGATATGTACAGTACAGTAGCTTCTTCTTGTTGTTTTTACATTGTTTCTTGTGGATTCTACTTGGTAGAAGGTTATTTCTTTTCTTTCTTACTACTTCTAAGGGGCTAGCAGGGTATAGTTTGGGCTGTTGGAATTTTGAAACCTGTTTTGGTAGCTATAAGTGGGATCATTTGTTTGATGTTTCACTGTGTGGCAGGCTGCATTTGTAGAGGCCTATTTCTTCTGATATAAAAACATAAGTGGTGTGATTTAACTAGGTCTGTTTCTTTGAATTGGAGACCCATATCTTCTAATTTCAAGCCTATTTTGATGTGTTGTTGGTGAAACTGTTTGGAGTCCTGTTTCTTTGGGTAGCAAACCTATTTTGGGGGCTTTGAGTAGAATTGCGATTCATTGTTACTGGCTTCACTAGCTGCAAAGCTTAGTGCAGAGTGGGGGAAGGGTGCTAACGATCTGACCATGGGCCTCAGCTACCTGATTGTTTCTGGAAGACTTGGGCAGGTCCAACCCCTGGTCCATTATTTCCTTTATACCAGGGGTTCTGACATCAGTTCCTCAAATGGGCAAAGGATATGCACCTGTCATAGCAGAAGCAGACATGCAGGAAAGGAACAGCAGCAAGTGAAGAGGTGACTGCTATCTCAGTGGAAGGGAAGTAACTGCAAATCAAGGAGCTTTCATTGTTACTTCTTTGCATTGCAATTGCATTGGGGAAAGGAGGAGTAGGAGTTTGAAGAAGGTTGTGCAATAGCTGCTTAAAGTCTCTTTTTGAGTGTGGATAGGAAGGATAGGAATATAAAAAGCAGTTGCTCAATATATCTAAATGTGTACAACAGGAGGGTAAAGGAAATAAACAAAGTTTTGCACTGATAGAGGAGAGGGAGACTTGGGGGTGTTTGGTATCCTGCATCTGGAAGGTGGGGGGTGGCTGGTGGGCACGACAGCAATGGGTAGGGTGGTGGCTGCAACAACTGCGGTGCACCAGTCTTTCTAAAAATTGCCTGGAGTGTGGGGGGATGTTTAGTGTGCAACCACATAGAGAAACTTAGAAAGGGGATTGAGGGTCTGCAGGAGGAACTAAGACAGGCAAGGCAGATTGGGGGTGGGTTTAGCCCAATACTGGAGGGAGGAAGGAGGGGAGATGAGGGAGGGTGATTTAAACCAACAGTAGTGAGGACAGGGTCAGAAGAAGGGACACAGAGACAAAGGGGCCCAGGCTAGGAAGAACGATTACTGGGGAAACCAGGTCAGGAGACAAAAGACAAATGGAAGGAGGAGATGGGGACTTGTGAGGGGAGGCGAAGAAGTGGCAAAAGTCATGGAGTGGAAAGGAGAGAACAGGTTACTATGCAGAGAGAGGGAGTGGGCATTTGTGAAGGGTCTTCAGAAAATAGTTTTGCACTGCTAGAGAGGAAGAAGGTGGAGGAGGGAAATGAAGAGTAATTGATAAATGCCTGGACCAAACTGGAGTGTGGGGAAGTTGTGCTGGGAGAATTGCAACAGGGGAAAAAGGGGGAAATAATGTGCAGGAGGAGAAAGAGAAGCTGGAAATGAGAGACGGAGAGGAATGGAAGCAAGCAGGGAGTAAGAGTGGTGGAATCCTAGTGCTGGGGGACTCAATACTAATAGGAGTCAGGTGGGGTAGCAAGGGGGAGAGGCATAGTCGCATTTGGGTGGAGGCCATGCCTGGAATGACAGCGGAAAGGGTGGGATAATCTGTTCTGAAATATGCTAGAAGTTGTAGGGACAAGCCTCATTTAATTATACATCTTGGGACAAATGACCTGGCTGACAAGGCAGTAGATATAGTCCAGAGGAGGTTTGAGGAACTAGCACATTTATGTGAGGGGGCAGGAAGATCAGTAACTTTTTCAGAGATACTTCCAGTGCCCAAGGCAAGCACAATAAGAAAGCTGAGAATAGAGGAACTTAATGGATGACTAAGAACCTGGTGTTGTGCTAAAGGATATGGGCTGTTGGGGGGGTGGGGAAGGACCTAGGAGGACAGTAGTCTCTATGCCAAGAACAGACTACACTTGAGTGAGGAAGGAAAGAAAGTGTTGAAACAGAGGATGGAGGAGTACATAGAGAAAGTTGGGAATTTAAACTAGGAGTGGAGGGTGGCAATTGGGCAAGAGATATGCAGAGACCACAGGTTGGGAAACCATATGAGCTTACCCCCATAACAGTGACAAAGGACAAATGGCAAGTACTATTGGTGATGCTAGGAAAGGAGGGCAGGATGGGAGGGGGAAGGGTGGAAGAAGGTTACCCTTAATGCTAGGAGCCTTGGGAGGAAAACTGCAGAGTTACAGGTGCTCATGGCAGAGGGAGAGGTGGATATTGCAGCCATCACAGAAACATGGGCCACCCAATACAATGACTGGGACCTGTCTGTACCAGGGTACAGGTTATTTCGTAAGGGACAGGGTGATTGGGAAAGGAGAGGGTGTGGCACTATATGTGAAGGAAGGACTGAAGTGTGTAAGAGAGGAAGGGGAGGAGGGTAGTACAGAGTCACTCAGGATGCAAATCCAGGATTCCAAGAATAGGATTCTTAGAATGGGAGTGGTGCACAGGCCACCATCTCAGATGGAGGAGTTAGACAGGGAACTAGCAGAACAGATCAGGAGGTCCTGCGAGAAGGGAAGTGTGGTTATTGTGGAGGACTTCAACATGCCAGGAATGGACTGGAGTACCCTATCAACCATGAACAGAAGGGAGCAGGTACTGCTGGATGCCTTCCAGGACAGCTTCCTGCAGCAAATGGTCAGTGAACCAACCAGGTTAGGAAATACCCTTGACCTTGTGCTGGCAAATGTGGACTTGGTGAGAGAACTTACAGTGGAGGAACCGCTGTCAGGGAGTGACCCCCACTTAATATGGCTCACATTGTATTTGGGCAAGGAAGGAGTGGAAACAGGCACAAGAGTGCTGGACTTCAGGGGGGCCGACTTTGGGAGGATGGGGGAAGTGGTAAAAGGGTACCTGGCCAGATTTCAATCTAGTATGAACACTAACCAGAGGTGGGAGGTTATAAAGCTGGGGATAGTGGAGCAACCAAAACCTGCTGCAAGGCCCAGAGCAAGAAGGCTAGGGCTAAGAAACTGAGCTGTTTGAGCAAGGAGGTCATGGAAAAGGTAAGGAGAAAAAGAGCTGCCTTTAGGAAGTACAAGAAAACAGGAAGGGGGGAGGACAGGGAGGAGTACTTGACAGAATCGAAGGAGGTGACAAGGGCAGTAAGGGGAGCCAAAGCATCTCCGGAACTCAGGCTGCCTCAAGGCATTACATAGAAACATAGAATTTGATGGCAGATAAGGACTGCTTGGCCCACCTAGTCTGCCCATTTTCCTACCTAACAGATAAGCTGCAGATCCTAGTTAACCAACAGCTTATTACCTCCTACCCTCCACTAGGACTGCCTTATGTCTGTCCCATGCATTCTTGAATTCCTCCACTGTTCTTGACTCCATGCCCTCCTCAGGGAGGTTGTTCCATACATCCACAAACCTCTCTGTGAAAAAATACTTTCTGACATTACCTCTGAGCCGTCCCCCCTCTATCTTCAAATTGTGCCCCCTTGTTCTTGTATATCTCTTTTTCTGAAAGATGCTACCCTCTTGGACTTTGTTGATTCCCTTGAGGTACTTGAAAGTTTCTATCATGTCCCCTCTCTCCTTTCTTTCCTCAAGGTATAGATATTAAGCTCCTTAAGTCTCTCTTCCCCCCATTTTGGTTGCCCTCCTCTGGACAGCCTCTACTCTGTCTATGTCTTTCGGAGATGGGGTCTCCAGAACTGTACAAGTACTCAGATGGGGTCTCACCAACTGTCTGTACAGAGGATAACAACTTCCTGTTTTCTACTATTGATGCCTCTTCCAATGCATCCCAGTATCCCCAGCCTTCCTTACTGCCTTCTTACATTGCTTGCCCACCTTTAGGTCATCTGATATAATTTCCCCAAGGTCCCTTTCCATTTTTACTGTTGTCAGTATCTCAACCCCCATTGTGTATGCTTCCCCTGGGTTTTTGTTTCCCATGTGCATTACCTTGCACTTCTTTGCATTGAATCTGATCTGCCATACATTTGACCAGTCCTCCAACCTTGCCAAATCCCTTCTCATCCTTTCCTCTCCATCTTGTGTATCAACCCTGTTGCAGATCTTTAAGTCGTCTGCAAAGATACATACTTTTCCTTCTAGTTCCTCTGCAATGTCACTTATAAAGACATTAAAAAGGACTGGTCCCAGTACTGAACCCTGCAGTACCCCGCTAGTAACCCTCCTTTCTTCACTGTGTACTCCATTTACTACTACCCTTTGTGTCCTGTTGTCTAGCCAATTTTTTATCCAGGCTACCACCTTGGCACCCACTCCAAGGCTGGCTAACTTGTGTATTAATCTTTTGTGTGGGACTGTATCAAATGCCTTGCTAAAATCTAGGTAAGCCATGTCTATAGCCCCTCCCTGGTCTACTACTTTGGTCACCCAGTCAAAGAAATCTATTAGATTCATCTGACACGACCTTCCCATTGTCAACCATGCTGCTTTGGGTCCTGTGCTCCACTGGCCTCTAGGTACACAACAATTCTTTCCTTCAGAAGTGATTCCATCATTTTCCCTACCACTGAGGTCAAACTAACTGGTCTGTAGTTTCCTGCCACTGTCCTGCTCCCACTTTTGTGAAGAAGAATCACATCTGCCATCCTCCAGTCCTCGGGTACCACCCCATCCTCCCATGATTTGTTAAAGAGAGTAGTCAGTGGTGTCACTAGTTCTACTCTTAGTTATTTTAGAATTCTTGGGTGAATCCCATCAGGCCCTATTGCTTTGTCCACCTTCAATTTTATTAGTTCTTTCAGAACCCTTTCTTCTGTAAATGGACAGGTATCGACCCCCTTCTTCAGAGTGTTTCTCTTGTTTGGTTTAGGTACCTCCCCCTCCTCTTCCTTTGTGAACACTGAGCAGAAATATTCATTCAGTACCCCTTCTTTTTCACTGTCATCCTCTACCCACATTCCCTCCCCTTTATTAAGCCTCGGTATCCCTCCTTTGGTCTTTCTTCACTCCCTAATGTACCTATAAAAGGTCTTATCCCCCTTCTTAACAGAATTGGCTATCCTTTCCTCGGTTTGGGCCTTTGCTATTCTGACTGCCTTCCCAGCCTCTTTCTGCTTTAACTGATAAAGTTCTTTGTCCTGCTCCTTCTGTGTTTCCTTATATTTCCTAAATGCTATCCTTTTCTCCTTAACCTTCCTTGCCACCTCTTTTGAGAACCATAGAGTTTTTTTCCTTTGTTGTGTTTTATTGATTTGCTTTACAGGAAGGCTTGTTGCCTCTGTGATGGCTGTTTTGATTACTCCCCATTGTTCCTCCACTCCTCCTTCTTGCCTGTTTGCTAGTGCTTTTCTGAGGCACTCTCTCATTGTCCCAAAGTCAGCCCTCTTAAAGTCCAATACTCTTGCTTTTGTATGGCTTGATTGTATGGCTGTGTTTATCGTGAACCACACTGTTTGGTGGTCACTTGTTCCCAGATGGCTACCCACTTCTAAATTTGAGATTCTTTCTCCATCCCCATTTGAGAGTACCAGGTCTAAGATTGCTGCCTCCTGAGTGGGTTTCAATACTAGCTGTCTGAGGCATGCCCACTGTAGGGCATCAAGAATGACCCTGCTCTTGGATGTGCCTGCAGCAAAGGTGCTCCATTTAACATCTGGCATATTCAGGTTCCCCATCAACAATATCTCCCCTTTTTCTGCCATTCTAAGGAAGCCTTCTATCATTTCCTTGTCCATTCCCTCCCCCTGAGATGGGGGTCAGTATACAACCCCCATGCAGATTGTGGTGCCATTTTCTGTCTCCAGGGTGACCCAGAGTGCCTCATCTGCTCCCTGTTTACTCTTTAGTTCTGTTGCTTTGATCCCTTCCTTTACATAGAGAGCTACTCCTCCTCCTCTTTTACCCTCCCTGTCCCTCCTGTAGATTGTGTATCCTGGTATGTTGACATCCCAGTTATGGTTCTCTGTGTACCATGTTTCTGTGACTGCCACAATATCCAGGCAACCCTCTTCCATCAAGGCCACTAGTTCATGGATCTTGTTACACAGACTACGGGCATTGGTACTCATCACCCTCCACTTTTTGATAGTCTTACCCCTTTTAGCCCCATTCCTGTCCTTACTGCCTTTGCCTTTTTTAACATTTTCATCTGTTCTAATCCCTAATAACTTCTCTACCTTGGTGTTTACCTCACAAATTACCATGTTTTGGGGAGGAAGGCTGGGATTTTCCCTGCTCCTTTTCAGTGCCTCCCCCCTTGGCTAGTTTAAATGCTTGCCAATGAAGCATTTAAACCTCTCACCTAGGATCCTGGTTCCCCCCCGGACAGATGCAGACCATCGCACCAGTATAGGCCTGCATCCCTCCAGGTGGCTCCCCAATGAAGCCAAAGCCCTGAGCTACACACCAGTTTTTCAACCACTCATTGAATTCCCTGGTGAGGAGTGCCCTAGTATCACCCTTGCCATAGACAGGCAGCATCTCCGAGAAGGTTACCATATGCGCTACTTGTCTAAGTCCCCTCCCCAACTCTACAAACCTCCTCTTTCACTGCTCTGATCCCATTCCTAGCCAGGTCATTTGTCCCTAGGTGGACAATGACATCCAGCTCCCTCCCTCGTGCAGCTCCTCCCATGATCCTGAGGATTCGCTTCCTGTCCCTCCAAGCCATGGTGCCAGGAAGGCACCTTACCTCCCTCTCCCCTTCCTCCCCCATTTCTACCCACCTAATGATGGAGTCCCCCACCAGGAGTTGTTTCCTTCCCAGTGGGGTCCCATGCCACCCTCCTGTGGGTCTCCTTTGTGAAGGTTCCCAGCATCCTCCTTGGTCTCCACTGCAGGTGCCTCCATAGAGGAACCACTATCCACCAGAAGAGAGAATGGATTGTGGAGAGGTACAGCTGGAGGTATGCAACTCTGTTCCACCACCCTCTCCCTCCCTGAGCCCACCCTGGTCCAGCCTCTCCTCTTTCTTGGCAACCTCTGAGGTAGTGGCATTGGCTCTGGTGGTCCCTGGGTGGGGGAGAAGGTTTCTCAAATCCTAGCCAGGTCAGCATGGAGACGAGAAACCTCCTCTCTCAGGCCAGAGAGGTGCCTGCAAATAGGGCAGCATTGCAGCCTCCAGAATGTCTCCCGGAACACTGCCGCCCCACAGCCATTGCACTGCATCTCTCCTATCATGTCTTATTTTGAGTCCCCTCTACTGTTTCTCTGTATCTTTACTCTCTCCTTACAACTCTCACCCTTCCTGTTCTGGGACAGCAACTTCCTATCTTCTTCAGTAGCTTCCTTCTTCCTTGTTCAATGTCAGACCACCAGCAGCTGAGGGGGGAGAGTGAGCTTTTTTTTGTCCTTTAGGGTTGACAAAACCAGTGTTTCTCTATGATCCTTCCCTTCCTACTGCCAAACAGGAAGTTCCTGTTGACAGTCAAATCCAGTGGCTATAAAAGTAGAACTGACTTTGGGTGGGTGGGATGGAGGGCACTTAGTAAGAAAAAAGGCTAGCAACAGGAAGTTGTAATTTGGGTCACCTGCTTTTATAGTGTCTAAGCCACACACCCAATTAAGCTCTCTTTCCTCCAACTGGTTTAGCAAAGTCAGCTGATACAGTACCCTTCCCAGCACAGAACACACACTGACTTTCTTTCTTTTCTTTCTTTTTTTAACCCTAAATAAGACACCTTCTACTTCTAATAAAGTATCTGTCTACTTAATCTCAACAGACACTGACTCCTGCTGAGATATGTTTTAAATTAATAAGAAAATGTAGCTTTTTTAGTTAGCTGCTTTCTGCTCTACAAGCAAGGCTAGCAACAGGAAGTTGTAATTTAAGACACCTGCTTTTATAGTGTCTAAGCTACACCCCCAATTAACATCTGTTTCCTCCTACTGGTTTTGCAAAGTCAGCTGATACAGTACCCTTCCCAGCACAGAATACGCACTGACTTTCTTTCTTTTCTTCCTTTTTTTAACCCTAAATAAGACCCCTTCTACTTCTAATAACGTATATGTCTACTTAATCTCAACAGACACTGACTCCTGCTGAGATATAGAAACATAGAATTTGATGGCAGATACGGACCGTTTGGCCCATCCAGTCTGCCCATTTCCCTACCTAATGGATAAGCTGCAGATCCTAGTTAACCAACAGCCTACTTCTTCCTACCCCAACCCCCTAGAATTGCCTTTTGACTGTCGTATGCATGCTTGAATTCCACCACTGTTTTTGACTCCACATCCTCCTCTGGAATGCTGTTCCATGCATCCACAACCCTCTCTGTGAAACAATACTTCCTTAAATTAACTCCGAGCTGCCCCCCCATCTTCAAATTGTGCCCCCTTGTTCTTGCACACCTCTTTTTTTGAAAGATGCTACCCTCTTGGACTTTGTTGATTCCCTTGAGGTACTTGAAAGTTTCTAACATGTCCCCCCTCTCCCTCCTTTCCTTGAGGCTATACATATTAAGCTCCTTAAGTCTCTCTTCATATGTCTTCCAGTGCAGACCCTGCACCATTTTAGTTGCCCTCCTCTGGGCAGCTTCCATCCTGTCTATGTCTTTGCGGATATTGGGTCTCCAGAACTGCACGCAGTACTCCAGATGGGGTCTCACCAGCTGTCTGTACAGAGGAATAATAACTTCCTGTTTTCTACAGGTGATGCCTCTCCCTATGCATCCCAGTATCCCCCCAGCCCTCCTTGCTGCCTTCTAACATTGCTTGCCCACCTTTAGGTCATCTGATATGACTACCCCCAGGTCCCTTTCCATTTTCGTTGTTGTTAGTATCTCACCCCCCATTGTGTACTCTTCCCCTGGGTTTTTGTTTCCCAGGTGCATTACCTTGCACTTCTTAGCACTGAATCTAAGCTGCCATACATTTGACCATTGCTCTAACCTTGCCAAGTCCCTTCTCATCCTTTCCACCCCACCTTGTGCATCAACTCTGTTGCAGATCTTTGTGTCATCTGCAAAAAGACATACTTTTCCTTCCAGTCCCTCTGCAATGTCACTTATAAAGACATTGAAGAGGACCCCATCCCAATACTGAACCCTGTGGTACCCCATTAGTAACCTCCCTTTCTTCAGAGTGGACTCCATTTACTATTACTCTCTGTGTCCTATTCTCCAGCCAATTCTTTACCCAGGCTGTCATATAAGTTTTAAATTAATAAGAAAATGTAGCTTTTTTAGTTAGCTGCTTTCTGCTCTACAAGCAAGGCTAGCAAGACATTAAGAAGGGGGAGAAGGACTTCTTTAGGTACATCAGGGAGAAAAGAAGCTGTAAGGACCACATAGTAAGGATTAGGAATGAGGGGTACTGGGTGGAAGCAGGGTGTGATAAGGCAGAAGCACTAAATGAGTACTTCTGTTCAGTATTTACTAAAGAGAAGAAGGGGGATGACACCCAAAGGGGGAGAAATGGCAGAAACAGGGGAGGAAGGGGTGACAGATGGGGAAATCATGGAAGGCAGAGTTTGGGAGGATTTGAAGGCACTGATGGTGGACAAGGCACCAGGCCCAGATGGCATCCACCCCAGGGTACTGAAGGAGCTGGCAGAGATCCTTGCAGGATCTTTGGCAGACCTATTTAATGCCTCACTACATCTGGGGTGTGTTCCTCAGGATTGGTGGATGGCTCATGTGGTGCACTTCCACAAGAGTGGCCCCAAGGATGAACCAGGAAACTATAGACCAGTGACCCTCACATCCATCGTGGGTAAGCTAATGGAGACTATCCTGAAGGAGAGGCTGGTGGCCCTCCTAGAGGCCAAAGGACTACAGGACAGCAGACAGCATGGCTTCATATGGGGCAGATCCTGCCAAACTAACTTGGTAGAGTTCTATGACTGGGTAACTAGGCAACTGGACAGGGGTCATGCAGTGGATGTCCTGTATCTGGACTTCAGTAAGGCATTCGACTCAGTGACGCATGGAAGGCTGGGAAGTAAGTTAGTAGGCACAGGGGTGGGTGCAACGCTGGTGAGATGGGTAGGAAACTGGCTTCAGGGAAGGCAACAGAGGGTAGTGGTGGGCGGGGAGCTCTCTCACCCAAGGGTAGTGATTAGCGGTGTTCCACAGGGCTCAGTGTTGGGACCAGTGTTGTTTGGGATATTCATTGCAGACCTATCATGGGACATCAAGAGCAAGATCAGTCTGTTAGCTGATGATACCAAGGTAGGAGCAGTGGTGGATGACCTAGGGAGATGATAGGGGTTGCAGGATGATCTGGCAAAACTTGAAACCTGGTCAGACACCTGGCAACTGGGGTTTAATGCCAAAAAGTGCAAGGTGCTGCATTTTGGGATGAAGAACGCAAGGAGGAGTTACCAGCTGGGGGGAGTGCAGCTAGCCAAAACAGAGGAGGAGAAGGATCTGGGGGTGCTCATTACAGGGTCAATGAACAACTCGGTACAATGCAGAAAGGCAGCTGCAAAGGCCACCAAAATGCTGGATTGTATTGCAAGGGGTATATCCTCGAGGAGGGAGGAGGTGATTCTGCCACTGTATAGGTCATTAGTTAGACTGCACCTGGAGTACTGCGTGCAGTACTGGCGTCCATATCTGAAGAGGGAGATTAAGTTACTGGAGGGGGTGCAGCACAGGGCAACAAAGATGATCAAGGGTTGCTGGGGGACTTATCATACGAGAAAAGGTTAAGGTGTTGAACATGTACTCAGTGAAGGAGAGGAGGGATGGGGGGACATGATTGAAACCTTTAAATACATGAAAGGAATAAACAAGACAGGTACAGAGGGGCTGTTCAAAGTAAGGGAGGGGAGGGACACCAGGGACCATGATATGAGACTGGAGGGAGGAAGGTTCAGGAGAGAGATGAGGAGACACTTTTTTACAGAGAGGGTGGTGGCTGGGTGGAATGCATTACCTGCAGAAGTGGTATCCAGTAGAACAGTGGACTGCTTCAAAAGGGATGGGACAGGACATGGGGGAGGGTTAATGAAGGGGAAGGGTGGAAGGAAGGGGCAGCTGCAGAATAAGGGGTGCTAGCTGCACATTCGAGCAGACTTGATAGACCTCAAGGCCTTAATCTGCTGGCAAATTCCGTATGTTCGTATGTTCGTATCCATAAGGGGGCCCTGTAGCAGAAGGATCTTTGGAATTGTGCAGTACGACATGACGGAATAGAGAAGAGGTGGGTGTCTGAGCTATGGGTGTGTTTAACTTTGGTGTCCGGGGTGATTAAAGGGGCAAGTGCCAAGGGGGATAGGCCTAAGATGATTTTTTTTTTGCCAGAATGCAGGTGTGGAATCTGATTCTGTTGTCAAGGTTTAGTCAATTGGTGTTTCTATAAAGTGAACAGGTATGAGTGAGTTTATCACACCCCAATACCAGCTGACAGGCCTTGTTTAGGACAAGTCAAAGTCTACCAAGGGCTGAGGTGCTTTCCCCTCCAAAAATAATTAAGCCATAGTCGAGGAGAGAGAGTACCGAGGAGGAGACAGCAAGCCTAAGGGCATCAGGGGTAAGGCAATGCTTGAAACAATGCAAAAGCCCTAATCTAATAATTAGGGCCTTAGATAGTTGGTGAATATGCTCATGATCGGTAAGGCCAGTGTCCAAGGTGATGCCCAGATACTTGTAGGAATCCGCTAGTTCCAAGGGAGTCAGGGTTGCCATTTGTATTTGACAGAAAAGCCCCGTCCTGGCTTTCTGGAGATGTGCGAAAAGCATAACTTTAGTTTTTTTATAGTTAAGAATAAGGCATTGTGAGGAGAACCAGCTTTCGACAGAGTTGAAGGAGGACTGGAGGGACTGGTGGAGTTAAAGGGGGTCTGAGCTAGAGGAGAAGATGACAGCATCATCTGCATATAGTAACAGGTTGGAGGGGCAGGATGCGAGGAGGGAGTTAAGGAAGAGGCTGAATAAAAGGGGACCCAAGATGGACCCACCTTTAAATATGAGTGTGATTGATGCAGATTTCCAAATGGCAGGGAATTTACCTAGCGAGATTGAGAGGTTTAAGATATGGGTGAGAGGAACAAGGACTTTCTTAAGGGTGAGCCAAAGAATTCTGAGATCAAGGGAGTCAGAGCTGGAGGAGGCGCGGCCAAGGGCTGTATTAAGGTATGGTTCTGCTGACTTAGGAGAGATTAGGCGCAGATAAAAGGGGAGGGCACCGGAGTGGGGATAAGGTGAGCTAGTAGCAGAAGGGTCATAGAAATTCAGGGGGAGAACATGGCTAAGGTTGGAGAAGGCATCGCTGAAAACTGCAGCAATGTGAATGGGGTCTGTGGTCAAGGACCCATTCACCATGACTTGAGAGGGAACTGGGTTAGAAACCTTGCCGCAGATTTCCTTAATGTTGTTCCAGAACTTGCGGCCAGAGCCCCAGGATGAGGTTAAGGCAGATTTATAGTATTCTGCTTTGACTTTGTGGATGGCCCAAGTGCACCTGTTCTGATCCATTCTATACATTTGCCTATCATGGGGGAGGCCGGACTCATTGGAGAGCTGCCACAATGAGTCTCTAGTTCGCATTAAGGTCTTGAGCTGTTCAGAGAACCAAGTTGCATGATTGCCTTTGACCATTCTTTTGGTGCGAGGTGCGAAGAGGTCGCATATATGATTGAAGGACAGAGTGAATAGGTCCAAGGCAATATCAGGGGTTTACGGAGTTAGAAATGAAGGACCAATGCAAGGCTCTAAGGTGACCTCTTAATTGTGCCAGTTTACCAGGTCCAAGTTTACATTGACCAATTAGTTTGGGAGAGGATCTTGTAGTTTTACAGGCCCAGGAATAGAGAACTGGTGAGTGGTCACTAAGGGCATTTGGTAGGATGGAGATATTAATGATCTTGTGTGGGTGATTGGAGAAGATGAGATCCAGTAGGGAGGAGGATCCAGTCCGTGGTTCAAAATGGGTAGGGGAAGTGACCAATTGAGTAAGGTATTGGGATGTGGCAATATCAATGAGAGGGATGGCGTCCTTACTTAGCCAATTGATATTAAAATCTCCGAGTACCATTAATTCCAACTGTGATGGTAGTGTGTCCAGATAAGACAATATAGCTCAGAAGGCTGTTTTTTGATCCCTAGGGGGAATGTATACCGTTCAGATATATAAGGGGTTCTGGGCTCGTCCCAATGACAATTTATCAGTGAGGGCCTGTGGGCCCACTCCCAGTAGAGGGAAGGGGAGTAGGTGACCTTGCAAAGTGTCCTTAGTGTAGAGGGCACGGCCACCCCCACACTTACCCTGTTGATCAGTGCAGTAGAGGGCAAACCCGGGCAGGGATACCAAAGAATCAGGGGTCTGAGGGGTGAGCCAGGTTTCACACACTGCTATTACATCCAGTTGATGTTGTAGTACCCAGCCCTGGAACGAGTCCCACTTTTTTAGGATGCTACAAATATTGAGAGAGGCAATGCACAGCGTGCCCAGGGTACATTGTGGGGGCAATATGACTATTGGGGGTCCAGGATTAGGATGGATATTCCCTGACATGAGGAGGAGGAGGAGAAGAAGGAACCTAATGGTGGGGTTCTAGCAGCACTTCCTCTTAATATAATGCACCGAGCAGCAGTGCATCCTGTAGTCTGGCCCCACCGCCCCCACCACCACCTTTGGTGAGCACTGCCTTTTATAGGCAGCATTGACCAATCAGCCCAGACCTCCATTAGCAGCTTATACTGCTCAACCACTAGAGGCTACCCTACTGCTAGCTATCCAGTGTCTCTATTTTCTCCCTGGAGCTTCACACTCTTAGTGTAAGGATGCTTCCTATATTACTGCTGCTTTGCCATTTGTTTTCCTCTGCTCTGTCCCCCTCCCTGTCATACCTCAATGCACCCCCCTCCCTCCTCTGCAATTGGCCTCAGCCTAGACCCATGGCAGCTGGTAAATTTATAGGTAGACTCTCGCTCCCTAGGGGCTGGGCATACAACATTCACTCCTTTCACTCTCTGTAAATGCCTGCCTCGAGATACTACTCTGGCTTTCCCCCATGAATCTGTACAGATCCAGTTACTGCTGCATATCACACTGTCATCCACCCCTGACTTTCATCACCTCCTTCATGCTTACCTCAATGCTCAGGCACCACCCATTCCTACCATCTCCGTCAATAGGCCACCCACCCAACTCTAATGTGTTCACCGATGCTGGTCTTAAAATATCTCCTAGTTTTCCCCACATAAAGCACATTACATCTACAAATTGCTACATAAATACCTTCGGTGTCACAGGTGACACAGTGTCCAAAAGAAAAGATCTTCTTCGTGTTGTAGCTAGTAAAAGTCTTAGTGGGGTATACTGTACATAGGCACAGGCTATACACCCTTTACATTTAAAGCAGCCAACAGGTCATTGGAGCCAGTGGCTAGTTCTCCCCACATAAAACGCATTGCATCTACACCTAACTCTCTCTTTTACAGCACCCTCTACTTTTTGCCCCCCATGACAGTTTTGATTTTCAAGGAACTTGTGGAAAAAGATCTGGAGATGCGCTTTATGTGGGGAAAACTAGGAGACATTTTAAGACCAGCGTCGGTGAACATATTAGAACCATAGAAAGAAAACATATTACGTACGCTACAGCACAACATGTCACCACCTCCCTTGACCCTGAGCAACATGTTTTTTATTTTATTGCAATAGATAAAGTTTTCAGAAATCCAAGTGGGGGAGACTTTGAAAACCTGATGTTAATAAGGGAAAATTTCAGGATTATAACAATGAATGCTACAAAAAAAAACAGGACTCAATATACTTTTAGACATATGCCCATATCTAAATAAAATAAAATAAACTATAAATGAAACTTTTAAGATGATGAGGCATATGTCTGGGGCTGTATGCTGTTAATAAGGATGTTGGTTTGAAATAATAACTAAGATTTTTACTTTTATGTTCTTCTTGGAGCTTTTCTATAGTTTTGTGAATATGTAACATTTTTCCACTATGCAATCTTTATTAAAAATGTATAAAATATGAATAAGAATGTTTTGCAAGAGATAAATGGAGGTGTAGGGTATTATATGTTTCTGTATTTTTATCCAGTTACTGCCACAAAACCTCTCAATTATTCTCTTTTATATCCCCCCGTTCTCTTTTCCTTTTTCTTTTCTGGCATTTGTTTTTCTTCAGCCGGTGGGTTCTCCTTCTCACTTTCTTGTCATTTTTTGATGTGTTTATTTATGTGGTTTTAAATCATTTAAATGCTGGAAGCACCTTATTGATGAGGCCTTTTTAAAGAAATTAGTCATTTAAGGCAATTGAATGACTACATGTTTTTAGCCTATCACTGTTTTGTATGAAGTTCATTTGTGATTGGTCACATGTCTTGTTACCATATTTAAGTGGGGTTGTTACGTTTAGTAGACAGCTTTTGAAAAAGGACTCACGTCTGAAACATGTCAAGCTGATGTCTTATTTTTGGAGCTGGTGTGCATTTTAATAAAATGTAATATTGACACCTGAAGAACACTAGAGTGGCATCACTCATTTCAGGTTAGTGCTGTGCAGGAAACTATTTGTTCTGCATAAAATCTATCCTAGTGGACATTGCATCTCTAAAATAAGTGTGACCCCTCTGTGGGATGTTTTGTTCTGCATGCATCAATCAAGTTAGCAGTTTTAACTATGTTTTGGAAAACCACTGAGTCACAAAAACGTTTGTCTGTCTTAAGTCCCCTGTCTGACCTTGCTAACCACACTTAAAGTCCCCACCCCCCAAAAAAATCACTAGGTGTGAGGTATGTAAATGTGGCTGCACCATTTTAAACAAGGATGGTCTCTGTGCTTTGGCTTGCGGAACATAAAAAGATCAGTCTGAAATGTTCTCCACAAAAATTAATGTCCAACATCAAAGTCTTGCCAGGCTCTATATCCACAAGTCTTGATTCCTTAAGGTCTGGGTTAGGGGGCAGAATCCCAACACCATCACATAAATCATCACCAGTGGACCGGAAAACAGCACCATGGCCCATTTTTTTGCAGCCTTGCAATTAGAACTGTGTTTTTATCCTGATATCTTGAATACAATAGATGTCAGTATTTCCCTCTTGTAACATACCCAAAGTAGTAATCATTTTCTTATGACTTTTGGAGCAGTTGACATTAATGGTAGTTATAGAGAGGGAACCCATAGAAAGTTAATAAAGGCTCAGGATTCCTTCCAGGTTAAATTAAGGTGTCTTGAAGACACTCCTTCGCCTAGTCCTGCATGATATTAGACCCCCTCTTCCTCAGTGTCAGATGTAATGTCCATAATTGTGGAAGCAACTGAAGAGGTGTCAGTATAATTTCCCTCTAAATCTTCCCTTGGGTTGCCAAGGTTAAGGAAATTAAATTGTTCCCAGATTTCCAAGATTTCATAACTTTCCCATTCCCTCTGACCCTGGTCTGTGGTTTAGCAGCAAGGGTTTTGCCTAGTCTGTTTCTTGTTTTAGATGAAGAAGAAGAAGAAGAAGAAGAATCCGCATTCATATAGCGCTTTTCATACACAGTATCCCAAAGTGCTTTACAAGCAATGCTAGACTGGTAGTGAAGTGACTGAATGTGTGGTGGTGGCCATATCGTACATCATCACCCACACACAGCCTGGATAATTGCATGAACTGGTTTATGGGAAGGGGAATGTTGGCCAGGACACCGGGAATTTTCCCTGCTCTTTGCAAAGAGTGCCCTGGGTTCTTTTTCTTCCACCTGGACACCCACCAGGACAACAATTGGATGGGCAGAAGGGACCTTGGTTTAATGTATCATCCGAAGGATGGCACACCCCAGCAGTACAGCACCCCCCAATACTGCACTCAGATGCCAGCGATTTTTAGGTGCAAGTCCAATCCCGGTGTGGGATGAGAACCCACGACCTTCTGGTCCAGAGGCGGATGTGCTACCAACTGAGCCATGCTGACACCTTTTTGAAGACTTTTAGCTGACCAGGGGGTGGCATCTCAGAAGTACTGTTATCTTCCATAGCAGTGGCCATAGATGCAGTACTCTGGCAGTGTTTAGAGGTATTATCTGAATTCAGATTGTCTACTGGGTGTATGGGGGGGTTCTGAAGGCCCTCTACCTTTCTGTTAGTTTCTGTCATGCCTCGTGTAATCTCCTTGATTACCATGATAGTCTCTATGTTTTGTGCAGCAACTTTTTGAGCTTGCAGTTGCTGGGCTCTATTTACTAACCCCTCGTGAGAGGGACAGTCATCCCTATTGTGAGATGCAAAGGGGCACATACAATACTGGTGCCCAGTTTTCTCTCACAATTTGCATTGGAACAGGTTTAAGTATTTACAGAGACGTGGCCATAGTCTAAATAATGACTGCACCTGGGGATGTCACATGCTGAGCTCAGATGGGACCAAGAGCCACATTAAAACAAGATTTGGGTTGATCTATATAAAACAAAACCTCATTGACTTTCCTTAAATTTTACTCTGATTTTCCATCCCCCAATTCCAGATCAGCTCGATGTCTGGAATGGGGGTGGTCTATCAAGCACCTCACACCACTGTCAAAGTCAAAACAAATTGTCTTCCACATTTACCCCCTTGTTGCGAAACATAACTGTGACATTTTTTACCACTGGTTTGGAAAGAGAGATGCCATAAAGGGGATCCATACTGGATTATTTTTAGCCAGTTGATATTGAGCCCAGATTCTATCTAGTTTTAAGACTGTTTTAAAACTCACATCAAAATTGCCATTACCTAACATTTTAGAGGAATGAATTTTAGAGAACCGTTCAATAACTGCCTTGCAACATATAGCCTATTTGTAAATTTGTAAATCAGGCATACAGTGTTCCTCGGGTAGGGGCTAGTTCCCTTTATTGTGATACAAATCTGCTAATTGGAGCATGTGGTCAAGCCAAGGCCTTCTAGCAGGTTCCTGCAAAACATTGTCAGAGGGGCCCACTCTATTTACATTTGAATCAGTTTACAAAAGAATTTGCATGCTTGAGGATACTGTGTACAATAGAGTCTTGTTGAGCGCTATTGTTGGGACCTTAAATAATTATATATTTGAAATGTCCCTGTTCACTTCCTTACCCCTCTCAGTGGTTAAGTCACAGTTAGAGGAGGAGGCTCCAGAGTGTGTTCAGATTCTGCTGTATTTTGAAATAACTGAACATCAGCATTCAAGAGGTTGGGAATCCATTGTCCTTTATCTGTCTGGATCCAGCCTGCATTCTCCAATGCATGAGCAGGGGACAAGCATTCTGTCCCTATCTCTGTGTTCGCTGGAGGAGTTGCCACATCCAGGGAAGCCGGGATAAAAATCATTTCAGGTTTTTTTTTCCCTTAAAGCACTGTCAAGGTTTGCCATGCTTGGAGCAAAGGAAGAAACTTCAGCATTTACACTTTTTTTATCCTTTAATTCATCTCCAGCTGGTGTGGTGTTTTTGGCTTTGCTTTTCGTAGATCTCTAGGGCCACTGCAGTCCAAACTTAAACTTACTCAATGTTGCTGTTCTGAGCAAACCCTCCTTACTTTTATTTTTTGACTCTCGGCACACAGCTCTGGATTGTTTTAGGCTGCCAGCTGATTGACATTTCTTTGGGATGTTACCTGTGACACCTATTTGGGATGTTCAGTGGCTGCCTTTGATGCAGCTATGTCATAGCTCAGATGTTCTCTTAGGAGTGAATCAGCATTCTGGGACATCCAGGGTGCAACTCTTCTTCAGTCACTTTCTTTAAAAGAAGCTCTTTTCCTGATACACTAGTGTTACTTATGTCATCTGAATTTCATCCCTTGGTATATTTTAATGCAGCAGAATCTGTCTGAGAGTGTTCTAATGACATATCTCCCAATTCAAAGAATTCTTCCAGAGTTTCTGTCATATCCGTATTAGTTTCTGCAGCCTCTAGTAAAGCAGGGACAAGGGAGGAGGCTTGCTCCCCTGCCACTATAGCACCCAGCTCACCTCCTGGATCCACCGAAGTGGCCATCTTGGGAAGATGATCAGGAATTCCTCCTACTGACAGAGTAAAGGAATCTCCCCAGTGCCCTGGCCAAATTCCCCCATTCACTAAAATTACCATCAATAGCTTAAAATCTGGTTCAGTTTCAGTTGGCGTCCCTTTGTAACCCCACCCCATGAGATGAGGCTGAAAAAAGGCAAAAATTGTCTAGTCCTCTTTCCTGGTCAACAAAAACTAAATAAAAATAAAATAAATAAATGTTTAGTTTGTTTGCCCTTGATTATTTCCTTTTTATGTAAATCCAGACTTTTACTGAGATCTCATTCTTTTAGCTTAACCACTGGGTGGGTTTCTAAGGGCTGTAGTGCCTTCTGGGTTGTTGCAATCTCTTGTTTCAGTTCTTCATAGTTAAATTTGTCCTTCTTAATTAATATTTGAATTATGTGTTCAGAACAGGCTCCCAGAGCAGTTTTCCACTCTTGTTTGTGCTTGAAATTTTCAATACCATCAAAGGGTTTGAAATTCAACCACAGACCCTGCGAAACCATGTGGACACATTATAAGCAGCTGTAATTCAGACAAAATTGAATTAAGCAACTGAACTGCTAACATTAAATGCACACTAATGTGGTAAAGTCAGTATTTTGGTGATGGGGGGCTCTAAACTAAGAGAGAAAGTATTTTGTTATTAATATCTAATGGGGCAATAACTGGGATGGGGTGCAAAACTAGCAGGTAGAGTTGTTGTTTTTCTTTTATGTTGGGGCAGCATCAGAGATCTGGGACCACTTGACAACAAGGGAAAATGTGTTTTTATTGCTACAGTGTCATCTGCTGGCCAATAACTCTATTAAATTTCACAAAGGATGCAAATAAAATTCCAGGCAGCAATTACCCTGAATGAATCCTGATTCCCATCTAGTAAGGAACTAAGTAAGTGCAGCACCATCTAGAATGTCACATTTCACACCATGTTACTGCTCCATTGTCTCAGAAATGAGTGACATACCAGGGTACCACCCTTTTAATGAGTGGTATGCCAAGATACCAAGCAACATTTATATAGCAAGCACTGTAACTTCACAGCTATTCTTGCAATTTACATCAAATTTGGAATGTCCCTTTAAAGATAGATGGTCTCTTGATATACCAAGTTTCAGTTTTATTGGGAGTGCACCTCTGGAGATATACAGCCCCAGAATCTGTACATCAACATTTTTTGTCAAATTCTTTCTTCAATTATTTCACTTTGGGCATTATTAACTCTACATCTGTTCTTAGAAACATAGAAACATAGACTCTGATGGCAGATAAGGACTGCTTGGCCCACATAGTCTGCCCATTTCCCTACCTAATGCATAGGCTGCAGATCCTAGTTAACCAATAGCCTACTTCCTCCTACCCACCAGTAGAATTGCCTTATATCTATCCCATACATTCTTGAATTCCCCCATTGTTTTTGAGTCCACTACCTGCTCAGAAAGTCTGTTCCATGTATCCACAACCCTCTCTGTGAAAAAATACTTTCTCACATTACCTCTGAGCCATCCCCCCTCTATCTTCAAATTATGCCCCCTTGTTCTTGCTTATCTCTTTGTCTGAAAGATGCTACCCTCTTGGAATCTGTTGATTCCCTTGATGTACTTGAAAGTTTCTATCATGTCCCCCCTCTCCCTCCTCTCCTCGAGTGAATACAAATTAAGCTTCTTTAATCTCTCTTCGTATGTCTTCTGGTGCAGACCCTGCACCATTTTAGTTGCCCTCCTCTGGACAGCCTCCATCCTGTCTATGTCCATGCAGAGATGGGCTCTCTAGGACAGGATGCAGAACTCCAGATTGGGTCTCACCAACTGTCTGTACAGAGAGATAACTTCCTGTTTTCTACTGGTGATGCCTCTCCCTATGCATCCCAGTATCCCACCAGCCCTCCTTATTGCTTTTTTACATTGCTTGCCCACCTTAAGGTCATCTGATATGATTACCTCAGGTCCCTTTCCATTTCTGTTGCTGTTATTATCTCACTCCCCATTGCGTACTCTTCCCCTGGATTTTTGTTTCCCAGGTGCATTGCTTTGCAGTTCTTTGCATTGAATCTAAGCTGCCATATATTTGACCATTCCTCTAACCATGCCAAGTCCCTTTGCATCCTCTCCACCCCACCTTCTGTATCAACCCTGTTGCAGATCTTTCTTTCATCTGCAAAGAGACATACTTTTCCTTCCAGTTCCTCTGCAATGTCGCTTATAAAGACATTAAAGAGGACCAGTCCCAGTACTGGACACTGCTGTACCCCAATAGGAATTCCCCTTTCTTCAGAGTAAACTTCTTTTACTATTACCCTCTGTATCCTGTTGTCCAACCAATTTTTAACCCAGGCTACCACCCTGGGACTGACTCCAAGGCTGGCTAACTTGTATATTAATCTTTTGTGTGGGACTATGTCAAATGCCTTGCTAAAGTCTAGGTAAGCCATGTCCACTGCCCCTCCCTGGTTTACCACATTAGTCGCCCAGTCAAAGAAATGTATTAGATTCATCTGACATGACCTTCCTGTTGTGAATCCATGCTGCATTGTGTCCTGTGCCCCACTGGCCTCTAGGAACTCAACAATTCTTTCCTTTAGAAATGATTCCATCATTTTCCCTACCACTGAGATCAAACTAACAGGTCTGTAGTTTCCTGCCGCCTCTGCCTTACTCCTACTTTTCTGAAGGGGAATCATGTCTGCCCTCCTCCTGTCCTCTGGTACTACACCATCCTCTCATGATTTGTTAAAAAGGGTAGTCAGTGGTGTCACTAATTCTACCCTTAGTTCTTTTAGAATTCTTGGGTGAATCCCATCAGGCCCCATTGCTTTGTCCACCTTCAGTTTTTGGAGTTCTTTCAGGATCCTTTCTTCTGTGAATGGACTGGTATCAACCTCCCTATCCAGAGTGCTTCTATTCTTTGATTTAGGTACCTCCCCTCCTCTTCTTTTGTGAATAATGAGCAGAAGTATTCTTTCAGTATTCCTGCTTTTTCACTGTCATCCTCTGTCCACCCTCTCTTCCCTTTACTAAGCCTCACTATCCCTTCCTTCATCTTTCTTCACTTCCTAATGTACCTATAAAAGGTTTTGTCCCCCTTCTTAACTGAGTTAGTTAAATTGCAATTTATATAAAATGTGGCATATACCCTCAAAGACTAATGGTCTCGTGATATACCAAGTTTCATTTTGATTGGGAGTGCACATCTGGACATATACAATCCCTAAATGTGCACATCCCTATTTCTTGTAAACTTCTTTTTCGATTGTTTCACTTTGTTGATAAAGGAGTAGTGCACCCAGCATTTATAAAACCATATGTTGTGTAGAGTGTTTTGATTTGTGTGTGAAGTTCTAGTGTATCCTACCCTCTGTCTGCTATCAGGAGTTTTGCCTAAATTATCCTGCTTGCTTTATGGTAGTTTTATGACACCTTGGGATCACCATCTCAGCTAAGTTTATTGCTTTTCTTGTACCTACAATGCATCCTGTCTCATGTGACAGTGATGTAGCCAATCCCAAAGAGTCAGCAACAAGCACTGCTTTACTGCAATACTGGAACTCCATCCCCCTATCTGTGCGTCTTGCTCCCTCTTGCAATGCCTTTAAGTCTGAGCTTTGCAAGTACCTTATCTCAACAAACAAATGCTCCTGTTTCAATCCCCCTTAGCCCCTTCCCTCAACACCAGCACTGTCCTGCACTTACACTCAGTTTTGTTTCTATCTCTTTTTAATCCCTTTCTCTCTTTTCTCAATCTTTCTATGCTCTATACTGTATAACCACCTTTCAGCATTGCTTCTTTGCTTCCTGCATCTCTATTGTTTATCAATTAATGTAAGCCTATTGTTATGATTTACTGTTGTAATGTTTTGATGTAATTACCTATCTCTCCAGACCTACTTTGTTTTACTGCTGCTATTGTTATCCCCAAAGATATTTATGTAAATTGTCATGTTTTCTTGTATTGTGCTGTATTTTCCTGGGTCATACCTGAAAATAGTCATGATTATGGCTATTGCACCTACCCGGTAAACAAAAAATAAATAAAATAAAAATAAAATAAATTTACAGTAGAACAGCAGAGATGGCTATATTTTAAAAACTATACAGAGTTTAGCTTGGTGACCACCCTCATTGTAAAGGTCTCTTTGCTGTGAACACTTTTGACATTGGTTGTGTACAGTATGTGTAACTTGTATCATTTTCAAGATATTTACATTTGTTTGACATGTCTTCTTGAGTATTCACTCATAGAGAAATAAGGATATGCTGTTTGTTAATACATCTGCACACATGCCAAACAAATCTAAATATCTTGAAAACTATACCAGCAAAAAAAAAAAAAAAAAGCAAGCAGAAAAGTTGTTCAGAACAAAAATATTGTTTCCATGATGGTATATTTATTTATTTATTGAATTTTGTTGACCGGGTAGGCCCACTGGGCCCCAGAGGTCCCTTTTTCAGGGGTGACCCGGGGTTAAAAAATAACATACAGGTAAACAGAACAGTAAAAGCAGGTAAGCAGAGCTGTAAAAATAACATACAGGTAAACAGACAGTACAAGTAGGTAAGCAGAGCTGTAAACTTGCGTAAATACCAAATAGTTTAACAGTGATAACACACACAAGGCAAATTCCATACTGTATAACTGTGAAAGACTTAATGGCATTTACAATACGGAAGGTGGAGAGGGAGGAGGGGCCGTGGCATAAGGTCAGTTCCTTATGCATTGGCAAGTGCTCCTGGTGAGCAGGTGTGCTTTGAGCTTAGACCAGAAGCAGGGGCTCGACCCTGCCTCCCGTACCTCCAGTGGGAGTTTGTTCCAGTGGGAAGGTGCAGTAAAAGCAAAGGACCTGGACCCAGCTTTAGTCTTTGTTTTGGGGACCACAATGAGGTTTTGTCCTGAGGAATGGAGACTCCTCAGGTTGGTTTTGACACTAACTAGTCCTTTGAGACTAGGGGGAGGTAAAGGCCCCAGAAGCTTAAAAGTGAGACATAGTGTGGGGTAGATGAGGTGGGCTTCCAATGACAGCCAGCTGAGCTTGGATTGAGCCTCACAGTGGTGTGTTCTAGGGTGTGATAATGTTGCAAATTGGACAATCATATTGTATAAGGTCTGGAGCCTGCCAAGTTCCGTAGAGGCCACGCCTTGAAGAACAGGTGCTGCATAAGTGAGCTTGGGGAGAAGGACGCTAGTTGCGATGGCAACTCTGGCTTCAGGGATAATCTGGTCCTTTATTCTGTAGAAGATACTGAGTTTTCCATGTATGGCTTTGGTGAGTTGGTCAACATGATTTTTTAGGGTGAAGCCTTGGTCCAAGGTTAGCCCTAGGTATTTAGTGGAGGTAACCACCTCAAGTTTATCACCCCCTCTGGACTGCAGCTGAAGGAGCAGTGACCTCTTGGTTCCCAAGGATCTGGGCCCGAACAACATCGCTTTAGTTTTACTGGTATTTAATACCATTTTATTCTGAGTGAGCCAGTCCTCACCATCTGAAGAATGTCCTCTTGGAGGGCATTCCCCAGATCTCTTAAGTTAGGGGAGGCTCGGAAAATGACAGCATCGTCCGCGTATTGGATGATGCTGCTGCTCCTGCAATGTAAGTGCAGATCATTTATAAACAAAGTGAAGAGAAGGGGACCAAGTATTGACCCCGAGGTACTCCTACTTTGAGCGGTGCAGACTGGGAGACATAGTCCTTCCACTTGACCCTCTGGGTCCGGCCCATAAGGTAATTAGCAAACCATCCTAGGGCATGTGCGTCCATGCCAAGAGCGCATATTTTTTGTAAAAGGAGGTTGTGGTTTACCAGGTCAAATGCTTTAGACAGGTCCATGAATACCGCGCCTGTGCTGACCCCTGAGTCATTATTGCACAGGATATCAGCCGAAAATTTGGTTAGTGCAGTGTCCGTCCCATGCTTGGCTCTGAAGCCGTGCTGCAATAAAGAGATTATCTGGTGTGTTTCCAGATTTTCGTGTAGTTGAGAGTATACAAGCTTCTCTTGTAATTTCACTATTGCAGACAGCAGGGAGATAGGCCTGTAGTTCCCAATAGGCTCAGTGGACCCTCCCTTGTGAATGGGGATCACTAGGGCCTGCTTCCATGGCTCAGGGACAGACCCCTCCATAAAGGACCGGTTTATCAGCCAGGTTAGGGGCTTGGCTAAAGACTGGCCCTCCTTGAGGATTCAGTCTGAATCCCATCAGGCTCCCGGTGCCTCTCACAGGATTTAAGGATGAGCAGAACCTCCTTCCCTAACCAGCCACAGATTAAACAGAGGGTGGTCTAGTTCAAGGGCAGGTGCTCATTAGGTTCGTTCTTGTTATCTAAGGGACCCACCTTTACGCATCCAGGTTTGTGAAGAAACCGTTTAGGGCCTCTGTGATGAGAGGCGCCTCTTCGAGTACTTGCCCGTTCACCAGGATAGGGCTGGTTGTTGATTTTGTACCTCCTTTTAGGAGTTTGTTAATGTGTGACCAGAAGTATCTAGGGTTTCCCAGGTTAGCTTTTTGGAGATTGGTGATATATTCCTTCTTGGCTTTCTTTATGGCCAGTTTGCATTGGTTTCTGAGGGCTCTGTAGCTAGCAAAGTCCACTGGAAACTTAGATTTCCTGAACTTTTTCCACGCTTTGTCCTGAGTAGACATCAGGGCTTTTAGGGGGGGTGAGATCCACTTATAACAGCTACCTTTGACCCTATAGGTTTTCATAGGGGCAACGAGGTCAGTGACTTTAGTGAGGGTGGTTTGGAAAAATTTTACAGCTTCCTCCAGGTTAGGTAGGTGTCTAATGGGGTTCCAGTCAGTGCTATTTAGGTAGCATATGAACTGGTCAGGGTGGAATTTGGAGTAGTCTCTGGTAGTAAAAGATCTAGGAGGGACTTTAATAGCATTATTCTTCCAAATGACAAATATAGGCGAATGGTCACTCAAGGCATCTCCCAGGATCCCGGCCAGCTTTGCATTACTAGGGGATGAGGTCAGGACCCAGTCTATTATAGAGTGCCTACCTGATTTATGGTTCATTCTGGTCAGTAGGGTAATAATTTGAGCGAGGTGGGAGTCGTGTAGGGTTTCGTTGATGGCAGACTTCCCTTCCTGTCCCCAGTTTAAATTGAAGTCACCTAGAAGGATAGTCTCGGATGCAGTGTCAACCACTGAGCTCTTCAGGAGCTCATCCAGAGAGCCGAGAGCATTGGATGGTGGGCTGTATATGCAGCCAATAGTGAGGTGTTTAGCCCCACCTATTTTGAGCCAAACGAATATAGCTTCAGCATTCAGGGACAGGGCAAGGGGCTGCCTGATGAGGGAGGAAGAGATATTGTCCTTAACATAAATTAGCACACTGCCCCCTCTTTTGGAGGGTCTATCCTTTCTGAAAAGGACATATCCGGAGATTGCTACTTCATGATCTAGAATGTGGGGTTTTAGCCAAGTCTCGCAGACTGCTAATAGATCCAGATTATAGACTGCCAGCCATGCCTGTACCTCTGAGATCTTCGGTCTCAGGCTGCAGTTATTCATATGCACCAACCTCAGACCCTTGGCTCTGTTCCAAGCCTTATCAAGGGGGAGGAGATAGAGACATTTGCTGTCTCTGGGCCAGGGTTTGGTTGGATATCTCCTGCCATTAGTAGAAGGGCAGCTAGTGAGCTCAGGAGAGTGAGGGTTGGAAGGGGTATGGACAGGATGACCTGACTAGGGGTTGGGCTCCTACTGAAGAGAAGGACCCTGTAGAGGACCCCTTTTGGTAGTCAGTAAGCTGAACTCCTCACAGTTTTTAAAATATTTGCCACCCAAAGTGGGATACTTGGTAAAAAAAACATTGAAATGTGGTTAATTAGTTGGGTATATTTTAAAAACTATACAGAGTTCAGCTTAGTGAATACCCTCATTGTGAAGGTATTTTTGTCATGAACAACTTTGCTGCTGGGTATTTTTGTGTAGCAAGAAATGTTTTCAAGATTTTTAGATTTGTTTAGAATGTGTACAAATATGCATAGAATTCTGCATAGTGTCTTAGGAATGTCGTAGCAAAGCTGCCAGGAGTTCATTTTGAATGAAGAATGGAGTAGAACTAAGCAGTAAGGCATGGCAGGATGTGTTCTATGTAAGCAATAAGATGTGAGGAAGTGTGTATGAAAACACATTTTACCACATGCACAGGGGCATGGTGAGGCATGAGGCCACTGGCCAAGTGCCTTTCAGTCCTGGGAAGTGTTGCAAAATATGTTTAATTTACACCCCAGAGTGGCTTATTGCACTTATAGAATGGGATTCTTTTTTAACTTTTTTTACATTTGGGAAAATAATGATTTATGTAGAACCAATAGATTTACTTCTTTGCATTTATGATAAAATAGTCCCTCTGGCCACTGCAAATGATCTCAATGATGATGTCATTGTATTACTGCTGGACAAAGTGTGTAATTTTCTGGCATCAAGATTCAAGATATTGAATGTTTACAATGGAATGTTTCCCATAGAATACATGGATTACAAATTACTAACATACAGCACACACACACACACACACACACACACACACACAAACAAAGGCATATGTTACAGCCAGAAACTCCTATCAGGGCAAGCAGAAGAGATTTCCCCAATGAGCAGATAAACACAGAAAGGGAATTTTTCTTTGCCAGGGAATAAAAAGTTGTAGTGAAAACTATAAACAATATTTAATGTTTCAAGGTTGCTTATGTGTGTAAGGAGATTGTGATGATCAAGGAAAAACACATTTAATTAATTTGTTAAATTTTTTATTTAAGTTAGTTTTTTTTAGGGCCCAGTTGGAAGGTTTTTTTACCATGTAAAGGTAGTAGCCATGTTTGTGATGAAAGATCAATTCTGGTTGTAGAGGGACTGATGGAAGATAATTCTTGTTATAGTAGGACAGATTTGCTCATTGTGTGATGTGGTTTAATATCAGGATGACTGCATGAAACAAATGTTATACATTGTCACATGATACATTTTGACCAAGGAGATTTATTTTGAGTGGTGGGAGCAGAGCAAAGCTGACTATACTGATTCTCTAAAAACAATAGGGAAGATAGTAGGAAATCATAGGTACTCAAAATATGAAGAACTCAAGCAACAGTTATTCAAATGATTCTTCCTACAAGTTGAAACCACTAAAGAGTATTCATCCCAAATTAAACTGCTTAAACAAGAAGTGGCCTCCTATTAGTATGAAAAGGTGAAATCCTTGGAGTTCGAGCAGCATTTTAACACAAAAGGTAATCAATACCAAATCACACCCATTGAAAGCTGTTTAGCCCACACTAAGCAGAAAACCATTACTTCCCTCCCAAAAGAGAAAGGGGTTAGTTACTGAGAACAAAAACATACAGAAACTGAGCGCTATTTAGTACAGCCCACACAGGGTCTGCAGACACTTTAGAATGGCTTAAAGATTGCCAGCTACCACAGCTATCCCTCTTAGATAGTTTACTGTTAACTAGTTCCATTATGGCCAAATAATTAACCACAGTGACATCACGACTCATGACAGTCAAATGGAAAAGGGATGTGGGGGAACAGAACAAGGAGGACAGAAAAGAAGTCAGCAGCATAGCAAAGATGGTGGAGGGGAGGACTAATAGGGGAAAGGCAAAGGGAAGAAATGAGGAATTGTGTGCAGGAGGAGGAGTCAGGCAAGGAATGATCAGGGACATGCAGGGGGAGTCCTGTGCAGGAGGAGGAAACTGGGAGGGTATGTATGATGACAGGGGCAGGAGGGGGGAAATATGTGCTGGAAGTGGAGACAGGCAGGAAGAAAATGGAAACAGGAGCAAATGGGGAAGTGTGTGCTGGTGGAGGGAAAGTCAGACATGAGAGAATCTGAGGAAGGGAAGCAGGCAGATGGAAATATGGGGGGAATATTCATACTGGGGGATTCAATACTTAGGGGGTAAGGTGGTGTAGCAAGGGGGAAAGGCATCACTGCATATGAGTGTAGGCCATGTCAGGAATGACAGCTGAAAGAGTGGTCAATCAGTCCTTAAATATGCTAGAAGGGAAAGGGAGAGACCTCATTTAATTGTTCATCTGGAGACAGACAACCTGGCTGATAGCTTATTAGAGGTAGTCCAAAGTAGGTTTGCGGAGCTTGGAACTTTATGTGAGGGGGAGGGTAGATCAGTGACTTTTTCTGAGGTATTGCCAGTGCCCAAGGCAAGCATGGGCAGATAATAAAGGATCAAGGAGTTTAATGACTGGTTAGGAAAATGGTGTCACACCAAAGGATATGGGTTAGTGGGAGGGTGGGGACAGACCTAGGAAGACAGAAGTCTATACACTAATGACAGACTGCACCTAAATAAAGAGGGCAAGAATGTGCTAAAATGGAAGATAGAGCATACAGTGTCCATGGGATGGGAAGCAGAGCAGGCCTATTCCTCAGAACAAAGGCAATGTACTAGGTAGAAGCGATAGAGGGAATGCTAGAAGAGGAAGGCAGAGGGTTGGGGAAGGGAAGATGAAGAGATGGAAGGTGGTCGCCATGAATGCTAGGAGCCTGGGGGATAAAATGAATTACCTACAGGCCATTATGGTAGAAAGGAAGGAGGTGGACATGGTAGCAATCATGGAAACATGGGCCACCAACTACCATGACTGGGACCTAGTGGTCCCTGGGTACAGAGTATTCCACAGGGATAGGGTACACAGGAGAGGGGGTGGCATTATAAGTTAAGGAAGGGTTAAAGTGCATTAGTGGAGATGAAGAGGAAGAGGAGGGTGAAGCAGAGTTATTCAAACAACATGAAGTCTTGCTATATTATGACAATTGCAGTATGACCGCATGTTAGAACTGCTCCAGAGGTGAAATAGTTAACTTTCCATGCAGGCATGGAACTTAGAGCGTGAGCTCAGTTGAAAACTCTGTCTATTGTGCTTCAAACGTAAACTGTCAGATTCTTTACTCCGTCTCACTGAACAGTCGCTCCGGAGATTTCTCCTTCTGCTTGGTTCATTTTGTCAGTTTAACAGTATTATTTTTCGGTTTTTAGCCGAAATTAAACCGCAACCGGTCGGTTCAAGCTCTGTCTGTGGTAATGTAAGTAATAGATAGGTTTTACATTTATTTTTTCTGTGTGGAACTTGTAATTCTTTATCAGTTCGGTTTGAACCGATCAGGTTGTATTTAAAATCTACTAGTCCTTTTTTAGAGTGCGGTTCCTGGTTCTTATCGGTTCTAAAAAAAACGGATTTCATTACGGTTTTTCCACGACCCATGACATGGTTGGGAACCGATAAGGAGTCTTGTTGGTGGATTGCCATAAACGGGCAAGTTGGTTAGGCTGGCATTATGTCTGAGAAACCCAAAAGAAAAACCGGACCCACTGGGTTTCAACACTGTAGTGTTTGAGGGGAAGCTTTTGCTAAGGCTGACCCACACACCACATGTGTCTATTGTCTGGGGTTTGACCACCTCAATTCAAACTGCCAGATTTGTCACAATTTCCCTGCTGCCACCATAGATAAGAGAGTTGGTAGGCTCAGGGAAAGGGGGGCCAAAAAGTCCGCTGACCCGGATGGCCAGCCTGGTTCAGTGCCAACCGAACCGGAGGGAGTGCCCTCTGACTAGGGCGATACTTCCTCGGGCAAACGAAGAGCCGGTTCTGAGGAGCCAGTTCCAGCGAAAAGGACTAGAAAGTCAGCTAGTGTAGAGCCAAAAGTTCTCTCCCCAACTGCTGAGGAAATAGCTAAAGCAATTCAAATTGTCCAGTCTCTCTCTCCGATTCCGACTGAACCGACACCTTCAGGTAAGCGTACGGTTCGGCCGGTTCCACCGGGTCAAGATTATGATTTTGAGGATTTTTATGAACCGGGGGAGTGGGAAGAGGAATATGAGGAGAGTGAATATGGTTTTGAAGATCTAGATGTGCCCATTGATCCGGACATCTCTCCAGATAGACCCCTAGGGGTTTCTCCTCCAAGGCTTTCTGAGTCCCCTTCTCATTTCATGTTTTATAAAAAAGTTGCTGAAACTCTCCAGCTCCCTGTTGAGGAAGCTGTTGATGACCAAGAGGAGCCAGACTATGTAGAAATGATGGATATTCCAGAGTCTAGGAGACTGTCTATTCCTTTGCATAAATCTTTTCGGAAACAGACAGTAAAAGTTTTAAAAACTCCTCACACTATACCTCCTGTGGATAAAAGGATGGACAAGAGGTATACCTTATCAGGCTCTGACACTGATTTCCTCACTCAACAATGCAGCCATGTGGGGTAGTGCAGGCTGCAGCCTGTGACAAGGCTAATATTCCCCTAGCTTCACACCCCCCTGAGAAGGACTCCAGGAAGATTGATGCTATGGCAAAGAAACAGTACATGGCAGCATCTTTGGGACTCAGACAAGCAAATTATATGGCTTATGCTGCTAGGTACCAGAACTCCAGATGGGATACTGTGCTGGCCCTAGTGAAACAAGTCCCTGACCAGCTTGCCAGGGAGCTGGAACAGGTGGCTATGGATGGTATTGAGGCATCCAAGGTGCAATTTCATGCTGCAGTGGACTCTAATGATGTTTCATCAAGAGTCATGGCTACATCTGTGGCACTTCGCAGGATGGCTTGGCTCAGATGTACTACCCTGTCTCAGGATACCCAGTCTAAGGCCATGGATTTTTCTGTTGTGGGAAATTCTCTATTTGGGGAGCAAACAGAGAATTACATGAAGAAAATGGATGAATATAGGACCACCTGTAGGAGTGCACAGGACAAGGAAAGGTAGGCCACTCCTCAAAAGCAGCTTCCTAGAGGCAGGGGAAGGCCTTTTCATAGGCCTTTTTACCAAGCCCAAGCTTCCTCTTCCGCCTATGCTCAGAGGGGGTTCTTTAGAGAGAGAGGCAGTAGGGGTACAAGCAGGTATGCTTCCACCCCTCAGCCCAAAGCCCCTGCCAAGCAGGCACCCTGATGGGATTGCCAGGGCCAATTCTCCTCTACCTGTAGGGGACAGGCTGGCTTACTTTGTCCAGGACTGGAAGTCTTTAACATCAGACAAGTGGGTCCTGGAAGTAGTAAGCCAGGGACTGGTTCTCAGCTTCAAAAAATTTCCAAATCTGAGAACCAGTGGAGCACAGGACCCAAGGCAGCATGGGTTCACAGCAGGAAGGTCATGTCAGATGAATCTAATAGATTTCTTTGACTGGGTGACCAAAGTAGTAGACCAGGGAGGGGCTGTGGACATGGCCTACCTAGACTTTAGCAAGGCATTTGACACAGTCCCACACAAAAGATTAATAGTCAAATTAACCAGCCTGGGAGTGGGACCCAGGATGGAAGCCTGGGTAAAACATTGGCTGGACAACAGGACACAGAAGGTAATTGTAAATGGAGTCCATTCTGAAGAAAGGGGGGTTACTAGTGGGGTACCGCAGGGTTCAGTATTGGGTCCAGTCCTTTTTAATGTCTTCATCAGTGACATTGCAGAGGGACTGGAAGGAAAAGTATGCCTTTTTGCAGATGACACAAAAATCTGCAACAGGATTGATACACAAGGAGGCGTGGAAAGGATGAAAAGGGACTTGGCAAGGTTGGAGGAATGGTCAGAAGTATGGCAGCTAGGATTCAATGCAAAGAAGTGCAAAATAATGCACCTGGGAAACAAGAACCCAGGGGAAGAATACACAATGGGTGGGGAAGTAGTAACAACAACAAAAAAGGAAAGGGACCTGGGGGTAATCATATCAGATGACCTTAAGGTTAGCAAGCAATGTGAGAAGGCAGTAGGGAGGGCTGGGTGTATACTGGGATGTATAGGGAGAGGCATCAGCAGCAGAAAACAGGAAGTTGTTATCCCTCTGTACAGACAGTTGGTGAGACCCCATCTGGAGTACTGTGTCCAGTTCTGGAGACTCCATCTCCTCAAGGACATAGACAGGATAGAGGCAGTCCAGAAGAGGGCAACTAAAATGGTGCAGGGTCTGCAAGAGAAGCCATATGAGGAGAGACTAAAGGAGCTTAATATGTATACCCTTGAGGAAAGAAGGGAGAGGGGGGACATGATAGAAACTTTTAAGTACCTCAGTGGAATCAACAAAGTCCAAGAGGGTAGCATTTTCAGAAAAGAGACTTGCAAGAACAAGGGACACAATTTAAAGATAGAAGGAGGGTGGTTCAGGGGCAATGTGAGGAAGTATTATTTCACAGAGAGGGTAGTGGATGCATGGAACAGCCTTCCTGAGGAGGTTGTGGGGTGTAAAACTGTGGGAGAATTCAAGAATGCATGGGACAGACATAAGGCAATTCTTGTGGGGGGTAGGAAGAAATAGGCTGTTGGTTAACTAGGCTCTGCGGCCTATCCTGTAGGTAGGGAAATGGGCAGACTAGATGGGCCTAGTGGTCCTTATCTGCCGTCAAAGTCTATAACCAGATCTTTTCCACCTGCAACTCCATCAGAGGTACTCGCCCTAGAGGCAGAGGTCTCTACCCTCCTGGCTCTCAGAGCTGTGGAAAGGGTTCCACCCCTATACCAGGGCAAAGGTTTGTACTCCAGGTACTTCCTTACCCCAAAAAAGACAGGAGAATGGCGGCCCATCCTGGATCTCAGATATTTAAACAAGCACCTTTTAAAGCCAAAGTTCAAAATGGTGACTCTGGGAATTATCCTACCCTCTCTAAGGCCAGGGGACTGGCTAGCTTCCCTGGACCTCAAGGATGCCTACTTCCATATTCCCATCAAAAGCTCCCATCGAAAGTACCTCAGGTTCAAGCTGCCCTCAGACCACTACCAGTTCAGAGCAATGCCCTTCAGCCTCACTTCTGCCCCAAGGATATTCACCAAATGCCTGGCTGTAGCAGTTGCCTACCTAAGAAGGCAAAAGATTGCCATCTTTCCTTACCTGGACGATTGGCTCTTAGTAGGCCAGTCCCCAGACCAGGTCAATTTACACCTTCAGATAACGCAGCAACTGCTTACCTCTCTAGGTTTCCTTCTGAATCTCTCAAAGTCAGTTCTAGAGCCGGTCCAGCTTCTTACTTTCATAGGCGCAGAACTGAACACACAGGAAGCCAGGGCCTTTCCTCCCCTGGACAGGGCAAAGACCCTAGTCTCCCTGGCCTCCTCATTTACCCTGCAGGTCTCCCGGCCAGCAAGGCATTTTCTGCAGCTCCTAGGACACATGGCTGCTTCCACAGCAGTTGTGCAAGGAGCAAGATTTCAGATGAGGGACATCCAGTTCCATTTGAGAGCTTTTTGGTCTCAAAGAAAGGATCCTCTTACCAAGCTGATCCCAGTAACTCGAACCCTGATCCAAGCCCTACAGTGGTGGCAGGATCAGAGCAACCTGAGACAAGGGGTTCCTTTTGTCACTCAGCCTCATTCTCTAATCCTTACTACAGATGCGTCCCTCTTGGGCTGGAGAGCTCACGTGGGTGACCTCACCACCCAGGGTCTGTGGTCTCCCCAGGAATCTCTGCTCCACATCAACCTGTTGGAGCTCAGAGCAGTTTTTCTAGCACTTCAAGCTTTTTCCAAATCTGTTCAGAACAAGAGTATTCCGGTCAGAACAGGCAACACCACTACAATGTGGTACATCAACAAGCAAGGGGGCACTCGGTCTACACCCTTGTGCACCGAAGCGATGAAGTTGTGGTCTCTGGCTTACTCCCTGAACGCCTCCCTTATGGCAGTTCACCTCCCAGGCAAAGACAATGTCCTGGCAGATGCTTTCAGCAGGATTTCCGAGGGCCACCACGAATGGTCACTGGATCCCCTGGTCTTGGGAGTAGTATTTGCCAGATGGGGCATCCCGCAGATAGATCTTTTTGCAGCCCCAGACAATCACCAACTTCCTCTTTTTTGCTGCAGGCACCCAGTGTTGGGCTCACTCCCCCTGGATGCCTTAGCCCTCAGTTGGGAGGGGAAGTTTCTCTATGCCTTCCCTCCCTTTCCTCTCCTGTTCAAAGTGCTAGTCAAAATCAGATCCCAATCATGCAAAGTCATTCTGATAGCTCCGGATTGGGCCAGACAGCCTGTATCCACTCCTGCTGTCCTTAGCAGTCCATCCTCCCTGTTCCTTCCAGGAATCACAATCTGTTAACCTGTGCCCAGGGAAGGGTCTGGTACCCGAATCTCAAATCTCTCAATCTCAAGACTTGGTTCTTGAAGAGTTAGAGTTTGCTGATTTACACCTTTCCCAAGGTGTAATGGATATATTGAAGGCCTTAAGGAAGCCTTCCACCAGGGCTACTTACAATTCCAAATGGAAAAGGTTTTCCATATGGTGCTCGAAAAGCATATTTCCCAGCCTCTGCTGATCTACCCACAGTGCTGGATTATATGGTCCACCTGAATTCTTTTGGGGCTGAGACCAGCTACCCTGAAGGTGCACTTGGCAGCTGTGTCTGCTTTATTTCAGCAGGTAAATCCTCTTCCCTTTCAGCTCATCCTGTATTTTCCAAGTTTTTAAGGGGTTGTTTCACCAACCCTCCATTCAGGGATCCTGCCCCTGCCTGGGATCTTAATGTTTGCATTGCTCAGCTTATGCAACCCCCCTTTGAGCCCTTGTCTTCAGCTGAGCTCAAGTACTTGACTTGGAAAACTGTGTTTTTGGTAGCCATCACCTCTGCCAGATGCATAAGTGAATAACAAGCATTGTCAGTGGAGAAGGAGTTTATCTCTTTTCACAGAGATAAGGTGGTCCTTCGGACTAACAGAAAGTTCCTGCCTAAGGTGGTTTCAGATTTCCACCTTAATCAATCTATTTCACTTCCAGTGTACTTCACTGACCACTCCTCCTCTGGGGAGAGGATGCTGCACAGCCTAGATGTGAAGGAGCCCTTAGTTACTATATAGAGTGTACCAAGGGTCATAGGTTTGACTCCTCCAACTGTTCCTCACCTATGGCGAAGTTGGTAAAGGGAAGCCAGCCACTAAAGATCCATTGCCAGGTGGATTGTCTCTTGTATCCAATTCTGCTATGAGAGTTGGGTAAAGTTCCCCCTCAGGCCTGAGGGCTCACTCTACTAGAGGTACAGCTGCTTCTCTGGCTGCTGCCAGAGACTCCTATTCTAGAAATATGTCAAGCAGCTACCTGGAAAACAGTTCACACTTTTACCAAGCATTACTCCCTGGACATCCAGGCTAGGAGTGATGCTCGGTTTGGCACAGCCGTGCTTCAGAGCCTATTTCCTAGGTAGGTTCTGTCCCTCCTCCATGGGAGTACTGCTGTGTAGTCTGCAATTGTCATAATATAGCAAGACTTCATGTTGTTTGAAGAAAAAATTACTCACCTTAGTAATGTTGTTTCTTCTAATGGAGTCTTGCTATATTATGACCTCTCTCCCTGCCTGCCCCTCTCAGAACCTCTGTTTTGGGGATGTGGGTGGGCAGTACAGGGTTGGCACTTTTTTTTTATGCCCACCTTGTTGTTTTTTACCTACTTTTTGGGTGAATTGGTGTTGTGCTTTTGCATTTTCGGTCTCCTGACTTGAGTCTTTGTTTTAGGCCAAAAATGAGTGTTTATGTTAGTAGCCAGTTGGCTAGTGTAGGTTTACAGCTTCCACACAGATCCTTAGTGAGTTTTAGCTCGTAAAGATCTGACAGTTTACGTTTGAAGCACAACAGACAGAGTTTTCAACTGAGCTCGCGCTCTAAGTTCCATGCCTGCATGGAAAGTTAACTATTTCACCTCCGGAGCAGTTCTAACCTGCGGTCATACTGCAATTGCCATAATATAGCAAGACTCCATTAGAAGAAACAACATTACTAAGGTGAGTAATTTTTTCTTATGACAGCTAATCCAGGATTCCGGATATAGGACTCTCAGGTTGAGAGTGGTATACAGGCCACCCTCAAAGACAGAGGAGTTGGACAAGTAACTTGTGAGGCAGATTAAAAAAGCATGCAGAAAGGGGAGGAAGGTGGTTGTGAGACACTTCAACCTTGCCGGGAGTAGACTGGGGAACCCCGGCCACCAGCAGTAAAAGGGAGTAGGTAGTACTAGACGCCTTTCAGTAAAGCTTCCTGACACAGATGGTCAGAGAACCAACCGGGGTGGGACACCCTAGACCTAGTGCTCAGTATCACATGATAGGTCTATATCTATTTTTGTGGGTTCATATTGTTTATGATGTAATGTCCTTTGGAATTAAAACACTCTCCCTTTAACAGGTATCTACAAATGAACTGTTATTTCTATAAAGGCTAGTGTGGACATTGTCAGGAGGCCTAAACCTCACTCTCAGGTTCTTGACAATATTAGGAATGCAAGCAATTACAGACATGTTGCATAACAGTAATAAACATGTTTATTACTACCAAAAGGATAATCACAGTTGTCCTAAGCAGTTCTTATCAATATGAACTGGAAGCCAATGCTAAGCGTTCCCTATATCTCGAGGAGTTTTTGTGTCTCATGGGGTCACTGAGGTAGAAGACGTAATGTCTCACATTATATATCTATGATAATTACTGTGGTTACTGTAAGATAGAAACATTTCTAGTTACAGAGATGAGCCCTATTGGCTAAATTGGAAGTGGCTGCATGGTCCAAGATAACATTATACAATTTTGTAGTAGTCATCACTTTATGAAACAAAAGAGTAGAGTTCTTACATAAGTCAGTGTAGTAGTACAAATCATCAAAAGGTGGCAATGCCAACTTATATATCATAATCATTACAAGGACACAGGTGTCCTAATATCTTGTAAGCAAGAAATACATAAGAAATACATATGTATTAGAAAGTAAAGTGTATGACAATAATATGCATACATATCCTGACATCTACTCTTGTACGGTAGATGCTCTTAGCCCTATATGTTAGTATAACATATGCCTAAGTACTAGCTGTCTATGGTGTACCTCTGGGGGTACCAATAAGGGTGCAGGGACCTCATGTAAGATTCCTCCCCTTGTTGCCTCTCAGGTCAACACGGCAAAAATGGGGAAATGGACAGGCAGCAGGGGCCATTTAGAAACCCGATGCGTGAGCCTTGTAAAGGAACTCCAGCTGCTCATGGTGTTGATGCAATGTGCGCCATAGGCAGCATAGTATTATAATCAAGAAAAATATCAAAAATGCATGTATAATAACAAAACCTTTAAAAGTAATCTCTATCCAAGTGTTAGTCAATGCATTATTCATATCACCATCATCAATGAAAGGATAGCTTCATTAGCATTTTTAATATTATTGCTGATGTTGATGAAGTGTGTGTCTTTTCTTTCTAAAAGTGATTATAATGTAAGTGAGAGTGGATCTATGTGTACATTCAAATATGGTAAATATTCAGACAGTGTAAGCAGATACTCGGGGTTACCATCAATGATGTCAGCATCCATGGGGGGGTGGGGTAATAACAGTATGTCTAATGACAGACTTCTGATGAGGGATAAAATGGAAGTTGGTGGAATCAATAACACATAGGCAGAATCAATAACACATGTCTGTGAGCCGTATACATAAGACTTCACATTTGTGATGATGCAAAACTCGCCGTCAGAATTATATTGCATTTTAACAGTTGGCAGTTTCCATTTTTGTAACTGTACCGGGCAGGTGTAGCTGGTCTTGGAAATCCATGTTGACAGGCTATGAACTTCCTCTTGATAAGATTGGTAAAGTTTGTCTGGAGCCAATGTTGAGTCCGAAAAGTCTGTGCCATTCATGCTCATGTCATCGTCCATGGAAAAGGACCAATCGATACTGTCGGGAGAATAACCACATATAGGTTTAATAACATCAAATACATCACATCAACACTGGTAAATCTAGCCCTTCTTTATGCAGCAATCCATGTGAAAGGCAACCTAGGCATCCAGGATAGGATGGAAGACCAGTAGAGGAGCAAGTCCAGGCATTCTTTGTAGATGTCATCATCAAGACGCCCGATGGAGTGAACTGAAGTCAGCTTGCCAAACAAAGCTGTAGTGGGATCAAAACATGGTAAAGAGACAGTAAAAGAAACAAACATTGTATCTCTAATAGAACATTTCTTGGAAGTAAAACATGGACCAGTGTTAGGGTGTCTGATCACAAACCCCAGGTTCATAGCTGCAAAAATGGGAATAGTTAAAGTTTGTTGCATACACATAGCAATACAGCTGGGGTTTTACAGTGTGGACAATACCATTTAGAAATACGTCTGTCATGTACTATATCAGGAATTTTTCCAGATTCTAGATCACGGAAGAGATTGTTGATGGTAGTGATAATATATGAGCCATATGCGGAGTATAGAATCTCAAGGGCAATGTATTGTTTATCTGCTTCTTTGTTATTCTGTTGAATGAGTGCATTAATCTTATCTTTAGAGTCTGTAAATGCCTTAGCAATGTTGTGCATATTGTAAACAGTGTGGCCCAGATATTCAAACTGCGCTCAAAATGAGCGCAACAGCAGGAGCAAGCACAAACCAGTTGCTCAAATGCACAACAGGTGCGATATTCAAACATGGAGCAGAACAAATTGCTCAAGCAACCAATGTCTGAATATCACACATACTGCGCCATAGCACAACCAGGAAGGAGAAGCTGAGCCGAAATGTTGCGCTATGGCTCAACCAGGGCAGCCCAGCTGAGCATTGCAGAGGTGCCATAGCGCAAGCAGAGCCCCCCCAGAGCACTGGAACTGCACATCCAGGGATGCAGGCTGGGCCCACCGCCAGCCATGCCACACATGGGCACAGAACACTGCAGAACCCACACACACCTGCACACCCAAGCACAGCATCACTGGGGTGGGACGGATGATCTACTTGCCCATGGGACAAGCCAAGAAAGCATAGCAGAGCCATGACACCCCAGCACAACCACTGGCAGGCTGAGAGTGCCATACACAGGGGTTGACAACCACAGTGCACATCAGCCCCAGTATGCACAGGACACCCTGCACTGTGACCCCAAGACACCACCTATGTGCAGTGACTGGCACTGCAGGAAACCATGCATCCCCCCAGCACACGTCAACCCCGTGCAGCACAGAAACCTACAAGCCAGACACACCCTGTGCACCCAGCAGTGGGTGGCAGCAGACAGCAAGACCAACCAAAAGTCACTGCCATGCTGGAGATACCTCCCCATGCACACACACGCACACACACACACATACCCAGGACCATACCACCCCAGATGGCATGTACACCCCTGCAACTGAGCACCCATAGGCAGCTGCAAATCAGAGACCAACACATTATTCGTATAAAAATATAAATGTATATTAACACAACAAACATGAACAAGAACAATTACAACTATTTACAAGGGGGGGACAGGTACAAGGTAGGGGTGGTCAAGGGGTAGGGATGACAAACTTGGAGAGGGAAGGCAGGGTGGTAGGGATGGGAGAAGTGGGAAGGAAGATAGCTCATGGGCCAGCCGGCCGGCCGTCCTCTGGCTGCTGTCTGCCAGTCCCTTGCCGCCTCCTCCGCAGGCCATGGCAGTGTATCAAATGGAGGATTGTGTTGTTGTCGGCCACAAGCTGTCTGATGGCCCAGACATCTCTCGCCAGGTGCTGGAGAACCTCGAGGCCTAGGAAAATGGGAACGCAGTCAATGGCTATGACTGACCACAACCCTGAACACCACTCAACCTGCAAGCCATATAGCCCAATGTCCCGCATCTGTGATGGCATGCACCCACCCACAGTGAACATGCACATGGCCATCACAAACAGGCGGCACCAACTATGCGCACCACTGCACACACACACTACCCATGTCCATCACAGCACAAACAAGGCTGGCAAGTGACGTGGAAACGTGGTGCGATGCCAGTTACACAGCTATGTGCCCAGTGCATGCATGGACCACCAGTGATGCATACACAGGCGTGCTGTGAAACTGGACAGTGATACATGTCACCTGTGTCGTGCCTACAGACATAGATACATAGCCAGTGTCGGCAGATAAGGGCCTATAGCCCACCCAGTCTGTCCATTTCAGCCTGTAAGTTCACTTTGTTTACCTAGAAGTCTGTTGCCCTTGGGCAGTGCACTGCTGGGTGCTCTGCTCACCACGCCGAGACACGGACCACCTGCACACCTTCCCAACTGCTGTCCACAGGTGCGTGTGTATGATGATGCCTGCATTGGAACTGTACACTAAGTTGCAAGGGTGCCCAGCATCTCGACACACATACTTGGACAGTACAGGTGGTGGGGGTGGTTGGTGGTGCTGTGTGTTAGCAATGTCGGTTCTGCAGTGCTGTGCATCTGCCCATGTATGCTCTGTGCCTGGGTGTGTGTGTCCAATGAGTGCTCACCCTCCCTGATGGTGTGTCTGTATGCCTGGACCGCTCCACCCCTTCGACTGTTATGCACCCCTGGTGTGTTCCCTTGTGTGCCTGTGGTTTGCGCATGGACAGTGCTGCTTTTGCACATGTCCCCTTGACTTGGCCTGTAAGCAGCGAGTGCTCCTCTGTAATGGGTGTCCCAGTGCAGCTGGGCCTGCTGGATCAGTCGGGGTCCTCCGCCCTAGGGGGTGCTGCTCATCACCATCAAACCAGCGCCACTGGCGCCCTATCGCTGTCCCCCTGTTCTGATCTGTACTGGCTATCCTATGGTCTCTTGGCCTGTTGTGCAGGATGCAACAGGCCAGGAATATCCCACAGGCCTTTGGGGCTGTATTGTAGGGACTACCGGAGTGTCTAAGCATCGGGCGTGCTTTGAGCATCCCAAGCTTACCGCTCTCTATGATGTTGTGTGCGTGCGCATGTGCCTCAGTTATTAGCATAGCTGCGCTGGGGTCATGGGGCACCAGTATGGTGTGAGCAGCCAGGGACGGAGTGGGTATCAGCAGTCACCTGTGTGGGAGATAGTGGAGATCAGTGTCATGTTCAGGTCCATATTGGCATCTCCTATGTGCCACTACCATGGCACCTGTGGCATTCCCACCCCTGCCCTGAGTTTGCATTCCATGCATGTACTCACCCACTAGATGTCCTGTGGAGATGTCCCCACTCGAATCGATGGCACAGTGCAGACTGATACCATATGAAGGCATCATGTGCTCCACCAGGGTGTGGCACAGACATTGATTATGCGCCCAGTGGCATCACACACCACCTGGCAGTTGACACTGAGGAATCCCTTTCTGTTCCGACATGCGTGGCCATCGGACCAGGTGGTGTGCGGCGGCCACATGGGTGCAGTCTATGGGCCCCTAACACGCCCAGGCATACGTGCTACCCTGTGAACTCCTGCATGTTTGTTGTACGCCTGTCAGCGGTGTTGTTGGAAATGGATGTCACGGGAGCATGTGGCAGCAGTGCGCTTGAGGAATTGGGTGAGGATGCGTGGCGGGCCGGATCTGTGATGCCTGTGGTGTCCCCTGTCAGCCTTCCTGAAGGTGCCCGTGGCGAGCAGGCACATGCAGGCTGTCACCTTGGTCTCCACCGACAGAGCGTGATTGGCCGTGAGGGTGCCTGCATCACATCACTGCACAGTTCTCACAGAGCCGCCTCAGTATTGCCCTGTTCAGGTGGTACCAGCCCACGATCTCTACATCTGTGTACAGCTCAAAGCTGATGCGGCACGGTACCGCCTGTCGGGGGCATACCACCGACGGGCCCTTCCACGGCCACGTCCCCCTGCAGCATGCATTCTCACCCCCTCATTACAGCTTCCATGTGGAAACTGGCACTGTCCATCTCCCTGGCTTCTGACCCCCCCTGGCTGGTGTTGCTGTGTTACCCCCGCTGTCCTCACTGCTACTTCCACTGCACCAGGCACTTGCGCCAGCCTCTACAGGCCTATAGTCACACTTTCCCTTCCTGCCTTTGCTGTCTGTCTGTCTGTCTGTCTGTCTCTCTCTCTCTCTCCCCCCACTTGGCAGCCTGGCGTTCTGCCCGCTCCTGAGCCTTTTTTTGGCTCATTTCCGCTAGTGCGCACTTCCGGCTGTGCCGCCTTGCGATCGCTTAAGTCTTTTGAATATCGCGACGCGGTCTTTATACGGATCCACCCTCTCTTTGGTTCGCGCATGCCTTCATTTTCGTGCGCTGTTGCTCAGCATGTTTTCAGAGCGCCTTCCTCGCCTTCTGAATGTCGCTAAATGGCGCATTTTTGACTCATGTGATGCAAGAACTGTTGCTACATGGCTAACCTTTTGAATACCTTGGTCTGTATCTTTATTCCTGACTAAGACCATCCACACCATGCAATAATGGGGGTAAAATATCATTTACCAAACCAGTTTGTAATTTAGCTGAATGAGATTTGATAGCAGCAATGTCTGCTTTGTTCCAGATAGACATAGCTGTACCAAAGAGACCTGTGACAGTGCCTGTTGCTCAAGTGACATCAGAACTGTCAACTTCACATGTATTACGTTTATGCCTTTGGTCATCAGGACTGGGTTTTCTCTTGAATTTGCCTCTATGCTCGGAGATGTGCACCTCGGCAATAGGGTCTTGAGTACAAATCTGAAAAGCAACTAAACTATCAAGCAATAAAGTACTGTAAAATGCTGAAGTGTTAGTAGTATGACACATACCAAATTATTTCATATTCCAGTAAGTCAAGTTAAACAAAACGGGTATATGCATAAATTTTAAGATGTTAATAAGTGTACCAGGTAAAGCAGTGGCTGTGAGACCACTACGAGGACCAGGGGTATGCTTTGGACATTCCAAAAGCTGTTTCTCAGTAGGGGGTAACACAGAAAGATACATAGCAGCAGAGGCCATGTTGTGTAGAGCACAACATTTTGTAGCAGAGTCCTTAGACTAATAATTACAATATGAAGGGTCAATCAAAGCAGTAATATTGTATAAACCAGAATGTCTAAGGGCAGCTAGTAGCATGGACAGTGAACCATTAGGGGATAATTTAGCATTGGGACAGCCGTGGAATGTCCCCTTGGAGAGCTTGGCCACAGGAAAAATGTGTTCTTGTGATGTGGTTTGCCACTCAATTTGTAGGGTAGATTTATCAGGAGCAACAACCGAGGCAGTGAGGTAGGCATCAGAACCTTCCTGGACAGTAATCAAATTGTCAGGTATATTGATGGATACTCACTCTGGGGCAGATGTTGGAGGATCAAGGTGAGAAAGGAGGTGCTTTACCATGCCTGGATGCATGGGATAAGTCCTGAGATGAGGAGAAAGTGGAACAAGATAGCCATCTTGTCAGTGTATCTGAAAATGAAAATCAAAAATTAGTAGGTTAGTACTATTCTGCTCAATGGGGTGAGGAAAAGTAATTATGCTTCTTTATACAGTTTCAGTTGGTTTGCATGTAACCACTTGTCAGTCAATTTGTTGTGCAAGAGTCTAACTTGATAGACTGCTGGACTGAGCTTGTTGACAATGGAGTAGGGGCCTTCCCACTTATTGGAGAAGGAATGTGTGGGATGTGCAAATATGAGGACCATTACCTGATCTCCAACTTGCCAATCCACTTCTTGTGTGTGTTTGTTGAACTATATTTTGTACTGTTGCTGGGCTTTGCACCCATGCAATTGGCAGCATACAAATGTGTGTGTATGAGGTCTTGTCTGAGTTTTTCCACATATTGGTCTACAGGCACATGGTCTGCAGTGGGGGTGTGCAGATCAAACAACAGATGTTCAGGTAATCTCATCTGTCTTCCAGTCATCACCTCAAACTGTGTCAGCTGGGTAGTGGCTGAGGGTGTGCCCCTAATTGTCATAAGGAGTAATGGCAACAGGGAATCCCAGGTCTTGGGATTGTCCTCAATGAATCTGGGAAGCATTTGCTTAATCCATCTTTTGGCTTTTTCTACTTGACCTGAAGATAGTGGATGATAAGATATGTGGATCTTCTGGTGAACTCCAAGGAGTTCAAGTGATTCTTTCATTAACTCACCTGTAAAACTAGTTCCTTTGTCAGAGTCTACCTTAAGAGGTAGGCCTCACCTAGAGAAAATCTGTTCTACCAAGATTTGGCAGTAATCTTAGCAGTACATGTCTTAGTGGGAAAAGCTTCAACCCACTTAGAGAACAGATCAGTTACCACAAGAACATACTTGTTGTTTCTGCTGGTATTGGTCAATTGACCAATAAAATCAATCTGTATGGCATGCCAAGTGCCAGATTGTCATTGTGGTAGGAGTTTGATATTTTGTTTGGTGGAGATGGGATTGTTTTACACACAAACAAGGCAGTTGTCTATGTACTGTTTGACATCTTTGGTGACACCAAGCCATCAGGCAGTGGTTTTGAACCTCTGGAGGGTATTTTTCACTCCCTGGTGTCCACCAGTGGGGTGTCATTCACTTGGTGCAAAACTTTGGACCCAAGGTGTCTGGGAACCACCCACAACTTGGTGGTGGTATCATCTGCTTGGTACCAGATGAGCTTGTCATCTGGGGACAAGCGTAACTTACCTTCATGCCTCTGGTAGGAGTTATGAGTAGGAAGCTTTTTTTCAGTGCTCTTGTCAAGGAATCTGAACACTTCTATGAGTTCAGAGTCAGTATGTTGGGCTGTGGAGAGGTCCAAGGGGGGAGAAGGTATCAGGTTTCATCCTGACTGCTGCAATGTGCATGGCCACATTGGCGTCTGGATGGTCCATCATCCGGATGTCCCCCCCTCAGGCCCCTTCATTGGCAATGGTGTCTACTGTGTCATTGAAGGCATGATAGGGATCATGTATGGAGTGAGCTTTAACTTTGTGTACATAGAGTTTGTGTGCAAACCTTTGTGCCAGTGAGTGTATGTATATTACCAGTCTTACAGAAGGAATTCTGTAAGTGCACAGCAAACCCAGTTAGAGTCTGTAAAGATGGTGGTATCCTCGGTCCCATGCTGGATGAACTCGAGGGCCCAGGCCACCTCTGCCATCTCTGCATACTGTGATGATGCCACACTGCAACACTTAGAAATGTTAACAGTGTTACCATAAGGGTAAATCATCAAGATTTCCATCCCTGCAGTCTGTTTTCTTTGGTAGTAGGAAGCTGAACCATCTGTAAAAATATGACACAATGAGGTGTTCTCAAGCGATTGTGGCATAGCAGGGAGGAAAGGACCTGGATCCGGATGATCAGGTGGTTGCAGTGTACAGTCATGGGGTTCTCCTTGGAAAAGGAGTCCATGTGCCAGCATGGATGGCATTTTGGTTGGGGGTACCTGTATGTCTCTATCCTGGAGAAGAAGTGACCAGTGTGTCAGCCTGTTGTTACAGACTGACCCATCCTTCACTCTGTCTGATAGCAGAATGGTAGTTAGGGTGTGGTTTGTGTTGATGATCAGTGGAGAGTACCCAATGAAATACAGAAAGTGCTTGACAGCCTAGTAGATAGCCAGAAGGTTCCTTTCACAAAGGCTGTACTTCTGGTCCACTGGAGTCAAGAGCTGTGATGCATATGCAATGGATCTCAGAGTGCCGTGAACCTTCTGGGCCAGCACTGCTGACATAGCAATGTCAGAGGTGGCACACTCTGGATAGAATGGCAATGCTGGATTGGGGTTGACCAGAGCTGGAGCCGAGGCCAAGGCCTGTTTCAGTGACATGACAGCTTGGGTGTGAATGGGACCCCAATTCCAGTGAATGTCTTTTTTCAATAATTTATACAGAGGAGCAGCCTTTTGAGCGAAATCACAAAATAAGATTTCTAGAATAGTTCACAATACCTAGGAACCTTCTAAGAGTTACCACACTGGTAGGTAATGGCAAGTATTGCAATCCTTTTATCTTCTTCCAGATAGGGCTTCAGCCTTGGTCAGTTGTTCTCAGGTCCAGAAAGAGTACCTCTTTCTGACATAGTTGTGCTTTTGCTGGGTTACATTTGAGGCCTGCTCTCTGGATGAGTGTCAGTAGTTCATCCAAGAGATCCAAGTGTTGTTCCTGTGTGGCTGTTGCCAACAGCAGGACACCCACATACTGAAAGAGACACTGGGGGATAGAGAAACCCTCAAGGACATCCATCATGAGCAGGTGGAACAGGGACAGGCTGTTATGGAATCTCTGTTGTAAGCAGGTCCATGTGTACTGTCTACCTTAAAAGGTGAAGGCAAACTTATACTGACTCTTAAGGGCCAATGGCAGTGACCAGAAACCACTGGAGATGTCCTGGGCACTGAACCATTTTTGGGCAGGGGTCAGGAGTCACAGCACATCAGGTGCTGAGGCCACAGTTGGAGCACAGTTGGGGGTGACCTGGTTCAGTCTCCTGTAGTCAATAGTAAGTCTCCAGGCACCTGTGCTTTTTTTACAGACCACACTGGGGAGTTGCCAGTAGAGAAACATGTTCTGATTACACCTTGTTTGAGGAGAAATTTTATTGTTTCCCTTAGGGAGGGCAAGGCCTCAGGTGGAAAAGAATATTGCTTTTGCCTCTCATGTGCTAGGCCTGGCATTTTGATGACAGTGTGCTTTCTACCACAGTTATGCTCGTTGGTAGAAAATGCTTCCAAATGTCTTTGTAGAATGGGAAGGAGCTTTGGGAAAAGTTCATGGTTCTTGAACAAATCTATGACGTCATACTCTTTATTGTTGGCAGATATCGTTGCCACCATGTGTGAATCAGGAATCAAAATGGTATGATATTGGCCATGAATCTGAATCAGTTGCATGTTAGCTAGATCCACCACACATCCGTGTGGTGCCAGGAAGTCCATTCCAATAATACTAGGATGATCATACAATACCATTAGTTGGAAGGTGTGTGAGGCCGTCAGGTGTCCCAACTCTACAGGTAGTGGTAGAGAACGGTATGCAGGCAGTCTAGTACCGTCTACTCCCAGCATGTTGGTTCTCCGTCCGGTGGACCATGGAGAATGTATCTGGGTGTTCATCATGTAATACCAACACAGCCACACCTGTATCCAGTAACACTGTAAGTAGGCGGCCCCCATCCTTGGCCTCAGTGCAGGGCCTTCCATTTGCATCGAAGATCAGCTTGTTTACAATCCGGACTGGGGCCTGCAATTGTCAATCTGTACTGGAGGAAGCATGGAGAGGTTGGTCCTGACTCCTGTGAACCACTTCACACTACTGCCACTGATGCTATATAGGGAGGTGCTTCTGGGTTCAGGCCTGTATGGGCCTGAGGGCCTGTACTTCTGATATCACCATGGCCTGCTGGAGCCTGGGTTTCCAGTTGTATGGCTACAAGGGACTGAGCAAGAACAGCGTCCGCTACAGAATGCACTTGCCCCAGGAGCTCTCTGAACTTGTGATTCTCTTCAGCTACATCCCTATATGAAGGACCTGTTCTTTGTTGTTGTTTACCCTTATTCTTATGGTGTTTCTTATTCTTGTGATAATTTAATTTCCCACTCCATTACTGTTGTTGCTGCTTTTGTTGTTGTTGTGGTTTTTGGGCCTGCTGGGGGTGTTGTTTGTCTGTGGGGAGTGGCTGTTTGTGTTGGGCTTGCCCTTTCACAGTGTACTGTGTCATGGCCTCTGGGGTAGGCTCCATGTCAGCTACTTTTTGGAACCGGAGCCCAGATCATGCATATAGAGTTGATACACTCTCTAGGTTTTCCACAGTGATATCAGCAAACCTTTCCATGGTGGGATAGGTGGTTGGCTCTACCTTTTCTCTCACTGCAGGGATCATGTTCCTAAGGAACAAGGTCTTATACTCTATAAGATCTACATCTGCAGCTTCTTGTGTGAGTTGTTTTCTGCTCAGTAGGCCATCCAGAGTCTCTGATGGTAAGTCTCTGGACTTTCCTTTACATTCTGTTTTACAGGGCATGCAAGCATCACTCCTACTACACCTGGGCTGTGTGTAGAAATGAGTTCAGCTGCAACCTCATCAAAGGTGGCATTGCCTGTCTGACAGGTGGCATTGGGGAGTTTGGCCCACAGTCCAGGATCAATGGTCTGGCGTAGGATCTGGACCTGGTAGTCTGCAGTGAGACTAAGCATTTCACATTTGGCAATCACCTTTTCCAAGTGACAGCTGAGGTTGTCGGATGGGCTCATCTGACCGATACTGTCAGCTATTTACTGAACAGAGTAGGACATTTGTAGGGGATTACTGGGATGATCAAGTGGAGTTAGGTTGCCTTGGGTGCCGTCCAGGGCTGCCTGAGCTGCTGCCTCCACCACAGTATGAACCATTCCATCTCGAGTAGCAGCCTTCTGCTTCATCTGTCTGATCTGCATCCAGAGGGTCTATTTGCTCTGATTGGGTACAGTCACATTGCTGAATGTAGCATCTATCATTTTCTCAATCTCCTCCTTATCATCTACAGAAATAATGGCTACTGGTGGTGCTGTTGGGACCAGGCCTGGGCCTGGTCCCCCCTATCATGTGGGTCACCATGTTGGGGGTCACCCATGATGTGCGTCATGATGTTGATGACGTATGACATGGTGTGGGTGTAAAGGGAATCTGCCATGTTGTGGATTGTGAGGCGGGGTCTCCATGTCATAGCAGGGGTGTGACTGGGCATTGTACTGAGAGATGTCATCATTTGAGATCTCCCCTTCAGATGATGTAGTTAAGGCAGGGACTACGCCTCCTATCACCTTAACATGTCCAGCCAGAACCTCCCACTGATGGTGCAGTTTCGCCATCTTGGATTCACATTCTGCATGACTCACATTTGCAACATTCACATCAACCTCATATTGCATTTGTTTCTGAAACACTCTATACATGGTGCTCAATTCATGATTGCCCTAGTAGCCAGTTCTAAGTCATTACGTACCTGATTTATCTCATCCTGTACCTCTCCCACAGGAGAAACAGGCAGGGGAGAAGAGGGGGAGGAGTAGCTCTCTATGTAAAGGAAGGGATAAAAGCAACTGAACAAAAGAGTAAACAGGGAGGAAAGGAGGCACTGTGGGTCACCTTGGAGACTGGAAAGGGCACCACAATCTGCACAGGGGTTGTGTACAGACCCCCATGTCAGGGGGAGGGAATGGACAAGGATATGATAGAAGGCATTGTTAGAATGGCAGAGAAAGGGGAGATACTGTTGATGGGAGACCTGAATATGCCAGATGTTAACTGGAGCACATTTGCTGCAGCCACATCCAAGAGCAGGGCCATTCTTGATGCCCTACAGGTGGCAGGCCTCAGGCAGCTAGTTTTGGAACCCACTCGTGAGTGAGCAATCTTAGACCTCAAACTCTCAAATGGGGGCAGTGAGAGGATCTTAGATCTAGAAGCGGGTTGCCTTCTGGGAACAAGTGACCACCAAACAGTGTGGTTCATGTTAAACTCAGCTACAGAGTCAAGCCATACAAAAGTGAGGGTACTGAACTTTAGGAGGGCTGACTTTGGCAAGATGGGAGAGTGCCTCAGAAAAGCACTAGCAAACAGGCTAGAAGGAGGTGTGGAGCAACAATGGGGAATCTTCAAAACTGCCATCACAAATGCAACAAACCTTTGTGTGAAGCAAATAAACAAATCAAAATGAAAGAAAAAGCCACTATGGTTCTCAAAAGAGGTGGCTGTGAAAGTCAGGAAGGAAAATATAGCATTCCAGAAGTATAAGGGAACACAGAAGGAGCAGGACAGAAAGCTGTACCAGTTAAGGCAGAAGGAAGCAGGGAGGGAAGTCAAAATAGCAAAGGCCCAAACTGAGGAAATGATAGTAAACTCAGTTAAGAAGGGGGATAAAACCTTTTATAGGTACATCAGTGAGCGTAGAAAGATGAAGGGAGGGATAGGGAGGCTGAATAGAATGAACCGTGGGCGGGCAGAAGGGGACAGTGAAAAAGCAGGGATACTGAACAAATATTTCTGCTCAGTATTCACAAAAGAGGAGGGGGAAGTGCCTAATCCAATTAACAGAAGCACTCTTGATAGGGGGGCCGAGCACAGTCCTTTCACAGAAGAAAGGGTTCTGCAAGAACTCCTAAAACTGAAGGTGGACAAAGCAATTGGGCCTGATGGAATTCGCCCCAGAATTCTAAAAGAATTAAGGGTGGGACTAGTGAAACCACTGGCTACTCTTTTAAATAAATCATGGGAGGATGGTGTGGTACCCGAGGACTGGAGGAAGGCGGATGTGATTCCCCCTTCACAAAAGTGGGACCAAGACAGAGACAGGAAACTACAGACCTGTCAGTCTGACCTCTGTGGTAGGGAAAGTGATGGAGTCACTTCTGAAGGAAAGAATAGTTGAGTACCTAGAGGCCAGTGGGGCACAGGACCCAAGGCAGCATGGGTTCACAGTGGGAAGGTCACGTCAGACAAATCTAATAGATTTCTTTGACTGGGTGACCAAAGTAGTAGACCAGGGAGGGGGCAGTGGACATGCCCTACCTAGACTTTAGCAAGGCATTTGACACAGTCCCACACAAAAGATTAATAGTCAAATTAACCAGCCTGGGAGTGGGTCCCAGGGTGGTAGCCTGGCTAAAACATTGGCTGGACAACAGGATACAGAAGGTAATTGTAAATGGAGTCCACTATGAAGAAAGAGGGGTTACTAGTGGGGTACCGCAGGGTTCAGTATTGGGTCCAGTCCTTTTTAATGTCTTCATAAGTGACATTGCAGAGGGACTGGAAGGAAAAGTATGCCTCTTAGCAGATGACACAAAGATCTGCAACAGGGTTGATACACAAGGAGGCATGGAAAGGATGAGAAGGGACTGGGCAAGGTTGGAGGAATGGTCAGAAGTATGGCAGCTAGGATTCAATGCAAAGAAGTGCAAAATAATGCACCTGGGAAACAAGAACCCAGGAGAAGAATACACAATGGGGGAGGAGGTAGTAACAACAACAAAAAAGGAAAGGGACCTGGGGGTAATCATATCAGATGACCTTAAGGTTAGCAAGCAATGTGAGAAGGCAGTAGGGAGGGCTGGGGGTATACTGGGATGCATAGGGAGAGGCATCAGCAGCAGAAAACAGGAAGTTGTTATCCTCTGTACAGACAGTTGGTGAGACCCCATCTGAGTAATTGCGTCCAGTTCTGGAGACCCCATCTCCGCAAGGACATAGACAGGATAGAGGCAGTCCAGAGGAGGGCAACTAAAATGGTGCAGGGTCTGCAAGAGAAGCCATATGAGGAGAGACTATAGGAGCTTAATATGTATACCCTTGAGGAAAGAAGGGAGAGGGGGGACATGATAGAAACTTTTAAGTACCTCAGTGGAATCAACAAAGTCCAAGAGGGTGGTATCTTTCAGAAAAAGAGATGTGCAAGAACAAGGGGACAGAATTTAAAGATGGGGGGGGCGGTTCAAGGGCAATGTGAGGAAGTATTATTTCACAGAGAGGGTAGTGAATGTATAGAACTGCCTTCCTGAGGAGGTTGTGGGGTCTAAAACTGTGAGAGAATTCAAGAATGCATGGGACAGACATAAGACAATTCTTGTGGGGGTAGGAAGAAATAGGCTGTTAATTAACTAGGATCTGCAGCCTATCCTGTAGGTAGGGAAATGGGCAGACTAGATGGGCCAAGTGGTCCTTATCTACTGTCAAAGTCTATGTTTTTATGTTTCCCAGCTCCTCACTCAACTGTTCATTAGTTCTACTTAGCAAGTCATTCATATGCAATGCCTGTCCTTTATCCTGTCTCAAACGTTCACACTCCTGCTTCAACATACAAATTTCCTGCTTGCCTGCCTGGATGGAATGATGCAAAAGTGGATCCTTTTCATTTCGCACTCTCCGGAGTTCAGACTCCAAATCCTGCTCATGTCTTATACATTCTGTTTCCTGCAAACCCGTCTCCTGCTTAAGAGATGAGATTTGCAGTTCAAGGGTTTAAAACCTTGCTGCGGAGGCTTCCAGAGTAACATAGAGAGCCACAACCAACAGCCCTTTATCTTGCTACTTGTTGGCTGTTTGAGTTGTCTCAGTGTACTGGGTTGAAATTCCCAGTATAGGGTTTTTGGATTGACTTGCTTCCCTCGACAAGTCACCCCATCCTCCATGAGAGGCAAAGAAGTTTGAGACATCGAGTCTCAGTTCTGCGCAGATATTTGATACGGTGGCCATTGTGTGGGAGGGAAAGAAAAATCAAACTGTGAAAAAGGCGTCATGCTGTGTATTGACCCACAGCAGGAGCACTTTGTGCACAGTTGGCATATTGTACTATTGTAAACTTACAATTACAAACAGCCATGGAGTGGATCAAGTCAGCATCGACGACATCCAAAAAGCAGTCAGACTTTGCAAGTTTTTACAAAGTGGTCATAAAATGGGAGAGCTGATGTGGGAATGCACACCTACAGTCCCCGTTGGAAAAGGAAAAATTGTAAGCAACAAGTAAAACCTTACAAACACCAACTATTGCCTTCCCGTGGTCATCATTTGTCAGGAGGTCTAAACTTCACTCTCAGGTTCTTGGCAATATTGGGAACGCAAGAAATCACAGACATGTTGCATAAGAGTAATAAACTTCTTTATTACTACCAAAAGGATAATCACAGTTGCCATAAGCAGTTCTTACCAATACGAACTGGGAGCCAATGCTTAGCGTTCCATATACCTCATGGAGTTTCTGTGTCTCATGTGGTCTCTGAGGTAGAAGATGTAATGTCTCACATTGTATACCTATGATAATTACTATGGTTACTGTAAAATAGAAACATTTCTAGTTGCAGAGATGACCTCTGTTGACTAAATTAGAGGTGACTCCAGAGTCCAAGATAACATTATACAATTTTGTAGTAGTCATCACTTTGTGAAACAAAAGAGTAGAGTTCTTACATAAATCAGTGTAGTAGTACAAATCACCAAAAGGTGGCAATGCCAACTTATATATCATAATCATTACAAGGACACAGGTGTCCTAATATCTTGTAAGCAAGAAATACATAAGAAATATACCTGTATATGTATTAGAAAGAAAATTGTATAACAATAATATGCATACATGTCCTGACATCTTCTCTTGTATGATAGATGCTCTTAGCCCTATATGTTAGTATAGCATATGCCTAAGTACTAGCTGTCTATGGTGTACCTCTGGGGGTACCAATAATGGTGCAGGAACCTTGTGTAACAACCTGTTATATTTAAAGATAAAGGAAGACAGGTATTTGGCCCCAGGAAGGCATACAACGTCCCACTGTGGCTTTCTATGACAGAGAAGGGATAATGTAGTGACCTGGGGTCAGAGGTTAAGCCAAATGTAAGAACCAAATGTCACTGGGACATGGAACCACAGTGACCCCTACAGGGAAAAGGTAAACTATTGTACCCTAATATCTTTATTGTTCTAGAATCATTCAGCCCACCCCAGAGAAAAAGATAAGGTGGGCGTGTCCTAAAATGACCCTCCAGTATGTTATCTGACACACTTTGAATGCAAAGCAGTTGAATAGTATTTAAGTTGGAAGGCATAGATATCGCCTGTTTCCTGCTGGCACATACTTGTAGCCAGATGTATATGTGTAGGCCTGGAAAATTCGAAAAACCCAGTCCTGAGTGCATGGAATGTTTGACTTGCCACATACTGAACAGAAAATTCTGATTTTTAAGTCAGAATTTTGGAAACCAAGACTTTGCACAAATGCAACATCTGAAGCCTTTTTAAAATGCCATGCAGAGACTTGGATCAAGGACTTGCTGCAAATTCTGTTGCCTAAATGAACTGTCATTTCCACCAAGACATTTGAAATCTTGTCTGAACTTTAACATCAAAAGAAGGCATAGTTTAGAATACAATATCTAGTGTTTTCTATGAACCATCCAGTTTTACTTTTGTTATTGTCTGCATTTCAAAGTTTTTCCAAACTGAAGACATTTCTGTATTGCTTTTATTTTAAGTAAACTTTTATGATTTTCCTAACAACTCTGCCTGGGGTCTGGTTGTGTGATTTAGCATTTAAACAGAAGGATTTTGAAAATACTGTCTGCTTAAAAAGATGGAATCCACTTGGCTATCATACAAAACTACCTAGGCAAGACAAAGCCAGTGGCCGTGGTGGGATTCAAATACTAGAAGCAGTGCAGAGTCAGGGGAACTCAAAACTACAGAATCCCCCCTCCCACTGGAAAAAGGAAGATTGGGAAGTCTTCCTGAACCCTTACTCCTGCTCACTTGTTCCTGAAAAAGGAGATCCTCTCTGCAAACAGAAGGTTCTGCTGGGCTGCCCAAGGTTAGGTGGCCAGGGGTGCGTGATACTCACAAATGGGGAATTTGTGAAGGATATCAAGGTAGATGAACACTATCAGGGAGTGACCATCATTCAGTTTGGTGCAGGTTGATTATGAGCAAAGAGGGGATGGCAGCCAACTCGAAGGTGCTGGATTTCAGGTGGGTGGATTTTGCAAAGATGGGGTGGTTGTGAGTCGGTATCTGGCTGGGATCCTGATTAGTATGGACACAGACCAGAGATGGGAACTCATAAAGAAGGGGATAATGGAGGCTATCAATTCCTGTAGCAGGACTCAGAGTTAAAAGGCCAGGGCAAAAAAGCCAAGCTAAATGTACAAGGGGGTGGAAGATAAGGTGAGGAATAAAAGGGTGGCCCTTTGGAGATACAAGAAATTGGGGAGGCGGGAAGATTGGGAGGAGTATTTGCAGGAGGCAAGGAAGGTGACAAAGGCAGTAAGAAGAGCAAAAGCCACTAAAGAGCTAAGACTGGTACAAGTCATAAAAGAGGGAGAGAAGGGTGTATTCAGGTACATCATGGAGAAAAGGAGTGGTAAAGAACAGATAGTAAGATTTAGGAAGGATGGGGATGGATAGAGAAGGGGAGGAAAAGGCAGAAGCACTCAATGACTACTTCTGCTCGGTATTTATGAAGGAAAGAGGGGGAGAATTACTCAAGGAGAGTGAGGCCAGATAAGGCTGGGAAGTGATGGACAGATGGGGTGAGCACAAATGCTAGAGTCCTGGAAGGTTTGAAAGCATTGAGAGTGGACAAGGCACCAGGGCTGGATGGCATTCATCCCAGGGTATTGAAGGAGCTAGGAGATCCTGACAGGTCCCTTTTCAGGTCTATTCAATGCCTCACTGAATTTGGGATGCATACCCATGGACTGGAGGTTGGCTTATGTAGTTCCCCTGCAAAAAAGTGGCCCCAAAGATGAATCAGGGAACTATAGACCAGAAAGCCTCACATTACATCCATCGTGGGGAATCTAAAGGAAATGATCCTAAAGGAGAGGCTGGTGTCCCTGCTAGAGTACAATGGGCTGCCAGACAGCAAGCAGAATGACTTTGTCAAAGGCAGATCCTGCCAAACCAGTCTGATAGATTACTATGACTGGGTGACTAGGCAGATGGATAAGGGCCATGCAGTGGATGTCCTGTACCTGGACTTCAGCAAGGCATTCAATTTGGTGCCACATGGGAGACTGGAAATAAAACTTGATGGCACAGGGGCAAGACCTAAAATCGTGCGATGGGTGTTGAACTGGCTGCGGGGGGCGGGGGGCAGCAGAGGGTGGTGGTGGAAGGGGAACTCTCATCCCTGAGGGCAGTAATGAGCGGGGTCCCACAGGGCTCGGTGCTGGGCCCAGTGTTACTTGGGGTATTTATTGCAGACATTTCCATGGGAATCAAGAGCAGGATCAGCCTGTTTGCTGATGACACCAAGATGGGGGCGGTGATGGATTGCATAGATGGGTGGCAGGGCCTGCAAGAAGATCTGAATGAGCTGGAGACTTGGTCGGACACTAGGCAGCTGGGGTCCATGCCAAAAAATGAAAGGTACTACATTTTGGAGCAAAAAATCCAAGAAGAGCTACCAACTGGGGTGGAGGGGTGCAACTGGTGGAAACTGAGTAAGAGAAGGATCTGGGGGTGGTCATCACAGGATCAATAATCAACTTGGCACACTGTAGGTAGGCAGTAGCAATGGCCAACAAGATGCTGGGTTGCATAGCAAAGGGAATAATGTCAAGGAGGGGGGAGGTGATTTTTGCACAGTATAGATCACTGGTTAGACCTCATCTTGATTACTGTGTGCAGTTTTGGTGACTGTACCTGAAGAGGGACATTCATTTGCTGGAGGGGGTAGAGCACAGAGCAACTAAGATGAAACAGGGGCTGGGGGACTTGCTGTACAAGAGTAGGCAAAGGGGTTTACATATGTACTCATTGGAGGAGAGGAAGGACAAGGGGGATATGATCGAGACATTTAAGTAAACGAAAGGAATAAACAGGACTGGTACAGAGGGGCTATTCTGGGCAAGAGGGGGAGAGACACTTGAGGACATGACATGACATTTGAGGGGGGAAGTTTCAGGAGGGAAATGAGGAGACACTTTTTCATGGAAATGGTGGTAGCAGGGTGGAACATGTTACCAGTAGAGATAATAGCCTGCAAAATGGAGGGCTGCTTCAAAAGGAGCTTGGACAGGGCAAGAGGAAGGATAAAGGGAGGGGGGGTGAGGAGGGAAGGGCAACTGCAGACTAGAGCTACTAGCTGCATAATCATGCAGACTTGATAGACCAAATGTGCTTTTTCTGCTGGCAAATTCCATATGTTCTTATGTTCGTACAACTTACAGTTGGAACAGCGACGTGACCGAATTGGTTATCTCAAGCATTCTATAAGAAACTAGCTCCACATATGTCACCTGAAATGACAGCTCTTTATAAATATATGCCAACACAGGACCAGCTTTGATAAGATATATATTCTGGGTTGCTCATCTCAATACATAAGAACAGCAGCTAAGAACACCTATCCATTTGGAGACCTATCTCCCTCTAAAACTTAACGTTTGGGGAGATCACATGATGCAGAGTGCCGAGTAGCAGCTCCCTCAAGAAGCTCCTGCCTCCCGTCTCCTATTTGAGCTCATTTTGGTGTTTTAATCTACTGTTTTCTCTTGTTTTTGAGATTCTACGCTGTACAATAGCTGTTGCACTCTGGTTTGGTTATATCTAGAGCGGATGGAGGCTTATATGAAGAAAGCCCCACAGAAGCATACTCCTCCAGCAACTCCCGAGAAGGCCCCTAAGAAATCCAGGGCCTCGTGTGGTTCTGACTCTGATCTCCCGAGCCAAAGTGGTGATCAGGAGCCCTTAACGCTGTCCAGATTTCTCGAGGAATTCAAACCCTGTCGAGAGGAAATGAAGGATATGGCAATGGACTTGAAGTCGTTATCCAGAAAATTAGATGAACTCTCATTGTCTGTTTCCAATAACGCAGCCCAAATTGCTTCTATAGAGAAAAGAATTGGTAGTCTTGACCCTGAACTGGTTTTGATGCACCAGAAATTGTCTCGTTTTGAAGCCAAGCTCGAGGACCTAGAGGGTCAGTGCCGAAGAAATAATGTAGTGGTTCTCGGTTTACCAGAGGGAGAGAAAGGCCAAAATGTTGTGGCATTTATTCAGAAATTGGTTGAGTGGGTGGCAGGCCCATCTCCATTTGGCTCTGGCTACATTATAGAGCATGCCCACAGGGCTTTACGGCCTAAGCCACCCCCTGAGGAACCCCCCCCGCCCTATAGTGTGCCGGTTCCTGAATTATCTGGAGAAACAGTATTTTCTACAAACAAGTGCATGCTTTGCAAGAGGTTCGCTTGGAACATATAAAGCTGAGAATCTCACAAGATCTACCCATCTCAGTCTGCATGAAATGCAAGGCATTTCACCCTATTGTTTCTAAGCTAATCGCTGTAGGCCTGAAGTTCAGAATGAGTTATCCAGCTAGACTACAGATTTCAACTAACGGATCCTGGAAAAGCTATGAAGACCCTGAAGAAACTCTGAGGAGCCTTAAGTCCATGCTGCCAGATCTCTTTAAGGACCCTTGAATGGTGGTGGCGTAGTATCGAGTATCGCATGGAGTCAAGAACTCTATCTTTTATTTTTCTTTCCTTAGAGAAACTTTAGGAAAGTGAAGACCTGGGCTACTGCATATGTTGCAGTGGACTTGGGGGATCACCGCAGACCGCCCCGATTTTTCTTTTTTCTCTCCATCTCATAATAGGCCCATGATGGTCTGATGCAATTGACACTGGGGTTTGGGGCCTTCTTGGGGGGGGTGGTTTGTGAGCCAGAGTTTTGGTGGCTATTTTTGTTGGGGGTTGAAATAGCCCAGTTTGGTTGTGGGCTAGTTTCTCGTTTTTTCCTTCTGGGCTGTTACTGGGAGGGTCCTAGGCTTTCTCCATCTTGCTCTTCATTTGGGTTGGGCCAGGTAATCAACCACTAGAGGGCACTCCAACCTCTGGAGACTTGTGGGGGAAACTCTACTCGAGAAGGATTTAGCAAGGGTACTGCTTAGCTGGGATGCAGCACTCTCATTCAGGGAGGCTCTGTTTACCGGATACTGGCTGGTAGTGGGTAAAGGTAGCTTTTATGCCTTCTCCTCTGGTCGAATGACTTCAGTTTTTCCCATTTTAATTCTCGCTCTTAACGCGGGCTGGGGCATTTCTCCATCCAGGTGTTGCTGATTTGGTCCTGGTTTCTGGCAGCTCACCCGGTGCCTCCGTTTTTAATCTGGGTTACCACAAATGAGTGGGTGATGGGATGGCCTTATTATAACCCTCCTATGTTAATTTTTCTTATGTCCATGCTTTGGCTGGACTGAGGCAAAGGGCCAGGACCATTTTCCTTCATTGGGGGTATAGCTGATAGGGCTTGACCTCTGAAGGTTGTGATCTGTATGCAACAGAGCTAAATATCAAGGTTCATTGTCAGGGGGTGAGAGTAGAGGGATTAGAACCAGTACTGTGCTGAATGTTGCTTGTGACAGTTTGGGGAGTGTGGGGGCTGGGGCACAGTTGGAGGTGGGGGTTAGAGGGATGGGTGGTATCTACTTCTGGGTGGGCTAGGGAAGAGGGTGGATTTTACTGTAGTAACCCTGGGGATATATGTAAAGGGGATTTGCATCTCGTGTGCTGAGTATAATTATTTCAGCTTGATATCTCTTCTGGATGGTGAATGAGTTAACATTTGTGTCTTGGAATGTTAAGGGGATCAGAAAGCAACATAAGGTGCCGGCCCGCCGGCGCAGCGGTTGGATTTCCGCATGCGACGCCGGCGACCTGGGTTCGGGAACGGACTCGGGTCGCTGGAGGGCCAGCCGGGGGGAGAAGGATGGAGTGTCCCAGGGACTGCTCTCCTTCTCCAGGGGAAGGGAGGGGTGGTGTCCAGAGCTCAGATGACCCCTGGTGGAGACCAGGAGTCACGTAGCTGCCGGCACAGGCACGTACTGGAGGCGGGGCAGGATGCTCTGCGTCATTGCACGACCCCGCCTCCCCCGAAAAAGGAAAATGGATGATGCTGCCAGCAGCCCTAAATGAAGCTCACCACGGCTTCAATTAGCCCCCCAGGCCAGCCCTCCAACCTAGCCTGATGACTGTGGCATGCAGCCAGAGTGCCACAGCTCCACCATGGGGGTAAGCCACTGGTATCGGAGGGCCCGAGGCCAATATGGGGGGTGGAAGTCAGTGGTTCGTGACCGGGCTGACAGTAACGGGCTGCCGGCAGCTAGGGCAGGTGGAGAAACAGAATAATAAAAAAAAAAAGAAAAAAAAAAGAAAGCAACATAAGCAATTTCAGGTTCTCAGACATTTAAGTTTGTTCAGTTACCAGATAACTTTTTTGCAAGAAACCCATTTATTAGAAGGGGAAACTTTGCAACTAAGGAAGCAACAAGTGGGATCGATTTACAGTGCCCAGGGCACTACAAATAGTTGTGGGGTCATGCTCATGATTAACAGGAGTATCCCTTTCTCTCCTACACAAGTGATCAAAGATACTGAGGGTAGGTTTATTCTGGTCAGAGGTACCCTCTGGTCTGTCCCAATGTTATTGGGCTGTGTTTATGGCCCTAATCTGGATGACCCCAGATTTTTTATGAGGCTTATATCTATCATTGTCCCAATGTTTCCCATTAAAATTATTTTAGGGGGAGATTCAATCAAGTACTTGATTCTCATTTAGACAGACAGGGCAGTGGCCTAGGTGGGGCTACCCCGGGGCAGAAGGCATTCAGGGATTTATCAGATCAATGTGGGCTCTGCCACGTCTGGTGTGTATTACATCCTGATTCTAGGGTGTATACCTATAGGTCCATGGTGCATGGCTCACAGTCCCGCATCGACTATTTACTTATTTCTTAGTGCCTCCTGCCCGGGGTGAAGACCTCCTTGATTCAACCTGGCCCAATTTCCGACCACTCACTAGTGGTATGCAATTTGGTGCTGCTCAATTCATTTAATAGGGAAACTAGATGGAAGCTCAATGATCAACTCCTTAAAGACGTTAAATATTGCAAACTTATTAGGGAAAAAATTGAATTTTTTTTTCACTAAGCCCTTTAGATGGTGTAAAACCTGATATCTTGTGGGGGGCCTTTAAAGCCTTCATGAGAGGGATACTGATTAGCATGGCGGTTGGTAGAAAAAGAGAGCGGGAGGAAGACCTTAAATCCTTATTATCTCAAATCAGATCTCTGGAAGTTAACCTTCTGGCTAATCCCCTAGATGAGGATACTCAGAAACTCCTGAAATTAAAGGATAAATATCTGGGGTTACTTCAAGAGAGAGCAGAACTAGCTATTATTCGTACCAGAGCTAAATACACCTATCAGGGGGAAAAAGCGGGACGTTTACTGGCATTGCGTATTAAACAACAGGAATCAATGAGATTTATCCCACCTATCAGGTCATCAGCAGACAGAACTCTTAAGGTGTCTCCTACTGAGATAGCTCAAGAATTTGCTGCTCATTATTCTAAACTGTACAGCAATATGGAGCACCCTCCCTGTCCTGAAGATATACAAGGTTATCTAAGAGATTCCTACTTGCCCCTTCTTCCTGACAGGTGCGGTGAAACTCTGGTTGTCCCTATTTCTCAGGAGGAGATTGCTAAGGTTATTAGTGACTTGCCTGCTGATAAGGTTCCTGGTCCAGATGGATTTTCTGCTTTATTTTACAAGGTCTTTTGACACCTTCTTGTACCAATACTTGCTCATTTATTTTAACAAATCCTATCTGGAGAGGAAACAGATCCATATCTCTATGAGGACTTGATTGTTCTGCTTCCCAAACCTGATAAAGACCTCAAAAAGGTTCAAAGTTATAGACCCATCTCTCTTTTAAACCAGGATGTTAAGATTCACTCCAAAATACTGGCCAACAGGTTGGCACTTATTCTTCCTGGGTTAATAGGTACAAATCAGGTTGGATTCATGAAAGGGTGCTCATCTTCCGATCATTTACGCACTTTGTCGCATGTCTTCTCTGCTACCAGGGATGTGGAGTTCCCTGCGGGCTGGGTCTCCTTGGATGCTGAGAAGGCATTCGACCATGTGAACTGGAATTTCTTGTTACACACTTTGGAGGCCTTCCACATCCCTTCTCTGTTTATCTCCTGGATTGCCGCCCTTTATAAAAAACCCTCAGCAAGAATTATTGTGAATGGGGCCTTTTCCCATTCTTTCTCGCTTCACTCAGGTACTAGACAGGGGTGCCCCCTCTCCCCTTTATTATTTAACTTATATCTGGAACCTCTTATCCAAAACATTCTCAATAATGATTCCATACAAGGAGTGAGAATTGGGCGACATGAAATGAAAGTTACCGCATATGCTGATGACCTGTTAATACATCTGTCCCATCCGGTATCCTCCGTTCCGGCCTTATTAAGTGAAGTGGCAAGGTTTAGTGCTCTGTCTAACTACAAATTAAATGCCAGTAAGTCCCTATTTTTTCCATTAAATCACAAAGTCTTTAAGACTGATATTAGCCCCCTGGGGCTATGCTGGACACCCAGGTCTTTCAAATATCTGGGTATCAAACTTTCACATAACCCCCTAGTATGGTTCAAGGAAAACCTAGATTCTTTATTGCAGGGAATTACACATGACCTAGAGAGGTGGTCTAAACTCCCTATCTCTCTGTGGGGCCGAATTAATATAATTAAAATGAATGTATTTCCTAGGATTTTTTATCCGTTGTCCCTTCTCAATGCCTTTGTTCCTTTACTCTGGTTCAAAAAGGTTCATGGTATTTTTACTAAATTCATCTGGGCCGACACGTATCCCCGCTTGGCTTATCATAAGCTGGCAGCTCCAAAACTGGAAGAGGGGTTGCGAATCCCCCATCTGGCTATATATCATTGGGCTAGTCACCTTGCGAAATGTTTCTCGGAGGGTATCTCCCGGCCCAGAGGAAGTGCAACCCATTTGGCTCAAAATAGAATTGGATGCAATTAAGGCCAAAAGTCTGGACCCTCTCATGTTATTTTTCCTTACGCTATCCCAAGTAAGTATGGCTGTAGACTGTCCCATAATAAGTACCTCCTTAAAGGTCTACTTACAGATATGTTCTTTTTTGCAGTACTCTCCCCATCTGGACCTGACCCAGTCTATATGGTACTCTCCATCATTTACTAGTAACAAGAATCAAATTTCCCATCTTTGGTTGCCTCAACTTGAAGAGGGGAAGCTCTCAACCTTTACTGATGGTGAGGGGCATTGGTTATCAGTGGAGGGGATGGTAAGGAAATTTTGCATCCCGACTTCTTCTTACTTCAAAGTCTTGCAATTGAGACATTTACTGGTAATCACCCTGGGGAGTACTCCTCCCTCTCAAAGCATCTCCTCTCTGATACCCGAGGTATCCCCACTTTCTGGGTCTCCTGGTGTAATCTCTAAACTATATCAGGTTTTGTTTCACAAAAAATTTGGGGGCCCATTTGGGCCATCAAGATTTTGGAGTAACTTTCTCCCCCATCTGCAGCTGGATTGGTATTATCTCTGGAAGTCATGTCACAAATTTATCTCTCAGGATAGACTACGTCTCATGCAATATCATGTACTGCACAACTTATACTACTCCCCGGTTAAGCTTCATAAGTGGGGCTACTTAAACTCTAATAAGTGCAATAAATGTTTGCAAGATGAGGCACATTTTCATATGCTTTGGTCTTGTCCTAGTATCTCCACCTTTTGGGTTTCAATCAAACTTCCTAGACCCCTTTTGGGCCTTCAAGAATACTTATCCCTGAGGTATGTGTGTGTGGGACCTGCCTTCTATTAGTGTCAAGGTGCGTAAATTTCACATATCCATGGTCGCCTTGTCGGCTAAGAAAATAATTCTCCGCCATTGGATAGACAGGTCCTCCCCTTCTTTCCAGGAATGGGTAAGAGAAGTATTATCCAGTTTGCGCACAGAAAAAGCAATAGCCAGCCTACATAACAGACTGGCAGTTTATGCTAGAATTTGGGATGCCCTTCACTCACTAATCTCTCTGGTTCCAAACTAAACTTATACTAGGCTTGATGCTTCTATACGGTCTTTTGATTAGAGGCTCGGCACTAAGACGGGTTACTGCAGTAAGGGGAGATGGGGGGCATCATCTTTTTACTATGTATCAATGAGTCTCTACCAGATTTTTTTTGTATGCTGCCTTTTATGGTGGAAAATGTGTGAATAAACTTTAAATTAAAAAAAAACTTAACGATTGAAATACTGACAAAATTACTTAGCACAGACTTGTTTCAGTCCTATCCTCTCTCATACAACCTTCACAGACATGCTCTCTCCCAGGCAGGAACATTTCAGATGTCCTGATACTCATCAGGGAAGCCCTACAAAATGGAAATAATGAAGAACTAACTTGATATGTATTGAACATAGACCAATCCAAAGCCTTTGACAAAATATCATACAAATACTTATGATCCTGCCTATCAGAATACGGATTCCCTCAGCAATTTATAGCATGGGTAAAACCTTGTTACAAACATACGACAGTATCACCCTACATCAATAGGATAGGTCACCCTTGTGACGATAAAGTGGGAGTATACTAGGGATGACCACTTAGCCTTATCTTATACTGTACCTTATTCTACTATACCCCCTTGTCCGCAGAATTAATGTACACCCCGATATCCAAGGACTTTCCATTTCTAGACAAGACATGGAAGTCTAAACCCTTGCCTATGCGGATAACTTATGTATCATATTGGCTGACCAACACTCAAGTTCTTTCTAGAGCCAGTGTTTACCTCATTTAATATTCAGAACAGACAATGCATTCCTATAGGCCACACTCCATTAAATATTACTGATATCATTGGAATTACTATCACCCACACAGAAAGTAAGATATTGGGTATTAATTTTGGACATCCAGACTCATCACATCTTAATTGCCACTAAACCATAAATATAGCACTGGACAGAATGGCACAATGGAATAAGTGGCAATATGAGCAAGAAGAAACATGTCTATATGATCAATACCTTCCTATTCCTGATATTTCTTTACCTCAGTTATGGCTATCCCCACAAGAAGCACTAGAAACCAGATTTCTCATTTGTTTTTTACAAAGCATCTGGGGGAGCCATTTAAACCATATTAAAAGAGGTATCCTGTATTTTGATATTGTCTCAGGTGGCCTAAAAATGATTAATCCAACTGTCTTGTACCACAGTATTTTTCTCTATTTTCCCTGCCTGACAGGCTCCAGTGTTGGTGGAGTGCAGCATGGCTACCTTGCAAGCTGCTGCTGCCCACCTCTTCATTTCCCACCAGCTGCTAATCTTTAAGAGGGTCAAAGGATATTCCCTGCCTGACAGGCTGCGGTGCTGGCAGAGTGCAGCACGGCTACCTTGCAAGCTGCTGCTGCTCACCTCTTCATCTCCTGCCAGCTTCTAATCTCCAAGCGTGCTGAGGGATATTCCCTGCCTGCAGGGCTCTGGTGCTGGTGGAGTGCAGCACAGCTATCTTGCAAGTCACTGCTGCCCGCCTCTTCATCTCCCACCAGCTGCTAATCTCTAAGAGGGCCAAAGGTAATTCCAACCACTGATCTGCAGAGTGCATCAAAATTGTTTAAATTCAGTGCCTTTTACCAGCTGATTCCTGGTTTACTGGCTACATTGCTGCTGCCCACTAACTGGGCAAAGAAAACTGAAACTACCAATTGGATTATGTCAGTAGAGGCCTGGCCTTTGTGCTCGGGGTGTGCTAGCTCACAAACCCAGTGCCCACTGCAGCTTACGAGTGCTTTCTGCCCACACTGACCTGTCTGCCTGGCCAACTGCAAGGAGTTTTCACTCTCAGCACAAGCTGGCAGCACATCAGTCGCAGGCTGTCAGGGCAAATCCAAGGGTAGACTGTGAAAGCTGTAATATCTGTTAGCCGAAATCATGGTGCTTGACCATTGTCCAATTACTGGTTAGAGTGTCTGTATTGCCAGAACACTCCATTTAATGTCTATAGTGGCCTGATAGCACTGCTTACCTAGACTGTACAGTCAAGAAGAGTCTGAGCAATTGTTACAGTGGCTGACAAGATGTTGTATGGTAATTTGCTGTTGGAACTGCACTTTAACAATATCTGCTACTTAACCCTATTACAATTCATCCTGTTCCCTCCTAACTCTCTCTGTAGAAACATTACTTCAGTGAACATAACATCCATCTCTGCCCATTTCCCCAAGTTCTCTCTCTCTCCCCCTCTCTCTCTCTCTCTCTCTCTCTCTCCCCCCTTCTCTCTCTCACACACACATACACACACACCAAGGCCAACAATTCCAAAAATTATCAGAGGTTCCCTAGAAGACTTTAACTGTTCTCAGAGGGTACCTTTTTTTTCCATCTAGAACTTCTGGAACTGGTTTTTCAGTCTCTGGACACTGTTGATATTTGCTTTGGATTGTTGGGGTTATTTAAGTAGGAATTTATTTAAATAATAATTTTGCTTTTGGGGTTAGTTGAGGGCTCTTTAGTATTATAATCTGGAGTGACCCGGTGGGATATAAAGATTATTAAGTGACTGTCTAAGTTAAATTAACATTTTTTAATCAGGTAGCATGTGTTATGATTATGGTCCAATGGGCAGGCGCTACTCCTCCTCTAAGCTGAGGGGCCTGCACCCCTTTGTTAGTCCCCCATTACAACCTGAAGTGTATGTGCATTGTTGTGCCTTGGATATTGCAAGGAGGGGCTGGGGAGGGTCCCTGGACCTGGAAGGTGGAGGGAGAGGGTTGGGCAGATTGGGGTAGTAAAGTCGAGGATGCACCCTGGGGCAAAATGGATCCAGGAAAGGGGTTCTCCCTGCCTGGTATGTATACCCAAGGGCTCCGCTGGTAGTGGGGAAGTTATCTGCTCTTCCATGGCCTCTCATCCAACTTGGGCGGTGCTATGCAATGCCAGGTCGATAAAGAACAAGACAACAATTATTTCTATGAAAATGCTGGCCCAGTATTGGAATCAGCTGTTCCAGCAGTGTACTAGGTGATATACATCCTGAGATTGGATTGTAGGGGTGGGGGTGTAGCCATTTGTTTTAAAACAGAACTGGGCCTTGTAGATGTTCCAGTGAGGGCCAGCAGGTCCTTTGAGTGTATTATGGGTGCAGGTGTGGGCAGCAGGATACTTCTCATTTACCGTCCACACGGTGATGGGAAAGTTATCCTGCAGGAAGTTGCTGACTTCATGGTCGACATGGTGTTGGAATCCTCCAGGTGGTTGGTCCAAGGGGACTTCAATGCCTGGGTCGGAGATGAACTCTCGCTTTTTGGTCAGAACTTCCTCCAACTGATGATCTTGTTGGGTTTTGCACAGATAGTTACCACTGCAACCCATATTCAAGGTCACTCCTTGGATGTGGTGTTCTTCCTGGGGATGGAGGCCACTGACTTGGTGGTGAAACCATTTGGTTGGTCAGAACATCACTCTGTAAGGTTCAGTTTTGTGGCTCCCCTGTGAGACCCACCCTTCTGGAGATAGTCCGGTATCACCCTTTGAGAAGTGTTACCCCAAAGGGTCTGATGGCGGTGCTGGATCTATTGAGTAGGCTAATGGAATGCTCGGATCCGGGTGTCCAGTGGCACACTATAATAGTGTGGTTCTGGGAGCCCTGGATTCCATAGCTCCTGTCTGAGTTTGCCTCTCCCTCTCTGCCCTCAGTCCCCTTTGTTTGATGGGACTTTGAGGGAGTTGAGGAGAATTGGGTGAAGGTTGGAACAGTGTTGGCGAAAATCTGGTCTGGAGGAGGACAGGCTTAGGTTGATAGATAGCCTATTATTTAGACTATCAATCAGAAATCTCCTGTAAGATGGCATAGTTCCTGTCCAGGGAAATTGCTGCAGCAAAGAATTGACCTGCCCAGCTCTTTCAGATCGTGGACAGGCTGTGCAATCCAGCTGGAGAGCCTTTTCACAAAGTAAGTGTAAGGAGTTCACTCAATTCTTTGCAGACAAGGTGTCCTCCATCAGGTCAGAGTTTTGCTTGACTCATTGAAATGAGTATGATAGTGGTCGATGCGAGGATGTAGACACCCAGTCTATCTGAACAGATTTGAACCAGTCAGCGATCACAGATATTGTGAAGACTGTACAAGAGCTGTGACCGACTTACTGTAGTTTGGATCCTGATCCAACTCGCCTTTTGGTGGGGTGTATGGATGTCATTGGACTGATCCTTGCCAAGATAGTCTGGTGTCACGGGACCAAGGAGTGTTACTGGACTCCTTTAAGGAGGCTGTGGTGACACCCCTTTTAAAGAAACCTTCCTGTGACCCAGACTGTCTTGTGAACTACAGACCTGTCTCTAACCTGCCCTTCTTGGGCAAGGTTATTGAGAAGGTAGTCGAGTTACAGCTCATGAACTTTCTTACCACCCACAAAATCTATGATCCTCTCCAGTCTGGTTTCAGGGAGAGGCATAGTACTGAGACAGCATTAGTTCGAGTACTTAATGATCTCCTGATAGCAAGGGATCGGAGGAATCATTCGATCTTGGTCCTCCTTGATCTCTCAGCAGCGTTTGACATGGTAGATCATGGGGTATTGTTGGAATGCTTGCAGCTGCTCTGTGGACTGTTTGGGACAGTCCTCAGATGGTTCCATTCTTTCCTTATGGGCAGGACTCAGAGGGTGGTATCAGGGTTTTTTTCCTCGACCTCCTTGGCCCTGCTCTGTGGGGTGCCGCAGGGTTCCGTATTATCCCCCATGTTGTTCAAGGTGTATATGTTGCCATTAGGAGACATTATAAGGTGGTATGGGCTGAGTTTTCACTGCTATGCAGATGATACTCAGTTCTGCATGTCCTTTGTACCCAAACAAAATAGTGCAATCTTGGTCTTTAACAACTGCCTCACTGAGAATCAGGACTGGATGAGTGCTAACTGGTTGAGATTAAATCCAGATAAGACTGAAGTGTTGGTAGTGGACCCAGGTCAGCGGGTAGTGAAGTTGACTCCTGGGCAACCATCTGGCCTTGTGCTTGGGGGTAACCAGTTGAGACCTTCTGAACGGGTGCAAAATCTGTGCATTGTGCTTGACAATGAACTGACACTATAAGCGCAGGTGTCAGCGGTTGTCAAAACCTCATTTTATCATCTGAGGAACATTGCCCGGATAAAGCACCTTGTTCCACCTGAGGACCTTTCTGCCCTGGTCCATGCCTTTGTGTCCTCTCATCTTGACTACTGTAATGCTTTAAACTTAGGATTATCCGGGGTGGATCTCCATCGTCTGCAGCTGGTGCAGAACGCTGCAGCCAGGTTGTTGACTGGGCTGTCAAGAACTAGCCGTATCACCCCTTTGCTGCGCAAACTGCACTGTCTGCCACTGCGATGGAAGATCACCTTCAAGGTCTTATTGCTGACCTGCAGGACCCTACACGGACAGGGACTGGGTTACTTGCAAGACCTCCTTCGACTTTACTCCCCCTCCTGCCCACTTTGCTCCACCGACGAGGGATTGTAAGAGGTTCCCAGGGTCCATCTTCAAACATCAGGTGCTAGGGCTTTTCCTTTTGTAGTCTTGACCCTGTGGAATTCTCTACCTCGTCGGATTAGAAAGTGCCTGTCCGTCGAGACCTTCAATTCCTCATTATAAACATATTTATTTCATTTAGCTTTCTAGGACAATATTTCGCTTTACTGCTTGCTGCCTTTTTATTGTATATCTCTTAGATTTTATATTTGATGGTGTATGTCGGATTTAATATTGTATTGTGCTTGCACTTTGGTTTTTAGAAAAGTACATTATAAATAAAATTTGCTTTGCTTTGCTTCCCCTCTGTCCCTCACTGTCTCTCCCTTTCAACTCTTGCTCTCCTCCACCATCTTGTTCTGACTACGCAGCAGATAATTCCTATCTGCCTGTGACTCTGTCTCAGATTTGTTCCATCTACTTATCCCCCCCCACACCATGTGCACTTAATTTTCTTCAACTCCCAGCCAGCCCCTAAGCCTTTGTTTTCTCCCCAACCCCCCAGTAAGCCAAGAGCTCACTGTTCAGGAACCCTCCCATCGATTTGGCCCAGACGCCAGTCCCTGCCCATTGCATTCTCCTACTGTTCTTGATATCCACTGTCTCCAGCTCCCTATTTAATTGTCTCTCTTTCTCTGGTTGTTCCCCTAAGGATATTCCCTGCCTGACAGGCTCCAGTGCTGGCGGAGTGCAGCACGGCTACCTTGCAAGTCACTGCTGCCTGCCTCTTCATCTCCCACCAGATTTTAATCTCTAAGAGGTCTGAAATTAATTCCAACCTCTCATTTGCAGAGCACATCAGAACTGTTTAAATTTAGCACCTTTTACCAGCTGATTGCTGGTTTACTGGCAACATCACTGCTACCTGCTAATTGGGCAAAGAAAACTGAAACTGCCAATTGGATTATGGCAGTAGAAGCCTGGACTTCGTGCTCGGGGCGTACTAGTTCAGAAACCCCATGCCCACTGCAGCCTGAGAGTGCTTTCTGCCTGCACTGACTTGTCTACCTGGTCAACTGCAAGGAGTGTTTTGGCCCTCCCACCCCTTTGCCCCCACCACTTTTTTAATTCACTTCCCCTACAGCAAACATGCCCAAGTAGGAGCACTTATGGGGAAGGCAGCCCCCTTAAAGCTGTACCACTCCAATCATCTGACCCTACCCCTTAAAGCCACACTGAGCCAATGCAGGATCCCAGGCTGTACGGCTCCTGGGTGCAGTGATTACCTCTAGAGGCTGCATGACACCAAAAACATCTGCTCTACAACCACAGCAACTACTGTGATGAGGCCACCAGCTAGCTGGCTTGCAATGCTTGTTCTTGCCTATCTGTTCCTACTGGACACCCTGCCCTATGACCTCAAAAGTGTGGCACTGAGGCATCTACCAGTTTTTAGGGATGGGCTTCCTAACTCACAAGGCCCTCCTGCAATGGTCATCTTCTTGTTGGCAGAACCACAGTACAGATCCACCACTGGCAACCAATATCTAATCCCACCGCATACCATAGTCAGAATTCCTGTTATAGACGGGCACAGAATGCAACCCTCCTCCCATCGCCATGCATACCGCTCTCTAAAGCAGCTCAAGCTCTACACGATCAGCGTAGTCTGGTTACTACTACTTCTCTCCGGCAATATTCATCTGAATCCTGGCCTCCATTGCACTGATACTGGACTACCCATGAACAGATGCTTTGTTTCTATTGCATCTATTAATATTTGTAGCCACCTGCCAAAACAGGATTTGCTGCAAGCTTGGGTAGCTCAGCATAACGCTGATATCCTGTCCGTCACTAAATCTTGGCTCACACCCAGGACTACCAATGCCCAAATCCAGTTTCAAGGGTACAACCCTTTCCAGCTTGATAGGCTCGGCAAAAGGGGTGTCGGATTTATCATCTACATAAAAACTCACCTTCAGGGATTAGCCCTACCCCAGTCAAAAACAGGAAAAAATGTGCAGATAGTCTCCATGAGGGTATCCCTAGGTTCCCAGGACAAAGGGTGTCACACTCGTTTCAGTCTACCTACCCCCCAGAAAACAATCTGAAGGCTTTAGAGTACTGCATGAACACCTAGCCAATCTTCTCTCCAATAGTGAAGCCATAGTACTGTGAGACTTCAACACAATTGGTTATCGCAAGCCACCTTCAAGGATGCAGTCTCCTCAATCAACTTCCTCCAATTAGTTGACCATCCCACATGGACAAATTATAGAATAGGTACCTGCACCTTGTTAGACTGGGTATTAGCAAACCACCCACAGCAGAACTCTGGTCTAAAAGTGCTCCCTGACTCCCTAAGCAATCACTTGCCCATCATTTTCTGTTGGTCAAACAAGGTCCCTAAATCACTGGTCAAGGTGATAATATCCCATATACTAAAAAGGGGCAAGCTAGGGCTTTTTAAACATCACCAGCAACAACAGTGCTGGACCCCAATCCTAACTGCTAAAAACGTCAACAGCGCTGGACAAATTCATTGAATTTTTTTTTTCCGCAATTTATCCCCACCTACTACCACTGGACCCACATCATCGGGAGTCACCTATTAAGCCTGGTCTGTGCAGGAGCCTTACCTGTCAGTCCCAGGTCTATCAATCCTGATGTGGATACCCCCTGGGCAGGATCAGGGTGAGGGCAATCCCCCAAATCTTGCATGTGTCAGGGTCCGCAGGGCTGCAGGCTTGGCTCCGGCACATAGAGACCCCGGCTCGGCGCTCCATCTTCTCAGCTCCAGTGGGGTATTTTCCACTTTTTCTCCCTGCGGGACGTCGCAGGCCCTGTATGTCAAGGCGCGAATGCTGACATCGGCAATGTCCCTCCCCCCTCCCTACAGTCCCAAGGCTGATTGGTTGTTGACCTACATCCTCAACCAATCCAGCCCCTAGGACCCCAACATGCCATCGCACCCCCAGCCTCCACCAGAGGTAGCCGCTTGCTGGGATAAAGAACCTTCCTTCCCCTGGAGAAGGCAAGCCATCATCAGAAGCTCTAGCCTATCTCCCCCCGGCCAACTCCCAATGGCCCAAGCTCACTCCTGAACCCGGGTCGCTGGCGTGGAGCGAGGTGTGGAGTCCAGCACCTCAACCCTCAGCACCACTGGGCCAGCCAAATTCATTGAAATTTTTAACAAGGTCTGCTACATCTACTCCCCCTTAACTAAAGGAAAAGTCAGTGGCTCCCAAAAAACATGGATAACCCCTCACCTACTAGGGCTGATGGGCACCAGAGACATCTTTTGGGCTAAATACAGAAGTACCCTTGCGAATAATGATTTACATAACTACAAGCTAGCTTGGAATAACTGCACCCAAGCCATCCCCAAGGCCAAAGCCAACCACTTTAGGTCTCAGTTAAACACCTCCTGGGGAGACAGATGTAGATTTGTGGAAAACATCAATGTGATAATGGGCAAATGGGATACCTCAGGACCCTCAGCGGTGAGCCATGATGGGACTACTACACAGGACCCCAAATCTATCACTGACCTCAGTGCTGTGCTCCCCCCAACTTCCACAGCACCACTAGTGACAGCCAACAAGCCATCCAATGTACTACACCAGCACAGCAGGCTCATTCTTTCTACTTAAGGGTAATTTCAAAAACAGAGGCAAAAAAAATACTTCTCCAAAGTTCTGGGGAAGTCTAGGCATAGTGCTGAGGGACTAGATCTAAAACTTGTCTCCCTTGCACTCAATTAACTCCTTACACTACTAACAAGAATCATCAACCTGTCCCTCACATCTGGTATGTTCCCTAAACTTTGGAAAACTGCAATAGTAACCCCAGTCCACAAACCTGTTAGCAAGATGGATCATAACAACTTCAGTCTGATTTCAATTCTCCCCCCATTATCTAAAGCTCTTGAGTTGATAGTCTATGATTAGCTGGTCGAACACCTTAGTAAGTATCAACTACAATGCCGCCAGCAGAATGGATTCCACAGACTCCACAGTATTACTACAGTGCTTCTGGAGTTCACAGGGTACTTTCACAATGCCTTTGATCAAGGGCACTTGGTGGGAGCAACCTTCATTGGCCTCACCAAGGCCTTTGATACAGTCAACCATGACCCCCTCCTGACCAAGTTAGACACTAGAGGACTTTCCACCGAATCTCTGTGCTGGCTCCAAAGTTACCTGACAGGATGTGAACAACGGGTCAAGATAAGTAACACACTCTTGGATTCCCAACAGGTGTCCACTGGAGTTCCCCAAGGATCCATACTGGGCCCCCTACTGTTTAGTCTTTTTCTAAATAACCTGCTGAAAGCCTGTCAACACAATCTACTTCTCTACGCAGCTGATGCGGTAATCTACACTAGCCATGTGTACCTTGCCACCTGGAACAGCGTCTTCAACAGGACTTTAACAATATCGAGGACTGGTTTGCGAAAGCCAAGCTAATTGTTAACCATAAAAAAAACAAGTCCATGCTCTTTGCCTCAGCCCATAACCACCAAAAGTCAACCACAATAGATATACATACTACACAGAACATAACCATTGAAATGGTCTATAGTTTCAAGTACCTGGGGTTCACATTAGACAGCTCCCTCTCTTTCACCTCCAACATGGGCCATGTTGCAGCATCAGCCAACAGGAAGATAGGTCTAGTATACTAGCACTGCAGCTGCCTCACTGAAAAAGCCCTCCAGCTCACCATCCCCAGCTTGGACTTCTCAACCATTGACTATGGTCTTGCCATCTATAGTGCTGCACCTGCCAGCACCTTCAAGCGACTTGCCACTACTCATAATAAAGCCTGCAGACTAGCCCTTGGCGCCCCACATCTCTCTTATACCTGTAATCTATATCAGTAAATGGGATGGCTAAATTTAAATAATAGGGCCCGCTACCAGGTCTGTCTCCTAGCAAAAAAAGCAACCCTGGGCCTACATCCCCCTGCAACCAGTTCTCTCATACAACATACTGAAAGTGCTAGGACCACGAGGGCACTCTAACAAACTGTCCATCAAGTTTCCCTTCTGACACAGTTCACAGGGGCAGTGATCATTTGAATACCATGCCCACTCAGGCTCAGCTCGCTCCCACCTGAGCTAGTCTCCATCAATAAAATCAACCCCTTCAAATCCACACTAAAATCCCACTTGTCCAGCCAAATGAATTGCTCCTGCTACCTCTGACCTCCCTCACCAGTTAACTGTTTCTGATCACCCCAGCTTAGCACTTCTCACGGCCCAACTAGCTACTTAACCACACATTCTCCTACTCTTCCTGCCTCCCTACTTCTGCCCCTCCCTCCTCTTTTCCCTGAGGTCACAGCTCACCCCTGCCTCATATTTCTCACCCTCTGCCTAGTCTCCTGTACCTCCTCCTCTTCCCCCTAACTGACAAGGTTATCCTGACCCATAGGGTACTGCTAACCTTCAAATCTTCCCATTTCCTATCCCCAATCTCACACCCCACCCTGGACTACCCACCACAGCCACCCACTCTATTTACTCTGTGGCACCTACTAACAGCTCAGGCTTAGCTCAGTAACTGTAAAACCTGTCAACCATCACTAATTCCAATTTCTTATTGTAACTATGTTTATGGATGTGTTTTGATTGAGGACCTGCACCTCTGCGTGGCTGTGACCTTACTGTTTATTGTCTATTGTGTTGCTTGTATTTGTTCTGTTTCTTCATTCCCAATGTGGAACCTTTGTAAATGAGCTTGCAGCTATCCTGCAATCCTGGGAGAACACAAGAACCATCTCCAAGCAGGTAAAAATGGCAGAACTTCCTGAATATCTAAGAGAGAGTATTAGCAAATGTAAGGCATGGCAAGTCGTAAAAATTAAACTGGTAACATACAGTATGATAGGAAGCAGTTTTCTTCCCATATTTAGTCAAGACATTACCTGATGTTTCCTGTGTGTATAACCCACCCACACAATGAACTACAGGCTATATCTGACATGCTCACAGATATCAGAATTCCCCTACAAATGTGGGATATAGTATGGCTCTGTGTTCACGGCAAACTACAGGTAAAAGATAATTTAAAACACAACGATGAAAAAGGAATGCTTTTGTCTTGCATAGATCAATTGGAAATTATGGACCACCTCTTTTTTAGGTGTCCTTTTATTGTGCATCACTGGTCCTTAATACTGAGGAAATGGACACAGTTCTCTAAATGTATACTTACCTCTGAGGTCTTGTTTTGGGGTATTTTACCGGAGACACATTTCCTATATAATAAGAGTACAAGTAGAGTTGTCACAGCTTGTATGAAATATTGGATCTGGCAAGCCAGATGCAAGCTTACTTTACAACAAATTGATTGGTCTTCAGAACAAGTTTTACAGTGTATCCTAGAAAATATTCTCAGCATAAAAGAGTAGGAACTAAAAGATGTTTGAAGTTTTCCTTTTAAGAAAGATGGGATTCACTGGCCTGGTTGACCTAGACCTAAATCCCCTAGGCAAATTCTGAGGATGTATAGTACTAAAGAGTCTCCATACATAATTCTATCTATACCACAGGATTATAATAATTATATCCCTGTTTGTAAATATTTAGGATTTCCTTTTTCTCATGTATCTCACTGATACAAGATGTTAGTATTCCCAATCATCTTATGTGTTTCCCTAGTTTTCCCATCTTAATTTTATTCTGTAATGACTCTGTGTTGTTTGAAATATGCTTTTTTTTAACTTTTTTCCCAATTGTTATAATGTTAATAACATGGTTTTCTATTCTGTATGTTCATATAATTTCTGAGTAAAAGCACCCCTACTCTTTTCAAGAAGTGCCATGTGATCTTTATCATCCACCTAAACAACCACCAGAACAGGCAGATGGGACCTTGGTTTAACTTCTCATCAAAAAGACAGGTATTGGCATTTAACCCAAGTGCCAGATGTGGGGCTAGAACCCACAGCCTTCTGATCTTCCAGCCTCAGAGGTGATTGTACAACCCACTGAGCCACTGGCACTATGCAGTGCATTTAGAAGGGATGGATGAGAGATGGGTGCATCATTAAGTGATGCCAATCTGATTGATTAGAATAGAGGATGGGAGACAACTGAAAGGACAGTTTGTGGTCATGGGACTGCACAGTCTGGTAGAAGCGGAAAAGGCTTTTAAAGGCTTTTTTTAACTTCTTTATCCTGAATCTGGAATAACCAATAACTGAATATCTAAGCCTCCAAATATAAATACTTGGCTGGGGTATGGTACTACTTAATCCTGACTCTAAAAATCCTGACTAACGTTTGCCCAACTCCAAGTTTCTGACACATTCATAAGACCACCTCATGTAATCCCAACTGTTGAAATCCTGCTCAGTAAAATACCTACGGCTATTGCATTTTACACTTCATATTGGCTCTGACTGCAAGTGCAAGATTGCACACTGCACTGCTCATTCAGAAGTGCCACCATAGTTTCCTTAGTTTCTGTGCCACAGAGCTCTCTCATTTTATCTTTCAGTCTCACTCCCACATTATTCTCTCTCCCTCACTCTACCTTGATTTTAACAGAATAAAATAAAAATTAAACAAAGTGCCACAGTAGTTTAGGGCAATGTGCAATTACCCCATTTTTTTCGTTTTTTGCACTATACTACAAATTATGCTGGTTCATTTCTAACTCATTACTACTGTGTATAAAAGTATGTTATCTAATGTTGTATGTCTCAAATAAGCTATATATTTCCTTATATATTTGTCTATTAAAGATCTGTCTTATTTGATGTGGAGCCTTTGAAAATGAGTCCCTGACTCAAAGGATTGTAATTCTGATACTATTAAATTAATAAATAGTTTACTCAGAATACCGACCGCAAGTGCAAGATTGTACACTGCACTGCTTACTCAGAGGTTTCTGTGCCATAGAGCTTGTTCAGTGTTAACCCCCCCCATGAACAGAACTTATTACAATGTTCAGCCTTACAGATTACAGATTAAGATAAAAGTGTACAATTGTTCAGAAACTGACTGCAGCTGTTTGATGGTACCGAATGACCCAAGAAAAAAACTGAACACTTTGACAGATTTCAAACAGCAGTCTATATCTGAACTATATCTGAATGCCAGGTAAACAGCCTTTTTCACATTTAAAAGTAATCTTTATTTTTTTGGCTATATGTGCGGTTTGAGTGCGGAGCAGTAAGCAGTACGTTTGTCTTAGAAATTACTTGTGATTTTGTGCTGTTTCTTGTTTAATTTTTAATTTGTTTCTGCTAAGGTGGAGTAATTTCAGTAAGGTTGTTCTTCATGGGGGGGAGGCTGAGTAAGTTCACAGAAACTAGAGAGACTGTTGTGGCACTACTTAGTGCAGTGTGTGAACTTGCACTTGAGGTCAGCATTCAGAGTAAACTACCAAAACTACTGTGACACGTTTTTTAATTTATTTTTTTCTGGAATTATGTGGGAGTGAGGCAGAAAGCAAGAGGGAGAGATCTGTGTGGCACAGAAACAATGGAAACCACTGTGGCATTTCTGAGTAAACATAGAAACATAGACTTTGACGGCAGATAAGGACTGCTAGGCCCATCTAGTCTGCCCATTTCCCTACCTACAGGATAGGCCGCAGATCCTAGTTAACCAACAGCCTATTTCTTCCTACCCCCCACAAGAATTGCCTTATGTCTGTCCCATGCATTCTTGAATTCTCCTACAGTTTTAGACCCCACAACCTCCTCAGGAAGGCTGTTCCATGCATCCACTACCCTCTCTGTGAAATAATACTTCCTCACATTGCCCCTGAACTGCCCTCCTTCTATCTTTAAATTGTGTCCCCTTGTTCTTGCAAGCCTCTTTTTCTGAAAGATGCTACCCTCTTGGACTTTGTTGATTCCACTGAGGTACTTAAAAGTTTCTATCATGTCCCCCCTCTCCCTTCTTTCCTCAAGGGTATACATATTAAGCTCCTTTAGTCTCTCCTCATACGGCTTCTCTTGCAGACCCTGCACCATTTTAGTTGCCCTCCTCTGGACTGCCTCTATCCTGTCTATGTCCTTGTGGAGATGGGGTCTCCAGAACTGGACATAGTACTCCAGATGGGGTCTCACCAACTGTCTGTACAGAGGGATAACAACTTCCTGTTTTCTGCTGATGATGCCTCTCCCTATACATCCCAGTATACCCCCAGCCCTCTCTACTGCCTTCTCACATTGCTTGCTAACCTTAAAGTCATCTGATATGATTACCCCCAGGTCCCTTTCCTTTTTTGTTGTTGTTCCTACCTCCCCACCCATTGTGTATTCTTCCCCTGGGTTCTTGTTTCCCAGGTGCATTATTTTGCACTTCTTTGCATTGAATCCTAGCTGCCATACTTCTGACCATTCCTCCAACCTTGCCAAGTCCCTTTTCATCCTTTCCCTGCCTCCTTATGTATCAACCCTGTTGCAGATCTTTGTGTCATCTGCAAAAAGGCATACTATTCCTTCCAGTCCCTCTGCAATGTCACTGATGAAGACATTAAAAAGGACTGGAACCAATACTGAACCCTGCGGTACCCCACTAGTAACCCCCCTTTCTTCAGAGTGGACTCCATTTACAATTACCTTCTGTGTCCTGTTGACCAGCCAATGTTTTACCCAGGCTACCACCCTGGGTCCCACTCCCAGGCTGGTTAATTTGACTATTAATTTTTGTGTGGGACTGTGTCAAATGCCTTGCTAAAGTCTAGGTAGGCCATGTCCACAGCCCCTCCCTGGTCTACTACTTTGGTCACCCAGTCAAAGAAATCTATTAGATTCGTCTGACATGACCTTCCCACTGTGAACCCATGCTGCCTTGGGTCCTGTGCTCCACTGGTCTCTAGGTACTCAACTATTCTTTCCTTCAGAAGTGACTCCATCACTTTCCCTACCACAGAGGTCAGACTGACAGGTCTGTAGTTTCCTGCCTCTGTCTTGGTCCCACTTTTGTGAAGGGGAATCACATCCGTCTTCCTCCAGTCCTCAGGTACCATACCATCCTCCTTGATTTATTAAAGAGTAGCCAGTGGTTTCACTAGTTCCTCCTTAATTCTTTTAGAATCTGGGGTGAATTCCATCAGGACCCATTGCTTTGTCCACCTTCAGTTTTAGGAGTTCTTGCAGAACCCTTTCTTCTGTGAAAGGACTGGGATCGACCCCCCTATCAAGAGTGCTTCTGTTAATTGGATTAGGCACTTCCCCCTCCTCTTTTGTGAATACTGAGCACAGTTCAGTGTGCAAACTTATGGTCCATATTCTGAGTGAGCAAATCTGAAACGGGATTTCAACAGTCGGGATTACAAGTGGCATTCTTATGAATGCATCGGGCACTCGAAGGTGGGCAAACATCAGTCGGGATTTTCAGAGATATGTTATTGTATGGATCCCCTTGGCTGAATATTCAAATTATGGTATTTGCATACTCTTACTCAGCTGACTGGAACAAACTACCGTGTTCCCTCCAGCTAAGTTCAATCCTTTCACTTTGCAAATGCTGTTTTCTGTCCAACTAATACTGCTCACTAACCTGTCCTTGCATTCCAATTCCCTCCCAAATATTTACTCTCATTACTACTCTCACACCCAAGCCATCTAAATCATTTGTTACTTACAAGTGGCAACTACTCCCAGTCCCTCTCTTGCCATCTGTAAGAGTGAGGATTGTATTTACTTGTTATTAATATTTTTATAAATTGCCTCTGTAGCCCCTGAATATAAAGTATTCGTAAGCATGACCTGTAAGATTTATCTCCCTGTATTCCACTGCCACTGATTTACCCAGGATAGTCCAGTTAAGGTACAACTCTCTGGGGTGCTTCTACAGCACCACTCATTGCCACATCTGGGTGACCTGGTGCACTGGAAAGTTTAGTGACTTCCAAATCAAAACCAAAAAAGCCGCCTCACCTGGCCGAGTGTGCTAGTGAGAGCAAATACAAATCACACACCAAAACTCTAGCACCACTCACTGCAGTAAAAAACAAATGAGACCTACAAATATAAACCACTCAACAAGCAAATTGCATGTTGAAAAATAATTTAAGTTTTAATTAAATAATTCAGTACTTACACACATAGAAAATAGTTAGATACACACAGTGCCTTCTAAAAGAGGGGGCTCAGCTTAGACCCACAAGCCTCATACTGGTTTCACTTCAGAGCATCATCAGAGAGTGTTGAAACAGGTGATGCATTCTACTTTTAAAGACAAATTCTTAAAGTGACAGTATACATTACATAGATCAATCTCACTATAGAATGACATACAACCCTAATAAAATATTTACTATAATGTACAAAAATACATAAATAAACTAGCTCACTACAATACAGATGAAACAAACAATTCTTATATCCACAACAATATATAAATATAACATTTAAAAGACACGTGAAACTGTACATGCAATAATGTTACATATAAATTCCTACTATTAATTATGGCAAAATCAAATCAAGTTGTACTTGTTAAATTGATAATAAAGGCCCACTCACCCATATATATCAATATTTTATTTCCTTTGTATTTATAAACTATATTCTGATACAGTCCTAAAAACAAATGTTTCGGAACTAATCCTTCTTCAGTGTTCAAACTGCATCTATATGCACACTTGAATATACAAACAATTAAATGGCCACATCTGTTTAATGTATCTTCTCTGTTCTCTGTATTTTATTATTTTAATTAATCTTTCTTCTTTTAATTCTTGGACTGCACTGATTTAGCTGTCTGTATATTTAAGTTCCTTTTTCTTGTTTAACATAAGCATCTGTGTATATTCAATCAGAAGACCTTGAGAGAAAGAGAAAGCAGGAGGTCGAGCCACTCTCCATGCTCTGTTACTTAACTGAGACAGCAGTGTATAGCGAAATAGAAAACATTACCTGGATATAAAAAAAGACTCAAGGTCTTCTGATTGAATATACACAGAGGCTTATGTTAAACAAGAAAAAGGAACTTAAATATACAGAAAGTTAAATCAGCTCAGTCCAAGAATTAAAAGAAGAAAGATTAATTAAATTATTAAGATTCAGAGAACGGAGAAGATACATTAAACAGATGTGGCCATTTAATCATTTGTAAATTCAAGTGTGCATATAGATGCAGTTTGAACACTGAAGAAGGATTAGTTCCAAAACGTTTGTTTTTAGGACTGTATCAGAATATAGTTTATAAATACAAAGGAAATAAAATATTGATATATATGGGTGAGTTGGCCTTTATTACCAATTTAACAAGCACAAGTTGTTTATCATTAAACTGATTTTGGCCCCTTCCTAATTAGTATCATTGTCACTTTCTTTCTGAGGTTGGCTGTGCTGGATCCAGGTTCATTTGAAAATCTAATCAAGGACAAGATTGTGACCAGATCCTAACATCCAAACATACGTATAATGGGATAATCCTAGCCTTCTATAGCAGTCAAATTATATTTCAAAGACCACAATATAAAGAAAACAACAATATTGGAAAGCAACACAGAACAGTAACATAATTAAAGGCAGAAATAATCGGAGAGGAAGAATGAATAACAATGGACAACAACGTGGTGTAGGCACCCCTTTGAAATCAATTCTAAAACCTTTGGACTCAGTATCTGATCATTATACATCTAATTCTGAATCTAGTACTGACTCAATTGATGAAGCTAATGAGGTAATTGAATCTAGCAAGGGAGGGGAGTTTCTTCATTCAACTCCCCGATGCAGTCCCAGAGCTGTGCACTTTCAAGTCGACACAAATGAATACAACGTGGGGGCCACGAGAATAGAGGAAGGTGTGGATTCACAACCCAGTGGTCAGAACAAACTACAACAGCTTATGAATCCAAAAACTCAGCCTCAACAATGAGGGAACCAGACTATGCAATCCAGGGGGGCATGATCTTAAAGGAACAAATACAAGTAAATGTTATAAACCTGTCTTCCTTCCCTTTGACTGTTCCTCAAAGTCAATTGCTATCCATAGGTCTAAGTTTCTGCCCAACAAGTACTACCAATGACTCTGAACTGTTTCTAGATATAAAAAAAAAATACAAGGAAGCTAAATCTGCATGTTCATTTTTCTAAACTTTCTAATAAACAGGGTGAACAGGCTTTAACAGAATCATTACAAACTGCTGATTCTGAGTTGATACAGTGTAGTCAGGAGGGAGTAGAAAAAAATATTTAAGCGTCCATCAACTTTTTTGCCTAGCTACTCACCTGCAGTTATTACATTTGAGAAAGCAGTATTTAGAGAATTAGAATTATGTAAGGATGAATTGAATAATTTGAATTATATAAATATCAGTAATGAAGAACATATATGTTTACAACAGCTACAAGAGAACACAGAATTAATTTTAAAATCCATGGACGGGAGAGGGGGGTAATTGGTTATAATGGACAGAGACAAATATGTTAAAGAGTTTATGAGGCAGTTGACAAACACTAAATTTTATAAAGAGCTAAAATCTGATACTACGATGCAGTATAAACAAGAAATTGATGCTTTTTTTTGTTTAAATCTTTACATGAAGGATTTATTGATTTACAAACTTATAAATATCTAAGTGTTGCATGTCCTGTTAGACAAACCATTTATGTGTTGCCCAAAGTTCATAAGAGTATAATTGATGCCCCGGGACATCCTATCGTATCAGGGATAGGTTTTCTGATGGAACCCTTAACAAAGTTTGTAGACCAACACAGTAATTTGTTAGAGCCAAAATTAAGGTCATATGTTAGAGACTGTACCCAAATTTTAAATGTGTGGGAGATTTGCATATGGATATGGAATGGGCTTTAGTTACTTTAGATGTGGAGGCCTTATATTCTAATGTACCTCATGAGGGTGTTTTTTTGGTCCTACGTTTTTGGCTAGAAAATGGCAGATCTTATACATCAAGGTTTATTGATTTTTTATGTCAATTAACAGAATTCATTTTAACAAGAAATGTCATTCTTTTTCAGGGGAGGTTCTATTTACAAATAAAAGGAACTGCCATGGGGCAACCTTTGCCCCTACATATGTCAATTTATATCTTGGCAGATGGGAATCGATGTTTATCTATATGTCGCAAAATCAATTTTATGAGACTATAGATATGTGGTGTCATTATATTGATGATGTGTTGCTGGTGCGGCAGGAATACTATGACTATCTTATGAAATTTGTACAATATTTGGAACTGTCTGATCCTAATCTCAGATTTTTGGTCTGTTACAATACAGAACACATTTCCCTTTTTGGATATTAAAATCAATAAAAGAGAGGATGGAACTATTGCCACTGATTTGTATAGGAAATCTACTGATCAGAAGAATTTACTGTTGGCCAGTAGTTGTCACCCCCTCCACACCATCAACAACATCCCTAAATCTCAATTTTTGAGAGTGAAACACATTTGTTCTGATGAAGTGACATATATACAGAGAAGTCAGGAACTACAAAATAGATTTATTAAATGAGGATATAGTCCAGCTGTGATTAACATTACAGCCAGAGAAATTGTTTGTGTACCAAGGGAAGATCTTTTACAGTATAAACAAAAAGGCTCTAATGATCGTCACTGAGAGGTTAGGTTAATCACAAAATATTGTGCTAAGAGCAATATTATTAGGGACACAATCAATAAGTTTTGGTATATCCTTGATACTGAGCCAGCCCTAAAATCAATTGTAGAACAAAAACCTCAAATTACTATTTGAAGAACTAAGAACCTTTCGGATTACTTAGTTCATAGTTTTTTCCCGGTTCGACAAAAACGTACTCGGTTGCCAGGGCCACCGTTGGGATGTTACCAATTTGGTAAATGTACTTATTGTGATACTATACAACAAATTAAAACCTTTACATCTGCAAATGTTACAGCCATTTTTGATATTAGGGGATTTATCAATTGTAGCACCACTTGTGTAGTGTATTTAGCCACATGCTGCTGTGGCACTTTTTATGTGGGGGAAATGGCAAGAGCATTCAAAATAAGGGTGGGTGAACATCTCAGTGACATTAGAACTAGGGACTATGGAAATCCTTTATTTTGTGATGTCGAGTCTCAACATGACATGCAACAGCATCATTTTCTATACTATGGAACAGAAAGGGTAAGGTTAGGATCTAGGGGAGGTGACCTTGACTTGCTTCTATTTCGGAGAGAACAATTTTGGATACACAAATTAAATGCATTGTCTCATCTGGGGCTAAATGACATTTTCAAACTGACACCATTTTTGAAACAGTGAAATAATTATTTAGATAAAAGAATTATCGATGTTTTTGATGATATTTTAAGATTACTGTTTTTTTGAAGAAATGGGATATATTTGGTGGATTCCAAAATATTTTATTTTTAACAATAGGTATTTCAAGGGTTACAAAAAATTATTGAGAGATTAAGAAGTTAGGTAATTAGAAAGCGGATCTATTTTGATCATGTACTGTATACACACAATATTAAATTTATGTATTTTTTACATGGTGCTAGAATAACATTGTCGTTTTCTTTATAATATACCCCTTGAAATATCGTTGTTCTCTTTATATTGTGGTCTTTGAAATATAATTTGACTGCTATAGAAGGCTAGGATTATCCCATTATACGAATGTTTGGATGTTAGGTTCTGGTCACAGTCTTGTCCTTGATTTGATTTTGCCATAATTAATAGTGGGAATATATATATGTAACATTATTGCATGTACATTTTCAGGTGTCTTTTAAGTGTTGTATTTATATATTGTTGTGGATATAAGAATTGTTTGTTTCATCTGTATTGTAGTGAGCTAGTTTATTTATGTATTTTTGTACATTATAGTAAATATTTTATTAGGGTTGTATGTCACTCTATAGTAAGATTGATCTATGTAATGTATACTGTCACTTTAAGAATTTGTCTTTAAAAATAGAGTGTATCACCTGATTCAACACTTCCTGATGATGATCTGAAGAGAAACCAGTAGGAGGCTTGTGGGTCTCATCTGAGTCCCCTTTTTTAGAAGGCACTGTGTCTCTGACTATTTTCTATGTGTGTAAGTACTGAATTATTGAATTAAAACTTAAATTATTTTTCAACATGCAGTTTACTTGTTGAGTGGTTTATATTTGTGGATCTCATTTGTTTTTTACTGCAGTGAGTGGTGCTGGAGTTTTGGTGTGTGATAGGTTTAGTGACTTGCCTTAGATCACTCAGTGGGTATTTGCCGCCTATGGAAACGAGATCCTGTGATGTATGATATGAACTGAAAATAAATGTTCTAAGTCACTACCCTACAAATGTGTCAGAGTGACTAGTTTTGGCCTCTAACATCCATAGATTTTCAAGGAGCCCTCATGCACGTGTCTAATTGAGTAAAGATGCTCTAAATGTGTTGCCCTAATGTACGTGTCTAATTGAGTAAAGATTCTATAAATGCATTGCCCTAATGTACATGTCTAATTGTGTAAAGATACTATAAATGCATTGCTAGATCCACTGAAAGGCAAACGGGATAGTTTGCTCTTTAATTCTAAAGACTCTCTGCATGGGGCATTCTTCAAGCAACTAGTCAGTGAACCCACTCATGATGGGTCAATACTGGACCTATCATTCAACTAATAGGGTTAGTGTTGCAGACATCAAGGTGGGAGGCCACTTTGGGACCAGTGATCACTATACGGTGTGGTTCAATATAAGAACACCTGCAGAACTGAACCACACAAGGGTGAGGGTCCTGGAATTTAGAAGGGCAGATTTAAAAAAGATAGGTTAATTCCACAGCGATGGCCTTGCAGGGGTGAGTGATGGGGTGAGGTGGAGAAACAGTGGGCAAAGATAAATGGGAACATAGAAAAGGTAACAAACTTCTGCTTCAAACAAGTGAACTAAAGCAAGAGGAAAAAGAGACTGCTATGGTTTCTCAAAAAAGGTTGCTGAAAAGGTAAAAGTTAAAAGAGTAGCATTCAGATGGTATAAGAGGACACAGAGGGAGGTTTATAGAGAGGTGTATCAAGGGAAACAGAGGGAAGCAGGGAAACAGAAAGGAGCAGAAATGTACAAACATAGAATCTGTCGGCAGATAAGGACAATACAGCCCACCTAGTCTGCTCATTTTCCTACTTGGTTTGGCAATCCCTACTCTTATCTGGACTGCCTTCCCCCACTCTGCTGTACTGCAAGGTGCCTTTATGCTTCTCCCATGCACTTTTCAATCCCCATACTGTTTTCACTTCTACCACCTCTGCTGGTAGGCTGTTCCATGGATCCACCACCCGCTCTGTGAAAAAATACTTCACAGCATTCCCCCAAGCTTCCTTCCCTCCAGCCTCATGTTATGTCCTCATGTCATTGTGCACTTTCGTCTCTGAAATATGCCCCCCCCATCTGTACCCTGTTTATATCTCTAGGGTATTTGAAAGTCTCTATCATAGCCCCACTCTCCATTCTCTCTTCCACTGAATAGATGTTTAATTCCTTGAGTCTTTCCTCATAAGGCTTATGGTGCAGTCCATGTATCATTTTTGTTACTCTTCTCTTGATTACTTCCATTCGGTCTATGTCCTTACTGAGATGCAATCTCCAGAACTGGATACACTATTTCAGATGAGACCTCACCAGTGATCTATACAATGACATCACCACTTCACTCCTCCTACCGGTTATGCCCCGTGTTATGCACACCAGCATTCTGTTTGCCTTCCCCACTGCTTTTTCACATTGTTTGGCTGGCTTCAGTTCATTGGATATGATAACCCTCAGGTCTGTCTCCTGATCTGTGGTGGCTAGAACCTGCCCCCTATCCTGTATTCCTCTCTTGGGTTTCTGGGTCCCATGTGCATTATCTTGCACTTCATAGCATTGAAACCCAACTGCCAAACCCTTGACCATTACTCAAGTAGTCTTAAGTCTTTTCTCAGTTTATCTAGCCCCTCCTGTGTGTCAACTCTGTTGCAGATCTTGGTGTCATCTGCAAACAGGCATACTTTTACCTCCAGTCCCACTGCAATGTCACTTATGAAGACATTGAATAGAACTGGACACAGCACCGATCCCTGAGGAACCACAGAGGTCACCTCCCCACTTCTGAATTTATGCCATTTACTACCACCCTCTGTGTCCTGCCTTTTAGTCAGTTTCAAACCCATTTTACCACTTTAGAGAACACACTCAAATTGCCCAATTTGTTAGCAACCTTCTATGAGTAATGGTGTAGAAGGCCTTACTGAAATCAGGTAGGCCACATCTACCGCCCCTTCCCTAATCCACCACTCTGATAACCCAGTCAAAGAAATTGATAAGATTAGTCTGACAGGACCAACCCTCAGTGAATCCATGTTGCCTTGGGTCTTTTGCACCATTTGACTCCAGGAAGTTCACTACCATCTCCTTAATCAATCAATCAATCAATCAATCAATCAATTAACATTTATTTATAATACGCTTTCCAAAAAACCAAAGCGCAAATACATCATAAATATAACAACAAACATTCAATAATAAATACATATATCAAACATAAAAAGGCAGCAGAGTAAAGCTAAATATTATCTCCAAAAGCCAACTTAAATAAATATGTTTTCAGAGAAACTTTAAATGTTTCAGAGAAACTTTAAAAAACTTTAAAAGTTTCAGTGGACAAGCACTCTCTAATTTTTTAATATAAAATCATTTAATATATTAATTATAATTTAATATAATACTCTCTAATTTTTTAATTTTTTAAGCAGGGACTTCATCTGCTTCTCCAGCAACAGATCAAGCTTACAGGTCTGCAATTGCCTGCCTCCTCCCTACTTCCAGTCTTGTGCAGAGGGACTGCCTCTGCCCTCCTCCAGTCCCCAGGTACCTCCCCGTCTCTAGTTACTGGTTGAAAAGGGTAGTCAGTGGACCTGCTAGGACTTCCCTGAGTTTCTTCAACACTTTAGGGTGACTCTCTTCTGGCCCCATTGCCTTGTCTGTCTTTGCTTTTGCTAGTTCCTCCAAGACTCTATCCGCCTTAAATGGGATGGTGTCCACTTCTCCCCCCTGTATATCTTTCCTCATGAGTCTTGGCCCCTACCCTGCCTCTTTCTTGGTGAATATGAAGAAAATATATTTGTTCAGTATCTCAGCTTTTTCAAGGTCATCCTCCACCCACCCACCCACCCTCTCCCTTCTTTAGCCTAACAATACCATTGCTGGTCTTCTTCCTCTTGCTAATATAACGGAAGAAGGTCTTGTCCCCCTTCTTAATAGTCTGTGTTATTACTTCCTCCATTCTTGCCTAAGCACCTCTGAAAGCTTTCCCAGCTTCTCTCTGCTTCTCCAGATATTTCAGTCTGCCGTCTTCTTTCTGTGACTCTTTGTATTTCCTGAATGCCATACTTTTTTCTTGCACTTTCTCGACTACTGAGTAAGAGAGCCACAGTGACCACTTCTTTCTTTTGCTTTTGCAAAGCAATCTGACACATTGACTTGTCAGTCCTACTATGGATCTCTTGAGCCTAAGCCACTGTTCTTCTACCCCTTCCCCCATGTCTTCTGCTGCCAGGGCAGTTTTGAGCTGTTCTCCCATCTCCATGAAGTTGGCCTTCTGGAAATCTAGGATATTAGTCTTTGAATGACTTTCTTCTGCCAACGTGTTGACTCTAAACCACAAAGTTCTGTGTTTCACTGATACCAAGGGGACTGCCCTCTTCAACATTCATTATTCTGTCCCCATTTGTCAGCACTAAGTCTAGTACAGCCCACTCCCTGGTGGGCTCAACCACCAGCTCCTTTAGGTTTGTCCTATACATGGCAGACATGAGGTCCCTGCTCCTTGATGTACTTGCAGTCTGAGTATTCCAATCTGCATCCAGCATGTTGAAATTACCCATTAGTAGTACTTCCTCTTTGGCTGCCATATTATGGATGGCTTCCACTAATACTAAATCTATATCCTCACCCTGCGTGGAAGGCCTGTAAACTACTCCAGCAGTGATGGTTATTTTGTTCCCCAACTCCAGAGTGACCCACAATGCCTCTGCTTCTTCCCTGGATCCCCAAGCCTCCAGAGCTTTAATACCTTCCTTTACATATATAGCAACAACTCCTCCCCTCTTCCCTTCCCTATCCTTTCTAAAAAGTGTATACCCTGGTATGGCTGCATCCCATTCATGGTTCCCTGAGATAATAGCCCTGGAGGTGATGAAAGTGGACAATTATTTTTGTTTCAGATATGTAAGTGAAAGGAGAATGAGCAGGGATGGGACTGTATGGCTAAAAAGGGAAGAGGGGTGTACTGTACAGAGGGGGACCAAGAAAAGGCAGACATCCTGAAAAATCCGTTTGTCCAGTGTTTACAGAGGAGGGGGAAGGGAAGGGCTACAAAAAAGTAAAAGCTTTGGAGGGAAAGAGGTGGACACTACTCCTTTTTTGTAGGCAAAAATCCTGAAGAGACTTGCTAATCTGAAAGTGGACAAATGGGGCCAGATTGTGTGCACCCAAGTGCATTAAGGGAGATCAGGGAAATACTGGCTGCACCTCTGACAGTTCTGTTTAACAACTCACTGGAAACAGGAGTGGTTCCAGAGGACTAGAGGAGGGCGGATGTAGATCACTACAAAAAAGTGGTAGCAGGGAGGAGGCTGACAGTTATAGTTAAGTCAGCCTGACATTAGTGGTGAGAAGTGGATGCATGGAACAGCCTTCCTGAGGAGGTTATGGGGTCTAAAACTGTGGGAGAATTCAAGAATGCATGGTACAGACATAAGGCAATTCTTGCGGGGGGTAGGAAGAAATAGGCTGTTGGTTAACTAGGATCTGCAGCCTATCATGTAGGTAGGGAAATGGGCAGACTAGATGGGCCAAGCGGTCCTTATCTGCCATCAAAGTCTATGTTTCTATGTAAGTTTGTGGAATTAATGCTGAAAGAAAGGACTGTGAAATATCTTGAATCCACTCAGTTACAAGAACTGAGCATAATGGTTTCACATTGATCTGCTCCTTGTACTATTCTACCAGATTGTCTATTGTATATATTTTAACTCCACTAACCCAACCCCCAGGATGCACCCGGAATCGAGTAGTATTCTGCTCAGCATGAGTTCCCAGTAAATCTTTCTAATAAATAGATATGGGATAGGTCCTGTCAAATAAATCTAATAGGTTTCTTTAACTGGGTGACCAAGGAACTAGATCAGGGTGGAGCAGTGGATATGGCCTACCTTGATTTCAGTACGGCATTATTTATTTATTTATTTATTTAATAAATTTTGATAATCGGGTGAGCCCGCTGGGCCCCAAAGGTCCCTTTTTCAGGGACTACCCGAGGGTTACATTCATCATGACATGTGATTGGCTTGACAAAATACATAACAAGAGTCATACATTATTACACGGGATAGTAAACAGCAAGGTACATAACATGCGTCACATGGATACATTGAAGTAGTATAACAAGTGCAAGTGAATAAAGGAGTGAAAACACCTTAGAGTACTTATCCTTACAATTACAGTTTGTGGAGGTAGCCAGGTGAGCCTTAAGCCTGATGCGGAAGGTGTAGATGGAGGTAGATTCCTGGATGCCTCAGGGGAGGGAGTTCCATAAAGTGGGAGCAGTAAGAGCAAATGACTTCCCCCCACCTTTGTTCTGACCCTGGGGGCCAAGAGGAGAGTCCTATCGGTCGTGCAGAGTAGCCTAGGGTTCCTCTTACAGAAGATGAGTCCAGCGAGACTGAGAGGAGGTGGGGAGTGGAGAAGTTTGTGGGTGAGGCAGAGCGAGGGGTACTGAAGCCTGACCTCCCAGCGGGGCCAGTAATGGTGGGACAGTGTGTCACAGTGGTGGGTTCTCAGGCCTGCTGAAGAGGCAAAATCGGCCACTTTGTGATAGAGAACCTGTAATTTATTTAGCTCCTGTTTAGCTGCTCCCTGGATAACAGGGGTTCCATAGGTGAGGGAGGGGAGCAGAACACTCGTAGCAATGGAGACCCAGGCCACAGCTATCAGCTGGTCTTTCAGTCTGTACAGGGTCCTGAGTTTAGAGTGGATGTTTTTGGTTACCTGTTTGACATGCCCTTTGAGGGTGAAGCCCTGATCCAGGGTGAGTCCCAGGTATTTTATGGAGGGGACCACCTCAATCTTCTTACCTGAGGTGGTCATCAGTTTGAGGAGTTGACTTCTGTCCCGATGGCAGAGACTGGGGCCAAACAGCATGGCCTTGATCTTGTTCGGGTTGATTACCATTCTATTTGTGACTAGCCATTCCTCTAGGGACACCAAGTCTTCTTGGAGGCCAGAGTAGAGTTCTCCCATGTTGGAGGAGGGCCAATAGAGGACTGCGTCATTGGCATATTGTACCACTGAACTCCCCCTGCAGTGGTTGCTGAGGTGATTGGTAAATAGCGAGAAGAGAAGTGGGCCAAGTATTGACCCTTGGGGGACCCATTCAGTTAGGGGAAGGGGCTCAGATAGGGAATCTTTCCATTTTACCCTCTGTGACCTGCCAGAGAGTTAGCTGGAGAACCACAGTAGGGAGTGACTGTCTAAACCAACCTGTATCAGTTTGGAGAGCAGTAGGTTGTGGTTAATGAGGTCAAAGCTTTGGATAAGTCAATGAAGACTGCCCCTGTGGGGGTCCCCTTGTCCAGCTCTCTGAGTATGTCTGTAGAGAACCTGATGAGGGCAGTGTCAGTCCCGTGATTGGTTCTGAAGCCATGCTGTGAGGGGGCTAGAAGTTGGTGGGTTTCTAGGTAGTCCTGGAGTTGACCATAAATCAGTCTATCTTGTATCTTACCAAGGCTACGGAGTAGGGAGATTGGCCTGTAGTTGTTGGTTGATTCCCTCATACCTCCCTTATGGACAGGGACTATGTGAGCCATTTTCCAGGTATTTGGGATGGCCCCTTTGGCAATGGAGTGGTTGAGGAGCCAGGTTAGAGGCCTAGTGAGTGCCGAGGCCCCTTCCTTGAGAATTCAGGAGTAAATGCCATCAGGTCCCATGGGTCCTGTTGCTTTAGACACCATTCCACACAGATGAGACTAGTAAGTAAACTGGGTAGCTTAAGAGTGGGTCCAAAGGTGGTAAATTGGATAAGAAATTGGTTAGGGGATAGGTGACAAAAGGTAGTGTTAAACAGGGTTCATTCCAAGAAAGGGAGCGATGGTGACCAGCGGGATGCCTTAGGGATCAGTTATGGGACTTGTCCTGTTTAATGTCTTTATAAGTGAAATAGCAGGGCAGCTAGAAGGGAAGGTCTGCCTCTTTGTGGTGACACCAAAATCTGTAATATGGTGGACATTTGGGGGTGGGGTGGAAAGGATGAGCAGAGACCTGAGAAAACTAGAGGAGTGGTCAAGTATATGGCAGCTGGGTTTTAATGTGCAAAAGTGCAAAATAATGCACTTTGGGCACAGAAACACAGGGACAGAGTACAAAAAGAGTGGAGTGGTATTGATGACCATTAAGCAGGAAAGAGACCTTGGGGTAATCATATCAGATGACCTAAAGGTAGCCAGGTAGTGTGACAAGGCAGTAGGGAGGGCAAGTGGGATGCTGGGGTGCACAGGGAAAGGTGTCACCAGCAGAAAGAGGGTAGTGGTGTTACCTCTGTATAGATAGCTAGTAGGACACCACCTAGGGTATTGTGTCCAATCCTGAAGACCACATCTCCAGAAGGACATAAACAGAGTGGAAGTGGTCCAGAGGAGGGCAATTAAAATGGTGCAGGGCCTGTATCAAATGCCCTATGAGTAAAGATGAAAGAATCTCAATATGTACACCCAGGAATAGAGGAGGGAGAGAGGAGATATGATAGAGACCTTTAAATACCTCACAGGTGTAAATAAGGTACAGGAGGGGAGTATTTTGTAGACAAAAAGGTGCTCAAGAACAAGAGGGCATGCTAAGAATTTGGAGGGTGGTAGAATCAGAAGAGATGTGAAGAAGTACTTCTTCATGGCACTAAGTGAGGATTATGAAAACCAGAAGAGAGCGGTCAAAAAGCACAATGGCAAAATGCCGCCATCAATTACAGCACCCAACCAAAATACTGACTGCAAAAACAATGCCATTGGTAGTGGTCTACAAACCCTCTGACTGCTACCATAGCCAACAAAAACACAACAACACAGGAGCAGCTCAGCAGAGTGCACACTGCCAGATTCTTCTCTGCTCCACCACTGTGCTTAGATAGCTACAGAAGTAGCAGAAAGTGCCTTGCACTAGTCTATCCCTGTATCCCAGACCACACCTGGAATTTAGTTTTGGCTCAGTGTGCCTTTCCCGGTAATCAATTGTTTAAATAAAAAAAAAGGCTGTCTAGGCAGATGCTACAGTGGAAGCATGATTTTGACAGTGCAATTATGGAAACACTTTATAGACCTGGCAGACTTCTTCATGTAGAAGGTGGTGGATTCCTGGAAAGGCCTTCCAGCAGAGGCTGTGGAGACAAAAACAGTGGTAGGTTTCAGGAATGCTTAAGATAAGCACAAAGGAACTACAGTGGAAAAGGGGGGGGGAAGCTGAACAATGTACAGTCTGAAGTATTGTAATAGAGTAAGTAAGGAGAAATGGGCAAACTGGATGGGCCAAGAAGTCCTTATCTGCCATCAAATTCTATATTTTTATGTTTCTATTTTTGGGGGGACTTAGAACAGTGCACTAAAAAGCCAATAGGAATGTCAAATAAGTCACATAAATGACAGACTCTCTGAGTACAAGTAGACTTTGAAGGTACTGGGTGTTTTGTCATGCTGGTCCCAGATAACTGAGCACTGGCAAAAAGCTGGTGTCCATTCCTGGCTCCTCACACTGCCACTTTCAGGAATAATAGGTGATTTTCAGACCTCACTATAGATCGGGTCAGTCTCATGGGGAGAGGGAGTGGGTGGTTGTGTTATAAACAAGGAATGTCATGGATACTGTTGGAAAACTGCCCAGGACACATGGAGGATGTTGAAGTGAGCAGCCCAATGACAGATAACAAATAATATAATTCTCAGACCTATTAGGCATTGTGTGTTGCCTTATGTGCAAATCAAGAGTCCCCAGTCTGTGTAGCCTGGATTTTCTGGTAAGGGGTTCGGCAAAAGTGAGATATGGCCAAATAAGTGCTAATCAATAGTTATCAAGTGACTTTCACAGCTTCAAAATTTGTAGCACCCAGACCTTTCTGGAACAGCTGCCAATAGCCTGTTGTTAGCCTTGCTTGTAGAGCAGAAAGCAGCTAACTAAAAGAAGCTACATTTTCTTAGTAATTTAACACTTTTATCTTAGCAGGAGTCAGTGTCTGTTGAGATAAAGCAAACAGATACTTTATTAGAAGTAGAAGGGCCTTATTTAGGGTTTAAAAAAAAAGAAAGAAAGCCAGTGTGTGTTCTGTGCTGGGAAGGGTTCTGTATCAGTTTACTTTGCTAAACCAGTAGGAGGAGAGAGAGCTTAATTTGTGGTGTGGCTTAGACAATATAAAAGCAGGCGACTCAGATTACAACTTCCTGTTGCTAGCCTTGCTTGTAGAGCAGAAAGCAGCTAACTAAAAGAAGCTACATTTTCTTAGTAATTTAACACTTATATCTTAGCAGGAGTCAGTGTCTGTTGAGTTTAAGCAAACAGATACTTTATTAGAAGTAGAAGGGGCCTTATTTAGGGTTAAAAAAAAAGAAAGAAAAGAAAGAAAGTCAGTGTGTGTTCTGTGCTGGGAAGGGTTCTGTATCAGTTTACTTTGCTAAACCAGAAGGAGGAGAGAGAGCTTAATTTGGGGTGTGGCTTAGAAACTATAAAAGCAGGTGACTCAAATTACAACTTTCTGTTGCTAGCCTTGCTTGTAGAGCAGAAAGCAGCTAACTAAAAGAAGCTACATTTTCTTATTAATTTAACACTTTTATCAGTGTCTGTTGAGTTTAAGCAAACAGATACTTTATTAGAAGTAGAAGGGGCCTTATTTAGGGTTTAAACAAAAAGAAAGGAAGTCAGTGTGTGGTCTGTGCTGGGAGGGGTTCTGTATCAGTTTACTTTGCTAAACCAGTAGGAGGATAGAGAGAGCTTAATTGGGGATGTGGCTTAGACACTGTAAAAGCAGGTGACTCAAATTACAACTTCCTGTTGCTAGCCTTGCTTGTAGAGCAGAAAGCAGCTAACTAAAAGAAGCTACATTTTCTTATTAATTTAACACTTATATCTTAGCAGGAGTCAGTGTCTGTTGAGTTTAAGCAAACAGATACTTTATTAGAAGTAGAAGGGGCCTTATTTAAGGTTAAAAAAAAAAGAAAAGAAAGAAAGTCAGTGTGTGTTCTTTGCTGGGAAGGGTTCTGTATCAGTTTACTTTGCTAAACCAGTAGGAGGAGAGAGAGCTTAATTGGGGGTGTGGCTTAGACACTATAAAAGCAGGTGACTCAAATTACAACTTGCTGTTGCTAGCCTTGCTTGTAGAGCAGAAAGCAGCTAACTAAAAGAAGCTACATTTTCTTATTAATTTAGCACTTATAAGTTAGCAGGAGTCAGTGTCTGTAGAGTTTAAGCAAACAGATACGTTATTAGAAGTAGAAGGGGCCTTATTTATGGTTTAAAAAAAGAAAGAAAGTCAGTATGTGTTCTGTGCTGGGAAGGGTTCTGTATCAGTTTACTTTGCTAAACCAGTAGGAGGAGAAAGAGCCTAATTGGGGGTGTGGCTTAGACACTATAAAAGCAGGTGACTCAAATTACAACTTCCTGTTGCTAGCCTTGCTTGTAGAGCAGAAAGCAGCTAACTAAAAGAAGCTACATTTTCTTATTAATTTAACACTTATATCTTAGCAGGAGTCAGTGTCTGTTGAGTTTAAGCAAACAGATACTATTAGAAGTAGAGGGGGCCTTATTTAGGGTTTAAAAAAAAGAAAGAAAGCCAGTGTGTGTTCTGTGCTGTGAAGGGTTCTGTATCAGTTTACTTTGTTAAACCAGTAGGAGGAGAGAGAGAGAGCTTAATTGGGGGTGTGGCTTAGACACCATAAAAGCAGGTGACTCAAATTACAACTTCCTGTTGCAAGCCCTGCTTGTAGAGCAGAAAGCAGCTAACTAAAAGAAGCTACATTTTCTTATTAATTTAACACTTATATCTTAGCAGAAGTCAGTGTCTGTTGAGTTTAAGCAAACAGATACTTTATTAGAAATAGAAGGGGCCTTATTTAGGGTTAAAAAAAAGAAAGAGAAGAAAGAAAGTCAGTGTGAGTTCTGTGCTGGGAAGGGTTCTGTATCAGTTTACTTTGCTAAACCAGTAGGAGGAGAGAGAGCTTAATTGGGGGTGTGGCTTAGACACTATAAAAGCAGGTGACTCAATTACAACTTGCTGTTGCTAGCCTTGCTTGTAGAGCAGAATGCAGCTAACTAACATAAGCTCCATTTTCTTATTAATTTAACACTTATATCTTAGCAGGAGTCAGTGTCTGTTGAATTTAAGCAAACAGATACTTTATTAAAAGTAGAAGGGGCCTTATTTAGGGTTTAAAAAAAAAGAAAGAAAGTCAGTGTGTGTTCTGTGCTGGGAAGGGTTCTGTATCAGTTTACTTTACTAAACCAGTAGGAGGAGAGCGAGAGAGAGAGAGAGAGAGAGAGAGAGAGAGCTTAATTGGGGTGTGGCTTAGACACTATAAAAATAGGTGACTCAAATTACAACTTCCTGTTGCTAGCCTTGCTTGTAGAGCAGAAAGCAGCTACCTAAAAGAAGCTACATTTTCTTATTAATTTAACACTTATATCTTAGCAGGAGTCAGTGTCTGTTGAGTTTAAGCAAACATATACTTTATTAGAAGTAGAAGGGGCCTTATTTAGCGTTTAAAAAAAAAGAAAGAAAAGAAAGAAAGTCAGTGTGTGTTCTGTGCTGGGAAGGGTTCTGTATCAGTTTACTTTGCTAAACCAGTAGGAGGAGAGAGAGCTTAATTGGGGGTGTGGCTTAGACACTCTAAAAGCAGGTAACTCAAATTACAACTTACAACTTACAGTTGCTAGCCTTTTTTTACTAATTGGCATCCATCCCACCCTCCCACCCTAAGTCAGTTCTACTTTTATAGCCTCTGGATTTGACTGTCAACAGGAACTTCCTGTTTGGCAGTAGGAAGGGAAGGATCATAGAGAAACATTGGTTTTGTCAACCCTAAAGGAAAAAAGTAGCTCACTCTCCCCCCCAGCTGCTGGTGGTCTGACACTGAGCAAGGAAGAAGGAGGCTACTGAAGAATATAGGAAGTTACTGTCCCAGAACAGGAAGGGAGAGAGTTGTAAGGAGAGGAGAGAGTATGCATACAGAGAAACAGGAGAGTGGACACAAAATAAGACATGATAGGAGTGGTGCAGTGCAATGGCTGTGGGGCAGCAGTGTTCCGGGAGACATTCTGGAGACTGCAATGCTGCCCTGTTTGCAGGCACCTCTCTGGTCTGAGGGAGGAGGTTGCCTGTCTCCAGGCTGACCTGGCTAGGATTCATGAAACCTCCTCCCCCACCCAGGGACCACCAGGGCCAATGCCACTACCTCAGAGGTTGCCAAGAAAGAGGAGAGGCTGGACCTGGGTGGGCTCTGGGAGGGAGAGGGTGGTGGAACAGAGTTGCATCCCTCCAGCTGTACCTCTCCACAATTCATTCACTCTTCTGGTGGATAGTGGTTCCTCTATGGAGGCACCTGCAGAGGAGACCAAGGAGGATGCTGGGAACCTTCACAAAGAAGACACACAGGAAGGTGGCATGAGACCCCACAGGGGAAGAAAACAACTCCTGGTGGGGGACTCAATCATTAGGGGGGTAGAAATGGGGGAGGAAGGGGAGAGGTAGGTAAGGTGCCTGCCTGGCACCAAGGCTTGAAGGGACAGGAAGCAAATCCTCAGGATCGTGGGAGCAGCCACCCGAGGGAGGGAGCTGGATGTTATTGTCCACCTAGGGACAAATGACCTGGCTTGGAATGGGATCAGAGCAGTGCAAGTGGAGTTTGTAGAGTTGGGTTGGGGCCTTAGACAAGTAGCTCATACAGTAACCTTCTCGGAGGTGCTGCCTGTCTATGGCAAGGGTGATGCTAGGGTACTTCTCACCAGGAAAATGCAATGAATGGTTGAAAAACTGGTGTGGAACTCAGGGTTTTGGCTTCATTGGGGACTGGGGAGCCACCTGGAGGGATGCAGGCCTATACTGGCGCGATGGTCTGCATCTGTCCGGGGGGGGAACCAGGATCCTAGGTGAGAGGTTTAAATGCTTCATTGGTAAGCATTTAAACTAGCCAAAGGGGGAGGCACTGAAAAGGAGCAGGGAAATCCCAGTCTCCCCCCACAAACAACAGTAATTAGTGAGGTAAACACCAAGGTAGAGAAGTCATCAGGGACAGGCCAGAAGTAAATTTAAAAAAAGGCAAAGGCAGTAAGGAAAGGAATGGGGCTAAAAGGTGTAAGGCCATCAAAAAGTGGAGGGTGATGAGTACCAATGCCCGTAGTCTGTGTAACAAGCTCCCTGAACTAGTGACCTTGATGGAAGAGGGTTGCCTGGATATTGTGGCAGTCACAGAAACATGGTACACAGAGAACCATGACTGGGATGTCAACATACCAGGATACACAATCTACGGGAGGGACAGGGAGAGTAAAAGAGGAGGAGGAGTAGCACCTTATGTAAAGGAAGGGATCAAAGCAACAGAACTAAAGAGTAAACAGGGAGCAAATGAAACACTCTGGGTCACCCTGGAGACAGGAAATGGCACCACAATCCGCATGGGGGTTGTATACAGACCCCCATCTCAGGGGGAGGAAATGGACAAGGAAATGATAGAAGGCTTCCTTAGAATGGCAGAAAAAGGGGAGATATTGTTGATGGGGGACCTGAATATGCCAGATGTTAACTGGAGCACCTTTGGGCAGGCACATCCAAGAGCAGCGTCATTCTTGATGCCCTACTGGGGGCATGCCTCAGACAGCTAGTACTGGAACCCACTCGGGAGGGAGAAATCTTAGACCTGGTACTCTCAAATGGGGACGGAGGAAGAATCTCAGATTTAGAAGTGGGTAGCCATCTGGGAACAAGCAACCACCAAACAGTGTGGTTCACGATAAACACAGCCATACAATCAAGCCATACAAAAGCAAGAGTATTGGACTTTAGGAGGGCTGACTTTGGGAAAATGAGAGAGTGCCTCAGAAAAGCACTAGCAAACAGGCAAGAAGGAGGGTGGAGGAACAATGGAGAGTAATCAAAACAGCCATCACAGAGGCAACAAGCCTTTGTGTAAAGCAAATCAACAAAACATAACGAAGGAAAAAAAACGCTATGGTTCTCAAAAGAGGTGGCAGGGAAGGTTAAGGAGAAAAGGATAGCATTCAGGAAATATAAGGAAACACAGAAGGAGAAAGACAGAAAACTTCATCAGTTAAAGCAGAAAGAGTCTTGGAAGACAGTCACAATAGCAAAGGCCCAAACCGAGGAAAGGATAGCCAACTCTGTTAAGAAGGGGGATAAGACCTTTTATAAGTACATTAGGGAGCAAAGAAAGACCAAAGGAGGGATACTGAGGCTTAATAAAGGGGAGGAAATGTGGGTAGATGGTGACAATGAAAAAGCAGGGATACTGAACAAATATTTCTGCTCAGTATTCACAAAAGAAGAGGAGGGGGAGGTACCTAAACCAAACAAGAGACACACTCTGAAGACGAGGCTCGATACCAGTCCATTTACAGAAGAAAGGGTTCTGAAAGAACTAATAAAATTGAAGGTGTACAAAGCAATGGGGCCTGATGGGATTCACCCAAGAATTCTGAAAGAAATAAGGATAGAACTAATGACACCGCTGACTACTGTCTTTAACAAATCATGGGAGGATGAGGTGGTACCTGAGGACTGGAGGAGGGCAGATGTGATTCCTCTTCACAAAAGTGGGAGCAGGACAGAGGCAGGAAATTACAGACCAGTTAGTTTGACCTCAGTGGTAGGTAAAATGATGGAATCACTTCTGAAGGAAAGAACTGTTGAGTACCTAGAAGCCAGTGGGGCACAGGACCCAAGGCAGCATGGATTCACGATAGGAAGGTTGTGTCAGACGAATCTAATAGATTTCTTTGACTGGGTGACCAAAGTAGTAGACCAGGGAGGGGCTGTGGACATGGCTTACCTAGATTTTAGCAAGGCATTTGATACAGTCCCACACAAAGGATTAATGCACCAGTTAGCCAGCCTTGGAGTGGGTCCCAAGGTGGTAGCCTGGATAAAAAAATTTGGCTAGACAACAGGACGCAAAGGGTAGTAGTAAATGGAGTCCACAGTGAAGAAAGGAGGGTTACTAGTGGGGCACCGCAGGGTTCAGTACTGGGACCGGTCCTTTTAATGTCTTTATAAGTGACATTGCAGAGGAACTGGAAGGAAAAGTATGTCTCTTTGCAGATGACACAAGATCTGCAACAGGGTTGATACACCAGAAGGAGTGAAAGGATGAGAAGGGACTTGGCAAGGTTGGAGGAATGGTCAAATGTATGGCAGCTCAGATTCAATGCAAAGAAGTGCAAGGTAATGCACCTGGGAAACAAAAACCCAGGACAAGAGTACACAATGGGGGGTGAGATACTGACAACAGTAAAACTGGAAAGGGACCTGGGGGTAATTATATCAGATGACCTAAAGGTGGGCAAGCAATGTGAGAAGGCAGTAAGGAAGGCTGGGGGGATATTGGGATGCATAGGGCGAGGCATCGATAGTAGAAGACAGGAAGTTGTTATCCCTCTGTACAGACAGTTGGTGAGACCCCATCTGGAGTACAGTGTGCAGTTCTGGAGACCCCATCTCTGCAAAGATATAGACAAGATGGAAGCTGTCCAGAGGAGGGCAACTAAAATGGTGCAGGGTCTGCACCAGAAGACATATGACGAGAGACTTAAGGAGCTTAATATGTATAGCCTCGAGGAAAGGAGGAAGGGGGGGACATGATAGAAACTTTCAAGTACCTCAAGGGAATCAACAAAGTCCAAGAGGGTAGCATCTTTCAGAAAAAGAGATGTGCAAGAACAAGGGCACACAATTTGAAGATAATGGGGGATGGCTCAGAGGTAATGTGAGGAAGTATTTTTTCACAGAGAGGGTTGTGGATGCATGGAACAGCCTCCCTGAGGAGGTCGTGGAGTCAAGAACAGTGGGGGAATTCAAGAATGCATGGGACAGACATAAGGCAATCCTAGTGGGGGGTAGGAGGAAGTAAGCTGTTGGTTAATTAGGATCTGCAGCTTATCTGTTAGGTAGGAAAATGGGCAGACTAGATGGACCAAGTGATCCTTATCTGCCGTCAAATTCTATGTTTCTATGTTTCTAATTCATTTCACCTCTGTGTTGATTCTTAAACTTCATTTTGTTACAGGAATAGGATGATAAATGTACTGATACCTTACAGCTTTAATTATTATATCAATCCACATAGAACACAGTCACCTTTTCCCTCCACCCCAATACTACATTGTTAACAAGAAAGTTTATATTTTAGATATGAGGGGTGTCCTTCATTTTACCCCTCAAAATGTTTCTGTCCCTCATCTCTCCAACATGGGAAGACAAGGTGGGCTGAGTAGTCCTTATTGACAACAAATTCTGTGTTTTTATGTTTCAATGAAAAGGTGTGTTCATCAAAGGAAATGTGCTATAAATTCAGGCTTTAAAGGAGAAATTCATAAAATTCTAGATGCTTAAATAAATAAAAAAATAAATTGTACAAAAAATGCAGTGGTTTCCACAGGGTTCTGAGCTTGCATATTAATGTTTGAACATGTGTCCCTCATTATGAGGGTCAGTGTCCCTCATTGTTCCTCATTTGGAGTGGCCCTGTCTCTCATTTCAGTGACAAAAGTTTGAAAGGTATAGGGATGAGTAAACCGGGACCAGAAAAGCCAAGGGGAAAGCCCTTGAGAAAAGAACTCCCAGAGTAAACTTCTTTCCAGCTTTATTTTTGGAATAATGTCTCTGGATTCTAGGTGCAGGCTGCTTTCAAACCTGCAACTGTTACCCAGGAGTTGTCACCTACCTCTATCCCTTGCATCTTATTTATTTATTTATTTATTTGCTTTTGTTTACCGGGTAAGTCACACTAGACATCCATGTGCCTATTTTCAGGTGCGACCCGGGAGAGTTACAGACTTGAATTTTACAGGTACAGTGACTAATGCAACTTTTACATACAGTGAAGTGACTAATACAGCTTCTACATACAATGGAGCGGCTAGCATTTTTTTTTTTTTACATACTGTGAAGTATCAGAATACATAGAGGAATGACAGTCAGTAGAAAACAAGAACAATACATGAGCCCAGGGGGTGGTTACAGGTGGCCCAGGGGAATCGCGAGCAAGGCCATACATAGACAGTGATTGAGTCAGGTTTACATGCAATGGGAGTGCAGACAATACCAGTAAGGTAGCCACCATTTGTTATTGGTTGACCAGGTTGTCAGGAAAGTAAGTAATCTTATTTGACTGCCTAACTGCTACCAGTCTGTCTTGCTCTTCAGCGTGCCATCTTTCAGGTCTGGTTCTGCCAGTGCTGCTCTGGTTCACCTCATTCTGTTGAAATGTTCTTGGTCCTGCTGCCATTTGCCTAGTACATCTCCACTGCTGCCTGCTAAATTTTCTGCTGGCTGCCATATAACCAAACCCAACAGTAGTTGTATAGGTCACACCAGTGCTTCAGGGTGGGGTGAAAAGAAACAGCCTGTTTTACAGGAAGCTTAAAATGGAAACATAGAAACATAGACTTTGACGTCAGATAAGGACCGCTTGGCCCACCTATTCTGCCCATTTCCCTACCTACAGGATAAGCTGCAGATCTTAGTTACCCAACACCCTATTTCTTCCTACCCCCCACAAGAATTGCCTTGTGTCTGTCCGATGCATTCTTGAATTCTCTCACAGTTTTAGTCCCCACAACCTCCTCAGGAAGGCTGTTCCATGCGTCCACCACCCTCTCTGTCAAAAAATACTTCCTCACATTGCCCCTGAGCCGTCCCCCCCTCTATCTTCAAATTGTGTCCCCTTCTTCTTGCACATCTCTTTTTCTGAAAGATGCTACCCTCTTTGACTTTGTTGATTCCACTGAGGTACTTAAAAGTTTCTATCATATCAATCAACCAATCAATCAGTCAATCAAAATCTTTATTTAACCAAGCGATCACCATTGAGCATAACTCATTTTCGAGGTGGACCTGGGGTATACAGGGTAAGACAGGTCAGAAAGATACAATGAACAATATACAGGCAGGAATAAAATACAATGTAGATAAAAAATATACAGGGATAACATCAGAAGCATATACAATAATGTAGTACAATTGGAATCTGGAAAAAAGAACTTAATTGATAACACAGCATACAAGTAAATAAGAAATTATACATGAATAAATATAACAGTTGATGGGAACAGTAGATAAGGGCGCCCGATGATAACTATAAGTAAAGGTCCAGGGTAGGAGTAAGGGTTAGAAAGCTACTCTATGTGAAATTTGTGAGTAGGTAATAACAACAGAGTAAGGGTACATCTGGGATACAGACAAAGGGGGGATGAATAAGAAAGGAAACACGCAATGTTAAAATATGAACCACTGCAGAAGCAAGGGATCTAGGTTCAGCCAAAAGGATTCCATGGGAGAAGGAGAGAGATGGGGGGGTAGGAGGATGACAGGTGAATAAAGAGGCAAGAGCAGGGGCAGTGGATAGGGGAAGGCAAAGGGGGAGCCCCAAATTATAATTGTCAGACGCAGTATACTGTGGAGGCAGGACTCATCTGGCCAGGATAATAGATATGACTGCATCAAGTAAAGCAGGTGCAAGATTCCTTGTTATGACTTAGGTAAAGAGATCTGAAGGTAGAAAAGGAGATAGGATGGGTTAGTTTCAGGGTCCTTTGCAAATTATTCCACATCTGTGGTAGTACATAGCTTATGGCTGCTCTGCCAAAATGTGATTTAGCCTTGTAAACATGCAGGGCAATGAAGGAGGCACTTCTCAAGGCATACTTACCAAGAGTATGTAACGAGAGGCAGGCAGAGATGTACTAGGGCAGCAGTCTTATGATTGCTTTATAGGTCCAGAATGCAGCATTCCTCTTTCATCTACAGCTGAGGGATGTCCTTCCTACTGCCATATACAGTGAGCAGTGATGGGTAGAATATGGTAGACCTGTAATGAATCTTAAGGCACGGTGATAAAGTGTGTCAAGTTTTGCAAGGGCAGCGGCAGTACTCTGGCCATATAAGAAATCTGCATAGTCAAGTAGAGAAAGAAAGGTGGTTTGGACCAACTTCAACTTGGCATCTCTAGTAAGTAGGTTATTTATCCTGAAGAAGAGACCAAGTCTCTGCCTAAGTTTCTTTGACAACTCATCAATATGGTCCATGAATGAGAGTTTGTTGTCTAACCAAACTCCTAGGTATTTGAATTTTGTTACATAGTCCAACTGTTCCCCAAGGATAGTAGTGATGAGTGGAAGTGTTCCATCAGACGCAGGATTAGAAGCATGAACAAGAGGTGAGAGGAGGAATGCTTTTATTTTTTTGGCATTAAGAAGTAACTTCTGGTTAAGTAACTGTAGCTGCAGCAGGTTGAATTCACTTTGAAGGGTTTTCTGTGCAGCATCAGGGGAAGATTTGTTGACATAGATCACAGTGTCATCTCCGAAAAAATGTATTTTAGCTTCATTGATACTATCATCAATTTTATTAATATAGATAGTGAAAAGCAAGGGTCCCAGGATGGAACCTTAAGGTACGCCCCTTGTCAGAGGTTTTAAAGGAGAGACCTTCTCCCTCAACCTTAACTTGCTGAAATCAGCCAGAGAGGCAGTTTATGAACCATTTTAAGGAAAGGGCATCTAGGCCCAAATTCCAAAGGGATGAAAGAAGCAGGTTGTGATCCACGGTGTCAAATGCCTTACTTAGGTCCAGGAACACCACACATATAAAGTTCCTATTGTCCAACTCTGTTTGCCAGTCATTGGTAATTTTTGCAAGAGCAGATATTTTGCTATGATGTGCTCTGAAGCCAGACTGTAGGGGGATTAAGCAAGTTTTCCGATTCCAGGTAATTTCGTAGCTGGACACTCACTATTTTCTCTAACAACTTGGACAGAATAGGAAGTAATGAGATTGGCCTATAATTATTAAGATCCCTGGGATCACCCGATTTGAACAATGGGACCACAAGGGCAGACTTCCAAATGGGCGGAAGTTCACCTTGAGACAAAGATAGATTAAAGATGATTATTAAAGGAGTCAAGAATAGAAGGTCTGTCAGAGACTACAGAGTCACCAACTAAGATGTTTGCAGGAATATGATTTCCAGAAGAACGGCTTTCAATCCCTTTGATTATATTCCAAAATTTAGAAGAACAACTGGAAGCTAGCTCTAGCTGTGTGTGGTAAAAATGTGCTTTAGCTTCTCTAATCAACATAGTGCAATGGTTTCTTGCCCTTCTGAATTAAATCCAATCTTTAGGGAGGTTTGATTTCCTAGCAGTTTTCCAGAGATTGTCCCTGCTCCTCAGTGCACCCTTCAAGTCCTCCGTGAACCAACAGCGGCTTTTTCCCCTGGTGTGGACTTTCACCAAGGGAGCATATTTGTTTATGGCTCCTAGCACAATATCAGAAAAAATGTCATAAGCTGCAGTCAAGGACTTAGCTAAATAAAAGTCCTGCCAGCGCAGGGAGTCCCTTAGCTCTAAAATGTAGCCAACGAGTCAAAGTTACGAGTGCATCTTTTGACAGTGAACTTGAGAATCTCTGTGATTTTATGAGATGATACACATGCAATGAGGCAGTGGTCACTAATATCCAAGAAGAAGACACCAGCATAGGGAATTAGGTGAGGCTTGCTAACTAAGATAACATCTAACAAAGAACTTTTGATAAGGTTATTTTTATTGGGATGAGTAGCCTCGTTAATCACTTGGGACAGTCCAAATGAGTCACAAAACATTTTTAGAGGAGTGGAGGCATTGGTGAATCAGTGTAAGTTGAAGTCCCCTAATATGATATTCTCTGAAGTGGCTGAGCTCATGATGTTCCCAAGATGATTCAGTAGTAGTAGACCAGCAGACGGAGGTCTATAGCAGCCTGTTACACAAATTGAGGTGCCATATGCAATCTCAATTTTTAAGGAAAGACTTTCAAATTTGTTTTTGACCGAGGTGGAGTCAACAATGGAGACACTGAATTTATCCCCCCTCTTCCTCCTTTCCTCAAGGGTATACATAATAAGCTCCTTTAGTCTCTCTTTGTATGGCTTCTCTTGCAGACCCTGCACCATTTTAGTTGCCCTCCTATGGACTGCCTCCATCCTATCTATGTCCTTGCGGAGATGGGGTTTCCAGAACTGGATGCAGTACTCCAGATGGGGTCTCACCAACTGTCTGTACAAAGGGATAACAACTTCCTGTTTTCTGCTGATGATGCCTCTCTCTCTATATACATCCCAGTATCCCCCCAGCCATCCCTATTATCTTCTCCCATTGCTTGTTAAACTTAAGGTCATCTGATAGGATTACCCCGGGTCCCTTTCCATTTTTGTTGTTGTTATTACCTACCCCCCTCCATTGTGTAATCTTCCCCTGGGTTTTTGTTTCCCAGGTGCATTATTTTGCACTTCTTTGCATTGAATCTAAGCTGCCATACTTCTGACCATTCCTCCAACCTTGCCAAGTCCCTTCTCATTCTTTCCATGCCTCCTTGTGTATCAACCCTGTTGCAGATCTTTGAGTCATCTGCAAAGAGGCATACTTTTCCTTCTAGTCCCTCACAATGTCACTTACAAAGACATTGAAAAGGACTGGACCCAGTACTGAGCCCTGTGGTACCCCACTAGTAACCCCTCTTTCTTCAGAGTGGACTCCATTTACAATTACCTTTTGTGCTGTTGTCCAGCCAATGTTTTACCCAGGCTACCACCCTGGGACCCACTCCCAGGCTGGTTAATTTGATTATTAATATTTTGTGTGGGACTGTGTCAAATGCCTTGCTAAATTCTAGGTAGACCATGTCCACAGCCCCTCCCTGGTCTACTACTTTGGTCACCCAGTCAAAGAAATCAATTAGATTCATCTGACATGACCTTCCCACTGTGAACCCATGCTGCCTTGGGTCTTGTGCCCCATTGGCCTCTAGGTACTCAACAATTCTTTCCTTCAGAAGTGATTCCATCACTTTCCTTACCACAGAGGTCAAACTGACAGGTATGTAGTTTCCTGCCTATGTCTTGGTCCCACTTTTGTGAAGGGGAATCACATCCACCTTCCTCCAGTCCTCGGGTACCACACCAGCCTCCCATGATTTGTTAAAAAGGGTAGTCAGTGGTGTCACTAGTTCTCCCCTTAATTCTTTTAGAATTCTCGGGTGAATTCCATTACGCCCCATTGCTTTGTCCATCTTCAGTTTTGGGAGTTCTTTCAGAACCCTTTCTTCTGTAAAAGGACTGGGATTGACCTCCCTATCCACAGTGCTTCTGTTAATTGGATTAGGCACCTCTCCCTCCTTCTTTTTTGTGAATACTGAGCAGAAGTATTCATTCAGTATCCTGCCTTTTCACTGTCCCTCTCTTCTCATCCACCGTCCTTTCTATTCAGCTCCACTATCCTTCCTTTTGTCTTTCTATACTCCCTGATGTACCTATAAAAGGTTTTATCCCCCTTCTTAACCGAGTTGGCTATCATTTCCTCAGTTTGGGCCTTTGCTATTCTGACTTTCCTCCCTGCTTCCTTCTGTCTTAATTGGTACAGTTCTCTGTCCTGCTCATTCTGTGTTTCCTTATACTTTCTAAATGCTATCTTCTTCTTCATAACCTTTCCTTCCACCTCTTTTGAGAACCATAGTGGCTTTTTCTTTAATATTGATTTGTTTATTTGCTTCACAGAAAGGCTTAATGCCTCTGTGATGGCAGTTTTGATGTTTCCTATTGTTGCTTCACCCCTCCTTCTAGCCTGTTTGCTAGTGCTTTTCTAAGGCACTCTCCCATTTTGCCAAAGTCAGCCCTCCTGAAGTCCGGGATCCTCACTTTTGTATGGCTTGATTCAGTAGCTGAGTTTATCTTGAACCACACTGTTTGGTGGTCCCTTGTTCCCAGATGGCTACCCACTTCTAGATATGAGATCCTCCCTCTGTCCCCATTTGAGAGTGTGAGGTCTAAGATTGCTCCCTCATGAGTGGGTTCCAAAACTAGCTGTCTGATGCATGCCACCTGTAGGGCATCGAGAATGGCCCTGCTCTTGAATGTGGCTGCAGCAAAGGTGCTCCAGCTAACATCTGGCACATTCAGGTCCCCCGTCAACAGTATCTCCCCTTTATCTACCATCCTAAGGATGCCTTCTATCATATCTTAGACCAATCCCTCTCCCTGACATGGGGGTCTGTATACAACCCATGTGCAGATTGTGGTGCAATTTCCAGTCTCTAAGGTGACCCACAGTGCCTCCTCTCCTCCCTGTTTACTCTTTTTGTTCCATTGCTTTTATCCCTTCTCTTACATAGAGAGCTACTCCTCCCCCATTCTACCCTCCTTGTTTCTCCTGTAGGTTGTGTACCCTGGTATTTTAACATCCCAGCCATGAGTCTCTGTGTACCATGTTTCTGTGACTGCTATGATATCCAGGCATCCCTCTTCCATCAAGGCCACTAGTTCAGGGAGCTTGTTGCCCAGACTATGGGCATTGGTACTCATTACCCTCCATTTCTAGGTGGCCTTACCCCTTTTTGCCCCATCCCTGTCCTTATTGCCTTTGTCATTTTCTCCATTTACCCTGCCCTTCTCCCTATCGACATCTCTATCTTGGTGTTTACCTCACTTACTACATTGATTTGTTTTGGGGGGTCTAGGATTTCCTTGCTCCATTACAGTGCCTCCCTCCTTGGCTAGTTTAAATGCTTGCCAGTGAAGCATTTAAACAAATCACCTAGGATCCTTGTTCCCCTCCTGGACAGATGCAGACCATCACACCAGTATAGGCCTGCATCACTCCAGGTAGCCTCCCAGTCCCCAATGAAGCCAAATTCCTGAGCTCTGCACCAGTTTTTCAACCACTAATTGAATCTCATGGTGTGGAGCACCCTAGCCTCATCCATGCCATAGACAGGCAGCACCTCCAAGAAGGTTACCGTGCATGCTACTTGTCTAAGGCCCCTCCCCAACTCCACAAACTCTTCCTGCACTGCTCTGATCCCTTTCTTTAGCAAGATCATTTGTCCCTAGGTGGACAATGATATCCATCTCCCTACCCTGTACTGCTGCTGCAGTGATCCTGGGGATTCGCTCCCTGTCCCTCCAAGCCATGGCACCAGGTAGGCACCTTATCTCCTGCTCCCCTTCCTCCCCCCAGTTCTACCCCCCCTGACAATGAAGTCCACCATCGGGAGTTGTTTCCTTCCCCTGTGGGGTCCCATGGCACCCTCCTGTGGGTTTCCTTTGTGGAGTTTCCCAGCATCCTCCTTGGTCTCTACTGTGGGTGCATCCAAAGAGGAACCAGACTTTGACAGAATAGCATATGAATTGTAGAGAGGTGCAACTGGAGGGGATGCACCTCTGTTCAACCACCCTACCCTCCCTGAGCCCACTATGGTCTAACCACTCATCTTTCTTGGCAACCTCTGAGGCAATAGCAGTGGCCCTGGTGGTCCCTGGGTGGGAGAGGAGGTTTCCCAAATACTGGCCAACTCAGCCTGGAGATGAGCAACCTCCTCCTTCATCCCAGAGAGGTGCCTGCAGAGGGGACAATGCCACATCCTCCAGAACATCTTCCAGAAGACTGCTGCTTCATAGCCACTGCGCTGCACTGCACCACTCCCATCAAGTCTTATTTCTAGCCCCTTGACTGTTGTTTGGAATGCTTACTCTTTTGTCTGTTTATTTTTTTCTCCCTACTTACTTAGTGTCTCTGTGCCCTTTAAGCTCCTGATCTTCCTGTTCTGAGACAAGAAGTTCCTATATATCTCTGTAGTCTCCTTACTTGCTCAGAGTCAGACCTCCAACAGCTGGAGCGGTAGATGGAGAGCTACTCTTTTCCTTCTAGGATGGTGAGCCTTTTGCGGCTCTGTGATTACTCACTTTCTGCTCCCAAACAGGAAGTTCCTGTTGTCAAGTCAAATCCTGTGCCTATAAAAGTAGAACTGGCTTAGGGTGGGGGGTGGAGGGGAGGGAAGGAGGGAAATATAGTCCCAGTAGAGAAGTATAGTTATAACAGCAGCTTCTTCTTCTTGGTGTTCTCTGCCTGTTCTCTGGCAGAAGCTATCTAAGGCAGTTTTTAAATTTGGCTTTAACCTGACTTCCTGCTAGTTAAGCCACTCCCCCTACTTCACAGCTCTTTCTACACTTAGTTAATTGCACAGATAAGAATTCCCTTCAGCCACCTGAGACAAACACCCAGATAACTGCACAGATAACAATTCACTTCAGCCAACTCAGACAAACACATTGACTATTTTTTTTATTTTGTTTTTACTCTAAATTGAATGTCCCAGTAGTAGAGTTCTAGTTCTTTAGTCCCAGTAGAGAAGTATAGTTATAACAGCAGCTCCTTCTTCTTGGTGTTCTCTGCCTGTTTGCTTGATTGTTTTAAAGGAAGGGATGTTGTTTTCTGGAACTGCCAGTGTTCTCAAATGGATGGGCAGGAGAGCAACTTTAAACCATCACTACCGGGCTCTCTTGGGTGGTCAGATGGGGCAAGGTTGGCAGAGAAGTGATTAAAACACATTTGCATTACTCCCAATTTCATGGAAAAATGTTATTTGGCTTCACGGACAACAATAGAATAATGAGCAAAGGGAAATTACTCATGGGGTGCCCCATCCAACCACCCAAGAGCACCAGGAATGCCAGTGTGTGTACAGTCACCCCCCACCCACCAATTAACACCCACAGTTTCAGAGAAGATAAGATGGCAGGGAGAAAGGAGTGAAGCCAGGACAGATATGAAGGATTCCTGAATTCAGAAAAGACAGTCTGGGGACTAATGGTATTTGATTTTCCAATCCACTGCTATTTTTAGATGCCTTTTCTCTGTAGCTAATAAGTTTGCTTACCTAGGAGTTAACTTGACATTATTGTGTGATGGCCACTTCCATCAATGTGATGCAGTTTGTTATGAGCAGAGTTTGGTACCTATTATTTAATTTACAGATATTCTTACATTATTTTATGCTAATGCCAAAACTGCTTTAGGACAAGAAACTGCCCTTTCCATATAAGAAAGAGGTGAGCTTGCACATACAAGGATTTAACCAAAATTGCAATTTTATTTCCATGCAATACAATGCTTCAGAGGAAAGTGCTGTTGTGCAGACAGAAACAAACTCTCAAAAACTTGGTTTGGTTCCTTAACCTGACCCAGACTTAGATGTGAAAAAAAAAAAAGCATTGTGCAGTTTTTAGCAAGATCAGCCTTCTCTATACAAATGGTATCTTCTTGCACACTTGAAGTGCCGGTATCCCATGAAGCTTTGTGACCTTTATATTGCTGGCAAATCATGGTTTTGTAGCTTGACTTGGTCCTGAATCCACAGGTTGCAATAAGTCACTTACTACCTACATGCCAAAGCATTACAGGCCCACTTTAAGCCACAAAAACAAGATTTGCCAGCAACATTGAATTAAGGAATTTGCCAGGTGTTTGTTGAATCTGAGTCAGGGTCAGGCAAGGGAACTGAACCAAGTTTCATGAAAGTTTTCAGGCTTCACTCCTTCTCCCCACTCTCTTCTGCTCTGAAACTTCTGGTGTGTTTGGGTGCATGGGAGGGAGGCAGCTGTGAACCACCACTGCCTGTGTTCTTGGGAGGTTGGACGAGGCCAACCCCAACAGAAAATGTTGGTTTCTACCAGTGCTTTGGGAGAGGGAAAAGGGAAACAGACACTAAGTGGCAAGTAGTTTTACCATTAGCCCGGCATTTTAGAAGGAAGGTGGGGACTAACTAGAAATGCTGGTGTTCTTGGGCTGGTGGGCAGGCGAGCAGGTGTAAACCAAACAATCAAGTAAGTTAGTGCTGCACAGGGACTTCAAATACCTTTAGTTCCAACGCTGCCGTTTATGTTTCCAGGCATCCACCATACCTGTTGTAGCTTCACCCCCTCTTCTTGTCATATCTTTTACTCTGCTATTAACTGAAACTGCCAGTGTTTTGGGGTTGGTGGCGAGGCAGTAGCTGTGAACCAGCTGCGAACCGGCCCTGCAAGTTTTCTTGGTGGTGAAGACATTGGAAAGTTCCACAGAGAAACAACTAAAGCCCACTTGCTTTACCCCCAGTGTCATGAAGACTGTAGTTTTGCTGTGTTACGCTTGATAGCCAACATTAGGTTAATGAGCAAATGTGAGCAGTTTCAGGTAGTGTCATAAAGCCGCCAAATTACTGACGCACACGATAGCCTTTAAATTGCCTGAATGAACAAAAGAGTATGCATGACCACAATGAGCACTTACAAGCTATGATTGTTGTCACCTAAAAACTATCTAAACACAAAAGTTTTAGATCTGAGCCATTTTTTAGAGATAGGTGACCTCAAAATGCCTAAAACATATAATTTGGGTGTTGTTTCCCACATAACTATTATATTACCACATTTAAGGAATTTGCAGAATCCAGTATGCTTGCCAATTTTCATGCCCATAGGTCTAATAAAGATTGCAACACAGATAAAGTGGCTCTCATTTTGAAACAGTAATCAGAAAACAAGTACAGAAAGTGGGTTCACCTTACCAGAGTATTTGACAAATATTCAGAGCACACTTTGCCCAGGTGGAAGAGAGGCAGCACTCCGTGAAATTTCAGATGTTTTAAAATTACATCTTTATTAAATATCCAGCAGCATAAAAAGAAACTCAGGTTGATTTATCAAATTGTACAAACAGACAAGCTAAAGTTGTCTAGTAAGTGGTTCCCATAATGCACTTTACATTTACCATTCTACAGACCATTTTTGAGCCAAGCATTAACCATGCATCCACATGACCGTTAACGTTTCAATGTCATCACCGACACCTTCATCAGAACATTGCACTGATGATGTTTCTTCAGTTTGATGAATGAAGCTGAGCTTGGTTTTTTATGCCGCTGAATATTTAATAAAGATGACATTTTAAAACTTCTGAAATTTCAGAGTTCTGACCTCTCTTCCACTGGGGCAGAGTGTGCTATGAACATAGGTCTAATAACGGCTCTGATATAAGCAGCTAAAACTCATGATTTCACATTGCAGTGCCTAATCAGCCCTAGCCACAGAACTAACACTGTTGTAACACTATAATAAGTTTCTGCTTTTCCCACAACTGCATGGTGTTCTCTTCATTACAGGGATGCAGAACATTGTCTATGCTGCTGAGGAAAGCTTGCACTAATGTCTGTATAAACTACACAGAGCTTATGTTAAAATTGGGAGCTTCCGTGGCTCACGCATGTACACTGAATAGAATGGCAGTTTAAATCCTTTGCTTATTTCTGATCCTGTCTTAAAAGTTAGTTTTATCCCTTTTGACCGGGCACCTCAGGAACCAGAGAGGCATCAGTTCACCACCAAAGCCTGCAGACTTTATCATGGTGTTTTTCTTGTCAATGGAGCCACCAGCAACCAACATGATTATTCTGTTAATCACCAATGGACTAAACTTTTGGGGCCTATTATGCACTTTAGTACCTCTACTGGCACTACCCTGCTCAATTCTAAACATGGCTGAAAAAGAGCTGAAGCACTGGGCTATGACCAGGAAGCCTTCCTTGCATACATGACATGTCTTCTTGAAACACTCATGGCAGACATGCCTGAAATGAAAGCAATCTGTGCTGCTAACTCAGAAGACGTGAGGGCACTCTTCAACCATGTGAATGAGGTGGAACAGCAAGCCCAGGACTTTGAACTTTTTCAGCAATCAGTTTTGCAGCAGCTGGACAAACACGAGTATCGCATTGGCTGATTATGGGAATGTGCTGAGGATCAATAGAACGGAGGTCGAAGGAATACTATCAGGATCCTCAGTGCTCCCCCCAAAATTGAGGGAGCAAATATGGAATGTTTCCTCATGGAATTTTCTGCCCCAGCTCCTTGCAAAATGCTGGCAGGAGTCAATTGAAGTTGAACTGTCCCATCATACAGGGGGCCCTCCTGCATCAACGGGGCTCTCACCATGACCAGTTATTATTTACTTGCTAAGATACTCCACAAACGAAAGATTATTACAGGCTGCAAGCAAGAAAAGAGATCTGCCATGGAAAGGCTCCTGTATTTAATTTCACCAGGATGTCTCCCACGAGATTGTTCAGAACCACAAATCTTTCAACACTCTCAAATCTGTGCTCCGAGAAACTGGTGTCATGCAGGGGTTTAAGAGAAAGCCACAAAAATCACTGGCCTGGCATCAGGCTTGAGCCCCCTTTATATGGGCAGCTGTGGGAGGAGATTGCTATGTCCCACATTCTACCTAAGCTTCCATCAGGTGTAAAACAGCCATGGCCCAGCAATATGGAGGTGGGGGGAAGCAAATCAAGACCAGCGGTCACCTTACCTGCAGCTACAGAATCTATGTCTGCCAAGCCTCCTCATCAAGAACAGCAAGTGCACCCATGAAAAGAGAGATCTGACTCTGCACCATCTTCTAGCAAATCCAGACATTGCATTTGGAGCCCTCAACCCCGTTGTCCTGATTCGGAGCTCACACTTCTCTCTCCACCAGCCAGGACCACTAGAGGTTCACCTCCCTCTCCTCAGGATATTGACCAGACCTCAGACAATCCAATGCCTCCCTTTATGTGCCACATCCATGTACCCCTCAATCCTTGGAGAGGTAGCTGACTGTGCAGTGGAAATGAAAGTGACTGCTCCCGAACCACCTCACATCACTCCTGGCTCCAGATCCTTCGTGGAAGTTTCAGCAGCTACTGGGACTTGAACTCTTCACCAAAATGAATGGTATCCTCTCCTCTCCGGTGGTTAAACTATGAGGGATCATCTCTGACATAAATATCCTTTTGGGTATGACAAGGACACTTGCTCTGCTTGCTATGTTTGATTTATACTTGCCTAAAGAGGACCATCAAGGGCCTACTAATCAGTGGTGCAAGTTTATTTTCTAATGCGACCAGGCAATAGATTGACTGGCTACTGTGGGGGGGGGGGGCACTCCACTCTTACAGGGTGTGTTCTTTTGTACCCTATTACCCTCAGGATGTATGATGCCCAATGTTCTGTGCTCCCCAACAGGTGTCTGAGTGGGAGGGGGTGAGGGAAACTAATCCTGCTGATGGATTCCAAGTCATTGCACTGGCCTACTTAAACTACCCTCTATAGCTCATACATCAGTTTGGTCTGAATCAATGAACCATTCCTCACACTGGACCTTATGCACTGCCTTCTGTTGAGCCCCCTGCATGTTTGGGAAAAATCTTCCCCCCCTTCTAAGGGGTGGATGTTTCTACCTGAAGGAGGTAACCGGTACAAGATAATTACTCACTTATTCCCTTTCTCCCCTGCTTTCAGGTGTTGGCACAATTAGCAGAAAAGTGCATAAGTGCCATTTCCCCCCTTTGGCATAATACATAGTGCAGTACTGCAGTACTGAGGTCTCCTCACTCCCCCCTTCTCCATTAGCCCAAATCAGACACCTTGACTTTATTGCCTCCCCAAGGGGGGCATACAATGAGTCACAGTAACCCCTTACACTTACTGGGGAACCACTTTAATCACACTCAGGATTGTGGGTGGGATTCTGCCTGAGAAGTGAGGGAGGGTGGGTATTATTAATATGACCCATTATGAGCTTGCATGTACACAAGAAAGAGGGAGCAGAAAGTAGTCCCAGCTATCTGAGCTCCAATCTCAAATGCTGGGGTTGACAGGTTGCGTACACAGAACCCCCGCCCCACGGCTTTCATCCCTGACTCCTTCAGGGATGCAGTTACCCTTGCTGCATACCAGATGAGAAGGAGAGTGACGCCACAGGTCACTGGATGCTACCCACAATCAACCCTCTGGTTATTGGTTACTGGTACTCTTCCCTTACAGAAACATAAGTGAGCTGTGTGCATGTTGAATGCATGAAACATGCTTAATTGTGTAATGTTTGCATGTGGCTGGCATACACAAAGTGAACCTACTGTAAGTGAACCAGGTCTAAGAAGCAAATCAGGTTCGCATGCTGCAAGCTTGAGGTGTGTGCAGCAGATAAGCTGGTGAGAACATCTTCTAAAAATACATCAGGTTTGTGTATTGCACACTTGACAGGAGTGTAGCAGTTAAGCTGGTGTTAACATCATTTAAAAATCACATCAGGTTCACATGTTGAATGCTTGCCATGTGTGCAGAAACTAAGCTGGTGCAAATCACATCTAAAAAACACATCAGTTTCTATTTCTCATACTACTGATAGTTAATAGAGCCATTAAAATACATGTTTCATTGATTTCCCATTAATATTAGGTAAGGGAAAGGGAATATTAGGTAAAATGAATTCTGATCCTTTTGCAAGTTGTTTAGTGTCTTTTGACTTTTGTCATTAAATTGCCATTAATTTGTAAAGCATTGTCTGTTTACAACATTAAATGCCTAGGATATTGTTAGCCAACATCCCTCATTCCAGATGTGCGAAGAGGTGCCTCTGTGTTGTGAAACCTGACCTTTTTGTTTTGGGCCATGCAAATCCTCTTATGAATATTTAGTGCTAGAAATGTGTTTTTCCATGACTGTTTCAGTTCACGTACTTTGCCTTTGTCATTCTGTATGTATCATATACAGTATACTGTGGCCATGTTCAGCACTCTTTGTGCTGAGTAGGGTCTTGGAAGCATGCACCATACCTCACATTTTTTCACTGAAATGAGGGACATGGACGCTCAAAATGATGTACAATAAGGGACACTAACCCTCACAATTATCAGTACACATTCTGAAACATGATGATACAGTACCTCAGAACACAATGGAAGCCATTGTATTTATTTGTACCAATATTAGCACATGAGAAGGAATTTCTACTATAAAGCAGGCATGCTATTTAGGTAGGGCTGAGGGGGCAATTTCCAACCCCCCATATGTGCCTCGATTGTTCTTATGGTGTTGCAACAATGGCATTAAATTTAGATTTACTGTTTTGCACAATAATTGACCCCCTGACCTATGTCCACTCAAGCTACAGGTGCACTCCTGACTCAATTGTGTCTGCATTGTGTTGGCCACACTCTCCACCTATTACCGGTGGCACTATCACACATGATGTGGAGGAGCTCCAGCCAAGCAACAGCACATGAGTCATGCAAGTGCAACACTGTCTTTTCTGCCACAGAGTAGACAGGCTGCACACTACAGCTTGGAGGAGTACTGAACTCTCAATGGCAGTGCTGTGGTGGCATGTTTTTGTTTGTCTACTCTTAGCGAGTCTCTGTCTCATTGGTGGCTGAAGGGTAGAGGGTGAGCTAGAAGTTAACTCAGGAATAGGCATCCTATTGTACTTACTCTACTAGACTCACCTTACAAAAGAAAAAATAGCACAGACCCCGCCCCCCACATCAGCAAGCTTCTCTTAGCAGCAGCGGTGACAGTGGTGTGGGCAGCCTTCATAGGCCTTGATCAGTGCATTGCAGCAGCAGTCAAGCAAGAAGCAAGCAACACAGGTTGGGTGGGTTCGATTGGTGAGGTGACTTGGTCGTGGACAATGCTGGGAACTGGGATGGTCAGTTCTAGCATCCAGCTTCTGGCAGAAGGATGGGGGAGGAAAGAATTGAAAACTGGACTAGTTGCACATGAGGCCAGGCCACAGGATCTGGCCAGATGGCTGGATAAGTAAAAGTAAATAACATTTTTACAGGTCAATTGAGGAAGGAGAAAGGACTAAAATATTAATATGATTTCATGTTTCTACACCTTTGGGCGGCTTCATGACCCATATGGGATGGATATTGAACGGAATGGGGTTGAGGAAAGAAATCAGGACAAACATGTTTTTTTTTGGGGGGGGTCAGAACTTCAGCCAGGGAAAAAAGATGGTTAGTAACTGGGTGGGTTTAAGCCCAAATCTGATGCACTGCTCCGGGGTATAGACAGATGAATCTTATACATTTGAATTTTTCCTGATTTGCACATCACTTTTCAGTCACAACAAATATGTTTTACCTTTTAGAGACATTCCAGACATTCTAGAGCTTGCCATCTAGGGGCTAACTAGCACCTGGCCTCCACTGGTTGTTGCCCTTCCCCCGCTGAAATCTGAAATGGCACCCCTTTCAAAAAGTCTAAATTTATAGTACATCCTCTGTGTGAAAAGTATGTTTTCCATGAGGGATCAATGAGGAGCAGTGTAGTTGTCAGGGGTAAATGAGGGCTGTCCCTTGCATTCAGGGACAGTTGAGTGGTATGGTATGTACAGACCATTGGAGCCCCACTAAAGTCTGGCTTATGCCTCCCCTCCCCCCATTGAACCTGACCTCCAGATCCTGATGCTCAGGCACATTATGACATAGGGCAAGGCAGACTGCAGGGGCTTGCACCATTTAAATGAATGGGGTCTTTTTATTACTATTTTATACATTATTGATGGAGATTTGGAGATTAATGAAGGTCACCACTCGACTAACAAGTACCTTGTTAATATAACAGCAGCCTTCATTATTCTCCAACTCACCATCATAATGCATAAAATGGTAATTAAAGATAAGTCCATTCATTTCAAGAGGGTACACCCCAGCACTCTGACCCATGGACATCATCTTCAAGACGTCTGCCTCTGGTTCCTTAGTACTCAGGTAAGAGACTCTCAACTTATATCTATACTTGGTGAGTTGTCTGTAGCAGCGTGGTTTCACCCACTACAGTGTGTGTGCATGGAGGGGAACTGGCCATGTTGGTGTGTGACCAGTTATTGCTACATTTTTGTTTTCCCCTTAATATCTGTGCACATGGAAGCATTCAACACTATGGAGAGAAAATAGTAGGAGTATAGGCCAGACAGAAGTAATTAAGTAGTTTTCTGGGTAAGTGTGTGTATGGTGGGTGGGAAGAACCACATGTGTTTTCATTGGTATGTGTGCTACAGTTCAGCTGTTCAGATGAGATGAGGGGGACAAGAAAACTAAAAAAGTATAACAGTGGCTATAAGCATGCTGAATGCATGCAGATGTATCCTGATTTGTTTTGAAGTGCAAGCAAGCCATACTGTATATGTGCACACAGGATAGCTTACTGGAAAAAGTCACTAAACTGCAAACTAGGAGACTTGGAGACCTAAAGACCTGGGTTTGAATCTCATGAACCCCCACTTGTATATGGTGTGATCCTGAGAAAGTCACTTAACTTTTATATGTGCAGTTATCAGTGACCACTTGCTTTTTGCATGATTGCCACATGCATGTTGTCTGTTCCAATTTAACATAAAAAGCATGCTTTCCACACTCTGCATGCATGCCACATGCATGCAATCGGTTCCACTTTAACATTTAAATTGTACTTGCACCACTCATATCACATGGGTAGTTTCATATGTCCAGCATGAAAACATTTCATATATTTATTTCTGTAAGGGTTGCGGGTTATACCAAGTTTGTTTTGCAGGTTGGCAATTGAAAATTATTTTCTCAGAGTTAAACATGCAGCATTTTTACAAGTTCAAGTTATATTTAATCACATAAGATTTTAAGGATCCTTGCTGGGTTGTACCACCTAGCTGGTAACTCCCTGCTTGTCCTGGGCCAATAACTGGGTCCATAAACACCAGCACCAAGGTCAAAAGGGGTATTCATCAAAAAAACAAACCCAGCCAGGCATGGGGTCCACCCTGGTTTCCAGGATGTTGATTAGCTTACAGTGACTGATGCACCTCTGGCAGTCACTCCCTATGGTTGCGCAGTTGTGACTCTATTCATTCTTCCACCAAGGACCGGGATGGGTCTCTCTGTTGGACATATTTGAACTTCAATCCTTGGTAATGCTCTACTGTGGCAGAGCTGGTTAGATTATCACCTGTATTTCTTCTCACACAGTATGGTTCAAGTGTGACTTAATTTGTGTTCTTCACCTTCTGGATGTGTTACATTCTGATTTACTGTTCTGTCTTTTCCACTGTTGAGATTACACTTGTCTAGGTAGTATACAGGTCAGCCTTATAACTTACACCTACAGATGGAGGTTCTGGCAGTTTCCCCTCCAACACAAGTAAGGTTAGGGGACTGAACCCCCCTTTTTTCTCTCTCTCCTTCTCACTTCCTAGCTGGCTGCACCATTTAATACTTATTACCCAGTACCCATTGGTGGCTAGGAAGGGTCCAGATACACTCTGAATAACACAGTCTCAACGTGTCCACTACAGCTTGCAGCTCACAGGACAAAAAGATGAGCTGTGTCTCCCAGAATGTCAATGGCCTCAACCACCCTGTCAAATGAGCCAAAATCCTTTAGCACCTTAGAAAGCTAAATGTGGATGTGGGCGGGCCCTCCTTCAGGAGACACACCTCACTGATCAATGTTTTTTTTTTGGCTAAAGAAGGCTTTAGTTGGCCACCTAGTGCATAGCTCTTTACAGAACAAAAGTAAAAAAAAGGTGGTAATTCTGATCCATAAAGCCCAAGGGTAAAATAAGTTAAACACTATCAAAGACACGGAGGGTAGGTGGACAGTCTCTCATTTCTCCACCCCTGGGGGGGACTTGGTTTTAGGAAACATATATGCCTCCAGTTCAGATAAGGCCAACTTCCTCACAAAATCAGTCAGGTTTTAGCTGACATTATAAAAGGGAAATCTGAATACCCCATAATTCTAGGTCGGGATGTAAACTTACCTCCTGTTCCTTTCCTAGACAAATCCAAAATGTCTATGTACTCCCTCACAAAAGCACAGGGCTCCATGCAAAGCCTGATATCCAAATGGGGCCTGTCTGGTGTTTGGAGAAGAGGCAATCCAGCTGGGAGGTAGTACTCCTTCTTCTCTGTAGTACATGGAGTACATGGCACCTACAATCAGATTGATCTCTGGCTGGCAAATAATGTGGCAGCCGGCTCAATTTTGTGAACTACAATAGAGAGTATCCTCATATCAGATCATGCCCCAGTTGGTATCTTCTTTATTATACCCAGTGAACAGATCAAATCACTGAGGTGAAGGTGCAATTCACTCACATTCAGAGACCCAACTTCAAGAGTTGGATCAGATCAGATGCCAAATTTTTCTTTAAAGAAAATGCCAATGGAGAAATCTCCTTGGGAAATGTATGATGGGCTTTCAATACCTTAATGCAGGGAAGGATAATCTCTTACACATCAGCTGGAAAGAAGGAAAGGGCCCAGGAATTATCCTTACTTCAAGATGAGCTTAAGATGAGCTTAGGATGCATGGAATGGCCTTCCGGAGGAGGTTGTGGAGTCAAAATCAGTGGTGGAATTCAAGCATGCATGGGATAGTCATAAGGCAATTCTGGGGGTTGGGGGTAGGAAGAAGTAAGCTGCTGGTTAACTAGGATCTGCAGCTTATCCAGTAGGTAGGGAACTGGGCAGACTGGGTGGGCCAAGCGGTCCTTATCTGTCGTCACATTCTATGAGGGAAGTGGAACTCAGACAGCACACCCCACACCTCTTCTATTCTCTTTTCCAAAATCATCAACCTAAAATATAAAATCAACACCCTTTTACAATGATAAACTGAATGGCTCCTTCTTAGAATCAAACATCACTTCTGGGGATCAGGAAAGAAGATGAGGTGGAGGAGGGTACTCCTGGCCTACAGGCTTAACTAGCAGAATGTGGGCTACCAGATTCTGGCACTATGATATTCTTGAGGGACCATTGTTTCCAATCCCAAAGAGATCAATGAGGCTTTATGAGGAGCTATACGCATGTAAATCTCCACCACTACCCAGCTCTAACCTTCTGCAGGAATGTTTGGGCTCAACCACACTACTCTCACTCCCTCAGGAGTTGCAGGATGAGTTAGACCTTCCCCTTACTAATGAAGAGTTATCCAGAGCCTTAAAGCAGCTCACTAACATGAAAGCCCCTAATAAGGACCGACTAAATGCTGATTAATACCAGCTTATGCCACATATTATAACTCCATATCTGCTGGTAGCTTTGAACAAGGCAGGTAAGCTAACACCCTTCCCCCAGTCATGAAAGAGGGCATTTTTACCCTGCTACCCAAGAAGCTGAACTACCACTTGACTGCGCAAACTACCATTTAAGTTCCCTCATCACCTCAGACACTAAGATCTTAGCTAAAACAATGTCCAACAGGCTTGAGAAAGTCCTTCCCCTCCTCATACACCACTCCCAAGCTGGCTTCTATAAAGGACAGATGGGGGCAGATTGCACCTGCACTGTCCTTAAGCTTAAATGGTGGGCCATCCATTTCTACACCCCAATGGCAGCCATAGCTATTGATTTTCACAAAGCCTTCAACTCCATTGAGTGGAATTATCTTCACAAGGTGCTGTTTGCCAATGGTGTGGTCCCCTCCTTTAAAAGCTGGATCATGACTCTGATTGCTCCCACTGTGGCATTCCTCTCAAATAATACCATCTCCCAACTGTTTTCATTAGGCAGAGGTACACGCCAAGGATGCTCCTCTCCCCACTCTTATCTCTCCTCTCCCTAGACCCTCTTACAAAGAAACTGATGGCTGCTGACACCATGCCAGGAACTGCTGTTAACTCCAGACCTTACTTGATAAATGCATATGCAGATGACTTACTACTTATGATATCTCACCAGTCACAAGCCATACCCACTAGTATGACCATATTAGATTCCTTTGTGCCCATATCTGGCCTAAAGGTCAATTGGAACAAGAACACAGTCTCCCCACTTAATGACACCTGCACTTCAGATTGCACCAATGGCATCTTCATTATGGTGGCCCCAAATGGGTTCTCCTATTTGGTGGTAGGGATCCCCAGATAATGTTCAGATATTACTGAAAAGAACAATCTTCCAGTCTTAACTGACCTCAAGGGAGAAACTCAGAGATGGCTGCAGATGCACCTTTCTCTGAAAGGAACAATTGAGGCCATCAGAATGTTTTCCCTTCCAAAATGGGCATACTTCTTCCAAAACATTCCTTTGTGTGTTCCAGACAGAATTGTACAAGAATTGAGTAGATTGTCTGCTCATCCTTATGAGAGGGGAAACAATCATGAGCTGGCAAAGCTAAACTTCAGGCCCATTGGAAAAAGGGGTGACTCGGATTGCCCTGGTTCTAAGAATATGTGTGGGCATATATTATGGCTCAAGTCACAAAATGGTTGTCCCTCCTCTCAGAAACCCCCCCCCCTCAGTTGCTGACCTTTGAGCACCTTGCCAATGTACCCTGGATTGGAGTGCTGTTAGGCAGCCAAGAGCCAAAACTCTAAAGGGACAACTTAATCATCTGGGAATCTCAAACAGGATAAAACAAATGCCTTCATAGCACACACTGTGCCAAAAGAACATGATTCATGCCTAGATGATAAAACACTCTATGGCACAACCCCTGCATTAAGATTGAGGGATCAGGCAGAATCTGCAAGGACCAGGAGCTGGTGGAAATTTGGACAGTGGCAGACATCTAGCTACCCATCTCGGATGAACTGTTATCTTTTGAACAGCTGCAAGTGAAATTCAGCATTCTAAGAAAAGACTTCTGGAAGTTCCTGCAGCCCGGGGTTGGGGGGTCAATCCCAAAAAGCAATTAATCAATTTCATAACCTCCCCTGAGTTGGCATGCTTACAGCAACTTCACAAGTGCAGTGCCGCTAAAAGCACAGCAGGAAGAGTGTATTCTATCTTAAAGGATGCCCAACCTGACCCTCTCCTCAAATGTAAACTAGAATGGGAGAAGGAAATACAGCTTATTAACCCCCCCCCAGACTGGGTGGTTACATTCAGCATATATGGACTCCAAGAATCAATCAGTACAATTTAAAATTGTTCACCGCTGGTACAGTACCTCAGCTATGCTACATCATAATTTTTTGAGCCACTCAAGCTGCTGGAGATGTGGTGCTTCCCAGGCAGGTCATCTGCATATTTTATGGGACTGTCCCTTGAGCACGACATACTAGAAAGAGGTACTAAGAGAATGTTCCACCATCCTACACATGCCTCTTCCACCCCACCCAGTTTTAGTGCTTATTGGAGAGAACTCGCACATCCACCTTGAACACTCTCACAAAAAGGATTGGCTCCTACTGGCACTCATGGTGGCAAAAAGAGCCATCCTTATGGCCCTCTGTACAGACAGTTGGTAAGACCACATCTGGAGTACTGTGTACAGTTCTGGAGACCATATCTCTGCAAAGACATAGACAGGGTGGAGTCTGTCCAGAGGAGGGCAACCAAAATGGTGCAGGGTCTGCACCAGAAGATATATGAAGAAAGACTAAAGGAGCTTAAGATGTATAGCTTCGAGGAAAGGAGGGGGGGGGACATGATTGAAACTTTCAAGTACCTCAAGGGAATCAACAAAGTCCAAGAGGGTAGCATCTTTCAGAAAAAGAAATATGCAAGAACAATGGGGCACAATTTGAAGATAGAAGGGGGGATGGTTCAGAGGTAATGTGAGGAAGTATTTCTTCACAGAGAGGGTTGTGGATGCATGGAACAGCCTTCCCGAGGAGATTGTAGAATCAAAAACAGTGACAGAATTCAAGAATGCATGGGATAGACGTAAGGCAATTCTAGTGGGGGGAAGGAGGAAGTAGGCTGTTGGTTAATTAGGATCTGCAGTATATCCGTTAAGTAGAAAAATGGGCAGACTAGGTGTGCCAAGCGGTCCTTATCTGCTGTCAAATTCTGTTTCTATGTTTATGAGATGGAGACCACCCAACCCACTTTCCCTGTTCCTCTGGCACTCTGCTTTAACCAGATTAACCTCATTCAAAAGGCTGTCTTACGCCACACACAGCAAACCACACATGTTCTAAAACAAATGGGTGCCCTTTCTCAAGTCCCATCTGAGATCAGTAACCACACCACCTTTGGCCAACCCTCCTACTTAGAGAATCTCAACCTCACAGCCACAGTGAGTAGTATTACAAGTTGCTTCTATATTACCCTCTCTCTCCCTCTCTGTCTAGCTCTCCCCCCCCCCACACACACACCCCTGACATAGGTAGCTCAATCCCCATATCTTACCTGGGGTAATCAATTTCACTGGGTTATCAACTATGGAATCCCATATAAGCCTGCCGGTACTGCTACCCCCCAGTCATGTGGTACTTTGGAGGCACCCACTATAACCGGATGCTTAAGTAATCCCCATAAAGCTGATTTTTTTTTACTGCTCAAGGGGTATGTTATAATAACTGTTTTTCTACCTGTTACATTACTTCTTTGTTTAGGTTCCCCCCTGTGCAAAATTATCTATGCATGTCATGTTTGGACAAAAATGTGTACTGTAACTGTCCCTTGTTTAACTGATATTGTAAGCAAAAGAAAAACCTAATAAAATCTTTCATGGTTAAAAAAATTGGGGGCTTCTGTCTCCATTACTGTCTATGACGCACTATTTATAACTACCAAATCCTTTAAATCTAAATGTGCTAACTGCCATGCAGTTTGTCAGCTTTAGAAATGATTTGGGTTTCCGGAATATGTTTCAGGTTTCGATGTAATCTCAAGTCAGGATCTCCAACATCCAAAGAGAGTGTGGTGAATGCTATATCAGGATATTCTCTGAGATATTGTGATTTCAACACAATAAGTAAGTAAAAGATTTATTTTACTTTTTTTTTTTATCTGAATAAATCTTTGACATAAAAAGACAGTGGCACAAGCCTGCTAATTGCAACAGGGCTGTCAGACACTAGGTGTAAACTGGAGTAAAAAAAAAAAATCACAGAAATATCTTATTAAACTGTGATGAAAATAATAGAAATACATTACTAAACTGGGATAAAAACAAAACAAAGAAACAGATTATTAAAGTACAGGACTACATTATTATTTACTGATGCTTTTGCAGACAAAGCCTGAGTGGACAATTTTAAATATTTAGGGATTACATCAGATATTAAAGATCAAGGGAGTGCTCCCAACCAATTGGAGCACTCTTTTCCTCTGCGCTTGAGGCACTCTTATTCCGTGAAGAGCATCTCGTGCACAGATGCCCTGGAAACAGACCCTTTCTGGGAAGTTTATTTAAAAAAATACATTATTATTGATCGCTCTCAATCAATAATATAGTAATACATCCCCCATCACCACTGATTGCTAAAAACGAGTGGTTTCACTTGCCTTCAGCTGGAGTCAGAACAGCTCAGCTTCGCTTTGCTGTTCTCACTAAATCTGAAGGCGCGTGCAACCACTCGTATTCAGCAACAAGTGGCTCTGAGGGACATATAAATACATAGTAATTTAATGTTTGAACTTCACGTTAAACATGTTGTAAAACAGGTGCATCAGAGATTGGATCTTTTATTTAGAATATGTACTTTCTTGTTACCAGTGGCGAAGTAACAGAAAAATGGGTCCCGGTGCAGGTTCTATTTGTGGGCTCCCTCCCTTAAGTTTTTTTTTTAATCCCTGTTTACACTCCTTCACCCTCCCTCACATATTAAGGAACGTAAAACTTATTTAAACACATTAATCATGCCAATTCAATAGTTCATTATCAAAATAGTAACATCCATGACTGTGAAACAATATATAACATATAATAGTAACATTCCCTTCTCATCTATTTGAATCCCATTTTGCATGCCTTCCATTCTGCAAACTCATCAATGATATGCTGTAGATTCATTTTTCTGGCTCATTCGTTTTCAATAGATAACATGCCCAATCCACATTTCTCTCTTGTCCTATACTACTCCTTAAGTAGTTCATTATAAGTTTATGTTTTGAAAATGAGTGTTCAACACTGGCTACTGTTACTGGGAGGGTGAGAAACAGCAGAAGTACAGTACAAACATCTGAAAAACTGGATGCTAATGCACTATTGTCAACAATTAACACTTTTGCCAACAATTTTTCAATGACGATTGTTTCAAGATTTGAGATTTCAGACATGATCTTAATGAAAGCATCTGTCCAGGAAAAACAGGAGAAATGTCTTTGTTGAAATGATGGGCCAGTCTTTCAGCTCCTTGATTCATATCATCATCACTTGCAGAAATAAGCATACTTGGCTGGATTATGCTGAATCTAGCAACGACTGCCAGTATGCTTTGAAACTAATTGGAAAGCTGTTCTTTAATTATATTGAGGCATCTGTAAAACACATTCACTTTGAAAAAACTGTCTGAGTTGGAAAATCTTTCATCTTCACATAGCTCATTAAAATGGCCTTTCACTGTCCTGATGCAGTTTTCTTCAAACTTGACTTCTACACCCCATTTTTCTAATAATGCAGTTGCTGAATTAATGGCTTCTTTGAACTAATTCTGAAATGTAACAAGATATTCACCGGCTTTGCAAAATAAGTTTGCTGCTTTTTAAAGGTCTGTGTATTCAGATTGTAACAGTTTTGACACAGCATGTACTATTCCCAGAATCTTTGTTCAGAGCACAAGGAAAACAAAACTAGAATGTTCCAATAATTTCTTTAACACTGAAGCCTCGTTGCGCTCGTTGACATTTTTGCTCTGAAGAACTATTTTTGTGAGTCCCTTCATAATATCTACAAACCAAAACCTGAGAGTAAGAAGTGGTTCATACTGGGAGGACCATCACGTAGGGCAATGCTTTTTTTCAAAGTAATGTTGCTGAAAAGCATTGAAGTGGAAACAAATGAAGATAACATTGTCAAGTTTTTTTTATGTTGTGGCTAAAAAAAGTGTAAAGTCTTTCAATCACATCATAAAAATGCTTCACTTCTGGTATTCCTCTGACATAATCATTTAGTGTGAGGTTTAAGGCGTGAGAGTAACCGTGCACTTAGGTTGCATATGGTTCCTTCTGGGATATTATTGCTTGCACACTGGAGTACACATCACTCACATTAGAGGCCCCATCATACCCTTTGCTGTGATATTTAGATAAATCTAAACCTTTCTGTTCAATGCAGCTGATTATTATCTTTTCAAGTCAAGTGGCACTGATCACAAATTTCCTGGAATCCCAGGAAAGATTAATTGATTTTCACTTCAGGTGCCATGTCCCATTAATCCCTTTCAAATGTTACGTATCAAACAATTTGGCTTAGTTGGTCAATCTTTGCAATTTCTTGGTGGTATCCATTATTACAGAGAAAACTGGGGCAGCCTTTATTTCTTCAATAATATCTCGCTCAATATGCTTCAACAAAACTGCAATTAGTTCATCTTGTGTAGTATGACTAAGATAAAGAATCAAATCACTAGGCATGGAAATGAGTTGTTTCAACATGGGATCAGGCTTAGCCAACAGTTCCACGATCAGACCACTAGACACCAGGGACATTTATCTTTATTTTTAATTTAAATTCTGTATGGGGGACAGGGGGTGAATCTTGGCAGGGGCTGGATTATTCATATTTCGTCAGGGATCAGCCAGGTGGGTGGGACCACTAGATACCATGGACTATCGGCCAGGAAGAGGAAAACACTTTTTTTATTTTTAAATATACAGTAAATGGATTTTCATCCTCCTTCAAATGTGGAATTTCACTTGCGGGTGGCAAAATGTCACCTGCAGATGGTGAAATTCCACATTTCACAACTGTGCACAATATTCTGTGAAATGTGCAAATTTCACAAAGTATTTCACAGGGCAAAATTCCTGACTTCACCAGAATTTTGCCAACAAAATAAAATTTCACTGCATCTCTACTTCCATCATGTAAGCCTTCTCTGGGATACTATGCCCCAAATGTGTGATTTGCACTTTTTCGCATCTAATCATAGCTACCACACTCTTGATCATTCTTCTAATTTACCTAGGTCTCTCCTCATTTGTTCCACTCCTTCAGGAGATTCTACCCTGTTGCAGATGTTACTGTCTTCTGCAAAAAGGGATACCTTTCTTTCAATCCCCTCTGCAATGCCACTTATGAAGACATTGAATATGACGGCCCCAGAACTGATCCCTGTGGCACCCTGCTGGACAGCCTCCTTTTCTCAGATTGAGTTGTATTTACCACCACCCTATGTATTCTGTCCCTCAGCCAATTTATAACCCAGTTTACCACTTTGGGACCCATTCACTGATTTCCTACAGAAACTCATTCAGAAGCCTCTTATGTTTAACAGTGTCAAAGACTTTGCTGAAATCCAGGTAGGCCACATCCACTGCTCCCTCGATCCACATCCCTGATCACCCAGTAAAAGAAATCTAACAGATTTGTTTGAAATTACCTTTCCGCTCTGAATCCATGCTGCCTCGGATCCTTTGCTCTGCTGGATTCAAGATGTTCCAAAATTCTTTCTTTCTGCAGTGATTCCATTATTTTCCCCAGCACTGAGGTCAGGCTGATTGGTCCAGTTTCCAGCCTCCTCCCTACTTACACTTTTGTGTAGAAGGACTACATTGTCACTCCTCAAGTCCACTGGAACCACTCCTGTTTCCAGTGATTCATTGAGCAGGGCTGCCAGTGGTGCTGCAGCACGTCCTGAAGCTTCTTTATTATTCTAGGATGTATCCCATCTGGTCCCATTGCCTTGTCCATGTTCAGTTTTTTGAGTTCCTGTAGAACCCTCTACTCTGTAAATGGACTGTTGTCCACCTCCCTCCCCTTATTGCTCCTGACACCTAACTGTAGTTCATCACCTTCCTCCTCTTCTGTGAATACTGAACAAAACTATTTGTTCAGATTTGTTGCTTTTTCCAAGTTCCCTTCTACACACTCCCCTTCTTCCCCCTTAATCCTTACAATCCTGCATTTGTGCTCTGAGTCTGAAATTCAGAGTGGAGCCATTTTTAAATGCCTGTACTCTCACTGTGTGCCTCTGTATAGTGCTGTATATGTATCACTTAAGTTAGCTGTACATGTATAGTTTTTGCTTTTGGACTGCTGCTCTTTCATGTTCTGTCCCCATACATGTTTGATAGATATTTCACACTCTGATTTTCTTTGTCTCCTGGTGTATGTCCTCCGTTCCCCCCACACATGCTGCTCCATTCTCAGACTGTCTCTCTCCACCCCTCCCCCTCTATGTCAGTCATTGTTTCCCTGTGGGTCCCCCCATACCTGGGCAGAGTTCTCTACTCTAATCACCTTTTATCTTTGTTCTTCTTCCAGATCCATTCCCTTTGACTCCATCTGCTCTGGGTCAACAGGGCATCCTACAGCAGCCAGCCCTCCGTGCCAGCAAGTAAGGTATGCTGTCCTGCATCTGTGATACAAATCCCTCCATGAGACTTAATCCGTAAGTCCACTCCCCCTTCTTTGTCTCTTAGTTAGCATCCCTCCTACAGTATCTTTCAGTCTCCACTGCAGGGCTGCTTTTGCTGTGCAACTAGTTCTCCCTTGAAAGCCACTCCTTGCCTGAATCTGCACCCTGGCTGCCTCCATATTACCCTATGCCTCCTCCCCTTCCTCTTCCCTTTTATATATATTCCTCCTCCTTATCTTTCTCTTCTCTTCTCTCCTCTCCTCTCTATCCCTCCCCATCTCGACTATTTCTCATATCCTCACCCCCAACAGTGTCCTCTTGTCTCACCAAGATGCCTCTCCAGCCTTGGTCCCATAATGATTCTATAGTCCCTCTAACCTGGCTCTGCACCTATCTGAGTGCACCTTCACCAATATCCTGCCCCTTTTCCCTCCCATCCCCCTCACTTCACTTCATCCCAGAACAAACCTCAGTCCAAACCAAACTCTTTGTTCTCCTGCTGCTACTGGTAATGGGCAGCATAGAACCCAACCCAGGCCCTGCCCCATCTCCGCAATACCCCCTCCCACGTGGACTGAAGCTTACTGACTTAAATGTCAGGAGCCTCATTCCAAAATTCTCCCAGCTGCAAGCTTTCACTTTCACTCTTATGTTGGATATACCTATCCTGTCTGAATCCCGGCTAAGTGCCAAAGTTCCTGATGGGCACATTTCCATTCTTACGTACTCACTCATCTGCTAGTACAGGCCAAGCAGAGGGGGTGGGGTGGCTATGTACATCTCATCTTCCATAGCGTTTTCACCAGTAGTTGCTACCTCCCTCCTGTGCACCTATGAGATACTCCTTGTAAATCTCTCCCTTCCTGTCTCCCTTCCCATCTATATTGCAGGTACAGTGATATTGTAGAGGGTCTAGAAGAGAGGGTTAGCCTGATTGTGGATGATACAAAACTGTGTAACAGGGTCGATACACAAGAGGGTATAGAAAAATGAGGAGAGATCTGAAGAGGTTCAAAAACTACTCCAAGGAATGGAAGTTGGGTTTCAATGCAAAAAAAGTTCAGCTCAGTTCAGTAAAAGTGCAGGATTATGCACCTGGGGAGAGGGAATCCTAGGGCCAAGTATGAACTATATGGAGTAACACTGGAGGCCATTACTGAGGAAAGGGATCTAGGGGTTGTCATAGAAGACAACCACAAAGTGGCTAAACAGTGTAACAAAGCAGTCAGAAAGGCCAACAGAATACTAGGGTGCATAGGGAGGGGTACAACAAGTAGAAGGAGGGAAGTGGTGGTACCATTGTACAACTTCCTAGTAAGGCCTCATCTAGAGTACTGTGTTCAGTTCTGAAGGCCTCATCTCCAAAAAAAGACATAGACAGAATGGAGATGGAACAGAGGAGGGTTAAAAAATGGTGCTCAGGATGCAACATAAGTCATATGAGGAGAGACTCAGAGCTCTCAATATGTACTCCCTGGAGAACAGGAGGGGGGGAGGACATGATAAATACCTTCAAGTATCTGAAGGGGATCAATAGGGTACCAGAGGGGTGCATCTTTCACATGAAGGGAAATAGCATAACAAGAGAGCACAGCATGAGACTAAAAAGGGAAAACTTAGGGGGAACTTGGAAAATTCTACTTCACTGAAAGGGTCTTGGAGAGATAGAACAGTCTCCTTCAGGAAGTGTTGGAGGTGGCCACATTTCAGGGATTCAAGAATGCGTGGGATTGGCATGTAGGAATTATCAAGCTAGGGTGAAAGAAGGTGAACTTGTAGCGTCTAGGGTACCTTAAGCATTAGAAAGAAGGATAGGGCAGACTGGATGGGCCACATGGCCCTTATCTGCTGACAACATCAACATGTCTATATAGCTATGCTTACTGCTGCCCAGGCTGCTGTCCTGCAGCTATCATTGACCTGCTAACCACATTCCTATCCCATGCCTCTTAGGGTGATCGTCACATATTGGGCAGTTTCAGTTTGAACTGGCTTGCTCCAGAGTCATGCCAAAACTCATTGTGATATAACATCCCTCAGCCTCTCCCACATAATTAGTGAACCCACTGGTTCAAACTCCAAATCTCAAAGCCATACCCTAATTGACTGGGCTCTCACTTTCCGTCCTCACCACATCCTCTCTGCAGGTATCCTTCTATATGCCCAAAGTGACCACCACCTGATTTACTCAATATGTAAAATTCAACCCCTCAATTCCCCTCCCAGACTCCTCCTCCCTTCCTATTATAAATTGCTGGACCTCACCGCCCTCCTTGAAAAGTTATCTAATGTCAGCTAGTCACTCATTCACTTTCCATCCTCACCAAATCCTCTCTGCAGGTATCCTTCAATATGCCCAAAGTGACCACCACCTGATTTACTCAATATGTAAAATTCAGCCCCTCAATTCCCCTCCCAGACTCCTCCTCCCTTCCTATTATAAATTGCTGGACCTCACCGCCCTCCTTGAAAAGTTATCTAATGTCAGCTAGTCACTCATTCCCTTGGCCTCCTCAATTGACCTTGCCATCAAATAATTTGTATCCAAGGTTCTCGATGCCTGGAACCACTAAGCACTGCTAAGGTGCTACAGGGTACACAGCTCCCCTCCCCTCTCCATTAGATTTCTTCAGAACTGGACGCTTGTTGATGTGCCTGGTATCAAGCCTGGAAGACACATAAATCCTTAGGCTCCTCTACAGACCTTCAGATTGCCTGGACTAGGGTGGTTAGACTTGCCAAAGCTGAACAGATGTCCCACACCTTCTAGTCTAATAGTAACCATCTCTTCAAATTCTGGAAGGTGGAACATGTCCTCTCTCTGATCCAGTCCAGCCGCCCACCTCAGTCCTTAAAATGGACAAGACCTCTGATACCCTCTTGGTGGCTACAGAGTTCAATAATTTCTTTACTTCTTGTGCTTCTTCCTTTCTCTCCACCTTTCCCCCACCCTCTTTCTCCTACCCCTCATACTCTAACAAACTGCCCCTTCTCCCTCCCTCCCCCTCTTTCTCTCCTATGTCCCCATCTGACACTCTAAAGATTCTCCTTGCCCTCAACCCCTCCAAGGGAAAGTCACTTGACAGCCTCGATTGCATGCTCCTCGGCCTCTCAGCCCCCAACTACCTCCTCTCCTCTAGCATCTCTTCTAAACCTATCCTTCTCTCTGTCCTCCATTTCAGCTTCCTAGGAACAAACCATTGATATCCCTCTACCAAAAGGTGGCAACCATTCTGTACCAGGTAGTGTCTGGCCTATCTCTCTTCTACCTACCCTTGCTAAGCTTCAGGAACACTTGGCGTTATTCCAACTCTCCCCCTTCCTTGACTCCTCCTCGTTATTCACCCCTTCCAGTCTGGCTTCCAAAGCAATCACTCCACTTCCACCTCCTTTTTCAGGCTCACTGACTCCATTCACACTGGCATAGAACAGTGACTCCTCATCACTGGCTTTTTTGTCAACCTGGCCAAGGCATTTGACATTGGTTCTCACCTCACCTCATTCTCCTTGCAAACTGTCTGCTGCTGTGCTTCCTCCAGGTTTCACAGCCTGGTTCCAATCCTGCCTGGTTGGGTGATCCCAATCTGTGCAAACTGGTGACTCTCTGTCTCCCCCCCACCTATCAGCTCTGAAATCCATAAGGGCTCAGTACCTGACCACTGTAATTCTCCATATTTCTCAATTACCTTCCTAAGGTATGCTTGTCCTTCTCTATTAAGATGTATGTGGGTGACACTGTACTGAATACCTCTGTCTCTTCCCATGCTGATGTAGCATCCAGACTTCAGGTGGATTCCAGCAAAGACCAGTTATGTCTATGTTCTAGTCTGCTGTTCCTTAATGCCAAGAAGACAATCTCCATGACCTTTGGCATAAGGCACAGACTCTGTCGGCTCTCCTCCCTCCTCTCCTTCTACTCCCTGGATGGGTGTAAGCTCAAAAAAGTCTTCTCCTCAGATACCTCATGGTCTGGCTTGATCCTCACCTTGACTTTTCTGGGTACATTGATGTAATCCACAAAAAGCTGCATACTAAGCTAGGTGCCTTGTTTAGGAATTGTGGTTGCATTATCTTAGTGTCACACCATGAGATTGTCCAGAAAATGATTCTCCTGTGTTTTTACTACAGCAAAGTAGTCTACAGTGCCAACCCCAGGACATCCCTGACCAGATTGGACACTCTGTTCTTCTCTTTCTGTCAAATCATTCTTGATGCCTCCCACACACTCACCATTGCGCCCTCTATCAGCCTATCTCTCCTTCCCATCACTAGAGGGCAGGAACCTTGCCCACTATGCTAGTTTTATAGGCAAATTCTGGTTCAGCTCCTCACCACTCTACCTCGCCTCTGCTCTCTCACTCCACCCCTCCTTCTCACCCCTTAAGAAGCATTGATTCTTATTCCTGAACATTTGCCTCCAGGTCTGCCTCTGCTGGGCAGTCTACTCTCTCCCACAGCTTCCCTAAACCATTGAACAGCCTCTATGCAGGATTACAGATCTCCAGGGAGAAGGTCACCTCGGGGCCAGTGCCCATCACATGATATGGTTCAGTTTGGCCACTAGAACTAAATCTTCCCATTCCAATGCAAAAATATGGAACGTCAGAGGAGCTAACTTTGATAAGATGGGCAACAGAGTTGTGCTAGCCCTGGCAAGAAGAAATACAGGTGAGAAGGAACTGGAAAAGTGGGCAAGCATTAAGGATGCAGTCCTTGAAGCAACATCCCATTGTGTTAGGGAGAAAGACAAGAGCAAAAGAAGGAGAAAACCACTTTCATTCTCAAAAACTGTAGCAGAAAAGGTCAGAGCCAAAAAGATGGCCTTTGAGAAATATATGGGAATGCAGCAGGACGAAGATAGGGAGGCATACCAAACTTCCCTAAGGGAAACAGTGAAGGCAGTAAGGCAGGCAAAGGCCTAAACCTAGGAAACACTAGCATGAACAGCAAAAGAAGGGGACAAGACTTTCTCTAGATACATTAGTGAAAGGAGAAAGTCCAGAGGGAGTATTGCTAAGATCAAATGTGATAAGTGAGAATGTGTGGAAGAGGACCAAGGAAAAGCATATATCCTAAATAGATAATACTACTCAGCATTTACTGAGGAGAAGGTAGGTCAGGGCCCACAGCTCAGCACCATGGACACAGGAGGAAGGGAGGTATGCACAAGTCCCTTCACAAAAGAAAGGGTCCTACAAGAGCTTACTAAGCTTAGGGTAGACAAGACAATGGTACCTCATGGCATACTTCCCAGGGTACTTATGGGGCTAAGGGTGGAACTAGCAGAACAATTAGCATAACTGTTTAGTGAGTCTCTGAGCACAGAAGAGGTCCAAGAAGACTGGAGAAGGGTTCATGTGTTCCACTCCACAACAGTGGCAGCAGAGAAGAGGCAGGGAACTACAAACCAGTCAGTCTTACCTCAGTAGTGGGCACGATTATAGAGGCACTCCATAAGGAAAGGATAGTGCAACACCTGGAATCCACAGGATCATAGGATCCAAGACAGCATGGATTTTCAGCAGGAAGGTCCTGTCAAACTAATGGCATAGATTTCTTTGTCTGGGTAACCAGAGTGGTAGAGCAAGGGGGTGCAGTTGATGTCGGCTACCGTGATGTCAGCAAAGCTTTCAATACTATTTCACATAGAAGATTGATTAATAAGCTGGGTAGGTTTGGAGTGGGTCAGAAGTTGGTCAACAGGGTGGCACCCTGGTTGGTGGGCAAAAAACAGAGACTTGTGGTAAATGGTATAAAGTCAGAAGAGATTGCAAGTCACAAGTAGGGTACCTCAGGGATCAGCTCTGGTGCCAGAGCTTTTCAATATCTTCATCAGTGACATTACAGATGGACTGGATGGAAAGGTTTGCCTGTTTGCAGATGACACCAAGTTCTGCAACAGAGTAGATGATCCAGATGGTGTGGGCAGAATGAGAAAAGATCTGGAAAAACTGGAAAAATGGTCTGAAGAGTGGCAACTGGGATTTAACGCAAAGAAGTGCAAGATCATGCACATGGGGAAGAGAAACCCTGAAGCTACCTATAGATTTGAAAGGGAGTTGCTGGCAATCACAAGGGTAGAAAGAGGCTTGGGCACTATCATCACAGATGACCTGAAATCATTCAAACAGACCATTAAAGCAGTGTGTAAGGCTAGAGGGATGTTGGTGTGTATTAGTAGGGGAATCACAAGTCATAAAAAGGAGGCAATAATCCCTCTTTTCAAGATAGTAGTTAGGCCCTATCTGGAGTACTGTGTGCAGTACTGGAGGCTGCACCTGCATAAGGACGTTAACAAAATGGAGGCAGTCCAGAGAAAGGCAACCAAAATGGTGCTGGGACTGCATCAGAAAACATATGAGGACAGATTAATGGAGCTCAATATGTATACCCTAGAGCCAAGAAGGGAGAGAGGTGATAAGGTCAAAACATTAAAATATCTTATGGGCATTAACACGGTGAAAGAATCTAACATGTTTCAATATAAGAAAAATACTGTAGCAGGACAAGAGAACACAGCATGAGATTAGATGGAGGTCAATTAAGGGGTAATGTGAGGAAGTTCTTTTTCACAGAAATGGTGGTGGATGCATGGAACGACCTACCTCAGGAAGTGGTATATATGAATACAGTGTAGGGCTTCAAACAGGCATGTGATAGGCATAAGGGAACAATACAGATGGCTATGAATAAATAAGCCATTGACAGAGTAAAAGCCTATGGCACATTCATAAGGTAGAAAAATGGAAAAACTGGATGGGTCTTGCAATCCTTATCTGCCATCAACTTCTATGTTTCTATCTTTATATCCACTATTCCTCATACATCTTCCACCAAGGACCTCTATGCCAGTCTTCTTGACCACATTGCCCCCTCTTGCACTTGTTCCTGACCCCATCCTTCATCTATCCCCTCCTTTCCTCCCTGTTCCATATCTTCCCCTTTGCCTCACCCCCACCCCCACCTCTCCCCAGTTGTCCACTCTCTTGATCACTATGTCCCCATACTCTTTTCCTGGCTCTCTGTCTTTTGGTGTACCTGCTCTTGCAGCCACTGTCAACAGCTGTCTCCTATGTCCTGTACTTGTATCTGCTTCAAGTCTGAGCACTTATGTTGTTACTGAGACTTGTTGAAAGCAAGACTGCACTTAGCTTAAAGGGAGACTTTCAGGAATTTCCATACATTGAGGGGTGTCCCTAAATGCATTTTTAGTGTGTGCTTCAATGTCAGATTCAATGCAGAATGCAATGCTGCACTTGATGTACCACATAGGGTACTAGGTCACAAAACAAATATGTTTTCAGAATGCCATTATTCAAAAATTCAATAGGACAAAAAGCTCTACTATACAGGGATACTACCTTATACAGTTCCCTACCTGGTAACATGAGGGTATGAGTTGGGACCTGATAGTCATCAAGCCACACAAAAGCAAGGGTTATGGACTTCAGGAGGGCAGACTTCGCAAAGTTGGGGATATGTCCCATTGGTGAGTACCAGGTCCAAAATCATACCCTCATGGGTGGAATCCAGCACTAGCTGACTGATGCATGCCCCCTGCAGGGAGTCCAGTATGTCGATGTTACTGGGTGTTGCTGCAGCTGGGGTGCTCTAGTTAATATCTGGTATATTGAAGGCTATCAACACATAGGATACTAGGTCACAAAGAAAATCTGTTTTCAAAATTCCGTTATTCAAAAAATCAATAGGATAAAAAGCTGTAGTATATAGGAATACTACCTTATACAGTTCCCTACCCGATAACATTGTTAATTGCACACCAATGAAATCTTTTAAAGTTAGAATAACTAAAAAAAATTTTTTTTATCAGAGAATGAATGCACTTGTACTTAATGTTTATGGTTTAACTGTATAATCTGTATTTGTAATTCATGTTTGTATTATATTTATTCTTGTTGTTGCTTGTGAAAGTAGACATTTTGCTCATCAGCTATCAAGTATAAAAAACTAACTGTGGTCAGAGCTGATAGGGCTGCAGGAGAGGCATCAGGGTTAAAAACATTGAAAATTATTTTTTTTTAAATATTTTTACACCTACTTTTCAAGACAGCCTTGTGATGAACCTGCCTCATAAAGAAGGGCAGATACAATGTTAAACTCCTGGCCTAAAGGTGATGTCATGCAGGGACAGCAAAATCAACTTTTGGGCTGCAAACACACATTTTAGGCAGGAGTTGAAAAATGACAGCTGTCACATTAATAAGTTGCTGTATCAAAATGGCTATGTTGAAATACTGTGGTAAAAATATTGAATATTACCACAGTTGTGAGCCCACATTTGCAAACTTCAACATAGCCTAATAACTTAATAGATGAACATACTAGAATCATATAACACAAGAATGTGGCAGTCTTTTTTTTGTCATTGAAGAAGTTTAACTTGGGCCACAGGGAGGATATATGGATACAGCGTTGCGTAATCAGTCCCTAAATATCATGATATCAGGGCAGAAAGGGGGTTAGAGTGCATTCAGATGGAAGTGAGGATAAGGTAATGAAAATTTATTGTGATACTTTACTCTATAAAGATCCTGCAGAAAGAATGCAACATATATGTCAAGCAGAGAAACCCCAGCTCAGCATAGATGCTGAATTCTTTGCTGCGGTCTTGTAGTGCAGCAAGTTAAAGTGTGTCCATATTCATTTTTGAATGGGGGATTGTGAAAAATGTCAGACGGTTGTCAATTCTGAAAAACTGTTTTTTTTTCCTTTGATGACAAAACTACTGCTTTAAAAGGTACCTAAACAAGCAGTTTTTTAAAAGTGCAAACTCCAAAATCTGGCTTCATTGCAAGGTAAAGTAAAGGCTGCTGTTTACATGTATGCTAAAACTGCATTTATGTAAATAACATAAATGCAGTTTCATAGCTTTGGAAAAATGTAAACATCAGCCTTTCACATTCAAAAAACAGCCTTAGCTTCTCCTTAAGATGTCTGCGAAGTGTAAGTGATGAGTCATGATGACATAATTTGAGCCAGAGACAGAGACCCACATATATTTCTACAGTGTTAACTAGTTCTTCTTTCCCTCTTTATTTTGAATTGTTGTACCAGAATGATCAACACCAAGTATTACCTCACGGGTTATTTTGATCAGTACACGTTAGGCTATGATTTTGTTCATTTTGTTTACTTTAACTTGCTTAAAATGTCTTGCAATCCAGCTGATTTTTTTCTTTGGCAGACTGCGTTACAGTACAACACTTTAAATACCTGATGAACTAGTGGTTATTATGATGCACTGAATTTTGTTTTTTATTAACCAGGAGAGACACACTAAGCTGACAGCTTGTTTACAGGTGTGGCCTAGGAGCACAAGGAAGTTTAGTGACTTGCTCAGGATTACACAGCAAAGTACCGGTCTTGTTCAGTTCCAAAGCTCATGCTCTCTTGTTGATCCACAAATAAGGCTTTCTTTTTCCATGTGAACCCCCTGCACCTAGCCTGCTTTCTGTTCAACACACCACCATCCTTACCCTGTCCTTAGTACTGCCTGGGGCCGCATATGAGCTTGCGGTTTCATGAAGAGAATTATCACACCTCAGATTGTAATCTTGTATCTCAGAGGGTTGTGCACACCTATACTGATATGCATCATAAGCTGGCACTGTTAAACAAGCATTTATCAATGCTGAATGTTGATTGTGTTGGTCTGCTAAGCTCGCTCAGAGGACCTCTGTCACTGGCTCAGTCTGTTTGTCCTGGTGCTGCAGGCTGCTCTTTTGTACGGGACTGCTGCCTGCGTTGGCACCTTGTTCTGTCGAGGAAGAAATCTGCAGCTGTCCCAACAGAGCTCCATTGAGGTCGCACACTCCCCACTGTCTCATTCACTCCTCCTGGTTCTCCAAGTGTTGCGGGCTTCCCTTTCGTACTAGGCTGCTGCCTCTGTTGGCACCTTTTTCTGCTCACAAAGAAATCTGCAGCAGTCCTGACAAAGCTCCATTGAGCTCGCTCACTCCCCTTCTCTCACGCACTCATTCTGTTTCTGCCAGCACTGGAGGCTGCCCTTGTCTACTGGGCTCCTGCCCGCATTGCTGCCTTCTTATGCCCACAAAGAAACTTGCAGCAGTTACAATACAGCTCTGCTGAGCTTGCTCACTCGCTCATTCTGGTTTTCCTGCCACTGCAGGTTGCCCTTTTGTACTGTGCCCCTGCCTGCATTACTGCCTTTTTCTGCCCACAAACAAATCTGCAGCAGTCCCAGCAGACCTCCGTTGAGCTCACTGACTCCCCCTCCCTCACTCGCTCATTCTGTGTCTCCTGGTGCTGCAGGCTGCCCTTTTGTACTGGGCTCCTGCCTGCATTGGCGGCTTTTTCTGGCCAGAAAGAAATCTGAAGGAGTCCCGACACAGCTCCACTGAGCTCGCTCACTCCCACTCTGTCACTCACGCATTCCGTTTTTACCAGTGTTGTAAGCTGGCCTTTTGTACTGGGCTCCTGCCTGCGTTGCCGCATTTTCTGCCCACAAAGAAATCCACAGCAGTCACAATAGAGCTCCGTTGAGCTCGCTCACTACTGCTCTGTCACTCACTTGTTCTGTTTCTCTTGGTGCTGCAGACTGTGCTTTTGTATGGCACTCCTGGCTGTGTTGGCACCTTTGTCTGTCCACAAAGAAATCCGCAGCTGTCCTGACAGAGCTCCGTTAAGGTCGCTTAGACTCTCTCTCTCTCATGCGCTCATTCTGTTTGTTCTGGTGCTGCAAGCTGCCCTTTTGTACGGGGATCCTGCCTGCATTGGCACCTTTTTCTGCCCACAAAGAAATCTGCAGCAGTCCTGATAGAGCTCCGTTGAGCTCACTAAGTCCCCCTGTCTCACTCGCTCATACCGTTTCTCCCACCGCTGCAGGCTGGCCTTTTGTACTGGGCCCCTGCCTGCATTGATGCCTTTTTCTGCCCATATAGAAATCCGCAGCAGTCCTGACAGCACTTCAGTGAGTTTGCTCACTCTCCCTCCCTCAGTTGCTCTCTCGTTGTGTTTCTCCCAGTGCAGCAGGCTTCTCTTTTGTACTGGGCTCTTGTGTTGGGGCCTTTGTCTGCCCACAAACAAATCCGCAGCAGTCCCGACAGAGTTCAGTTGAGCTCGGTCACTTGCCCCTCTCACTCGTCGATCTTAATCTGTCCCAAACACTGATTTCCCAGAATGACCATGCTATTCTCCGGCAGGAGTGCGAAAACATATTTTAGCCAGGATGTGAAAAATGACTGCTGTAGTGTTCATAAGGAGGTGTGAAAAAATGCTACTGTTGAAAATATGGCGTGACAATATTATAAATTTGCGAAGTTACAAGGGTGCGTGGAAACAGTTCAATGTATGCTTGTAACACAGTCATGTTATGGAGTTTCATCACCAAATTTTCAACATAGGGATTTTAAGATCTCTGCTCATGAACAGTACCACTGTCATTTTCTTAATCTGTCCCGAACACTGGTTTCCCACAGTGACCACGTTATTCTGCGCCGGAACTGTGAAAACACATTTCAGTCAAGATGAGAAAAATGACAGCTGTACTGCTTATGAGGAGGTGTGAAAAAATGCCACCATTGAAAATCTGGTGTGACAATATTACAAATCTACGAAGTTACAAGCGTGCGTGGAATGTGCACAACACACACTTGTAACACTGTCAATTGATGGGCTATCATCACCAAATTTTCAACATATGCATTTTAGGACCTCTGCTCATGAACAGTATCACTGTCATTTTCTTAATCTGTCCCAAACAGTGATTTCCCACAGCAACCGCTCTATTCTGCGCCGGAAGTGCGAAAACACATTTTGGCCAGGATGGGAAAAATGACAGCTATACTGTTCATAAGTAGGTCTGGGAAAATGGCAATGTTGAAAATCTGGAGTGAAAATATTATACATTCACGAAGTTATGAGCGTGCATGCCAACTGTGCAACACACACTCATAACACAGTCATTTTATGGAGTATCATTACCTCATTACCAAATTTTGAACATAGGCATTTTAGGACCTCTACTCATGAACAGTGTCACTGTCATTTTCTTAATCTGTCTTGAACACTGTTTCCCACAGCAACCGCGCTATTCTGCATCGGGAGTGCGAAAACACATTTTGGTCAGGATGTGAACAATAACAGCTGTACGGCTCACAAGGAGGTGTAACAAAATGTCAATGTTGAAAATCTGGCATGAAAATATTGCAAATTCGTGATGTTACGAGCGTGTGTAGCAACTGCAACAGCCTTTCATTAAAACAGTTGTTTTGATTTTCCACAAATTTTGCAACATAGGCTTTTTGAGACCCTCCTCATGAACACTGGCACTGTCATTTCGTTAATCGGCCCCGAAGGGTGATTTCACGCAGTGACCGCGAAGCCACCTTTCGGGGCCGTTTAACACCATGACAGTTCACGAATTCATGAAGAGGGGTCCCAAAACCCCATTTTGAAAATTTGGTGAAAAAATTCCCCAAGATGCTCGAGATATGCACTAAAGTTGAAAATACCCTATTCATTACATTATACAGCTTACCGGCACTTCCTCAGTTCGCGGTCTGCTTTGAAGAGTGCAGACGTGTTCCTGGTCCACGGAAGATTGTCGCACCGAGCTCCGGAGGTAAGGATGGGGTGGGGGGTGTGAGGAGGCTGCATGTGCAGTGGGTGGGTGCGGGTTGTGGGGGTGTGGGGAGACTACGAGGGAATGTTTCCTTTCTTTCAGGTACAACAAAAACAAGAAAACGTCACGGGACCACTTTCAACGTTACAGGGGCATGTGGCACGCTGGGGTGGGCTCTCACCATGCCACTGGAGCCTGGCTTTGGGGGACAGCTGTAGCGATGGGGATTGGGCACCCCCCATCGGCAAACAACAAAAGGGGGGGGATTTCTTTCTGTTGACGGGGATTGGGCACCCCTGTCGGCAAACAACAAAAGGGGGGTTTCTTTCTGCTGATGGGGATTGGGCACACCGTCGGCACACAATTAAACGAGGGGGTTACATTAAGCTGACGGGTAGTGGGCTCCCCCATTGGCAAATAAACATGGGGGGACAGATACTGTTTGTGACTACGGCAGCAAGCCGCCACCATGTTCACAAACAATATCAGAGATCCTACATCCCGCCCTGCAATGACGGGTCGCTCCCTCATTGCAGCGGATGGATGACGCTGCAATGACGGAGCGGCCCCTGATTGCAGTGGCTGATAGAAACATAGAATTTGGCGGCAGATAAGGACCGCTTGGCCCACCCAGTCTGCCCATTTCCCTACCTGATGGATAAATTGCAGATCCTAGTTAACCAGCAGCCTACTTCTTCCTACCCCCACCCCTTAGAATTGCCTTATGACTGTCCCATGCATGCTTGAATTCCACCACTGTTTTTGACTCCACAACCTCCTCTGGAAGGCCGTTCCATACATCCACAACCTCTCTGTGAAAAATACTTTAAATTACCTCTGAGCCGCCTCTTTCTATCTTCAAACTGTGCCCCTTGTTCTTGGCACCTCTTTTTTGAAAGATGCTACCCTCTTGGACTTTGTTGATTCCTTGAGGTACTTGAAAGTTTCTATCATGTCCCCTCTCCTCCTTTCCTCGAGGCTATACATAATCAGCTCCTTAAGTCTCTCTTCATATGTCTTCCGTGCAGACCCTGCACCATTTTAGTTGCCCTCCTCTGGACAGCTTCCATCCTGTCTATGTCTTTTCGGAGATTGGTTCTCCAGAACTGCATGCAGTACTCCAGATGTGGTCTCACCAGCTGTCTGTACAGAGGGATAATAACTTCTTGTTTTCTACTGGTGATGCCTCTCCCTATGATTTTTTAGAAAATTGTGGTATGCTAGCTGAACTAGTGTCAACAGCAGCATGCCACAGCATTTGGGGAAGCAGGACAAGCCTTTGCAGGCTGTGGGAGCATTGGGCACAACAGTGCCACGCTTCCACAACCTGCTTCTGGAGAAAGCTGACTCAACATGTTTCTTGCACATGCGCGCAATCAACATAAAAATGCCTCCCAAATCACTCTCCAGTTCACATTCTAAATGTCTAACTTCTACTCCCACAGTAAATATTAAATGGATCACCACCCTTCTGCACAGTGATAGTAGTATGTACAGTTCCCTTTTGTGTTTTCTTACCTTCCCAGCAATTTTTCTCCAGTACATTTCTGTGCTGTACTCCACAGTGTGAGTTGGCTGGGTACTACCCTTCCAAATCTTGAATGAGCTATACACAATTCCCTCAATACTGTCCTAACAAATGTCAACATCCCCCCCATAATCTCCCTACACTGAATTCAAGTAACAGTTTAATTGCAGCCCTGCCACTCTGAGTATTTGTCATTGTTGGCTATTCTCAACCACAGTCAGGTAGTGAGCCAATGCTGGCAGCCCCACATTTCAGATCTCACAGTGATCTGCTCAGTGTCTTCCTTCTTGTCTTCAACTAACCTGAATATAGCTGTACCCTGCTGGAATGGCCTCTTCAGTTCCTCTCTGGCATTCATTCTTCTTAGCTGCTTTCCACACCAAAAATGAATGTGGTTAGTACAGTCTCCCATGTTATTGTTACATATTAATAATAAACATGATCTTCTGGTAAACCTAGCTGATAGCAGCATGGCACAAGTGGAAACATAGGCTTTCATACTCATATAAGATCTAAGCCACCTATGATTAGGCACTATTAAATGACGTGCATAATGATGTACACACCTGTCATTTAATAGTGCCTAATCAAAGGTAGCCTAGATCTTTTAAGGATAGGGAAGCCCATCATTCCCTTGTTCCCTGCTGATATGAGCCTGACTTACTAGAAAGATATTTTTATATTTGATATGTCAAAATAAAATGGGAACTGTACTACTTGCATTCATTATGAAGAAGTGTGATGAGCTCACCAGTTTTCGGTGTGAGGAGGAATAGTGAAGACTGTATACCAGAGGGGGACTGAGAAGGCCACTCTTGCAAGTTACTGCTATATTCAGGGAAGGGGGAAGACAGAAGGAGAGAAATATGAGCAGATTACTGTGAGAAATAATATGTGGGTCTGCCAGCACCTTGATCACTACCTGACCCCATTGTTCTGGCCTATGTTCCCCTTTCTATAAAACCAGTGCATGCAATTGTCCAAGGCTGTGTGTGGATATTAATGTATGTAACAGCTGCCACTACACGTTCAGTCACTTCACTATCATTCTAATGCTGCTTGTAAAGCACTTTGGAATACAGTGTATATGAAAACCACTATATACATGCTTATTCTTATTATTATTATTATTATTATTATTATTTCCTATGGAAAAATAGGACAAGACAAGCATATATTTGAGTTTCGAGAAAGTGTGAACTCCAACATTAGACTAAACAAGAACTTTGCTACAAAAAAGTGGTGACTCTAGGGGTTGATGAAGGGTATGGCTGCAACCCCCCCCCCCCACATAGTAATGCACTTGCTTGCAGCTGCTGCTGCTGAATTTCACTTTGTTGAAGAAGTCTGATTTATTGATTGTACAAATGTTTACATTCAAACTATGGATTACAAAAGAGGTGGCTGGGAAAGTCAGGGAGAAAAAGATAGCATTCAGGAAGCATAAGGAAACACAGAAGGAGCAGGACAGAGAGCTGTACCAGTTAAGGCAGAAGGAAGCAGGAAGGGAAGTCAGCATAGCAAAGGCCCAAACTGAGGAAAAGATAACCAACTCGGTTAAGAATAGGGATAAAACCTTTTAAAGGTATATCAGGGAGCGTAGAAAGACAAAGGGAAGGATAGTGAGACTGAATAGAATGAACGGTGGGTGGGCAGAGGGGGACAGTGAAAAAGCATGGATACTGAACAAATTTTTCTGCTCAGTATTCACAAAAAAGGAGGGGGAATTGCCTAATCCAATTGACAGAAGCACTTTTGATGGGGGGGGGGGCATCCCAGTCCTTTCACAGAAGAAAGGGTTCTGCAAGAACTCCTAAAACTGAAGGTGGACTAAGCAATGGGGCCTGATGGAATTCACCGCAGAATTCTAAAAGAATTAAGGGGGAAACTAGTGAAACCACTGACTGCTCTTTTTAACAAATCATGGGAGGATGGTGCGGTACCCGAGGACTGGAGGAAGGTGGATGTGATTCCCCTTCACAAAAGTGGGACCAAGACAGAGGCAGGAAACTACAGACCTGTCAGTTTGACCTCTGTGGTAGGGAAAGTGATGGAGTCATTTCTGAAGGAATGAATTGTTGAGTACCTAGAGGCCAGTGGGGTACAGGACCCAAGGCAGCATGGGTTCACAGCAGGAAGGTCATGTCAGACGAATCTAATAGATTTCTTTGACTGGGTGACCAAAGTAGTAGACCAGGGAGGGGCTGTGGACATGGCCTACCTAGACTTTAGCAAGGCAGTTGTCACAGTCCCACACAAAAGATTAATAGTCAAATTAACCAGCCTGGGAGTTGGTCCCAGGGTGGTAGCCTAGGTAAAACATTGGCTGGACAACAGGACACAGAAGGTAATTATAAATGGAGTCCACTCGGAAGAAAGAGGGGTTACTAGTGGAGTAGCGCAGGGTTCAATACTGGGTCCAGTCCTATTTAATGTCTTTATAAGTGACATTGCAGAGGGACTGGAAGGAAAATTATTCCTCTTTGCAGATGACACAAAGATCTGCAACAGGGTTGATACACAAGGAGGCATGGAAAGGACAGGCCTCTGATCCTAGTTAACCAACAGCCTATTTCTTCCTACCCCCCACAAGAATTGCCTTATGTATCTGGCTTCATCAAAGTAGAGATGGAAAGGAAATGTTTAAGTGGAAGCTAAAGGAGTCCTTTTATGCGCACTTTAATTTAAACTAAACCGGGGGGGCTGCTAGCGACACCTAACAGCGCTCGCAACAAGGGGACAGTTGTCCCCCCACAGAAAACATACCAGTCATTGGAGGCTGCAAATGACACAACTCATAAGATGAGGTTCAGCAAGGCAGGGGAAAGGGTGGGGAAACCACATACTGGAAGGCCATGTGCACCAATGACAAGAGCCTGTATAACAAGGTCCCTGACCTGGCAGCAGTCATGGCAGAGGAGGATTTAGATTTAATGGGTATTAAGGAATCTTGGTTTCACTACAAACAGGACTGGGACTTGAACAGTCCTGGGTATATGCTATTCAGGAAAGACAGGGTGGACAGGAAAGGAAGAGGTGTAGCACTATACGTGAGGGAGGGGATCCCAGCATCAGTAACACAGGGTAGGTTGGGGGACGCAGAAGTGCTATGGGTCACATTGACCAGACAGAAGGGAGTGGTAATACACACTGATGTGGTATACAGACAACCTGAGCAATCAGAAGGGATGGACAACCAGATGGTCAATGCTTCTGATAGCAGCTAAGGGAGAGGTGCTGTTGATGGGAGATCTCAACTTGCAAGATGATGAGTGGGTGCCTACTACTGCAGCCTCATTTAGAAGCAGAGAAATCATAGACTCTCTCCAGATTGCCCATCTCAGGCAGCTAGTCAAGGAACCAACCAGGGAAGGGGTGGTGTTAGACCTGGTGCTCACAAATGGAGACAGAGTGGGGGAGCTATCGGTGAGGGATCACCTAGGCACTAGTGACCATGGCACAGTGTGGTTCACGGTGCATGCATGGCCTTGCACTACTGGACCATGGTGAAGGTTCTTGATTTTAGGCGTGAAAATTCTGACAAAATGAGGGATCATGCCAGGCAATTGATGAGATGGAGGCGTGCAGAAGGGTGGAAAACTTATGGGCCCTGATAAGGGGAGCCATAGTGGGGGCCACCGACCATTTCTTAAAGCGGGTAAGTAAATTTAGGAATAAAAGAAGGCCATTGTGGTTTAATAAGGAGGTGGGGACCAGCATCAGAGCAAAGAGGTGAGCCTTCAGACTATATAAAACAATGCATAGTGAATGAGAATGGGTGGAATACCAAAAAAAGCAGAAGGAGACGGGGAAAGTGATCAGACAGGCAAAAGCAAAGACAGAAAAGAATATCATGAAGACAGCAAAGCAGGGGGAGTAGACCTTCTTCAGGTATATAAGCGAGCAGAGAAAAGGGAAAAAGGGGATATCTACCCTGTTAGCAGAGATGGGGGAGAGGGTGGAGTGGGATCAGGAGAAGGCTGAAATGCTGAACAGTCACTTCAGCAAAGTATTCATGAGGGAGGAGGCATGGGATGAGGGGAAACATCCGACCAGCCAAAAAGGTGGGGGGAAGGGTGGATGTGACCTCCTTCCAGGAAGAGGAGATCTTGAGGAAGCTCAAGGGCCTGAAGGTGGACAAGGCCATGGAGCCGGATGGGGCCCACCCAAGAGTGTTAAGGGAGAATACGTGATGCACTTGGGTCACTAGCTGCTCTTCCTTGGGCTCCAGCTAACCCCTTCAGGAATCTATCCTAATCATCTTTCAACAGGTCAATTTTCTTATATCTTACTATCTAATACAGTCTCTGCCTATATGGGAGGAATCAGCAACCTTTTTTTTTTGCATTGCAATTGGCAGACTGAGCCGCGATGGAGGCAAAAATGAAAGCGGCCCTATCAAGACATCCACCTCTGATCTCGCCTGAAAAACAGGCCAAGAAAGCTAAGCCCTATCAGCAGACTTCCGCTAAACAACTGAGTGCCTTAACTTCTTCAATGCCGTTAATAGAAGAAAGATTTTTACAAGAATTAATACCCTTCAAAGAAATGCTTCAAGATATAGCATTAGATCTTAAAAATGTACGTAGTTGGTTGGGTGATCTGAAAATGCGAACCACAGACACCGAAGCATGTACCCATTCACTTGAAACGTGGAGAGATAAGGCAGAACCAGAAATATATAAACTTAAACAACAAATAACAAAACTGCAGCTCAAAATGGAGGACATAGAGAGGCATAGTCAGAGGAATAATATTTTGATCTTTGGCTTGCCTGAAGGTGAAGAGGGCTTCTCGGCTATCACTTTCATCCAAAAGCTCTTAGCTAAACACACCATTGCATCTCCACACAACCCTGCTTACTTAATTGAAAGGGCTCACAGATCCCTGAGACCAAAACCAGATGATTCTGCCCCTCCCTGACTGATGATTATCAGACTACTGAATTACCTGGAAAAACAGCACATCTTAACCAGAACCAGAGAATTACACACCATTCAGTGGGAGGATAAAAAACTAAAAAAACTACACATTACTCAAGATCTACCTCTAGAAACCCAACAGAAGAAAGCCACCTTCCACTCTATTGTCTGCAAGTTGATCGCTGCCAGAATTAAGTTTTACATGGCCTATTCAGCTCGTCTACAAGTGCTGATAGATGGAGCATGGTTCTCTTTTGATTCTGCCCCACAAGCTCAAGTGGAATTGGAAAAGAAACTACCTTTCTTATTCAAGTCTCCCTGAACTAGCAAGTTAAACCTGCTTTTTCTCCTGTTATCTGCCGAATGGATCAAGATGCCTACCTTGAGTGAGGACTGGATGTCCAGTGCTTGGCGGCCTGAAAGGTACCCCTGATCTCGTCTTGTGGTGCAGGTTCCTGGCTCCGACCCAATCCTAAGCTTTCATGTTTCAGCTATGGCCTAGCTCACCAAGCTACCGATTGCCATCCTGCCGACAGCAAGGACTGTTTGTGTCCAGGTTACTGTTTCCCCAGGGACTGTATTTTGGGTGACGCGGATCCACCAGGTTTATCATTCCCCCAACTAACTGCTTCACTTTTTGTCTGGACACCGGGGACTTTTGACTTTATCTTGGCTATCTCAATGACTGTTAATTGATGTTTCAGTTCATTAGGGAAATGGATAATAGAGGTCTTCGAACAGGTTTAACGGGGTGATCAGCCAGATCTCTATCTCTTTTTTCTATCTATGCCACTATGCTCCTCATACCTTTACTGGACTGATGTCCTCATTTCATACTACCCTGGTTTTTCTTACTTACTAACATCCTAATTTTTTTGTATCTATTCTGGAGTTCAACATCTCCCTCTATTACTCTGCCTCCAACCTGAAGTTTCTGGCTATACACCACCTGAGACAACACACTGAAAACAGGTCGGTACCTATTTTTATAATGATAGCTTGATCAGAGTCATACTCTGTCTAGTAATCATTCTAATGACTCCTTTATATATTGGATTGCTGGGGAGGGGTGGGAAATGGAGGGGTTGCATTAGTCAAGTGATGACCACCTCATGTACTGGTTTGTGGGGGGGGGTACCCTGGCTGCCCTCTGGCATATGTTTCTATGTCTCACTGCTACCTTACTCACATCATGGAGATTATTGTGATATTTTCTAACTGGGAAGGTACGTCTGGATCGAATTTTGATTTACTATTTAATATGTGAAATATTTAAAGGTCACCACATGTATCTAATCACCATCAAGGGGGGAGGGTTTCCCAAGGTGCATGAGGGACACCTAACCATGATTTGTGATACTCTATTTCAGGTGAAGACATCAGATGGTAGAGAAGTATTTGTATATATCTTTGTTAAGGATTTGGAAGGAGGGGGTGGGTGGATAGGTATACTCGATCCACGTCTGCTCCACAAACTTCAAAGCTAGACATGATACTGGTTTTACATGTTCATTTAATCAACTTAACATTACCTTTTTGTTGTTTGATATGGTGGAGCAAAAAAACTATTACTCAAAGGGAAAATTCAGGGAGGGAGGGCCGAGGTGCACTTTATAAATATAGAATATAGGATGTGTATAATATCTTATTACAGCAATGGCTAGAGTTATAACAAAGTTTATGACTTGGAATATTAGAGGTGTGTGTGTGTTAGCCTACTAAAAGATACCAAATTCTAAAACATATCTCCTTTCTGCACCCTAATGTCTCTTTCCTCCAAGAGACCCACTTACTCCCTAAGGAAGCCAATGGCTTTCGTAGACATGAGATAGGCCAAGTCTTTGCATCTGGTATATCGATGGCTAGTAAGGGGACCGCTATCCTCCTGAAATGTTCAGTGTCCTTTCAGGCTAATGTGACAATCGTAGATCCACAGGGGAGCTATATACTGGTTCAGGGGCTATTGGATCGTACAGAATTAGTACTGGGGAGTGTATATGGTCCAGTGGGCGGGGACCCCGACTTTTTCCAAGACCTACTAAGTAAACTACAAGCATTTATGTCTCTCCCATTAGTACTGGGTGGGGACTGGAACCTCCCACCCTGCCAAGATTTAGATCGATCTAACTGTCTCCTTAGACCTCTCTCAATAGCCCAAGGAGTGCTAAATGAATTTCTTGATTCACCGGCTTATGTGCCCCATGGAGATTAATGAACCCAACATCTTGTACTTTTTCCTTTTACTCCACGGTGCACTCTTCTTCATCCCGCTTGGATTACATTTTAATCAGCCGTTCTCTCTTACATGGCTTATACAACATGGCAATGGAGCCTATAGTTCTCTCAGATCCTGCAGTGGCTTGGGCAACTTTAATACTTGACACCAGTCTCCAAAGAGATACTTCCTGGCGTTTGAACACACAGCTCTTAAAGTGGGACTATGTTATCTCCAGAACCCCTATCCTGATTTAAATATTCGTTCCCAACAACCTCAACTCAGTCTCAAGAGTGGACCATGAATGGTGCGCTCTGAAATGCTTCTTGAGAGGAAAATTTATCAGACTTGCTTCCATGTGTAAGTGGAAAAAAGAAGCTGAAGCTTTATCTTTACTGACTCAGATCCGATCACTAGAGCAATCTCTGTCCACCTCTTCTTCTCCTGATTACCTGGGAACTCTGCTGCTATTAAGAAATCAGTACTCCTTCCTGTTACAGGAAAAAGCAGAATTTGCAATACTAAGGACTCAAACAAAATATATAGAACATAGAGAAAAGGCAGGCCACTTACTAGCCCTCCATCTTAGGAAACTTGAAGTGTCCAGGAATGTTTCCACAATCAGTGCCCCGATGGCTCTATTAAAACACATCCCAGAGATATTGTAAATACCTTCAAACAGTTCTATTCCCCTCTTTATAGCCAGTGTCCATCTCCGCCTCCAAAAAGAGAATTATTAGAATATTTAAACTCCGTCTCACTACCATCTCTTTCACTTCCACAACAGACTTTTTTATCCACCCCTCTCTCTCTACAAGAAGTAGAAACAGCTATCAATAATCTAGCAATGGATAAGGCCCTGGGCCCTGATGGCCTGCCTTTGAACTTATACGAAGTATTTGCCAAAGACCTTGCACCTAGCTTATTACAGTTCTATCAATATATGATATCTGAAGGGAATCAAGATCCCTTTTTATTGGAGGCCTCCATTATTATTCTTCTTAAGCCAGACAAACCCTCTCACTCCCCGTCAAGTTATTACCCAATCTCCCTACTAAACTGTGATATTAAAATCTTAGCCAAAATTCTTGCCACCAGAATTGAACAAATATGGTCCCATCTTCTTAGTCCAGAACCAGTAGGGTTTGTATCCGGCAGATCCTCGTCTGATCATCTTTGTAAGCTTTCTTATCTCAGTCAGGCAGGCAGCAAAAACTTCCCCCATATCAATGGCATTAATTTCTCTAGATGCAGAGAAGGCCTTTGATAGGGTAGATTGGGACTTCTTATGGACAACTTTACAACTAATGGGCTTCCACTTAGACTTTATTCAATGGATACAATCCCTATACTTCTCCCCCTCTGCCAAAATACATTTTAATGGAGTTTATTCAGATACTTTTCCCCTCTATACGGGTACATGTCAAGGTTGTCCACTTTCTCCTTTCCTTTTTAACTTATATTTAGCACCCCTTATTAGGTGCTTGAAATCTTCTCCCCTTGTCACTGGCATCTCAGTGGGTAACAGGGCTCCGCAGTTATCAGTCTATGCAGATGATTTACTTCTTCATCTCTCCAACCTGGTCTCCTATCTTTCAGCTGCAATTGATATTATTGACACCTTTGGGAAATGCTCAGATTATAAGCTCAACTTAAACAAGAGCGAAATCCACCCCCCTCAGTCACCTAACATATAGTTCAGCTTTCACTAAATTTGGAATAAAATGGTCCTACAGATTTATTAAATATCTGGGCATTTTTGTCACTTCTGACCTTTCATTATTACAGAAGCTAAACCTATTAGATTTATGGCTAAATGTCCAGCAAGACTTAGCACACTGGAAAAATCTCCCACTTTCGTTATGGGGCAGAATCAACATTATTAAGATGAATGTTCCTCCTAGACTCTTCTACCCTCTTAATATGGTAAATATGTGGCTACCCCTATCCTTTTTTAAATGCATTCACTCAGATATCACTTCATTCATCTGGTTGGACAAAGCAGCCAGACGAGCCGACCTGAAACTGAGCCAACCCAAGGAATAAGGAGGGCTACAATTGCCTAACTTTTTACTGTACTACTGGGCTAGTCACCTATATAAATGTGGAAAATGGTTATCTCTATCCCAACTTCTCCTGCAGCAAGATTACATCCCAATATGGCTACAAATTGAATCTGATGCATTGTCTTCTCATAAACTGTCTCCAGCTTCTCTTTTCTTTACTCCAATGAAGAATATGCCAAAGTCACTATATTCCTCTCTAATCAGAGTCTCGTTAAAAGTAATCTCACAAATGTGTAGATATCTCAAAGTGTGTCCGACACGTGATTTTTCTCAACCAATTCTCTCTAACCTTAATATCAAGATTGGAGGTATCCCGGTATCCAGAAACTGGCTACTAATACCACCGGAATGCACTGTCTCAGACTGTTACTCCCATAGCTCTATTTTAACCTCACAAGAGATTCTAGCTAAACTTAGGTTACCATCAACATTCATCTTCAAAATCTTTCAGCTCAGGCATCTTCTGATTAAAACATTTGGTCCGAAACCCCTATCTTCTTATTTGAGTGACTTTCTACAAAAGATTACCGACCCAACATGCAGACCACATGGTATCTCCACACTATACAAGCTCCTTCTTGCAAGCCCCCAACCCCCATCTCCAATAGGCTCAATGATCTGGCAAGATTTCTTTCCTGACATGGACATTAACTGGCAACACCTATGGAAAGATCTATACATCTATCTCACTCAAGACCAGTATAGACTAACTCAGTATTGCATTCTAAACAACATGTATTATACTCCAATCAAACTGGCTAAAATGGGGCCCCTTCTCTCCAATAAATGCTCCAGATGCATTAAGGAGGAAGGCTTGATATTACACATCTTTTGGCCCTGTGAGATGGTATCTCCCCTGTGGAAACACATTGAAACAACACTGGACCCACTCCTAGGTCTGCAAGGCATTTTCTTCCCCACCATCTGTATCCTGGGGGATCTTTCTAAAATTCTAGTAAAAGAGAGAAGATATCACATTGCTCTCATCTCACCAGCAGTCAAAAAACTAGTGCTTAGACATTGGATGGATCAAGCTTCTATTTCTTATACAAAATGGCTACACAAATTATCCTTTGCCCTTCATGCAGAACAACTAATTGTGAATGCACGTCACCGCAAATCCTCATTTAATAAAAAATTGGGGAAATTGTATGCCCTCTACTTGTCCTGATCACATTGTCTTGGTACTCACAGATACCTCAATTCTCTCTAAGTTATAATCTAACTAACTGATAGTTACTTTGTCTTACAACAAATGCAGTTACAGATATGGAATATTTGCACCTCGGGTTGGGTGGAGGTGGTGGGTTTGAGGGGAGGAATGGGGGTAGATAGGGTTGTTTAAGTAGTTTGTAGTTATTACTTTTTCCAATACATTATTCTGTCTGTAAACAACTCCTTTCAGGATATGTCATATTTTGTTTGTTTTTTTTGTTATGTCATAGTGTGTTGAATTGTTATATCTCAATAAAAACATGTTTAATTTAAAAAAAAGAGTGTTAAGGGAGTTGAGACAGGAATTTGTGGCCCCCTTGACCACTCACTTCAATGAATCCTTAGACTCTAGGGGGAAATCCCAAAGGACTGGAAGAGCACAGATGTACTGCCCCTGCACAAGGGAGGGGTGGAAGGCATGACATTAGCAATTACAGGCCAATAGGTCTGACTTCTGTGGTTAGCAAGCTCATAGAAAGACTGCTGAAGGACAGAATCACCAGCTACCTGGAGGCAAATTTCCTTTTTGACCCCAGGCAACACAGCTTTTGCCTAAAGGTGGTCTGCTAGACAAATCTGGTCGGGTTTTTCGACTGTCACAAGGGTAGTGGATCGGGGGGGGGTCAGTGGACATAGCTTTCCTGGATGTCAGGAAGGCATTTGATGTGCTGCTGCATGGAAGGCTATTGTACAAAATTGAGTGCCTGGGTCTCAGGAGGGGTGCTGGTTACAAGGTGGGTGCAAAACTTGTTGGAGGGCAGAAAGCAGAGGGTGTTAGTCAATTAGGTGCCTTTGAGAGTATCAGCGGTCACTAGTGGTTTTCCCCAGGGGTCAGTGCTGGGACCTCTGCTGTTTAACATCTTTATAGGGGACATAGCTGAGGGGCTGGGGTGTAGAGTGAGCCTATTTGTGGATGATGTTAAGATCTGCAATAGAGCGGACTTGCAGGATGGAGCTGAGAGGATGCAGAGGGACCTAAGGATAATAGAGGAATGGGCCAAGAAGGGGGAAGTTATTACTCAACATGGCTAAATGCAAAATCATGCACCTAGGCAAAAAGAATGAGAGAGCAGAATACAGTCTGGGGGGAAAGCTACTGGTAGTGATCAAGGAAGAGAGGGTCCTGAGCATCATTATCTCACAGGACCTGAAGGTGACTGAGCAGTGTGGGATGGCAGTGGCAAAAGGCAGCAGACTGTTGGGGTGTATTGGGAGGGGGATCACCAGTAGGAGGAGAGAGGTACTGATGTCCTTGTACACCCAGCTGGTCAGACCTCATCTGGAATATGGTGTCTAGTTCTGGAGGCCTTACTTAAATAAGGATGTGGATAGGGTGGAATGGGTACAAAGGAGGGCAATAAAGATGGTGATGGGGCTCAACCACTTGCAGTACTGTATGAGAGAGACTGGGAGCCCTTGACATGTACTCCTTGGAACACAGGAGGGAGTGGAGAGACATGACATAGACTTTTAAGAACCTAAAAGGGATCAACAAAGTGCCTACAGAGAACCTATTCTAACTGAAAGGGTGCCCCGGGAAGAGGGATCATGATCTCCACCTAGAGGATGGGAAGTTTAGGGATACCATCAGGAAATACTTATTTACTGAAAGGGTGGTGAACTCCTAAAATGGGCTGCCAAATGAAGTGGTGGGTGTAAATACAGTGGGGGGGTCAAGAGGGCTTGGAACAGGCATAGAGGGATGCTGAAGGGAGGAGGGGGAACCACAGCAAGCCTAGAGGTTGCTGGACATAAGGCAGACTAGATGGGCCTGGCAGTCCCCTTCTGCATCACTTTCCTATGTTCCTATGTTCCTAGATAGAGTCATCTTCCTTCCCCACCCCCAACTTCTAATTTTTAAATACTCAGACTCTTATTTGTGAAACTGTAATTTCTAGCCTTCTGTCTCGACTGGCCATACTACCCCCCTCCCCACATCAATCTATGGCCATTAGGTAAGGTGCTGTCCTGTCTGCTACCCCTTCTCAGCTCTTTTGTCTTCTTTCCCTGCCCTGAACTCTGAACAATTTGCACTTCTCATCCCATTGAAACTTAACCCGCCCACCATTTAACCTGTAGCCTACCCTGTGCAGCATCTATAATTACTTATGTCTCTTTCTCCTTCTCCTTCCCTAGGAGCAGCCACTGAACAATGTGCCTCACTGACAGCAGCACTCGCAGCACAGCTCCAAACCAGCTGGCTGTCAGCATCCCTGAAATGCAGCTCCTCCATCTCCTGAAGCAAGGTACAGTGAGATGGGTTTCAGAAGCCACAATTCCATCAGACCATAACAGCTTCTGACTGATTTCAGTTGGCTCCCTGGCCCAGGTCATCTGCTATCACTGCTTCAATTTATCAGTTGTGCTCTGTAACTTCGGGCTGGCTGTTGTGCTCCTGCCGAAATTTCATACTTACCCCCATCCCCCACTCCCAACCAGTATTAATGTTTAACAATAAGAGACAGGGTGGTTATTGGGGATTTATCACACCTTGTGTGGTGTGTCACTGCAGGGGCACAGCCGAGTGACTTAACAATCCACACAAGAAGTAGAGTAAATCCCCCAATAACTCCACACACCCTGGAGTGCCTTATTGTGATTATATACAATGGGCCCATGTGTAAAATAAATTTTAAATGTGTTTAAGTATGTTTTTCATAACCGCCATTTCAATGTGTAAAGAGTTTAGCTGGTTCATAGTAGGGTGGAGTTATGCTGATTTTTACTCATGCCTGGGTGATTTGGTCACAAGGCCGCAGGCCGAGTGGACAAATCCATATCAGGCGTGAGTAAATCCCAGCATAACCCACACCCTGGAGTGGATTATTGCGATTATACATTGGGACATTTACTAAAAGACATTTAATACTTAAAAAAAAAGAAAAAGTTGTTCAGCATTTAGTTTTTTTTTGTGTTTATATAGAAATATTATTCCGCAGCAGTGTAAACAGTCCTTTGTTGGCAGATAAAATTATTGTTATAGATGCCTTATGTCCCCTTCCCTTCTTGTGACGTGAATTTTATTTCTTTCATCTGGGTGGTGTTTTTTTGCAAGTCCCTTGCTGTGTGCACTGACTCATTTCATGTTTTTACCACTTTGCACTAGGAGAATAAGCAGTGGTGGGAGGTGAGAGAGCGGGAACCTGAAAGCACCACTGGTGGGAAATCTAAATGTGTGGTGTAAAAAAACACAGTCATTGGAGATCAAAAAGTGGGGCTGCATGACCCTTACAAATTGAGGTTTGAAAGGGGACACACTATGCAGTGGAAAGGAAGCAAAGGAGTTTTGTTTTTAAAAACTTAGGATGGTGGGAGCTGTAACTGTGGCTTTGTGAATGTGCAGTGATGGAGCAAGGAGGGGGAAGACAGTGAGATGGGGCCAGTAGCGAGTGAACATTGGGACTCGGAGGGAGCGAGGGAAGTAAGTGACGAGCAGTGGGAAAACAAGATTTTTGATACTAAAGTCTACCACAACATTTTTGGGGCTTCAGTGCTGTGGCACAGTACTGTAAATTAACAAGGCTTTGTGAGTTTAACGGCTGTGGTGGTTAGCGGTGAAAAATAAGATGGCCGCAGTTTATTTATGGTTTTGGTTAACAGGATTAATTTCTCTTGTGAAGGGGCTAGTGGAGCTTTACCCATGAGTTGTCATAGGATTTGCACACGGGTAAAGATGCTCAGTAGCCAATCAGGTTAATAGAAAAACAGAGCCCATTGTATAATTAAGTAATAAGGCACGACAGGGTGTGGTATATCATGGGATATCATCATACCTAGGGTAGTTGGGCATGAGGCCGCAGGCTGAGTGCATCCAACCACCTGAGAAGTGATGATATCCCATGATATACCCCACCCTGGAGTGATTTATTGCTATTATGAACTGAGTTTCAAGTTTTATAAATAAAAACATAAAAGAAACAGGTCTTAAAACATTTTATGAATGAGTTTTTGGGTGGTTTAAGAGTACATTTTGAAAAAAAATAGTTCTCAGACAGTAGACAGCAAGGAGGCTGGTGGTGCTGGAACTTTTTTTGAAACCGTGATGATGTTGCCCAATATCATCACGGCATAAAAGAGCTCTGGGCCAATCATATTCCTCTATTTACGATCCTCAGTTCATAATACAGGATATACCATGGTCATGTGATGTGTTTTGACCAATGAGGTTACAGGATTTTCATACCCCATTATATAATCTCAAACTCCTCCCCCCATTAGCCCCCGTGTTACTCAGTGGCTATAGCTACTCCTAAAACACTTAAAGAAAGTAAGCAACTTCTCTTAAGGGGAGAATTGCTCACTGCAACTTTTTTTTATCATTCTCTTCAGCTTAATTTCACAGTTTTCCCCTCTTAAAGCACAGTGCAACTTTTTGTTGCTCATTCTCTTCAACTTAATTTAACTATTTTCTCCTCTTATAGGGGATCTGCTCATCGCAACTTTTGTTGATCGTCCTCTTCGACTTAACTTACTTTTTTCTCTCCTCAATAACTTTCCCTCTTCTGAAGGGTCCTATTAACAAGCCTAAGGTCCTCCTGCCATCAATTAGGATGCAGAGACGTTGATCACAATACTAGGCCGATGCACACAGCTCACCAGATCCCACTGGTTGTAAAAGGCCTAGCAGTGTTATCCTACACCACACATCCTCCCTATTCCTCCCTGGTCTTTTATTATACTTTCAGCATCACAATGTTCCCTCTCACCAAAGGACTACTCATTTGCTTGTCCTTCCTGGCACACCTGCAACCAGCAGATATGATCTCAAACCCTGAATCTGTGCCTCCCTCTACCTTAAGGTTATCACCACCCAGCACCCTTGACTTATTGCCCCCATGCCCACATGGGTCTTTCCCTCACTTTACATTATTAATCCTGGACCAGCGTAATAAAACCATCCTCCTCCTGCAGCATTCCAAACAAATACACAGACTATCCTTCCTCCACCCACCATCTCCCCAGTCCTGCTCATGCCTCCTACTACTGTCAGGTGATGTTGAACTAAACCCAGGACCCAGTAAGAGGAAAAAACTGAACCACAAAATGAATGCCACTCTTGACCCTTTAACCTCTCCCTCTCCTGTCTCCCCCCCGAACCAGCATATTCTGTAAATATTGCCTGGCATTTTTTACCATCTTCTCTACCCATGCCAGACTACCCTGACTCCTCTCCACCACACCCCTCCTTTCCAGCTCTCCCTGGTCTCATTCAAGGGGCCTTCCCCCAATCAAACTCCTGAACCAGACTTTGGTTTTGGTAAATTCCCACCAGGCACCTTTGACCAGACCTCTCTGTAGGAACCCTTTCTCTACCACTATTTGCACCTACTTCTGCCCTGAGCAATAAATTGCCCAGGGCTCTCCCACTAATTTACTAGAGCTTTGTCTTTGAATTTTTAACTAATGGCCCACCTTTTCTTTCTGCTCTTTCTTAGCCACAAGCCCAAACCAGGCTCTCCACTTCAGCCGAGCGGCCCTGGCACTGATACCTGCCGACGGCCGGACCTCTGCATCCAGCTCGCCATTCCCTGACCAAGGAAACAGGTACGACTGATCAGCTCCTAGCTCGGAGCTGTCAGGCTTCAATCCCCATAATTGGACTAGCGCCTGAGGACTGTGGCCGCTTCCTGATTGGATGCTGCAGATCCCCATTGAGAAAGCAAGCACCCAAGGCACCTTTTTCAAAACACAGCTCTGCCACTGTCTTGCTGTATTGCTCTCTGGACAGTTTTTTTTTGTGCACACCCCAACCCCCTCCTCCCTCCTTTATTAACTACACTTCCCCAGTGATTCCCAACCCCCTGAGGCCTAACACTAGTCAATTACAGCAGCTCCTTAAAGGGTCTCTCCTTCCTGCAACTTCTTAAAGGGGTGATTCTCTTGTGCTCAAATTTAACTGCAAAAATGCTGCTTCATCCATTCAGCATAAGATTTCTGCTTATTAGTGTAACAGTCATGTACCATGGGTCTCTAAACCCACAAAATGTTCTACACCTAGGCATATTCACAGGCTACCTAAATCTTATGCACAAATTTCTAAATGTGTTCCTGCCACTGCCACTTAACCAACCTGGCCTCCATTCTACCATACACTGCTGTACTCACGTCGGGTACAAACTGCCTCTCTCTCTCATGGGTTTTCCCTTTCAATTAAAGCTATTCTGAAGGCTTACTATCACCCCTCGCCTTGCTGTTTGGCCTTGGAGAAGAGTTTGAGAAACTGCCCATGCGTCAAGGGCAAAATTTGCCCATTCCGACTACTTCTCAGTGCTATAAAAAAGATGCTCCAGCTTCTACTCATCTGTGCTGGTAGCGTTGAATTAAACCCTGGGCCTCCCTCTCTATTCCTGCCCCAGCTGGTCTACCTTTGCTAAAAGGGTTATCATTTTTGCATTTGAATGCCTGCAGCCTTCTGAAAAAGCTTGATGGTATCAAAACGTGGACCCTCCACTGCTCTCCTGATGTTCTTGTAATCTCTGAAGCTTGGCTAAGACCAACCACCCTGGACTATGAGGTTAACATTCCTTCATACAACTTGTTTTGTACTGATAGGAAATCCTGGGGAGGGGGAGTAACCATCTATGTCTGGGACAACATTACCACAACTATGGTGGACTTGACTACAGTCCCTAAGGAGTTCAAGTGCCTCATGCTAAGAATTCAACCAATCAAATCAATCTCTATCTGCATTAATGGGTGCTATAGGCCTCCCTCAGCTAGCCTCTCTCTGCTCAAACACCTAAGTGACATACTAGCTACCACCTCATCAGAAGTATCCATAATTGGTGACCTCAACCTTGACTGGCTCTCTCCAGTCTCTTTACCATTGAAAGAATTCTGTGACTCCCATGGACTTACCCAGATCATTAATGAAGTTACCAACCCAAACACCAAAAACCCAGAGCGTATCTCCCTTCTTGACCTAATCCTTGTAAGCAAGCCTCACCTCTTCCTCCACTCAGGTGTTTTCTTTAACAACATCAGTGACCACTGTGCCATTGCATGTGTAAGGTCGATGCAACTCCAAACCTCTTCTTCCTCTAAATACATCCATAAGAGATGTAAATGGAACTTCTGCCCAGATGTTTTTCTCTATGACCTCCAGTATGCTAACTGGCAGAAATTTTACCTCACGTCTTCTGTGGAAGAGGCACATGAGGTACTTCATGAAATACTTACCAAAACCCTAGACCTTCATGCCCCAGCTACCAAAAGTAGAACCAAAAGAAAATCCTGTACCTGGTTCACGGATAACCTAAAGACTGCATTATGGCATAGGGATGCTCTTTGAAAAAGAGCCAGAAAGTCTAAATTGGCCACAGGCTGGTCTGCTTTCTGAACTGCAAGGAATTTCTACATGATGACCATCAGAGCTGCGAAGTCTAGTTATTTCCGCTCTGAACTTAACACATCCACTAACTCTGCTACTAAGTTTTGTAAAACTTTAAGAGGGGTAGAAGGCCATAACAGCACTGGCACAATTCCCCACAAAATTTAGACTGGTGGTACCCACACCACAGATAACAAGTTCAGTCAGATCCACCACGGCTGCATTATGAAGTTAGTGAAGTTGTGTGGAATTGTTAAGCCAGCAATAAGACACAATGAGGTGAGGGTTATGGCCTGATAAGAGCATGCCCCAGGTGCATTATGAGGCAAGAGGCACTTGTGCTGAGTGCCTTTAGCACCTGGGAATTTCTCTTATCAGGCTATAACCCACACCTCGGAATGTCTTATTGTACTTATAAAATGGGCCCCCAAGTAATTATTAACAACAACAAAAAAAAGTCAGAAAGATAAAAAAAGAGGGTCTAATGACTAAAATACAAAAAAATAGTTCCCATGTTAATGTCTTTTCACATGTGTTTATCAGCAGTACGGGACTCCCTAAAAATTTCTGTGTACAGTGTTGCCTTTAATATCACACCATCCAGTCTATTGTTTTCATTTTAAGTGAAGCCTGAACTGTGCTAGTTGCTTCAAATCCCCCCAACAGCCATTTGCCTTACACTGACCATCAGTTTGAGTGAGAGCGAGCGTGTCTCATTGCAGCCGCTGTAGTTAGCGCTTTTCTCACAGCTCTTCCTGGATTCCCCTTGTAACAGTGGACTGGTTTGTAATGCAGGATTTAAAAAAAAAGTTTTCTTAGTTTGGACAAATGTACTGGTGGACATGCAGGGTCAGATTTTATTTTAAGAACGCTGGACAACAGGGGCTGTAGTCGTATTTCAAAGCCACGATACTGCATTTGCTGACTACTGCGTTTGGCTTGAAATATAGAGGGGAACCACATGAAGAAACAGAGGTGAGATTTCAGTTAAAAAATGCTTAGGGTATCTTTTCTTGTGATGTTCCAGTTTTGTTTTTTAAATGTCAGTATGAGTTTGTTGCTGCGGCTCATGTTCGGCACCCTGCGTCTGTGCAACTTGTTGAGATGGCTCGGCTGGGGAGATCACTGTTTTTGATAGTGGGTGCCAGGGAACATTGATACTACAGCTGTGCTGCATCAGCTTGCTTTGATGTAGTGCAGGTTGCGATGATATGGCTTTATAAGGACGCGGCTCTGAGACCTACTTAACCAAGTAGAGAAGCTTAATTTTTTTACCCATTTTATAAGGAGGTATGAAGAAACAACACAATGATTTGTAAGTATTAAGATTTGTTTTAGTTTCTGTTCTAAGGAAGGCATACACATTATTAGGAAAATATATGGAGGTGTACATTTTAATGGAAGGAATAGGAAGCTTACAAAAGAACCCCAGAGCAAATGCCACTGATGTATGTGTTATCCTGGATGATATTGGCCAGACAGCCACATTTTAAAGAAAATGTAATTGCACATATCCCAATAATGCAAAACATCAAGGGAAACATGCAAATCCCCAAGATGGTACAGAAGGTGGCAGTAAATGAAAAAGTAATGGCTGGCATATGTTCAGCCTTGCGATTATTTACATCTTTTTTTTTTTTTTTAGGAGAAACAGGGTTTTTGTCCATGAGGTGATGTAAGTTATATTTAAGCAATGTGTTGATGTCAGGAAGTCAGGTGTAATGATGATGGACTGTTCGAGAAAATGTGATATTAAATTTCAGAGGGGGTCACTTTTGATAAGAGCAAGGTAGTTATGCTTGTGATAATGGGAATATTAGGAAAGTATGAGGTCTACACAGAAATGGAGTACAAATATGCAGTTTCATAAGTATGTGCTCAGAGTGTAGGCAAATGTGATATGCAGGTTTTAGAAATAGGTAAAAATAGTGATACATGCAATTAATAAAAAGATAATTACATAGACATAGAGAGAGAGAGGGGCAGACAGACAGGCAGAATAGGAATGGCAGTGAAGTATTGAAGTGACGCCAACCCTACCCCCCACCCCGCAGACATGGACAGGCATTGAGGTGTGCCTTTGGGTCATTGCCCATAATGCTCATGCCATTTCACCTCACCCTACCCTGCAGACACAGACAAGAGTCAAGGTGTGCCTTGGGGTTTTCAAACTTTACCCTCACCCCATCCCATAAGGAAATATGCTGAAATGGGAACAGTATAAGAGAATGGAGTGAACTTTGGGGCTGAAGAGTCAAAGGCACATCTTGATACCTGTCACTGGCTGCAGGATGGGGATGGGGATAGAATGGCATGAGCATTACTGTTGCCAATCCCAAGTCACACCCCTGATGCCTGTCAGTCCCTACAGTGCAGGGTGTTATAGTCAGAAACCTAATGCCTGGGTGTTTTTTGGTATTTTCTCTCCAAGTATTCAGCATGGGCTTTTTGTGACCCCTCCGCATGAACAGTGACACTATCAGTTCATTAGCCAAAAGGACCTTTTGCACACCCCAGGTGCAAAAACACTTTTTGAACAGGATGTAAAAAATGACAGCTGTACATTTCTTGCTTTAGTAACACAAACACACACACACACACACACACACACACACACACACACACACCAGAACACAGCAGCAAAATGATTAGATTTGTCTTACAAGCACTATTTTCTATGCAAGTTGGAGCACGGGGGGGGGGTAAGGCTGGAGATCAGTTATGGTCCACGACATAACCACATGGTCAAAATATTAAATAATTTAAACAAAACATAAATGCAAAAGTAACGATTTCATGAAGAAAATGCAAACTGTGACACTTAACAGTTATAGGGTAAGTTAGCACATCTGGACTTATTTGCTGCATATGCATCTCAATTGCTAAGGGTTCTTGACCATGTTAACCCTTTCTCAAGCCAAGATAGCTACAGTATGTCTAACAATAACATGGATGGAAACATTATGCCATATTTTCTACAAGAAGTTAGCATTTTAAAAAGACTGTGCGGTAGACTGAGAAGTAACTTGTGATGGTGCATTCATCATGCTAGCCAAGATATGTTCTGCTATTGTTCTATAAGGCTAAAGAGTGGTAGAAGTAGGGAAAAGGGACATAAATCTAAAATAGAAGCACTTAACGCATTTGTGATTTAAAGATCATGTGCAACGGTTTTTACATATTTTTTAGAGAAGTTTTAAAAGCTGAAATGCAAGTCCTTTTCTCATGATTAGTGTTTCCTGAAAATGTCATGCTGTTTGGTTTTGTGGTTTTCTTTACATCAGCATGTGTTAACTTGCTTTACAGTGGCTGAAAACAGTGGAGTAATTTCTGTCCTCTCAGTCAAGCTTATAGAGCAATGACATCATTTTGGAGCAGCTTACTGTTTCAGACTCCCAATCAGAGCAGCACTCTGTAGAGTTTATGGTTTACTGAGCTCTCCAGGTTTCTTACTAACCCAGTGTCTGGTTTGTGTTTAGATCCGCTTAAAATATATCATTCTCTTACTTTAAAAAGCTGATCATTTCATTTTCAATGCTGATCTGAAGTAGTGGAAATATTTTTCTGTGAGAAATCAGCTTGTCTCTATACAGCTCTTGTTACGTGTAATCAAACCAAATTTTTTTTTCTAACTATATAATGCAGGGCTGTTTAATGAATATAAAATAAATCCAAATTTTGTTCATTCACAGAAACAGTTGATCTTTGATGTAGCCTTCATAAATACAAACATGTAAGAACATTTTTTTCATGTCAGATTAACAAACGTGCATGTCACACTCTGCTACAGTATTTCAAGCACAGGTACTATCAGAACTCACAGATGTCAGTTCTTTGATGGTTTCTGTGTGAAAAAACTTCATGTATGTGTACAGCTAGACGCACTAGATGGCATTCTGATGCAACATGTCTCTGCCCCACAGTTGAGTCAGCTGCAGTCTACTGCCACCAGTCCCCTGCCCTACAAGCCCCCTGCCTTCTGCTCCACATTCAAGGTTGCTGCACCCTGGTGCCCACTGTGTTCTCTTACACAGTCAGAGATTGTGCACCCTGCTACCTCCATCCCCTGCCAAAAGAATCAGGACTACTTCACCCTGCTGCTCCCTGCCCAAAACAATTGGGGTTGCTGCATCCTGTTGCCCTCTCTCCCCCACCCTCACAGTTAGTAATGCAGCACCTGTTGCCCCCTGTTCCTGTCTCCACCGTCAGGGCTGCTGTGCTGTGCTAATCCTTAGAGTGCCAGGTTCACTGCCTCCACAGCTGGGGCTGCTGCACCATGCTGTTCTAGCCACCAGAGGTGGGGTGTTTGCTGCACTCACTACTCACTTCCATTGCACCAAATGGTCAGGCTGCTGAACCATGTGTATCCCATCGCACAGTCGGAGCTGATGTACCCTGATGCCCCATGTGTCCTGCTCCACAGTTGAGGCTTCTGTACCATGCTGTCTTCTATCCCCTGTCACGACAGACAGTGCTGCTGCACCCTCCTCCTTTCTACATAGTTTAGGTTGCTGCACCCTGTTGTGCCCTAGAGCACCATGCTTCTGCAGTTAGGGCTGCTGCACCATGCTGCCACCTGCCACAAGATTCAGGGCATTTGCTGCACCCTGTTGCATGCCTCCACAGTTGAGGCAGTTGCACCCTGCTGCATCCTTGCCACCAGAGTCAGATCCTTTGCTACACCCTGCTGAGACAGGAACAGGGGCAATATGTGCATTGTCCCTGATTGTGAGGGTAAGAGAGAGGGTAGCAGGGTGCAGCAACTCCAACTGTTTGGGAAGGGTGCAGCACAAGAGTAAAGGCATTTGCTGCACCATGTCCCCTACCTGTGGAGGGAAGGGGCTCTGTGGTGCAGCAGGGCACAATGGTGGCAGGGGACAAAGGACACCATGGTGCAGAAGCCTTGACTGTGGGGCTGGGCACAGGTGGGCAACAGGGTGCAGCAGCCCTGACACTAGCACAGGGTACATATTGTGCAGCAACCTGTCCATTTGGGGCAATGGAAGTGCATAGCAGGGTTCAGCAGCCCCAACTGTGGATGCAGGTGGCATGAGACTCTAGGGTGTAGCACAGCACAGCAGCCCTGACTATGGAGATAGGAACAGGGGGAAACAGGGTGCCATGACCTTGGCTGTGGGGGTGGGGACAGAGGGCAGCAGGGTGCAGCAGTCCTGAATGTTTGGGCAGGAGTTAGGGGTGGCATCAGGATACAGCAGCCCAAACTGTGGGACAGGTGCAGCAGCCATACCTGTTTTGGACAAGGGATGTGGGCAGCTGTGTGTAGCAAAGGATCTGACTCTAGTGGCAGGGAGGCAGCAGGGTACAACTGCCTTAACTGTGAAGGCATGCAACAGGGTGCAGCAAATGCCCTGAATCTTGTAGCCAGTGGCAGCATAGTGCAGCAGCCCAAACTGCAGAGACAAGGGGCTCTAGAGCACTGCAGGCCATAGCAACCCCCAACTGTGTAGAAAGGAGCAAGGTGCAGCAGCCCTCTCTCTGGTGACAAGGGATAGAGGACATCATGATGCTAAAGTCTTGACTGTGGTGCAGAACACAGGGCATCAGGGTACAGCATCTCTGACTGTGAGTTGGGGTACAGTTGGTGCAGTAGCCCTGCCTATTTGGGGCAATGGAAGTGGGTAGCAGGATGCAGTAAAAGCCCCACCTCTGGTGCTAGGCAGCATGGTACAGCAGCCCCAGCTGTGGAGGCAGGGAACCTGGCACTCTAGGGCTTAGCACAGCACAGCAGCCCTGTCTGTGGAGACAGAAACAGTGGGCAAAAGGTGCATCTTCCCCACCTGTGAAGGTGGTGGAGAGAGGGAAGCAGGGTGCAGCAACCCCAACTGTTTGGGCAGGGGGTGGCAGGGTGCAGCAGTCCTGATTCATTAGGCAGGGGATGGAGGCAGCAGGGTGCACAATTCTTGACTGTATGGGAGAAGACAGTGGGAAGCAGGGTGCAGCAGCCTTGAATGTAGAGCAGAAGGCAGGGGGCTTGTGGGGCAGGGTCAGGTGGCAGTAGACTGCAGCTGCCTCAGCAGTGGGGTAGAGACACGGTGCATTTGGATGCCACATAATGTTTCTAGTTATACACATACATGATGTATTTTCACACAGAAACCACCAAAGAACTGAAATGTGTGAGTTCAGACAGGTGCCTGCCACACTCTGCTACAGTATTTCAAGCACAAGTATTGTTTGTCAATCTGACATAAAAAAAAAACATTTTCTTACATTAATGTATTTATGAAGGCTACATCAAAGACACCGTTTCTGTGACTAAACAAAATTGTAATTTATTTTCTAGTCATTTAATAGTCCAGTGTTATATAGTTAGGGAAAAAAAATCAGAGTTTTGATTAGAAAGAACTAAGAGCTGTGACAGACAAGCTGATTTCACACAGATAAAGATTTCCACTTCTTCAATTCAGCATTGAAACTGAAATGATAACCTTTTTATTAGAAAATGATATATCTTAAGCAGATCTATCTAAACACAAATCAGACAGTGGGTTTGTAAGAAATTTGGAAAGCTCATCAAACCATTAACTCTACGCTACAAACTACTGCTCTGATTGGGAATCTGAAACAGCACGCTACTCCAAAATGATATCATCGCACTCTAAGTTTGACTGACAGGACAGAAATAACTCCACTGTTTTCAGCCACTGTAGACCAAGTTAATAAATGCTGATTAAAAGAAAACCATGAAACCAAACAGCACGAAATTTCCAGGAAACACCAATCATGACACAAGGACTTGAATTTCAGCTTTTCAGGCTTGTATGAAATATATGTAAAAACCGTTGCACATGATCTTTAAAGTTTCATGACAGAAATGAGGCTTCCAGAACTGGACACCATATTCCAAATGAGGCCTCACCAGTGATCTACACAGTGGCATCTCCACCTCCTTTCTTCTGCTGGTAATAACTCTCATTAATCCACCACAGCATTCCACCAGCTGTCCTCACAGCGTTGGTACATTGTTTAGCCACTTTTAAGTCATCCAGTATGATTACCCCAAAATCCCTTTCCATTTTGATAACCATCAGCTCCCTTCCCTCCCCCCGTAATCATTCCCTGGGTTCCTGCAACCCTTCCTTATTCAGCAGGCAGTTAACACATCTGAATTTATTTGCTGTATATGCATTTCAATTGCTAAGGGGTCCTAACCATGTTCACCCTTCTTCAATCCAAGCTAGCTGCAGTATGTCTAGCAATAACATGAATGGAAACATTATGCATATGAAAACTTATTAATTATGCTGTACATACCCTAAGACTCAAAGTGTGTCTCCTTTGGCTGCCATGATGTCTGTGGTTAATTTGAAACAAAAAATGTAACAAGACACTGGCCTACACTGAAGATATTAAACAATAGAGCAAACTGTACTCTGGGAAGATTGCCTGGGACAAGATGCAATAAAAAACCTGAAAAGCAGGTTCCACAGAGTATAAACTCACCAGAAATGTTAGAAAAAATTACTCCTCCCACACTCATTCACAGGTGACAATGAATGTATTTATTAACCATGCCGGTTCATCTTCTTGCTTCCCTCATGGTAAAAATGTGAAACTACATTTGTGTTATTTTAAATGAGTGATAAATGGCATGTCCAGGGGGATGGCAGCTCTGATAGTTATTTCAGTCTTTCTTTTCACTGATATAAACTGAGCCAGGAAAAAAGTAAGTAGGAAAAAAAAAAACAACAACAGCCTTTTGTTTCTACAAGTAGTTGTTAATTGCAGCTGGTATTTTTAACATGTGCAAGGCAACTCCACTTCTCAGATTTAAAAGAAAAAATATGCTTCATCAAAGGCTGTGTTTACCTAGTACTGTGTGCATGATTAAAATAATTTGAACCCTTCCCCCCAAAATGTGTCCTTACATGAACCTGCATGATTAACTGTAAAGAATTAAAAAATGTTTTTCTAAATGCATTACTGTCTTCAATGTTTTCAAAGTTTTGAAGCTATTAAAAAGACAAACTATATATATATATATATATATATATATATATATATATATGTATATTGAATATAATAAGCAAATATTGTTAATCCCAAAAGCTGAACTTTGCTTTTAGTATATAAATGTTTAGGAAATACCTGTGGCTCTTTCAATCAGGAAGCTGTAGTTTCAGACATGTCTTACTTACTCTTTCCTTTTGAGACACCAAGTGGCTCTGATAATCATTTGTTCCAACGGTGTTTAAGTCAGTTTGAAGGTACTAAGTATCTTCTGTTCTCCTAGTCATTAACAAAATGCAGGGACTCCACAGACTTGTTCTGTTCCTTGGTCCAGATCCCTAACTAGTGAGTCTTGTTTCAACATAATAGATCCACTTCATGCCCCTCCCACATGAATAAAAAAAAAGGTGGTGTGGAGTTTTAGTAGCTTTTCGGGTGGAGTTGGGGTGGATCTTACTCCCCCCAAAAAAACAATACTGCCTCCCACTACTCAGGTTCCAGTTCTTATACTGCCTATTTAAGAAAGAAAATAGTACCCTGCAACAATTGACTAACTTGAAAGCGTATTTATTTGAGGGCAGAAAGCATTTCTTGGAGGAGGGTAAGGCGGAGAAGACTATTTACACCTTCAGTCAGTTCCACAGACAGAAAACATGACATCACTCCTTTTGTACATGTAAAACATCTGCAGGCTCTGCATACTGCAGCCATAAAAATGAAATCCTTGATCTCCTTAACAATCACTTTGCCACAGCAGGGATGGTTTTTGATACCTCCCCAGCAAATGCCATCAGGGCACAGTTCCTTAGTCAGTCATCTGATTGCCACGATCCAAAAACTTTTGATCCTTACCACTCCTTTTTCTTCTGTCCAGTTACCATCAAACAGGCTGAGGATCCCCTTCTTCAATTTGATACTAAGAAAAGTGTTGGTGTGGATATGATTGAGCCTTTCTTCCTAAAGTTGGTCAACTATATTTTGGCTCCCCCTATTACCCACCTTTCAATTCATCTCTCAATCAGGGCTCCCTCCCCAAGGTCTGGAATACGGCCCATGTCATCTCTCTATTCAAATCAGGGGACCTCTGTGACCTAAATAATTACCGCCCAATCTCCTTGCTCCCAGCCTTGTCAAAACTATTGGAAAAGGTAGTAAATGAACAGCTCAGATCTCATCTGGAAAATTTTAATCTACTAAACCCTATTCAATCTGGTTTCCATCCCATGCATAGTACCTCCACTGCCCTTGTTAAAGTTATAAATGACTGGCAGTCCGCACTTGATAACAAACAATACATATGTGCCTTGTTTCTGGACCTTAGCAAGGCTGTCAACATGGTGGACCACAATTTGCTGCTGGTGACTCTAAAGAAAGTTGGGGTGGACAACCTGGCCCTAAGTTGGTTCATAAACTATCTTGTGGACAAAGAACAACAGGTCAAGGCTGAAGGAGACTTTTCACCAAAAAAAATACTCTTTAGAGGTGTCCCCTAAGGATCCATACTTGCTCCACTTCTCTTTTCCATTTATATTAATCAAATTGACACTGGTGTAAAGTCATCTAATATCCATCTCTTCGCTGATGATACAGTGCTATACATTGACAGATCAACTCTGGATCAAGACATTTTGGACCTCCAGAATGATTTTGACATCCTCCACAAAAATCTACTCAACTTAAAACTCCTGCTCAATGCAACAAAAACTAAGGCATGATTTTCTCTCCACTGGCCCCTCATCTCAAACCCCCCCCCCAAAAAAAAACAGATAAGGTTTCTCACATAAGCACCCTTTTAGGAAAAGCCCTGGAGTTCATGGAACAATTCAAATACCTGGGGGTCTGGACTGAGTACAAATTGTCCTTCATTTATCATATTGAAGAACTCACTAAGAAACTGTGTCAAACGCTCAGTATTTTCTTGAGGATCAACCACTCACTAACCCAGGAGGCTAGAAAACTCCTAGTCTAAGCTACCTTCTTGCCTCTCCTAGACTATGTGGACTTTCTATATGGCCATAGTACTAGCACAGCTCTCTCCAAGCTTGATACCTTATACCACAGAACCCTTAGGTTCATTTTGGATGCCCCTTATGACACGTACCACTGCATCCTCTATTATTCCATAGGCTGGAGCTCCCTTAGCTTCAGGAGGCAAAATAATGCTAGTTTATGAACATATAAGGCAATCACTCATAAATTACCTCAGTACCTCACAAGTTGCCTAACTCCCTGCATACCTACTGCCTATTCTCTCAGAAGTCTTATCATCTTATCTCTGGCTATCCCTAAAGTTGAAATGCACTGTGGTAGAGCCTCAATAGGCTTCACTCTTTCTACACTCAGGAATAAGATCCAGAAAACCTTAAGGCTCACTTCCCCTGTCACATTCTCCATCTTCAAATCTTTGTTTCTGGGGACCTTCTCTGAGGTCTGTCATTTCTTCAAGTCAAGGTCCTAACATCACAATTTGTTACTGCTTTAAATTCTGGACTTAAACCTCAACCATTGCCTGAGGAGTCATTTGAGTCCTCCCTTCTGTCATTGTCCAAATCAAGGTCCCAACATCTGTCTTTGCTTCAAATATTGGATTAAAACCCCAACCATTACCTGTGGCATCTGTCATGTTTCTCCCTTTGAACAGTCCTTCCTCCCTAGGCCATCATGTCCAACCCTCTCCTATCTCATCTGACCTTCTCTCCCCACTCCCTATACCCCCCCTTCCCACCCCACTTGCCAGGCCATGTCTACAGTACTTATCAAATGACTCTTACATCTCAATCTTCTTCACACTTTGATGCTAGAGGAACTGCCACTCCTGCTCACTATGACTCCTCCAATGATGTTTACTGTATAAACTTTAGCTCATTACCTTATGTCCATATATCTGTATCTATGCAATTGTATTTAAATGGCACTACCTCCTGTTGAACCCATCACTATGTTATGGTGGAAGTATCTTGTTACATGTGATAGTTACAGTATATGTTATGTTGTTATTATTACTACGTTATTGTTATATACGTTCATTCAACCTGTTATGTCTTAACCCTGTTGGCAATTGTTTTGCCCCAGGTCCATCTAGTAAAAGAGTTTGTCTCAATGATGTTCTGCTTGGCTAAATAATGATTTTGATTGACTGATTGATTGATTGATTGTTTGATTGACCCTCCTGCCCTACTTGACTTAACTCCAAAGGTCTCAAAATAGTGCATATGAATATACAGAGCATAAGGGGAAAATAGCAGAATTAGAATCCTGGATACTATATTACAAACCAGACATTCTCAGCATTATGGAATCATGGTTAAAACCATCCATATTATCTCATGAGGTCACCCTTCCTGGCTATACCTACCACAGATGGGACCGGGTCTCCAGAAAGGGAGAGGGGGGTTAATTTATGCTAGAGATGGATTGGTGGTCAATGAATTAACTGACTTAAAGATCATCTCAGCTGCAGAGTACATCTTTATCAGAGTCACCCTTGGTCAAGTCAAGAATGTAACAGTAGGGTGTGTCTATCTACCCTTCCCCCCAAACCAAGCATTATCTTATGCTGAATTTGTCACTAGTCTGGACTCCTTACCTAAGAAAGACACTATATTATGTGGTGACTTTAACCTGAATTAGTTTGGGCCTCTTAAAACACAGAACCAAGCTGCCCTACTGGACGCTTTTATTTATTTATTTTTTTTATTTATCAAGTCTAGGATTACAAATACCTTTGAGCCATGGCTCTTTTACAAAGGTTCCACGTCAGAGAAATACAAATTATGGGGAACATCAAAACAGGCATTACAACAATGTGGACATTGCAAACAGAGTACAGATTAATACAGTTCAAGGGTAGCATTGTAACAAGGCAGCCAGTGGCATTTGTCAGAGAAAATAGACAACAGATAAGAAGTGCCAGAGTCATAAGGAGAGGGAAGAGGGTAGGGGGGAGAAGGAATGTAGGAAGGGTGGCAAGAGGGTGAAAAGTGCAGCATTGGGTATACCAGGATGTGAGGGTAGAATCCAGTGAGGAGGGAGGGGGACAACTAGAGCAGAAAGGAAGTGGAGAAACAAGGTTAAGTTAGGCAGTCACAGGAGCTGTTGGTAGTGAGACAGTCCTGGAGCCTAGTTTTAAACATACCAATAGTTGAGGCAGAGAGGAGATGGTTGGGCTGAGGCCATTGAACCAGAGTGGCACTCAATAAGCAAAAGAGCATTGTCCCTGTGAAGTGTGATGGTGGGGGACTTTCAGTAGCTGTAGCGTGGATCTCCTAAGGCACCATTTGTTAATTCGGTATTGTAACAGAGTTGAGACCCCAGAAGGTGCAAGGCCAAGGTAGATTTTTTTGACCATGGAGCAGGTGAGACACTTTATGCAGTTTGATAGTTGGAGCCAGCGGTCTGAGTGTACAGGTCACATGTTTGGGTGAGACGGTGAGCACCAGTGATGAGCTGACGTGCTTTATTTAAGGCATTTGAGAGGCATCTAAGGGTTGTGGTTGTGACCGAGCCATAAATGATGAGACCATAGTCTATTACAGAGATCACAGAGCTCAGGACTGCAACCTTCAGAGCTTCTGGCATGAGGTGTGTTCTGTGTTTGTAGAGGAGACCAAGCCGTGTATAAGCAGCTCTAGCTACATTATCTACATGCAGTCCATAGGAGAGATTAGGGTCAAGCTGTATCCCTAAGTATTTGAAGGACCCCACCTGATCTAGAGTGTTCCCCTGGGTGGTGGAGATAGCCAAGTGGTATAGCTTGTGTGGGTTATGAGAGCTGCAGAAGAGCATAGATTTGGTTTTCTTGTCATTGAGGACCAGTTTATGATTAAGAAACCATGTCTCTACAGAACTGAAACCAAGTTGAAGGTTGTGTTGAAGAGTTGCAGGATCTTTGTGAGTGGAGAATACAACAGCATCATCGGCATATAGTATGATCTGCTCAGAGCAGTGGTAAGGGAGGGAGTTTAAGAAAAGGCTAAAAAGGAGGGGTCCCAGTATGGATCCCTGTGGGACACCCAAGCGAACAGGCAGGGTGTTAGAAAGAGCGTCCGCAATTTTTACTCTCTGTGACCGGTTTTCTAAGTAGCTTTTAAACCAGAGAGAAGAGTCAGGTGATAGCCCGGCATTCAGTAGTTGGTGTATTAGTAGTCCATGGTGTACTGAATCAAAGGCCTTGGAGAGGTCGACGAAAACGGCCCCTGTGAGAAGGCTGTTGTCAAGGGATTTGTGCAAAGCTCCAGTGAACTCAAGAAGGGCTGTGGTGGTGCTGTGACCTTTCCAGAAGCCGTGTTGTTGTGGACAAGGTATATTGTATTTATCCAAGTGGTCAGTAAGTTGATCAGCCACGATGCGCTCAAGTGCCTTAGAGAGTGGGGGCAGTATGGAGATAGGGCTAAACTGGAGCAACTCCTCAATGATCCCACAGACTGAATATGAAGTCAGGCAAGCACACTCTCCTAGACTGGATGTTAACTAGTAATCCAAATTCTATTAAGGCTGCTGGAATCATCCCTGATGCACTCAGTGACCATTCTCTGACATTTTGCATCTGAAATAATAATTCTCCACATACCCACCCCACCCCATATATTAAAACTAGGGACCTAACCAACTTTGTTGCTGAAGCCTTCTGCTCAAGTCTCACCACAGCTGACTGGTCACCAATAACATCTCTTCCTGACAAAAACCTAGCATTAAAATATCTGGTCAGTACCTTCACCTCCATCCATGACCACCATGCTCCCCACAAACTAAGAAGATCAAAAGTCACCTACTCTCCCTGGCTCACACAGGACCTGAGGCCTGACAATGCATGGCATGCCTTCAAAATCTCTAGGCTCCACTCTGACTGGAATACCCACCACCAGCTATACAATATTTGTAAATCTAAGATAGGCAAAGCCAAAAGGGAGCATCTCCTATCACCACAGAAACAGCACCTCTCCAACTCCAAATGTTTCTGGAAGGAAATCAACATGCTTCTATAAGATAATGAAATGATCTTCCATCAGTCAGTGAGAGTAAAAGACTCCACACTATCCTTGCCCATGGAGATAGCGGCAGGGCTGAACCACTTTTTTTACAGACCTTGATGCCAACAAAACTGAACTTCCTGTTAATTATCCTGGCTACCAGCTAGCTGAATGGCATTTCCACACCCACTCTTTCACTTAAAAACTTCCTCCTGAAAAGAGGTCTTTAAATTGCTATGGGAACTTAACCCTCACAGCCCACCAGGTTTTGACTTCCTACCACCCATATTTTTAAAATAGGTGCATCTGCACTTGCCTACTCAATCTCCTGCCTAATCAATTGATCCTTCCTCATGCAAACCATCCCAGACAAATGGAAAAGCACAGTTATTGTCCCAGTGCATAAAAGTGTTTCAGCCAACCTTATCAAAAACTATAGCCCCATACCTATCTTGTGTTCAATTGCTAACATCCAAGAAAGAATATTTTATAATCAACTGTCATCCTATCTTGAACAGACCAATGTCCTCACTAGTAACCAGCATGGTTTTCAGAAATCGCATGGGACAGAAACTGCTATCCTGATGGTCACCACTGATATATTCCAGGCTATGAACCAGGGCAAAGCCACTGGTATAGTCTTTGTTTACCTAGCAAAGGCATTCAACCTAGTCAACCATTCATTTCTCATCTGTAATCTTTGCCACCGTGGTCCTAAAAAAACTCTCTCTCTTCAGTCTCTAACTGCTTAAAGAATAGGTTTCAATGCATTAAATGGGCTGGTATCATCTCAACCTTATTACCTATCACTGACGGGGTTCCCCAGGGATCAATCCTAAGGCCTCTCCTATTCTCAATATTCATTAATGACCTTCCTCTGAATTGTGGATGGGCATTGGTTCTGCTGTATGTGGATGATGCCATCTTATCGATTCTCCTGTGACATCTCAAGTATTAACTCTGACCTAACAAATGACTTTCACAGATTCACAGAACACAAAAAAAGAATAAATCAGTGTTGTTCCACTATACCTGCTTTGACACAGGCTCACTGCCCCCTACCCCCCCCCGGTTATCAAAACATCTATTAACATTCAACTCAAAAATGTTACCTTCTTTAAATACCTGGGTGTAGTACTTGACAAGCATCTTTCCTTCAATGAGCACATAACATTTGTCACTAATACTACTAATCAGAAACTATGCCTTCTATATCACACTGCTCCCTTCCTCTCAAGCAGTGCAAGAAGCACTATTGCCTCTGCCACGCTTCTCCCAGGCATCTTCTATGGGGTCTCTATAATCCACTCCACTAAGACTACAGTACAAGACACATTAAACTGTTCCATCAATGGGTTGGCTTAGCATAGTTTTTTTGAGTTGGCAATGCATTGCCAACTTATATTGCATTATTTTTCAAAGCTTAACCAGCTGACCAGCAATGTTTGTTGAATGTTTTTGCAACTCTGTTGTAATGCATCTGCAGTCCAGTCACAGTGCAATACAAAGCTGCATTTTAACTCATAAGAAACAGTTTGTGCAAGGCTTTGTGCTGGATCCTGCAACACTTATGCAACTCAGTCAGAAATGCTACAGCAACTCATTGGAGGAACAGTTTAATGTGACTTGTACTGTACAATGAACAAACTCCAAATGGCCTATCTCAGAATTGCCTGATTTGCTATTAAGGCTCCAGCTCACACCCATCACTGTGACATGCTGAACAATTTGGATTGCCAGTCTTTCATGGCCAGACTTAACCTCCCAGAATACTGTGCCACCTTCAAGTTCAAATACCTCCCACCTCCTCTGAGTATGTCTAACCTACTAACCCTGAAACTCTTCCCATTAATACTCAGGTCCTCACACCTCCCAATGTTGGGTCTGTCCAAGCCTTGCCTAGCTGTTGGAAGAAGCTCCTTCTCTTTCACAGTACCACAAAAGTAGAATAACCTCCCATACTCACTGCTCTCATGTAAGACCATTACTCTTCAAAAGACAATAGAACAGGACATTGTTGTAAATAGGAACGAAAATCCTAACAATTAATCCATTATAAAATAGAATAAAGCTTTATCAACATATGGAAATATTTTACAAGCCTCTCGTCTGTAATGTGAACTGTACCTAATCTTCTCAAAACGTCTCCACCTGCTTGCCCATACAATACTTGCCTGGTGTGTATGATCAATGACTAGGGCTATGAGTCTGTACAGCACCAATTGTAAACTGCATTTATGTACTAATTGACTCTACTATGATTATACTGTATGATTGTATCAGTCTTACTGTTTGTTCACCTATGTTGCAGTTGACATCTGTAATTTGTACTGTCTTCCAATGAATGGGATGGCTAATCTATTCCATGAATGTATGTAACTGTCTAATGATATTTGTACATAATTATCTGTATCTGTACTATTTTCAGATACTTATAACATTTGGTTCCCTGGGTCACCCCTGAAAAAGGGACTTGACTGTCTCAGAGGGCCCACCCAGTCATTAAAATTTAAATAAATAAATACAAATAAATCTCTTTCTAATCCTCTATAATGCCCCTTGCAACCTCTGAAAACCACTAAATCAATAGCTGCTTAGCATTTACCCTTACTACAAATATAAAACCATGAGCATTCCAATGTCACTAATTAGATATGTCCCTGAAAGGGTTAACATAAATCCATGCTTTAGAGGAAGTACTGTAAGTCATTGCTATACACATTTGGAGAGATCACCAAGAATATAATTTGGAACTGCTCTGCAGTTAGATGCTGTATCCTCTGTTGGAACTCAAACATGGGTAAAATTAGGACCTCTCTGAAAAGCTATCCTGTGTCAGTACATTGCCAAAATGGATAAAAGTATGAACCCACTGAATATGGCACCTCAGCTAGCCTGTCTGGCTGTGGCAGTACATTGTAACAATGATATAATATCAAGAGGTTCTGAAGACATGTGAACTTTGAAAGCAAAGCTTGAGAGAATCCAACATTTTTCTAGACCCTATTGTGATATGTTACAGGTGACTTTTATCATTTAAAATAAATAAAAACAGCCTTAACATTTGTTATAATGATTTTACTGGCAGGCATAATGAAGTCATTTGAATACATGTATTGATTTGAACATACAGAAAAATGCACAGGAGTTTTGTACCAGTTTTACATGGAAAATACAGGGAAAAGGAGGGTGCCCTACAGGGAAATGATTTGTTCAATCTGGGAACACTGCAGTTGACACCGCTATGATTCTTTGTAATTCCCTAGGATGCTGCTTGCATGCTCTGAAAATCCATAAAACATTAGCTGCCTAGCATTTATTTACCCTTCCCACAAGTATAAAACCATCAGAGTTCCAATGCCACTAATTAGATCCTAAAAGGGTTAACATAACTCAGCTCTTCAGAGGAAATATTGTAAATCATTGCTACAGATACACGCATGCACACGTGCACATGCACACACACACACACACACACTGGGAGAGATGACCAAGAAAAATGTAATTTAAAATTGCTCTGCAGTTAGATGCTGTCATCTGTTGGAAGTCATGTCAATAAATTATTAGTCTCCAAAGACAGCAAGTCACATTGCAATAATAAACAAGCTGAGAAATATTGTTGGAATTGGTCTACTCAGCAGAGACAAGATAGTATTTTATTTAACTAGCAAGATAGGGAAGGATACACTGAAAACTCCAAAAATGTGTGCCATGATACTCCATCTTTTCAGCTACAGACAGCAAGATGGCAGTATGCAGCCCTTTTGCGTTAGTTCAAAAAATGCTGTTTACCAAGTTGGATTCAAAAGGAAACATGTCTCTTGTACTCACTGAAGCACTACCAGATTGGGAAGGAGAGCTGATTGCCAGCGCATTTGCCCTGCCCTCCCCTATGAATCCCACGGCCCTCAACATCGCTACCTAGCACAGTTTACACACCCTCCCAACCCCTATTACCTATTGACCTCCCCATTCACCACCTTTCCAGCTGCCCACACAATCATCTACAGACATGAACACCTGACACTGCCTTCGTTGGGCTGCTCCCACTCACCCCTTCCCCCACCCATGGCCCCCTGAAATGCTTAATCCATAATCCCAGCTATGGATCACCCCACCACACCCACTAGCCTCCCGTAATACCCAGCGGAGGTGTACCACTGCACCTGTTTGTTAACATTACAATGTCTTGTTATATTTGATCTCAATTTCTATATTAAACTCCAGTGTATTAGTGGTAAATAAAATTTACACAAACCCATGTAGCCTTATTGTGCTCTAACTGTTTCACTTGTTGTTTGTATCTGTTCACTTCTCTGACTTGGAACCTTTAAAAACTAGTCCTTGACTCAATGGTATTAATCCTAAATTGAAATAAATAAATAAATAAAATAAAAAATTTGTTTCTTAACCCCTAGGCTGCGGAAAGAATTAAAATGAGTCTATTTGATTTAGCTCTGGACAGATGTTCAGTCTGCAGCAATGCAAGGGTTAAATTGAAGTGCTGCAAAGACATGGAAGAATCAATGGAAATCTCCAAAGGAAGTGTTCCATTGTCTGAATCCAGTAGCTCATTTTTAAAGCTAATGCAACAGGGCTGCAGGCTCCTCAAACCTGCAGCCATAAAAAGATCTTAGAAAATGGGCTTATTTGCTGGCATCTGATTGGCTGGTACCCATTCCACAGGAGTACATTAATTTTCAATAGATTCCCAGCAAATAAAAAGCGCCACCCAAGCCTGCCTCATGACCAGCCAAGTATCCTTGTGCCCAGCCTGCTTCCTCATTGGCTGATCCAGTGACCGTACCATTTCAAACTGCCACCATTTTTTATCAGTTAGTGAGTGAGTAATGCCCCTTCCCCCAACTACCACCACTGCCAAAAAATACAAGTCACTAAACTCAGCAGTTGCCTGATTGAAGAGAAGGAAAAACAAATTCTTTTAAAAATTCAGTTGTGTGGGGCTTGGCTGCACCACACCACACTGCTAACCAGCGTTGCTTCTCATGCCGGTTGGTCAGCTCTCTCACATGCTCCTCTGCTGACCGGAACTAAATAAGTGAAAATGGAGCATATTTCTGAAAAAAAAAAAGAAAGAAATCACTCACTATTTCATCTGAAGACAGGAACAACGACAAATGAGCATTTCCCCAATGGCGCTTACTTTAAAATGCAGCAATCTCTTTACCCTGATCGAGTGCCCCGTGCCAGTTCTACAGGCACTGCCTGCCCGCTCTGCTGCTTTGTGGCTTCTGCTCCATGATCTAACTGCTTGGTTCAGTCATCAGATTCATGGCAGTTAGATCACAATCTGGTTACCAAATTGGAGAAAAAAATAAAAGACACACAAATACTTCATACCACAAAACTTGCCAGATCATTGCTATGTTCCTGATGATGTCCCGGTTGATGCACTGCTAAAGTCCCACTTGAAACCCACTGCTCATGCCTCATTTGCACACTATACCCACTGCATAAATAATAAATTAATTGGGAAAATGAAGTCAGAACTTTACCATTAAAAAAAATACTCAGAAGTCTGCCAAGCCTTCCTGTACCTCCTTACTGTACTTCCAGATATAACAGCATGTGTGCACACACAAGATGACGGCTGCATCTCCCCAGACCCAGTACTTTTACAAATGCAAAGAAAGAAGTTTATCTACTCACTCACCTCCCCATTTTTATTTTGCTCCTTTCTTACTAACAACTTAAAAAAACAACAACCTGAATCAGAAACAGAATTGCTGGATGGGGGTTGTAAAGTGTAACTGCATACAGATAGCTTTTTTTAAAGGTGGAAGAACAATTTTATTTCAAAACTTAATTTAAACAAATGTTTTATAAACAACTTTTTTCATCTTTTTCTTTTTTACAGTACCCATTTTCTAAGCGCAATAATACCTGACAGGGTGGGCAGTATTGGGCTATACCAGACCTTCCAGGGGCTTTAAGGCCCTCTGCCAGCAGCGTCAGGCCTCATTACACCCCAGGGAGGTCCAGTATAGTCCAATACTGCCCACCCTGTAGGGTATTATTGCTTACTGAACTGTGCTTGAACTATGGTATTTGAGTTCTATTTTAGACCTGGAATACTGGCAGGCTCATGTAATAGTTCAAATATTTTTTCCTTTATTTTGTTTATTTGGTTGTAGGGCAGAACTTTGGTGAGTGATGGTGGATGGAAGCTGGGAGGGGGTACAGGAGGGTCAGGCCCTTGCTGACCATTATTCATGGGATGGTGGGGAGGGACTTTCAGCCTGCAAAAATGTATACCGCGCTTTTGTGGGAGGAGGAGACACTAAGGCTTGGGGGTTGGCTGCTGCTGTATAAGGCAAGAGGTGAAGTGTGGGAGGTCCAACAGTGCATGGTGTGGAGCAGAGGAGGCAATGTGCTGTGTGGGGTGGGTAGCTAGTGAAAACTCATGAGATGTGCTGGCTAAGTGTGATTCAGTCATGTGATGGCTGAGTCTCAGATTAGCATCCTGCAGAGGAAATCTCGTGTGCAGTTAGTTACAGAGGGGAGTTCATGAGAGCAGATCTCACAGTTCTTGATTCGGGCTGGCAGCATGTGGTCACTACTGTGACTCTAATTCTACATCAAATTGATCAGTCCTCCAATTATTACCTCCTTGTGCTGAAGAAAAATGTGCAGAAAAAAATAACAAACAAGAAGAATGGCAAACTAAAAACAAGGCAGGGAAAGCAAGGAGGAGATGCGGTGGAAGTGGGGGAGGGTTGCTAACTGCTACTGTTACAAACCCACTTCTGGTGTCAGGCCCACTGAGCTCACAGTACCCATCCTTAAATGCAATCTGCAATGGCGGGAACAAGGATACCCTCCTCGTCCCTTTATGAATGCTCGCCAAGGTCACTACTGCACCTATGCTAAGAGGGTCCAAGGCATCCCTCTAATTCAGGATAAAGGCATAATGCCAGTCTCAGGTCTTGTGGCCAAATGTGGAACTTTCCTTGGCTATTACACACAGAAGGAGGACCCAAATGTCGCACTCTTTTCGAGGTAGCAGCGTAAAAACCTGATTTGGCCTTCTCCCTATCGGACATGCAATAACCTGATTAAAAAGTTCTGGCAGACTCATATGAGGCTCTGGTAGTCTCCCTATCCATCCAGATGTCACTACAGACCTTTTTCTCAATTTGGTTGCTTATGGTGGCCCTTTTGGCAATGACAGTTTTATCAGATTATTAATAGACCTTCTACAGTCACATATACAATGTAAGAACTGAAGGTGTGCAAACACTTAGACAAAAATTTGATGTCTATACAGGTAGATTAAACTAAATAAAGGGGAGTATAATGCAGCTCACACCCCTGCCATTGGTGGGCTGGTCATCACTCCCCAAAATGCCAATTGTGCTCATACATCCTCAGAAAACAAATCAGGGCCAACATCCACCTGAACCAGCAAACCCCATAATCTTTTGACTGGAAAGAGCAAACTGGAGCAGTCCAGGAAGAGGGTACTACCTAGAGCAGAGAGGATGTGCATTCCTGGAAGGCAATGGTTGCAAATACTAGGAGCCTAACCAACAAACTTCCTGAACTCACAGCCATCTTGAAAACAGAAAGGTTGGACTTGGTGGCTGTAACAGAAATATGATTCATGGAAACCAATGGATGGGATACTGCCATTTCCATTTATAATCTGTTCTGGAAAGATAGGCAGGGCAAAAAATAGAGGGGAGTGCATAGTCATTTACATTTGGAAGGAAATAAAAGCCACAGAAGTTAAAAGGCAACCTGGGGACTTTGTTGTCACTGTGGCTAACAGGAGACATGGGCAAGAAACCCCTTTGAATTGGCGTTGTGTACAGGCCACCAAATCAAGGAGATAAAGACAAAAGACCTAATAGAAATCCACAAAATGTCTGATAAAGGTGAAGTAATACTGGTGAGACCAGCCTACAAAATAATAACTGGAGCACACTATGACCCAACAACAAGAAGTAGGGACCTCTTATTGTCACTACAAGGCACAGGACTGTGCCAGCTTGTTAAAACCCCAACAAGAGGAGATGCCATTCTTGAACTTGCCCTCACAAACTTGGGAAGGATCAAGGACATTGAAGTGGGATGCTGTATGGGCAACAGTGACCATTACATTGTAAGCCACTGAAAGATAAAGGTGCTAGATTACAGAAAGACTGACTTCCAAAAAATGGGGAACAGCATAAGTATCCAGTCAGTGACAATAGAGGTTGAGGAGGTGGTGGTCATGTGGGGGAGACTCAACAGAGCAATAAAGACTGCCACAGATCAATGTGCCAGATGGGTCAGCAAAGCAAAAAGGATGCAAAATCCTTTACAGTTTTCCAAGGAAGTGGCTACCACAGAAAAAAAAGAAAGCGTACAGCATATACCAGGAAACAAAAACTGAGAAAGACTGAGAGTCATACAAAGAAAAAATGAAAGAGTCTAACAAACAAATTAGAAAGGCAAAAGCCCAGAGAGAGAGGTAAAAATAGCAGACGGGGCAAAGGGAGGAAACAAATAATTTTTTAGATACATTAGGGAATGTAGGAAGGCAAAAAGGGGATAGTAAAGATTGCTACTGAAGAAGGGAACTGCACCAAACATGACCCAGAGACAGCCAAAATCAGCATCAAATACTTCTGCTCAGGGTTTAACAGAGAGGACCCAGGAAAGGCCCAGTCCTGAAAAAATACACCACCCCAGGACCAGGAGTAGACATGAGTCTCTTTACAGAAGCCAAAGTAGGGGAGGAGCTACATAAACTAAAAGCAGACAAAGCAATGGGACCAGATGAGATGCACAGCAGAATCTGTAAGGAACTAGGGGCAGAATTAACAGCCCCTCTGGCACATCTATTCACAAAATCCTTGAAGAGTGGTGTGGTACCCGAAGACTGGAAAAAGGTACTAGTGGTTCCGCTTCACAAATCAGGCAGTTGCAAAGAGGCTTGTAATTACAGATCAATGAGCCTCACATCTATAGTAGGGAAATTAATGACACTACTCAAACAGAGGATCATAGCATTCCTTGAAACTAGCAGCCAACAAGACCATAGACAGTATGGTTTCACAGCAGGTTGGTCATGCCAGACAAATCTGCTCGAGTTTTTTGACTACGCTACAAAAATAGTGGATGATGGTAGGGCAGTAACATAGAAACATAGAAACATAGAATTTGACAGCAGATAAGGACCGCTTGGCCCACCCAGTCTGCCCATTTCCAAGCCTACTGGATAAGCTGCAGATCCGAGTTAACCAGCAGCCTACTTCTTCCTACCCCCATCCCCTAGAATTGCCTTATGACTGTCCCATGCATGCTAGAATTCCACCACTGTTTTTGACTCCACAACCTCCTCCGGAAGAGCCGTTCCATGCATCCACAACCCTCCTGTGAAAAATACTTCCTTAAATTACCTCTGAGCCGCCTCCCTCTATCTTCAAATTGTGCCCCTTGTTTCTTGCACACACCTCTCTTTTTTGAAAGATGCTACCCTCTTGGACTTTGTTGATTCCCTTGAAGTGCCCGAAAGTTTCTATCATGTCCCTCTCTCCTTCTTTCCTCGAGGCTATACATATTAAGCTCCTTTAGTCTCTCTTCACTTGTCTTCCGGTGCAGACCCTGCACCATTTTAGTTGCCCTCCTCTGGACAGCATCCATCCTGTCTATGTCTTTGCAAGACTGGGTCTCCAGAACTGCCGCAGTACTCCAGATGGGGTCTCACCAGCTGTCTGTACAGAGGATAATAACTTCCTGTTTTCTACTGGTGATGCCTCTCCTATGCATCCCAATATCCCCCAGCCCTCATTGCTCCCTCTCACATTGCTTGCCCACCTTTAGGTCATCTGATATGACTACCCAGGTCCCTTTCCATGTTTGTTGTTGTTAGTATCTCACACCCCATTGTGTACTCTTCCCTGGGTTTTGTTTCCCAGGTGCATTACCTACTTCTTAGCATTGAATCTAAGCTGCCATACATTTGACCATTCCTCTAACCTTGCCAAGTCCCTTTTCATCCTTTCCACCCACCTTGTGCATCATCTCTGTTGCAGATCTTTGTGTCATCTGCAAGCGACATACTTCTCTTCAGTCCTCTGCAATGTCACTTATAAAGACATTGAAGAGACTGGTCTAATCTGAACCTCAAGTACCCGCTAGTAATTTCTTCATCAGAGTGGACTCCATTTACTATTACTCTCGTGTCCCATTTTCCAGCCAATTTTTACCCAGGCTGTCATCTTGGGACCAATTCCAGGCTAGCTAACTTGTATATTAATCTTTGTGTGGAACTGTGTCAAATGCCTTGCTAAAGTCTAGGTAGGCCATGTCCATAGCCCCTCCCTGATCTACTATTTTGGTCACCCAGTCAAAGAAATCTATCAAGTTTGTCTGGCATGACCTTCCTGCTGTGAATCCATGCTGCCTTGGGTCCTGTGCCCCTCTGGCCTCTAGATACTCGACAGTTCTTTCCTTCAGAAGTGATTCCATCATTTTCCCTACCACTGAGGTTAAACTAACAGGTCTGTAGTTTCCTGCTTCTGCCTTGCTCCCTCTTTTGTGAAGGGGAATCACATCTGCCCTCCTCCAGTCCTCGGGTACCACCCCATCCTCCCATGATTTGTTAAACAGAGTAGTCAGTGGTGCCACTAATTCTACCCTTAGTTCTTTTAGAATTCTGGGATGAATCCCATCAGGCCCCATTGCTTTGTCCACCTTCAGTTTGAAGAGTTCTTTCAGAACCCTTTCTTCTGTAAATGGGCTGGTATCAACTTCTGTATCCAGTGTGTTTCTACTGTTTGTTCTAGGTACCCCCCTCTTCCTTTGTGAATACTAGGCAAAATATTTGTTTAGTATCTACCTTTTCTACAGTCTCCCTCTGCCCACCTCCCCCTATTAAGCCCTCCTCTCTCCTCCCTTGGTCTTCCTTCGCTCCCTGATGTACCTATAAAGGTTTTATCCCCTTCTTAACTGAGGTTGGCTATCTTTTCCTCAGTTTGGGCCTTTGCTGTTCTGACTGCCTTCCCAGCTTCCTTTTGCTTTAACTGATACAGTTCTCTATCCTGCTCCTTCTGTGATTCCTTGTACTTCAAGCTTTCTTTTCTCTTGAACCTTCACTGCCACTTCCTTTGAGAACCATAGTGGTTTCTTACATCGTTTAGTTTTGTTTATTTGCTTCACACAAAGGCTTGTTACCTCTGTGATGGCAGTTTTTATTATTCCCCATTGTTCTTCCACCCTCCTTCCTGCCCATTTGCTAGTGCATTCATGAGCACTTACCATTTAGCAAAGTCAGCCCTCCTAGGTCCAATACCTTTGCCTTTGTAGCTTGACTCTATTGCTGTGTTTATTGTGAACCATACTGTTGATGGTCACTAGTTCCCAGATGGCTACCCACTTCTACATCTGTGATCCTCTCTTCATCTCCATTTGAGAGAACCAGGTCTAAGATTGCTCCCTCTCGAGTGGGCTCCAATACTAGTTGTCTAAGGCATGCCCCCTGTAGGGCATCTAGAATAACCCCACTCTTCGAAGTGGCTGCGGCAACTGCACTCCAGTTAACATCAGTAGATGTGGTCTACCTAGACTTTAGTAAGGCCTTCAACTCAGTTCCAAACAGAAGGCTGGTAAAGAAGCTTGACCACACAGGGGTCGGTCTAGAAGTAGTCAGATGGGTACAAAACTGGTTACAAGGCAGAACCTAGAGGGTACAAGTTAATGGAAAACAATCAATGGAAGGCAGGGTGACCAGTAGAGTGCCCCAGGGCTCAGTGCTGGGGCTTCTGCTCTTCAGCGGTTTTATAGCAGACATCACTGATGGATTGAAAGTGAAGGTGTGTCTGTTCACACCAAGTTATGTGAAAGGGTGAACACCTCAGAAAGAGTGAGCAAGATGGAAGCTGACCTCAAAAAATTAGAAGAATGGTTTGGAGAGTGGCAGCTGAGGTTTAAAACCAAAAGTGCAAGGTCATGCACATACGAAAGAAAAATCCAAGAAAGGAGCACTACTTAGGAGGTGAAAGACTGGTGGCCTCAAACCAGGAACGAGTTTTGGGAATCATAATCGCAGATGACTTGAAGATTTGTAAGCACTGTGAGATGGCAACATTGAAGGCCAACAGAGTGCTGAGCTGCACTGGGAGGGGAATCATGAGCAGGAAGAGAGAGGAGGTGGTACTATCACTGTATAGATTGCTTATCAGGCCTCATGTAGAATACAGTTTCCAGTTCTGGAGGCCTCACCTAAAAGAGGACATTGACCAAGTTGAAACAGTAAAGAGAAACATGTCAAAAATGATTCAGGGTCCTCAGTACATGTCCTACGAGGAAAAACTTAGGGAAGTGAATATGTACTCCCTGGAGCAGAGAACAGAGAGAGAGAGAGGGAGAGAGGCATGATTGAAACATTTAAGTACATAAAAGGCATTAACAAGGTATAGGCACAGGAACTTTTCCACTTCAAGAAGGGCTCCAGGACCAGGGGACATCACCTCAGGCTGCAAGGAAGGAGGTTCTCTGCCAACATCAGGAAGTTTTTCTTCACAGAAAGAGTGGTGGCTGCCTGGAACAGCCTGTCCCAAGAGGTTGTGAGCGTCAGCACTGTGGGAGGGAGAGTGGATCAAGAATGCATGGTATAGACACAAGGGAACCCTGGCTACAAAGGGCAACTAGAGTGTCAAAATAGGTCCAAAACAAATGGCAGACTAGATGGACCTAGCGGTCTCCTTCTGCTGTCAATTTCTATTTATGTTTCTATGTAGAACTCTCAAGCAGGCATAATTTCTTTAGGAAAACAAAAGTTTTTGGTAAGATAATTAAATACAGTTACTGCTCAAAGGGTGTTAGAAAAATTTTGGTTACAGCATAAAACAAATGAAAATGGATATGTAGACTAAAACACGCTAGAATTGTTAGCTAAAGTCTATCTTAAGTAGGAAGATTTTCAAAGTCCAGAGAATCGCAGGTTTGCAGAATATTTCATTCTTGTCTGTAGCAACCTTGTGATCAGGAGAAAGTTTCCAAACAGAGTGGCTTCTGTGTGCCTGGAGGAGTCCATATGAGAATGTGTGTCCAAAATGGCAAAACAGCCCTGAGAGTCTGTGCTGAAGAGCTTAAATACCCTTCTGAAATCTGCAGTATTACAATTTTTCCAGGTATAAGGAAAACTAGTCTCAGTTTGTGGATATAGGCTGACCTTTTCATTTGAGGCCACTGGGTGTCACCCTTGCATGTCCCTAAAAGTTTCACTAAGGTTCTGACACCACAGCTTCCTGGCAGATATTAATAACCACAAATGTGACTTTAGAGATAACACTTTGATGTCTTAATATGACACCCTTAAGAATTGTATTACCTTGACTTCACTCAATTAGTTAACCAGGAAAATACTCTTTAATCAGTTAACCCCCAAAGCCTTTGACAGGAACTTGTCAGATTTCTTCAAGCAAGATTGGCCTAGTAGGTCATAGAATGGTCAAAACCTTTAAAAAAAAATCCAGTCGTGTCTTTATGTCCCCTTTTGACATTGACATGTATACAGAATTACAATTAAAAAAACATATAAACAACAACAGAATAATATTTACAAATAAGAACTAGCAGCGGGGCAGATCGCCACATTCCTCCCTCCTAGGCTGAATTTGTGGACTCCATCCCTAAGCACAGTATGAGTTTCACAAATTCTGTTCATTGCTGTAATTGGTGAGCTAGCCCATTTGTATTGGCATTGGCTGATCTGGCCTGGTTGGTAATGGTTATATTGTATCCCTGTAAGGCAATGCTTCATCTTAAAAGATGACCATTCATTTTCCACATCTGTGTCAGCCATACCAGGGGGTTATGATTAGTCTTTACCTCAAAGTGCCTTTCATAGAGGTACAGCTCTAATTTTTTCAGGGCCCATACTAGCTCAAGGCATTCCTTTTCAACTGTAGAATAAGCTTGCTCTCGGGAATGCAATAGTTTGCTATGGTACACTATTGGGTGATCTTTCCCTTGATTAGAGGTCTGACTGAGGACTGCCCCAATCCCCACTTCTGAGGCATCTGTCTGGACTATAAATAGCATATTGTAACCTGGACTAGCTAACACAAAGTCACTGCACAGTGCCTCCTTTAGCCATGTGAAGGCCCATTCACAGGCTTGCTCTCATTTTACCTTTTTGAGCATTCCTTTCTTCAGCAGGCAGGAGAGGGGAGCTGCCAGGGTATGGTAATTTGGTACAAATGTTTAATAGTACCCAGTGGTCCCAAAGAAACTCTGAACCTGCTTCTGGGTTTCAAGCCTGGGCCACACCTCTATCACCTCAAGCTTGGCTTGATCGGGACAAAGTTTCCCCCACTCTACTACATATCTTAGGAACGCCACCTTCACCATGGCCACCTGACATTTTTCAGCCTTGACAGTGAGCCTGGCCTTCTGTATTCTGCCCAACACTTTCCTCAGGTGGGGCAGGTGTTCTTTCCAACTGGTACTGAAGATGGCACAATCATCCAGTTATGCCGCTACGTATTCTTGGATACCATGTAACACCAGGTTGACCAACCATTGGAAGGTGGCAGGGGCATTCTTCATTCCAAAAGACATTACCTTTGGCCAGCCCAGTGGTGCAGAGGGTTGAGGTGCTGGACACCACACCTTGCAGCATGCCAGCAACCTGGGTTCGGAAATGAGCCCGGGTAGCTGGAGATTGGCAAGGGGGGGAGGAGGGAGGAGCTGGATGAAGCTGCTGGCAAGCAGCTCTTAATTCCAGGGGTGGTGGAGCAGCATCCCCAGCTGTTGCAGCCCACTGGTGGAGGTCAGGAGACAGCACAGGCCATAGAGTGCCCAACATTAGGACAATGGGGTGGGTGGAAGGGGGTTGTTATCGGGGCCAAAGAAGCATGAGTGCCTCCATGTGCATGTGTCATTCTCCTAGGGCCCAAAGGAGAAAAAGGTGGAGAAAATACCAGCGGCAGGATGATAACTGACTTCCTGCAGGTGCCACACCCTGGTCAGATGTAAGGTAAGCCCCGGTAATTCCAGGTGACGGGGCTGGGGGAGTCAGTTGGATGGGGGCCATCTGGGGGTGCAGATATAAAGAATAAAAAAAACACAAAAAGGCATTACATTAACTTGAATAATCCTATTGGAGTCATGAAGGCTGACCTCTCCCTATCTTGGCAGTTAACTCCACCTGATAATACCTTTTTGTCAAGTCAGTGGTGGTAAGGTATGTCACCCATCCCAACTTGTACAGTAGTTAGTCCATCCGTGGCATTGGGTAGACATCAGACTTCATGACTGCTTTGAGTCCACAATAGTCCACACAAAAGCAAGCAGAGCCATCCAGCTTGGGTACGAGGATTATGGGTGAGGCACAGGGACTATGGGATTTCTGGATTCCCCCTAAATCCAGCCTTCCTCCACCTCCCTCCCAATGTCCTTTAGGATGTCCTCAGGCACTCGGTAGGCTGTCTGCTGTATGGGTGCCTGTGTGCCTAATTCTACATTGTGTGTCGCTAAGAAGGATAGTCCAGGTTTGGCCATAAACTAATGGGCAAAATCTGCAAAAAACCTCCCTCACATCCTAGGTCTGTTCCTGGGTCAATTGGAGCAACAGTTTGATTGCCTCCACAGAGGTCTCTCACTTGCTTTCCTCCAGCAAGTCCAGAAGGTGGTCTTCTTCATTAGTCCCATCCCCAGAACTACACAGTGCAAATAATGTAACATGTCAGTCCTATTTGCATATGGCTTCATCATGCTGACATGGTATATTTTTTTTTAAGAGAGGGTGGGGACACTTGCGGTCACAATCTCAGACTGGAGGGGGGGAAGGTTCAGAAGGGAAATAAGAAGACACTTTTTTGCAGAGGGAGTGGTGTCTGGATGGACACATTGCCTGCGGAAATGGTATCCTGTAGAATAGTGGACTGCTTCAAAAGGGGATGGGATAGGGTAAGAGGGAGAGTCAGGGAAGGGGAAGGGCAGCTGCAATGCAAGGGTTGTTAGCTGCACACTTTTGCAGACTCGATAGACCACAAGGCCTTTATCTGCTGGCAAATTCATATGTTCATATGGGTATGTCTCCTGACAGGCAGTTCTGCAATATAATTCATGTCATTAACCTGTCGGACTACCTTGTATGGTCCCACCTTCACAGCCTGAAGCGTAACCTTATAGAGCGGGGTTAGGATCATGACTTCCTGACCTACACTGTATGAGTGAGCTCTGGCTCTTCGGTCGTACCAGACTTTTTGCTTCTGATGAGCTACTGACAGGTTGCTCTGGGCTGCTTCCATAAGTGCTTTCATCTTTTCCCTAAACCTCAGGACATACTCCACTATGGCAGTTCCCTGGGTGGTGTGCTTGCCTTCCCAGTCTTCCTGGATCAAGTCTAGGGGCACACGCATCTTACGTCCGTATAAGAGTTCAAAGGAGGAGAACCCAGTTGACTCTTGCGGCACCTCCCTGTATGCGAACAGCAGGTGGGAAAGGTATTTCTCATAGTCCCTCCCATGCTGTTCAGCAAATGCTTGGAACATGGATTTAAAGGGTACCATTAAACCTTTCCACAAGCCCATTGACTTGCCTTACCTATTTGTTGGTACTGGTGACAAGACCTGCAATATTCATTCACCTGTTGGGTGAAGTTGGGCAAATAGAAATTCTGGGCCAATTGCTGCATGGTGCATGCAATTCCCAGATGTCTGGACATGGGGATATCATGAGCAATCTAATGCAACTGCTCATGGTATGCCTGGGGAATGGCAAGCTGTCTGCTCACCACTCCCTCTGTTCTTATGTCCTGCATATACAATAGTCCATTGTCCCAATATACTATATGTCTCACATCACCTCTGTGTCCTATCAGGTTCTGCAAAAGCCCTCAGCCTCTCTAAACTAGGATTAGTCCTCTGACCAGCTGCAAATTCTTCACATCTTTCCAAGGCTTGGGACATGTCCCCTTAAGTTCCTAAACTGGGGTATATAGCTCTAGTGTCAGGGCATTCAGGGTCACTGCCATCCCTAACCTTCTGACCTTTGGTTACCCCACACTCCTCAGAGTAACCTTCTGTAGTTGTTTTGTGTACTGCTATGTGAAGAAGTCATACCTTCCTTTCACTACTCTCCATCTCAGGACACACAGGCTGGGGAATCAGTCTCCATTGTTTCCCACAGGGGCTCTATGGGGCCCAGGGAACTACCTTTAGCCTTTGCCATCTGACTGTGGGTAACCAAACACAAAAGCCCCTTCTGGAGATTGTTCCCTATAATCACATCCAGGGTGAGGTTTTCTACTACTGCCACCTTTTTCACCCATTCCCCTTTCTCACCCCAGTCCAGGAGAACACTAGCAAGTAGCAGAGTTTTCTCCTCCCAGTGACTCCCCTTACTGTTACAAACTGATTAGGTATTAGGAGTTCAGGCTCAACCAAATCCACTTTTACTAAGGTAAGAGATGCCCCAGTGTCCCTTAACCTATGGGTATGAACCCATTTACAGTAACCAGGTGTATGCGCTCCCTCATGTATATAGACATGCTTTCCAGGATATACAATGCACCCAACACTGTTTGACCACCACTTTGTCCACTCTGTGTCTTTTTAGGACACTGTCTGGCAAGATGCCCTGGCTGTTTGCAAAGCCAGCAATCATCATTTCTTTTATCCGATAAATCTATTTTTGTAACCTGGGGCTTCCCACTTTCTGTGGAGGCAGTGAGGGTTTTAGCTGCCCTGGAGGTGCACTTTTCCCCTTCTGCACTGCCACACCTGTCCCACTCCCTTTCAGAGTAGGCCAGTTCCTGGAATAGCAGTCTGAGAGCTCAGTAGTCTCCTGTGCTGTTTTGGGGTCTCGGTTAGCTAACACGGTTTTTATCTATGCTGGGCAAGCCCAAAAGAATTGCTCCAAAAGTACAACCTCCTCAATTTTCTCTACAGAGATTGCTTCCACTCCCTCCCACCAACGTTTCAAAAACTGATATTGCTTTGTGGTGAGTTACTCGTAGCTCATATCAGGGTTTCTCCAGAGCTTACAGAACTTAACCCTGTATGATTCATGTGTTAATTCATATTTTTAAGCAATGTAGCTCTGAGTGTCTCATAATTACTACTCTTCTGATTGTCCATTTGACTTAGTTCTTCATGTTCTTTCCCAGTAAGCGGCGGGGATAGCTGGAAGTGCCAGGACTTGCATTGTGTGGGCATGTGTGATTTTGTATTTTCTTGAAACTTGGCTTCCCAGCCAAATGCCCTTTGGGGTAACCCTTGCCTCAGTGTTTACGCACAGAGGTTCTTTGTCTTTTAAATAGTTTTTTATTTTAATGGGTTCACCACAACATAACCAAGACACACTGTCTTAGGGTAGCTGGTTCATTCCACTGGGGTGTCAAACAGATGAGGCATGCTGATGAGTCCTGGTAGGACGAAACACGTGTCTATGTCATCTGTTAGCACCCTTTGCAAACTGTGTGAGAGGCCTTTCGGCACCATGCAATTCTGCTTAAAGTTGAACCAGCATAACATTCTGTGGTGATTTGCATATGCAGCCCATGATGTTTTGCATTGTGGGGGCATGTGTGATTTTGTATTTTCTTGAAACTTGGCTTCCCAGCCAAATGCCCTTTGGGGTGACCCTTGCCTCAGTGTTTGCGCATAGAGGTTCTTTGTATTTTAAATAGTTTTTTATTTTAATGGGTTCACCACAACATAACCAAGACACACTGTCTGAGGGTAGCTGGTTCATTCCACTGGGGTGTCAAACAGACAAGGCATACTGATGAGTCCTGGTAGGACGAAACACGTGTCTATGTCATCTGTTAGCACCCTTTGCAAACTGTGTGAGAGGCCTTTCAGCACCATGCAATTCTGCTTAAAGTTGAACCAGCATAACATTCTGTGGTGATTTGCATATGCAGCCCATGATGCTTTGCTTTGTATGGGCATGTGTGATTTTGTATTTTCTTGAAACTTGGCTTCCCAGCCAAATGCCCTTTGGGGTAACACTTGCCTCTAGTTAACCAGCAGCCTACTTCTTTCTACCTCCACCCCCTAGAATTGCCTTATGACTGTCCCATGCATGCTTGAATTCAACCACTGTTTTTGACTCCACAACCTCCTCCAGAAGGCCATTCCATGCATCTACAACCCTCTCTGTGAAAAAATATTTCCTTACACTACCTCTGAGCCACCCCCCATCTTCAAATTGGGCCCCCTTGTTCTTGCACACCTGTTTTTTTGAAAGATTCTACCCTCTTGGACTTTGTTGATTCCCTTGAGGTACTTGAAAGTTTCTATCATGTCCCCCCTCTCCCTCCTTTCCTTGAGGCTATACATATTAAGCTCCTTTCACCTCTCTTCATATGTCTTCTGGTGCAGACCCTGCACCATTTTAGTTGTCCTCCTCTGGACAGCTTCCATCTTGTCTATGTCCTTGTGGAGATTGGGTCTCCAGAACTGCACACAGTACTCCAGATGGGGTCTCACCAGCTGTCTGTACAGAGGGATAACAACTTCCTGTTTCCTACTGCTAATGCCTCTCCCTATGCATCCCAGTATCCCCCCAGCCCTCCTTACTGCCATCTCACATTGCTTGCCCACCTTTAAGTAATCTGATATGACTACCCCAAGGTCCCTTTCGATTTTTGTTCTTGTTAGTATCTCACCCCATACTTTGTACTCTTCCCTTGGGTTTTTGTTCCCCAGGTGCATTACCTTGAACTTCTTAGCATTGAATCTAAGCTGCCATGCATTCAACCATTCCTCTAACCTTGCCAAGTCCCTTCTCATCCTTTCCACCCCACCTTGTGCATCAACTCTGTTACAGATCTTTGTGTCATCTGCAAAGAGACATACTTTTCCTTCCAGTCCCTCTGCAATGTCACTTATAAAGACATTGAAGAGGACCGGTCCTAATACTGAACCCAGCGGTACCCCACTAGTAACCCCCCTTTCTTCAGAGTGGACTCCATTTACTATTACCCTCTGTGTCCAATTCTCCAGCCAATTTTTACCCAGGCTATCATCTTGGGACCCACTCCCAGGCTGGCTAACTTGTATATTAATCTTTTGTGTGGGACTGAGTCAAATGCCTTGCTAAAGTCTAGGTAGGCCAAGTCCATAGCCCCTCCCTGATCTACTACTTTGGTCACCCAGTCAAAGAAATCTATTAGATTCATCTGGCATGACCTTCCCACTTTGAATCCATGCTGCCTTGGGTCCTGTGCCCCTCTGACCTCTAGGTACTCGACAATTCTTTCCTTCAGAAGTGATTCCATCATTTCCCTATCACTGAGGTTAAATTAACAGGTCTGTAGTTTCTTGCTTCTGCCCTGCTCCCACTTTCGTGAAGGGGAATCACATCTGCCCTCCTCCAGTCCTCAGGTACCACCCCATCCTCCCAGATGAGGGTCCTGTTGCTGCCGTGTACCATCTGGCACTGCTACACACTCGGGCTGTTGTGAACTGTAGCTTACCTGCCTGACTGCTGCTCATCCCGAGTAACTTTTCCTGCTGCAGTTTATGTTTGCTGCCCACAGCCAGTGCCTTTCGGCTGAAGACTCTTGAACAATCCCTTCATTTTCTGGTTTGTGGTATGGGGGCTCAGGGGAGTCAGCAGCCAACCAGAGACTTTGGGAGGTGGAGACAGCAGTTATAAAGCTTGCACTGCCCACTGCACGTGAGTGCATGCGCGAGCATGTGAGTGGCATAAATGCCATTCCTCAGAGAAAAAGGAGATAAAAAATTTGATTAGACTAAGCGTAGTAATATATGTACAGCTGTTTATTAGGTATAAAGTTTATTTAAGCACGCTTGTCAGGATTATTGTATTAAACTCACTTAATGTTTATGGTGGGTGGGTGATATTGAAATGTTCCTGCCAACTGTGCTACGTAGGTAGTTAGTGTTAAAACAGCCAAGATTTTTCTTGATTTTTAAACCTTATTTTTATCTATATATTACAAACTTTAATTACAATTTTCTGTTAGAACTTTATAATTAAATTTTTTTTTAAATGTTCTGTTTTGGTTTGTGGAGATGTCTGATTCTGGGTAACTTCCTAGTTATTTTTGCCTCCTGTGATATTAGAAAAAATAAACATGAGGCAAATTGCCCATCACTGTCATTGATGGCAAGTAAATCCCATGGCTTTAAAAACAGGAGAAACAGCTTCTCATCAAACCAATACAGAACCTATACTAAGTTTAGATCAAGGCCTAACTCTCCTTTTTCTTTTCATAAACAAATAATTGATTTTCAGGGGGCATGTTGTTTGATGTTAGTTTCAGGGGGTGACGTGGAATTAAACCCAGGACCTAGAAATGTGGCTAACCTGAAGATTTTTCATGACAATGCACGTAGTATCAGTACTTAAAATGGATATTTTGGCCCATATGTTTTCTGAACATGACCCTAGTCTGTTTGGCCTTAGTGAGACATAGTTAACAAGTAGGCGCGCTGATGAAGAACTTGGTATTCCGGGGTACTTGTTGTACAGATCAGATAGGAAAACTAGAGGTGGAGGGGTTATGCTGTATTTAAAAACAAATTTGTTTTTTTCCAGGGTTTTATTAAGTGGTAGTGATAGTGGCATTGAATATTTAGCAGTCTCTCTGGACTTGTTTGGACTGGTAGTAGTGGCAGCCTACTCCCTTCCAAAAATAGATGTAAAAGATATCGAAGGCATGATAAATAAAATAGTAGAAAATGTGGGTAACAAACCAATCATTCTTATAGGTGACCTAAATTGTGGCTGGGCAAGTACTGTACCAGAGGAAGATTACTGAAAGGCATTACCTCTGCATTAGGATTAAAACAATATATAAAATCCCCACTCATTACACAGATAACTTAAAAGTCAGATCAGTTCTTGACTTAATTTTTGTATCTCTAGACATCCAGGTGGAAGCCGCCTCAGGTGTTATATCTCTCATCTTAAGTGACCATAGTCCTGTTTGGATCACATTGCCACAATCACAATTTCCAATTGGGCCTTTAGCATTAAGTCAAAACTCGTCTAGAGATTTTCTGAAGTTTTTGGAAATTGAATTTTTAAACAGCATTTCCAAAGAAAAATTGGATAGGTGTCACCTGATCTCAGACATTGATATGGCTGTTGATTATTTTATAGAAACATTTGGGCAAATCTGTGATCTTCATGCACCCATGGTTAGACAAAAAAATAAAACATATAGAGACACCATGGATAAATGAAAACTTATTGAAACAAACTCAAATAAAAAATAGGTTATGGAGAAAGGTGATTAAATCCAAGATGGAAGCTGACTGGGTACTATTTAAGAACAAAAGAAACCAATGCAAAAAACTGAATAGAACTGCAAAAGTTAGGTACTACAGAAATAAGATCGACTGTAATATAGATTCTAAAATGTTCTGGTGTAATATAAATAAACTAACAAATCCAGGGGGACATAAGCCTTTCTCAGATATGCAACTTATAGAGGGTTCTACCTTAACAAACAATTTAGGGGTAATTTCAAATTTGTTAAATGATTTTTTTTGTTGACTTGCCCCAATATGATCTTCCCCTAGCCACAAATGTCCAGGAAAGTTTAGTCACATGAGAGTGTGCTTCAAATACGCTACCTCCTTTTAAATTTACATTTTTAACAATCTCAGAAGTCAAGATAATACTAACAAATATTAATGCACACAAGGCGGCTGGTACTGACGGTCTAGAAGGTAGTTTTTTAAAAATTACAGCTCAATATATATCGCTTCAGCGGTAGCGCATATATTGAATTGGAGTCTTCAGTTGGATCACTTCCCTTCTTCCTGAAAAAAGACTAAAATAAGATCAATTTTTAAGGGAGGTGACCCAACTAAAGTAAACAATTACAGACCCATAACCTTACTTTATATTTTGTCTAAATGCTTAGAGAAGTTGGTTCATCAGCAGAAGATTGACTACTTAAATAAATAGGAGCTCTTAAACGTGTATCAGTCTGGTTTTAGAAAGGGTTTTTGAACCTCTACTGCCCTGCTGGAATTCAGTGACTTATTAAATGAGTCGCTGAATTCTCATCGGAAAACAGCTGTAATCTATGTGGACTTGTCGAAGGCCTTCGACCTGGTGGACCACCCCTTATTGATTGTCAGACTGCAGAAAATAGGATTTGTTGATGGTCCCTTGGATTGGTTAAGATTCTATCTGGGTAGACGTACCCAGCATATGGACATAAATGGTGTATCATCTAGGACACGTAAAGTCATCAGAGCTGTCCCATAGGGGTCCATTCTTGGACCCCTACTGTTTCTTATTTTTAATAACGACTTACCATATCTGGCAATGCATATGGCCATTAGGCTGTATGCTGATGATACTGCTATAGTAGCCTCTGGTAAAACATGGAGAAATTACAGTTAAACCTGCAGTCTGATTTCTCAAAAATAGAGCGGTGGTTCACCAGGTCGAAGTCGCTCATGAATGTAAAAAAGACAAGATTAATGTATTTTTCTCCTAAAATAAGACAGGGTGAAAAAAAGAGTGAGAACACACTTAAGATTAGCACAAAGGATGCTACTATCCTGGAACAGGTTGATAGCTATTGCTATTTAGGGGTTGTTTTTGATACCAACTTGACTTTTGCACTACTTATAAATAACAGAATAGGGAAGGTAAATAAGAAATTGGGAGTGTTAAAAAGATCAACAGGGTTCTTAAATCAGCCTACTAGAAAAAGGATTGCTGAACAATTGATTATTCCTACTTTAACATATAGCCAGTTAATATAAAGAACAGCCAATAAATCCTTGTTGTTGCATTTAGATAAAATTCAGTTTAGGATTGCAAGATATGTGTTAAAGTGTAGTTTTCATACACATCACTGCTATTTATTAAGTAATCTGGACTGGCAATCCCTTGAGATAATTTATAATTGAACTTGGCTACTTTTATGGCATAAACTAAGATCTTCTGGCCACCCGATGTCTGGTAAACATTTTTTATAAAAAATGAAAATTATTAGAGAGTTCTTAATAGATCACTACATCAAAATAAAATGTTGCCAAACAAATGCAAAAACAGGTTTGGTGATAGGACCCTTTCTACTAGGGCAGCTGCTATTTGAAATTCCCAGCATGCAAATGTTCAAACAATTCTTGAGTATTCCTAATTTTCACAGGCAGTTAGGTTATCAGAAGTTCATTCATGTAACTGTTTGTATGAATTTGAATTGTCAATCTTGTATGTCTTGCGTTGTGATATTTATATTTTTGTATTATGTATTTTATGACATATAACTTAAGTTTTCCACACAGGACTGTCTTACAGACAGGGCTAGTTTTGTCCTAATGACTTGCTCCCTGTATAAAAAATAAAGTTTTTACATTTTTCACATTTACAAGGTCTGATCCCTTTCAGCCACTGACTGTGACTCAAGTTCCTGGGCAGTCAGTTACTCATCGGTTGCCACAAAAGCCTCCACAAGGTGCTTTTTGGTTCACCCGTCATGCTGGACTCCTCTTTCCTGACGCAACTACTTTAGGTATTCTGCAGTGCATTCGTTGTAATTGGAAACCATCTTGTTCCCTAACTACTGCTACACTAGCTTGCACCTGAGAAAATAAAGAAAGCAGGAAGGGAAGTATATACTGTAACCAAATGTTTTATATATATATATATATATATATATATATATATATAAGACAAAGAACCTCTGTGCGCAAACACTGAGGCAAAGGTTACCCCAAGGGGCATTTGGCTGGGAAGCCAAGTTTCAAGAAAATACAACATCACATGCCCCACAATGCAAAGCATCATGGGCTGCATATACAAATCACCACCACGAGTGTTATGCTGGTCCAACTTTAAGCAGAATTGCATGGTGCGAAAGGCCCCTCTCACACAGTTGCAAGGGTGCTAACAGAAGACATAGACACGTGTTTAGGTCCTACCAGGACTCATCAGTATGCCTCATCTGTTTGACACCCCAGTGGAATGGACCAGCTACCCTATAGGCAGTGTGCCTTGGATATATTGTAGTAAACCCATTAAAATAAAAAACATTTAAAGAAAAAGAACCTCTGTGCTCAAACACTGAGGAAAGGTTACCCAAGGGCATTTGGCTGGGAAGCCAAGTTTCAAGAAAATACAACATCACACATGCCCCCACAATGCAAAGCATCATGGGCTGCATATGCAAATCACCACAGAATGTTATGCTGGTCCAACTTTAAGTAGAATTGCATGGTGCCGAAAGGCCTCTCACACAGTTTGCAAAGGGTGCTAACAGAAGACATAGACACGTGTTTCGTCCTACCAGGACTCATCAGTATGCCTCGTCTGTTTGACACCCCAGTGGAATGTGATGACCGGGGGTTTGTGCATGTCTGATGGGGGCTGGAAGCTCATTCCATATCTGGGGGATCCTGTATTTGAAAGCTGACTGTCCTTTGGTAGTGCGCATTAGCGGGACGTGTAGAAGTCTGGGGTCGGTGCCTCTTAAGGAGTACACAGGGGGAGGTTGTTGAGATAAAGTAGAAACAAGGTAGGGAGGGAGGGAGTGAGTCTAGAATTTGGCAGCAAGCCTCGCACAGTTTATTTGTCTCCGGTCATGGAGAGATGGCAGGGCTAGGGAGCTGTATAATGTACAGTGGTGGGTGGATGGGGGGGAGTCTAGGATGAAGTGGCAGAAGGAGTGGAACAGTGTGTCTAGACTTGTCAGTGCAGATGCAGGGGCAGTGGAGTATACAATGTCACCATAATCCAGAACTGGGAGTATCATTCTTTGTACTATGGCAAGCCTTGTTTCCTTGGGGAGGCATGTTTTGTTTTGGAAGAGAGCCCCCAGTTTAGGGAGCAGTTTCTTGTGCAGGGAGTCAATGTGGGAGGTGAAATCTAGGTGTTGGTCAAGCCAGACACCCAGATATCTATAGCTAGTGCGTTGTTCGAGATGTGCCCCTTGGAGGGTAATGAACGGGGGACAGGGTGTTTGGCGGGAGAGTCTTTGATGGGAGCCAAAAGTAAGCGACACAGTTTTTGTTGGGTTAAGAGATAGCTGATTTGACATGAACCAGTGTTGGATGGCTGAGAAATCCTCCTGTAGGAGAGATGCCACACTGCTAGTTGAGGGACCAGAGGTGTACAGAACAGTATCGTCAGCATACATTTGGATGGAAGAGTAGGAGCATGCTGCAGGGAGGTCATTTAGAAATATAGAGAAAAGTATCAGCCCGAGGACAGACCCTTGGGGGACACCTGAAGTGACTGGGAGGGGTTTAGAGGTGTGTGTGGTCATTTTGACCACTTGCATCCTTCCTGCTAGGTAATCTCGGAACCATTCTATAGCTGGGTGGGCTATCCCAGCTGCCAAGAGTTTGGAGATGAGTAGGTAATGTGAGACAATATCAAACGCCTTGGCTAGATCTAGAAAAATGGCCGTGGTGATGTGACGATTGTCTATGCCAGTGAGGATGCCCCCGGTGACTCGTAGAATGGAGGTGATGGTAGAATGGGCTTTGCGGAAGCCAGACTGGTAGGGAATAAAAAAGGAGGAGGAGTCCAGGTAATGAGTAAGTTGGGACAGGACTATTCTCTCCTGAAGTTTTGCCAGAATAGGGAGGAGGGAGATAGGTCGATAGTTGCTTGGGGATCATGGGTCACCGCCTTTAGGAAGGGGTATGACAGTGGCCATTTTCCAAGCCTTTGGTACCTTGCCCAGTGAGAAGGAGAGGTTGAAGAGTGCAGCCAGGGGGGAGGCTATTCCAGAGGCTGATGGTATTAGCATTTTAGCATCCAGGGAAGCTGGGCATTTACCTTTGTTCAGGTTTAGTGCACGCAGGGAGTGGAGGACTTCTACTGGGGAGACTGGTTGGAAAGAGAAAGGAGGGGCTGCGGGGTGAGTGCTAGGGGAAGAGGTGTGGGGGTGGGCTGGGGACTGCCTGCTCTGGAGAGAGGATATAAGTTTGTCACCACAGCTGGAGAAATGAGTGTTGAAAGCTTCAGCGACACTGTTTGGGTCGGAGATAATGGAGCCATTTACAAGTAGCATTGGGGGGGGTGGTTGGGTTGGGGGAAAGATCAGGGATTTGAGGGATTTCCAAAAGTCCATGTGGTGGTTAGATTTATTACTAAAGGCAGATAGGAAGTAGGACTTTTTTGCTAGGCGTATGGTATTTGTGCAGGCATTTCTTAGGGCTCTGTAATTTGTAAGGGAGGCCTGGGAGCCCACTTTGTTATAGGCTTTCCAGGCAATGTCCCTGGAGTGGCATTTCTTGATTATGTCAGCTGTGATCCAAGGGAGGTGCTCTCCTCTAACTATTTTGGTACGCAGAGGAGCGTGCTTGTCCCAGATTTTTTAGGAAGCTGGATTGAAATGCATTGCAGGCAGTGTCAATGGAAGAAGCCTTGGTGATAAAGGACCAGTTCACCCTTCTAAGGTCAGCTAGGAGGGAATTTAGGTCCAGGGAGTTGTACGACCTGGTGCGTAGCATCTTTGGCGGTGGGGGGAGGCTGTGTACCTTCCTGATCAGGTATATTATGTGGTGATCACTAATGGCATCAGGAAGTAGCCCAGATTCAAGGATTTGATGTGGGTGCATGGTGAGGGCCCAGTCCAAGAGGGTGTGCTTTTTAGACTTATGGTTGTGTCTGGTGGGCTTGCTTATGAGTTGTTTGAGGTTTAGAGCTTTTATTTTTGTTTTCAGGTGGATTTTGTCAGCTCCTAGCCAGTTGGCATTATAGTCCCCTGTGGCATGGAGTTCCCCACCTTTGGTCAGGGCCTGTAGTGTGGAAAGATGTGAGAGGATGTCCTCATTGGATGTGCATGGGGGACAGTAGGTGCTAGACATGTATATTGGGGTGGAATATGGGATTGAAAGTTTAACTAATGAGGCATCTATAGTTGCGGGAAGGAAGGGGATTTCCATCCTAGTGAATTGTCGACTGTTTGAGATATAAATGGCTGTGCCCCCACCTTTCTTTGCCCCAAGTCTGTCGTGCCTGATTATTGTGTACCCTGGGATTGAAACTTACGCATCCGTGTGGTGAGGCTTTAGCCAAGTTTCAGAGATAATCAGGATGTCGGGATGCATTGTTAAGCCGATAGGTTGTAGTAGCGAGATTTTGGCTAGGAGGCTGCAGGTATTTAGGTGTAATATGCGTAAGTCTTTGGGGAGAGTGATAGGGTTGGGGGAGTTAGTAGAGATTGGTCCTGGGTTTACCTCTATGTCCTCTGACAGGAGTAGGAGAAGGGCATAGAGATACATTGTTTTAGTCCTGAAATGGGTTTTGGGTGTGTTTGTTAAGCAACGACTATAGGAGGTTGGTGGGGGGGTGAGGTTTGAGGGTGTTAAGATCACGAGCCCCTGGTAAAAGGACGGAGGTAGGATTGCAGCATTAATAATCCCAAAATGGTCGATGGGCATGTCCTGAGCCGGCAATTTATGGGAGGAGAAGGTGTGTGTCTGAGGGGAGCAGCGGGGGTGCAGGGAAGGAGAAGGCTCCCGCATAGGGAGGGTTGAGGGGGGTAAGGAGAAAATTGTTGCCATGGAGAGGCAAAAGCAGGCAGTAGTAAACAGCATCCTGTGACATGAAAGCTGGTAGGCTGTATTAGGATCTGGTTTGCGCCCTCTAGTGGAAGCAGCTGATAAGCTGCAAATGAGAAAGTGGGCTGATGGTTATCGACAGTCACGTGGCAGCTCCTATATAAGGAGGAGCTCACCAAGGGCAGTGGTGGGGGTGGTGGGGAGCCGGCGCGGCCTTGGCGGGGCAAAGCTCAGAAACTCATCTCCTCATGAGTTACAGCTTCCAGCTACAACACTGTCCTGATTCAAAATAATGGTGCCTCCTCCGTACCTGTGCTTCGGGGGTCCGTCCTGGAGAGCTGCAGGGAAGGGCAGTAATCCATGTCCCGAGCCCTCACAACCCTGAATCCCACAGTCTGTGAAGAGAAAGGAGGAATTTATAGGTAGCTGTTGGAGGAACTAACAGGTAAGTCAGCCACTGTAATTGGTTCAGGGTTTCTACTTGTCCTACGTTTGCTTGCTAAATGCGTTACCTTTGGGCCCTAGGAAGCCGCGTGGCGAGTGTAGGGCTATACTCAAGAAATGCAGGGCAGATGCTTTGGAGAGACGCAGCCCACTCCAGCTAAGTTAGGGCTTTGGGCTTAATTTAGCAAGTTCTGGATTTGCAGTTCAATTTCCCAGCAGATTGCGTTTATTTATTTTTTTTTTTAGCACTGCAGAGTCCTCGTTACAGAATTCCAGCAGATCGCATTTATCAGGGCAGTTAAAGCAGCAAGTAGGGCAGGGAAGTAACACACTGCTGCAACAGTTTCCCCTCCAGAGTTCAGTTAAAATCTAGCACTACAGTCTGTGTAGCAGTAAATGCTTTACATTTAAAGTCAAGGTTCCTTTCATTACATTGTAATACTTCAAGCACTTTACAAAAACGGACAGAAGTAGTCAAAATGGCAGAAAATATTACTGTGTAAATAAACTATCAGCATACCTGTGCCGACTCTTAAAGAAGAAGCTCAGAAAAATCAGCTCAGCTCCTCGTGAGTTACAGCTTGATTCTGATTCAAATAATGGCACCTCTTCTCTGTACCTGTGCTTCAGTGGGGGGGGGTCCGTCCTGGAGAGCTGCAGGGGAGGGCAGTAATCCATGTCCCGAGCCCTCGTGACCCTGAATCCCACAGTCTGTGCTTCGGGGGGGGGCCGTCCTAGAGAGCTGCAGGGGAGGGCAGTAATCCGTGTCCCAAGCCCTCGCGACCCTGAATCCCACAGTCTGTGCCGATTCTTAAAGAAGAAGCTCATAAAACTCAGCTCAGCTCCTTGCGAGTTACAGCTTGATTCTGATTCAAAATAATGGCACCTCTTCTCCGTACCTGTGCTTCGGGGGGGGGTCCATCCTGGAGAGCTGCAGGGGAGGGCAGTAATCCATGTCCCGAGCCCTCGCGACCCTGAATCCCACAGTCTGTGCTTCGGGGGGGTCCATCCTGGAGAGCTGCAGGGGAGGGCAGCAATCCGTGTCCCGAGCCCTCACGACCCTGAATCCCACAGTCTGTGCTTCGGGGCGGTCCATCCTGGAGAGCTGCAGGGGAGGGCAGTAATCCATGTCCCGCACCCTCGCGACCCTGAATCCCACAGTCTGTGCTTTGGGGGGGTCCGTCCTGGAGAGCTGCAGGAGAGGGCAGTAATCATGTCACAATAGATATGTGGACCAGCAGTCAGAATGCAGATTATAAATCCCCTCCATTCATTGTGCCAGTTTTTCTTGTGCTTCTTCAAAAACAAACACACCCCCAAAGATGGTGCTGCTGTATGTAAAGATATTTCGGCAAAGCTGTGTAGCCGCAAATACCTTACAAGAAATAAATGAGCTCCTTAATGACTGGATTTATTCTCAAGGTGTAAAATGTGGCTTTGCAGTAAGTGGCAATGGGCAAACATTTTGAAAGCAGTACAGGATGGAGTGTTCATGCATGTTTCTTGCTTTGCTTTGCATGTTGCTTACATTTAATTGTCAGTGGATTCCTGAACAATGAAACACTAAATAAATAAGTAAGGCTTTATTTACATTTTGGTGCCTGATCCCGGAGGCTCTCGGCAGGGTTCAGGTATCATAAACAGTACATATAGTATGTAAGTAAGTAAAATGTTTATTCAAAATCTCTTTATGAATCAGAACACCCAATTGAGCATTGCTCATTTACAATGAGGTCCTTAAGAAATAACAATAAACAATCAGTTCACAATGCAAATTACAAACAAATAATACATGTTAAAAGCACAACATACAAAACAATAATAATGTACTATCTATTATTGCATCCTGGACTGTGTGACTTTACAAAATTCAGCAAACAAGTCAAGTAAATACTGTATCAATGGGTGGGACAACAATGCCTATTATTTACATTATTTTCCCTTAGCCAACTTTTTATTTCCCCCCACCAAATATTATTTCCCTTAATTCTTAACATTTTGAGCAAATTATTCCACAACTTTGAACCTATAAAAATATTGATTGTCTCCCTATTTCCCTATTGTATCTTGGTAATATAAGATCTGTAAAACCTACTGATCTTAAAGAACTATTTTTTTCTCTAGGTACTAATGTTTCTGTAATATATTTAGGTGGTTTACCCAACAACCCCCTATGGACAAAAGCCAAAAGATACAAAATCATATATACCCCCACAATGCAAAGCATCATGGGCTACATATGCAAATCACCACAGAATATTATGCTGGTTCAACTTTAAGCAAAAATGCATGGTGCCGAAAGGCCTCTCAAACAGTTTGAAAAGGGTGCCAACAGAAGACATAGACATGTGTTTCGTCCTACCATGACTCATCAGTATGACTCGTCTGTTTGACACCCCAGTGGAATGAACCAGCTACCCTAAGACGGTCAAAAGATGTTCACTACAACTTTCATGGAGGTACATTCACCCAAGTTGCCTGTAAAGCAAACATTTATGCATGAGATGAGGGTCTCCCAATATAAAAAAGGCCAACCTATCAAGACAGACATCTAACTTGTGTAGATCTTGTTTAGATCCTGCTGAATACAAAATATCACCATAGTTAAACGGGGAAGGATCATATGTTCTTTTACCTGCTTCCTTATCTCTAGACTCATATACTCTTTTACCCTGTAAAGGGCACCTAACCTTTTCCCCATGTTTGTTGTTAAGGTGTTTATATGGAAGGACCAGTTCAAGGAAGCATCCAGCCATAGGCTAAGATATTTATATACCTGGACCTGCTGGATCGGGGAGTCCCCACGGGCCATTAGGTCCAACTTTATATCACCAGTAGATCCACCCGATTTAGTAAATAAGATGGTCTGCGTTTTCTTCACATTTAACACCAATTTACTACTGTGAAGAAAGACCTGTAGTCCATCAAATGCTACCTGCAATCTTTCCCTTACAGCATTCTTGTTACAATCAACAGTGTAAATCACCATGTTATCTGAATACAGATGGTAATTAACCAATGGGTCAGAAAATTGTACTCCATTAAGATTAATATTAAATAATAAAGGCCCCAAAAGTAAGCCCTGGGGGACCCTTGAGCAAACAGAACACAGTCCCAAAGTCCATTTTCCCACTGACACTAACTGGGATCTACCCTTCAAGTAAGAGGTCAAGCATTTTTTTCCAACCCTCCAAAGCCAAGGGATGCTGCCCTGGACAGGAGGATGTCGTGGTCCAAAGAGTCAAAAGCCTTGGATAGATCGACAAATAATGCTCCCACTAACATCCTCCTGTCCAGGGCTTCCTGAACATCCCCCACCACCTTTACCAAAGCTGTGGTTGTTCCTTGGCAGCTTCAAAAGCCCGATTGCATGTTATTTAATAGACACTGGCAGTCAAGATATTCTTTTATTTGCACTACAGTTAATCTCTCAAGAATTTTTGAAAGTTGGGGTAACAATGAAATTGGGTGGTAATTACCCAGTTCCATTTGGCCCCCCCCCAAGCACTGAAATAACTTTTGCTTGTTTCTAAGCTACTGGAAAAATACACATACTCAAGGGTAGATTGTAGATGTATTTCAGGGGGTACACTATTACAGAAGTTGCATATTTTAATAGCTTTGTCAGCAAATTATCCAATCCTACTGATTTGCATATGTCTAACCTAATCAGTTCCCTCATTACTGACTGGACCTTAATCTGTTTGAACATAAATTGTTTAACTAAACATTTATAACCCACTATATCACTATATACTTTTGTTGAATTAATTGTAAGTTTTCCCTGACCTGCGTAAATAAAACATTTATTAAATTCATTTGCCACCCTACCTGAGATGGGGACCAGCTCATCTATTTTGAATACATTTGTTACCTCTTTTCTTTGACCTTTAAGCAAAATACTTACCGTCTTCCAGAATTCCCTAGGATGTGATATTTTATTAATCTTCAATAACGGTGCATAATGTCTTTGTTTAGCAGTTCTGACTTGCTTAACGTACATATTGCATATCTCTCTATAGTGAACCCAGTCCTGTGAGTTCCCACTCTTGTTGGCTCTATGTCATAGCTTAACATTTATAAATACTGAAACAATAACTAATATAAAATTACTTTAAAAAACATCTAAAAATGCTTTGTTAAAAATGTCATCGGGTCTCCTTTGAATGCTTCTACCATTGGGATCTCCCTCAAAGATTTTGGTAGCAAGTTCCTGAGGGCTCAGCCAGTCACTTCGAAGGAAAAATTCCCTGATGTTCTTAGCCTGGGACTCGGAACCACCGGGAGGCCCGTGGTGGAGGAGCGGAGGGAACATACTGGTGTGATGAGTTGTGGGAAGGGATAACGCAGACACAGATTTTGTCAGGATTAAAACATACAAGTACGTGTGCAGTTTATTTTTGTTGTGAACATAGAACAGAAAAGAAGAAATTAAAAAGAAGCAATAATCACAGAGTGGAATTCTTCAGTTGCTCATCCTTCCACTATGCTCTGTGTTAGCCAGAGATCCTACTGGCACAGCCTTCCAGGCTGAACTTGAGCTACCTGCTCTTTAGAAAAGGTCCTTTTATAGAACCAATAGGTCACTTGATCCACCCCTAAGCTAATACAGTAAATTACTATTCTACTACAAAGAATGGGGATCAGCATGACACTACACATCTAAGGCACATCTTATAATTATATTAGAAGCCTTTTCAAACATTTGAAAAAGAAAATTACTTCAGAAATGTAAAGAAAACATCACTTTTGTCAATAACCCTCTCCCACCTCTCGGTGATTGGCAGTTACCATCCCATAAACATCCTGAGACTGAGGCTGCTGACTCCATAGGAGACAGTACCACACAGACCTTTAAGGAGCAACAGCTATTCCCAGTCTCTACATAGGTATGAAGGTTCCTTTTTCACCTTAACATAACTAATACTAAATTCTGAAATAAAACAGTTAGGAAAATAGAAAAATATCTAGCACAGGAAAGCATTGTCTCTTATAACTTGTACTCAGTGGCCTGGATATTCAGACCACGCCAGGCTGTGGTGCAAGCCTGGGCGCAGCGCAACATGGCTGCGCAGGGGCGTTGACTTGGTGATATTCAACAGAGCTGCGCCATGGCACAGCATCACTAAATATCACACCCTGGCCACCTGCAGTGCACATGGCGCAGTGGCACTGTGCCAGTGCAAGTGGCTAGAGTGGAGCAGGGGGATGCGCTAGCATAAGTTCCATTGCGCTAGGTGCAACAACTGCGATATTCAAAAGTGCACATGCAAAATGGGAGCCATTTGTGCATGTCGCTATAACCCCGATGCATGCAGGTGTGCTGATCCCCTGCAACTTAAGCCTAGAAGCCCTGCCAGGCAGCAGCTATCAGGACCGACGCCCCCTACGTGCGGAAATGTGCCCACTGTCCGATCGCGGGCATATGTAAAGAGCGCGATATCCTATATCCCTGGTGGTCCAGTGGACTGCTCTCAGCCTGATTGCGGGCATATGTAAAAAAAAGCAAAGTCCAATATTCTTGTGGTCCAGTGGACCACTCACAGCCCGATCACGGGCATATGTAGGAAAAAGCAAAGTCCAGTATCCCTGCTGGTCCAGTGGACCACTCACAGCCCAATCGTGGGCATATGTAAAAGAAAGCACAGTCCACTGGACCACCGGGAGGCTGACTTTACTTTCTACATATGCCCGCTGATTGCTGGCGAAGCGTCCACTGACCACCAGGGAAGAGGACGTTATTTATTTTAACCGATGCCCGTGATTGGGTTGCAAGTGGTCCACTGGACCACCAGGGAAATAGGACTTTATTTATTTTAACTGATGCCCGTGATCAGGCTGCATGCGGTCCACTGGACCACCAGGGATCTAGGACGTTATTTATTTTAACTGATGCCCGCGATCGGGCAGCGAGCGGTCCATTGGACCACCAGGGATATAGAACTTTATTTATTTAAACCGATGCCCACGATCGGGCATGGGGGGGCACTGCCATGGAGGTGCAGCCGGAGCTCAGTTGGCCACCCACAGGTGGCAGCTGCCGTGTTGTGCCCTGCAACATGGCAGCTCACCTGTGGGTGGCCAGCCATTGTTCCTTTTTTTTGGGCTCACCTGTGTGCAGCTCAAGTAGGGGTTGCGCATGAATGGGCTCAGCACATCCCGGGCTGAATATTGGGATGTGTGAAATATGTATGGGCATGCCCCCCACCTGCGCCGCATACATTACTGATGCGCTCGGGCGCATCGGGATTTGTGCCAGGCACAATCCCCATATGAATATCATGTCGGGGCACATCAGTGGGTTGCGCATTGTGCAACACTGTTGTGCCATGCGCAACCCTTCTGAATATCCAGGCCAATGTCTATTTTTCTTTATTTATTTCTTTTACTTTTCATAATAGTTATAGACCAGCCAAAAAAGGGCTCCCTAGGAGTGGTCTGTAAGGGAACTGAAATAACAAGAGGTCCCGGTTTTATTATCACTGCCCTGGGATAATGCTATTAAGTGCCAAGCCTATAATAAATAAAAATGTCCTGAGCAGTGCTGAGAGGTTTCCAAATCACAAGGAAAATGCCCTTAGTTTGTGTTTTGGTGCCAACCGTAGGTGTTGTAGTGACAGCTGTCAGCTCAGGGTAATAACAGGTTTTTAAGTGCTTACACGGGAAAACGAATGCATGCAGGTGGTTGGGGCATTTTCTTTTGTTTCCAGAGCTCCGACCAACCTGACCAGAAATTCCATGTACAAGGACACTGAAGGACTGTTAAAAGGGATTCACAGCACTTGTTCAGTGCAGAACTGCACGGCTAACCTGAACTCTGTACAGACATGACACAGCAGAGAACCTGGGACACACTGCAGTATAATTCAGACTGGCCAGGAATACTTGAGTTGTTGAGCACGGGGTAACTTGTTACTTTTTAATTCTATTAATATACGTCAGCAAAGTCCAAAAAATGATGAAGGTGAGCACCAATGCCCAGGATTCCCATTTAAAGGCACAGGCAGTAATTCAAGGCACAAGCAAGTTCTACGGTGCACTTAAGTATTTTAGGCAACCAGACGGGGAGAAACAGAGAAAAGAAAAGCGGGGAAGAGCAGAGTCCAGAAGATAGTCCAGCGGGTAGCCAAGTTCACTCAACTAGAAAAGGGGAAAAAAGGAATATAGTGACAGAAACGCTACTGCAGTAGACTTGGTAGCAGAGGGGGAGAGGAGAATGTCCAGGTTTCTAAAACAAACAATGTACTCAGAAGCAAAAAAAATGGGGGTCATCCTACTGATGCCACCACCCCCCAACAAGTTTAAGCAAAAACTAGTACACTCGCAAACTGGTTTTAAAGACAACCTACCCTCAATGGTAGGATGGAGCTTTCACCCACCCACTCTTGACAGTTCCACCCCAGGGTCCCTCATAACAAATACATAGGTATACACCTTACCTATTGACAGATATAGGAAACAATCAACATATACAGCATTACTCGGGGGTGTCTTACAATTATTTATCATGCAAAGTACAAAGAATTCTTAATACCTCAAACTTCATGACTTTTCAGGATTTTTCACACTAGTAGCTCCATTTCGGGATAGAAAGTCAGTGTTAACATGCTGAGTTCCAGACTGATGTTTCACCTCGTCTTTGTAAGGCTGGAAAGCCAGATACCATCTCATGATTCTGTTATTTTTCTCTTTCATTTGTTGGAGAAAACAGAGGGGATTGTGATCAGTAACTACAGTGAAAGGAGCCCCCCACAAATAGAAATGTAGGGTTTCAATAGCCCACTTTACAGCTAAACATTCCTGTTCTATTGTGGAGTATCTCTTTCCCCTCTCATGCAGTTTTTTTGAGCTATAAACTACTGGATGTTCTTCTCCCTCTATGGTCTGGCTCAAAACCACCCCAATACCAGTTCCTGAGGCATCCGTATGTACCTCAAAAGGGTAGTGAAAATTGGAACTCTTTAGAACTAGGGAGGAACATAAGGCAGCTTTTATGGTCTGAAATGCCTCATTGCATTCTGAGGACCATTTTATTTTGTTTGGATTTTCCTTTTTTGTTAAGTCAGTTAATGGGGCAGCAATGGTTGCAAAGTTGGGTATAAACCATCTGTAGTAACCTATGAAACTTAAAAGGGACCTAACCTGTTGCTTTGTTTTGGGTATGGGGCATTTTGCCACACCTTCTACTTTATTAGCTTCAGGTTTAATCATCCTGTTGCCCAAAACAAACCCTAAATACCTAGTCTTGGAAATGGCTAGGGCACATTTCGATAGATTGATTGTCATCCCCGCATTTCTAATGGACTCAACTATGGCCATTAAATGTGTCAGATGGGTATCCCAGTCAGGACTAAAAAAAATAACTATGTTTTCAAGGTAGGCTGCATTGAAGTTATGATGGGGTGCCAGTAGTTGGTCCATAAATATTTGAAATGTGGTGGGTGCCCTGTGCAATCCAATTGGCATCATCGTAAATTGAAATAGCCCCATGGGGGTAGTAAAAGCAGTATTTTCTTTGGAAGAATCTTCCAAGGGGAATTGTCAGAATCCCTTAGTTAAATCTAGAGTGGAGATATACCTGGTGTTCCCAATACGATCCTTTATATCGTCAACTCTTGCCATAGGGTAGGCGTCAGATTAGGAAACTTTATTGAGGCCTCTGAAATCGAGGCATAACCATATGCACCCTTCTTTTTTGGTACTATAACAATTGGAGCGCTCCAGGCACTGGTAGAAGGTTCTATAATATTAAAGGCCAACAACTTTTGGATTTCCTATTGAACTTCCCCTTGAACCCTTTCTGGAAGCCTGTAAGGTTTCTTCCTCAATGGGGGAGCATCAGTCTGGATCACGTTCTTCATCCCTGTGGCCCTACCTGGTGAACTACTGAAGGTTTTGGATACTCATTCAGGAGAGCTTACAGCTCTTTTGTCTGTGTATTTTCTAAAGAGTGGGTTAATATATACCTTTCCCAGCCCTTCAGTAGTTTTCAAATAATTGTAGGCCATCTCCAGGTCATTCTTACTGTCAGGGAGTACCAACATTCCAAGTTCTGACATGGGGGGCTTCATGCCACTTCTTTAAAAGATTGGCATGATAGATTTTCCTGTTGGGTTTCTTGTCAGGGGTTTCTATTTCATATGTTACAGGACCCATTTGCCTCAAGACCTTGAAGGCCCTTATCACTTTATGAGCAGTTTATTAGAGGATGTAGGTAGTAACACTAACACACATTCCCCAGCTGCTAAGGATTTACTCCCCGTCCCTTGATCATACCTCTCTTTTTGTTCTTTCTGGGCCTGGACATTGGCTTGGTGTGCTGTCTGGGTATATTTCATCATTAGTTCCCTTAGTTGCTTCATGTACATCCCTATACCAGGGAATTTAATTTCCTGCCCTTCCTCCCAATACTCCCTTACAATGTTCAAGGGTCTCTGGGGTTCTTCCCATAAAGCAACAAAAAAGGGGAATAGCCAGTAGAAGCCTGGGGTACCTCACAATATGCAAACAAAAGAAATGGGAGAAACTTATCCCAGTCCTTCCCCTCATCCTTAACAAACTTTTTCAACATATGCTTTAAGGTCTGGGTGAAGCACTTTGTTAACCCATCTGTTTGAGGGTGGTAGAGTAAGGTCCTCATGGTAAGTATCCCCCAGAAGGCGATAGAGTTCCTTCAGTAGGGTGGCATTAAAATTACTACCCCTGTCCATCAGAATCACTTCAGGGATGCCCACCCTACTGAACAGCTTAATCAGCTCCTCTGTGAATCTTGGGGTAGTAGCGGCCCGCATAGGGATGGCATTGGGGTATTTGGTGGCATAATCCGTAATGACTAAAATAAACATATTCTCTTTGAGCTTTTGTTCAGGGGTCCTAAAACATCCATTCCTATTCATTCAAAGGGTGTTGTGACCAGGGCTAGGGGGATTAAAGGTACCATTTCCCTTTTACCTACAGAGGCCACTGGCTGACACTCCTTGCATTCTCTACAGTAATGTGCCACATCTTTATGTATCCCTGGCCAGAAAAAAAACATTGGGTTAAATGAAGAAGAAGAAGATTCAGCATTTATATAGTGCTTTTCATACACAGTGTATCCCAAGCGCTTTGCAAGCAATGCTAGACTGGTAGTGGAGTAACTGAATGTGTAGTGGCAGCTATATTGCACATCATCACCCACAGACAGCCTGGATAATTGAATGAACTGGTTTATAGGTAGGGGAATGTTGTCCAGCACACCAGGAATGTCTCCTACTCTTTGCAAAGAGTGCCTTGGGTTCTTTTACTTCTACCTGGACACGCACCAAGACAACACCAGGATGGGTAGAAGGGACCTCGGTTTAACATCTCATCTGAAGGACGACACACCCCAGTAGTACAGCACTCCCCCACTACTGCACTCGAATGACAGTGATTTTATAGGAGTAAGTCCAATCACAGTGTGGGATGAGAACCCATGACCTTCTGGTCTAGAGGCAGATGTGCTACCAACTGAGCCATGCTGACACCCAGTGTCCTTTCTCTCTCTATATGTCCTGCCCCAGGGAGTTCATGACTGAGATACGGAACAACTTTTCTGTAACAGGTAGGCACCATTAACTGTTCTATTTTTTTCCTGAGTGACAGGATTAGTGCAAACTCTGTAGAGTATCTGGTTCTGGACAACCTTTGCAGGCTCATTTGCTTTACAAGGTGTCCCCACCTGTAAGAGAAAAGGGTTAAGTGTCTTATCTGTCTGCTGTTCTTGTATTACACTAGTGAGGCCCCACCTGGAGTACAGTGTACAGTTCTGGAGACCTTACCTACGTAAGGACATAGACAGGGTAGAGAAGGTTCAGAGGAGGGCAACAAAGATGGTACATGGATTGCATCACAAGTCCATTGAGGACAGGTTGAAGGAACTGAATATGTACTCCTTGGAGGAGAGGAGGGAGAGAGGGGATATGACAGAAACATACAAGTATCTTACAGGGAGGAACAGGGTGCAGGAATACACTATTTTTAAGCAAAAAAGATGTTCCAGGATTAGAGGGTATGGGATGAAGTTGGAGGGAGGACAATTCAGAGGAAATGTGAGGAAAAATTTCTTCACAGAACGGGTGGTGGACAAGTGGAACACCCTGCCAGAGGAAGTGGTGGGGGCTGAAACAATCACGGGATTTAAGAATGCGTGGGATAGAGATAAAGGAATTCTGGAGAAAAGGGGTAAGGGGCAACAGACTTCTAGGAAAACATAAACTGAACTTACAAGCTTAAATGGGCAGACTGGGTGGGCCACATGCCCTTATCTGCTGACACTGTCTATGTATGTATCTATGTATTAGATTAGCTTTTACAAAAATACCATTAATATTTTCAGGTGTTAATCCCCTCTTCTATGGGTGCCATTGTTTATGTGCTTTCTTCTTTGCATTTCTAGATTTTCTAGACTTCCCAGGTTCCCCAATCATTTCCCCATCAAAAGGAAACAGGTCCCTTGTAGCCTGAGCAGCCTGTTCCTTTTTGGCTTGGACCCTGGTGGTAACCACAGCCACAGTACCTTTCTCTAAAAGCAAAGAAGAAAACTCATGAAAGTCATTACCAATAACAACAGGTACTGGCAGATGGGGTACTACCCCAGCTATCACAATCCTTTTCTGTCCTTTTATGTTTAAGTCCACCTTGGCTGTGGGGTATTGATGATTGTCTCCATGGAAGCACACCACACTCATCTGGGGGCCTCTTTCTGAAGTAGATATCAATTCTGGCATGATCAAAGTTTGCATACTGCCAGAGTCAATCAAAGCAACAGTAGACGGGTTTCCCACTGTCAGTTTGGTAGTGAAAGTTTCAATGTTTAAAAGGGCTAGATGTGATAGGTCTCCTTTCTTTGAAGGGCAAAACTGGGCTGTGTACCCCTTTCCTTGGCAGTTCCTGAAAATTATTTCTGGTGTAAAGGTTCTCCAGCCTAAACTGTTCTTGTTATCAGGTCTTCTGGCATACTTTCCTTGTTGACCAGTCTGATTTTGTCTCACAGGTTGGGGACCTTTAAGAGTGGGTGATGCTATGGCTCTACAACTTCCTTTTCTAAAAGACTAATGGGAAGCAACAAAATTTTCAGCAAGAGTGATAGCCACCTTGGCTGACTCAGGGTTATGTTCTTTCACCCATAGCTATACTTCACGGGATGAACTGTTCCAAAATTAGCATTTATATGATGTCAGTCACAGTTTTACCTTCTTGATGCACAGCTCTCTCAGTCCAGTGAAGGTCTCTCTAGATTTATCCTATGGATGGAATTGCAGGCCCCAGAACCTCTGCCTTTATGTTTCTAAATTGATATCATATCTCTTCAATATTTCTTTTTTTTACCAGTTTGTAAGAGTTGGCAGTTCTAGAGTCCATGTTGCTATACGCAAGCTGGGATCTTTCCTGTTAAACAGGGAGCCATATGCACTACCCATTGATTCGGAGGCCAGCCACGCACCCTTGCCACTCTTTCAAACATAGTGAGATACCCTTCAATATCATTGGTAGCAGTCATTTTAGTTAACTTTGTGTCCTTGGAGTTAGCCCCATCTCCATCACCAGTTCAATGCCTATCCTCCAAGTTCCATGATACCCTTAAGGTCTCAGCCCACCTTAGATCTTGGCATCTTCTCTCCTGCTCTCTTTCTCTGTCCATCACCAATTGGTGAATGGAAAGCCACTTTAACAGGCCAGGGATTCCCTCTGGAGGTTCCTCTATGGGCATGTCGATGTCCTCCAGTCTGATGATTTCATCTTTTAAGCCCACTCATCCTCCTCATCAGTGCTTCTTTCCTTCTTCTCCATCAGTGTCCTCCGTCTGACACTGGACTCTAATCTGGGCAGGAGAGACTGTCTTGTCTTCAGAGTCTGGGTGTGAGTCACTGTCCAAGTAGCCACATCGCTCTTCCATTCTTTGCTATTGTCTGCCATTGCTGTCTGGTGTTATCTTGATACCAGGACTGGTATCCATGGCTGACTTCCCCCTCCAAACCTGGACAATCAACCTATCCTACTACTGACACCAAACTGTGATGATGTGTGGGAATGGATAACTCAGACACAGATTTTGTCAGGATTAGAACACACAAGTATGTGTGCAGTTTATTTTTACTGCGAACATAGAATGTAAAATAAGAAATTAAAATAAACAAAAAACAAGCAATAATCACAGAGTGGATTTCTTCAGTATATCGTCCTTCCATTATGCTCTGTGTTAGCCAGAGATCCTACTGGCATAGCCTCCCAGGCTGAACTGAACTATCTGCTCTTCAGAAAAGGTCCTTTTATAGGATCAATAGGTCACCTGATCCACCCCTAAGCTAATACAGAAAATTACTATTCTAATACAAAGAATGGGGGGATCAGAATGACACTACACATCAAAGGCACATCATATACTTATATTAGAAGCCTTTTCAAACATTTGAAAAAGAAAATTACTACAGAAATATAAAGAAAACCTCACTTTTGTCACTAAACTCCTCACAATTCCCAGTAATTGGAAGTTACCATACCATAAACATCCTGAGATTGAGGCCGCTGTCTCCTTAGGAGTAGAGATGCAGCAAAATTAAATTCTGCTGGGGAAGTGAACACGAAGTGGCCACTTCGTGTTGTCACTCTGCTATGCAGAGTGGCCAATAGGAAAGGGACACTTTGCCTTGTAATTATCACTTTGCCTTGTCATCCCACCTTAAAGCAAAGTAAGGCAGAGTGGCAACAATATTGGCAGACCCCCAGTGCCCTCACACACACACACACACACACAGTCACCAGAATTAATATGCATCCCCAAAATACTACTATCTTATGTCCAATAAACTCCCCAGTGCTGACAAAGTGAAAAGAGAGAGCACAACAAGAAATACAAAGTCTTCCAGAATTAATGGCACACTCAGTCATGTGCACAGTGGATGTGGTCACATTACACACAGACACGAGAATTAATGTGCATACCCAAAATGCTACTGTCTTGTGTCCAGAAAATTCCACAGTGCTGACAAAATGAAATGAGAGCTTAACAAGAAATGTGAAGTCTCCCAGAATTAATGGCACACTCAGTCATTTGCACAGTGGTCACACACAGTCACCAGAATTAATCTGCATACCCAAAATGCTACTGTCTTGTGTCCAGAAAATTCCCCAGTGCTGACGAAGTGAAATGAGAGGGTAACAAGAAATGCAAAGTCTCCCAGAATTAATGGTGTACTGCAAATGCACAGACAGATTAAGATTTTTCTGTGCACTCAAGAGATGCCGAGTCAGACACAAAGGCACAACAGCACCTAACCAGTGCTCACAAGTCACAAATCCAAATTTGGAGAAGAATACCTTTTGCCGGTTGGGGGGGGGTAGTGCATGGCAGTAACAGTCCACTACCAGTAAAGGTACCACAAAGCAGTATAAAAAAATTCATGCAGGTGCGGTGGATTGCAGGTTCACACTGCTGCAATTACTCTGGCACAATAAAAGGTGTCTGATTTAATGGTACGCATCGCACACACACACTACAAGTATTGCGTAGCAAATTGAAAACCTTTAGCAATATAACCAAATGTTTTAAACAAACTGAAATTATACACTGCTTTACCACTACAATCAGCTAAAAAATGTCAAGAATTACCGAAAATATTACTATGTGTACATTAAAACAGTCATTCAGGAAAATATAACCGAAACAGAAGGACTGCCTTTTTTTCCCAGTCAATCTACCTACACCACAGATACACCCTTCCCCCAAAGCACACTTGACAGTACACAGACTGACTGTTTTAAATTAACATTCAAAATCCTCACACAAACAATAAACACTTGATGATATGAGCACATGAGGGTTTCCTACAATTGATGCATTAAATGTTGAGCAAATAAATGGCTCAAAAAGGCTTTTTTAACAGCTTTTAGAGGATTTCAATCACAGAGCTCTGAAAAGAAACTGTCTCCATCTTCCACTACACACACACACTACACAGAACTGAGGCTGTGCAGAATAATCTAGAGCCCATGTGACCTGCAATCCTATGAAGCACTGCAAATTCACCTTGGAGCTCAATTACAAGTTGAAGTAATGCAAAGTACATTGACTTCAATGTACTTCATCTTAAAATTGGTGGAGAAGTGGTTTGGGGAAGGCAGAATAATGCAAAGTCATTGGTTTCAATGGACTTTGTGTTCTCCGTTATGACGCAAAGTACTCTGCTTTGCGTTGTGGAGCACTTCACGGATTCTGGGTTACTCCGCAAATCACTCCATGGAGTGAATTTCGGCCACTTCGCCCACCTCTACTTAGGTGACAGTACCACACAGACCTCTGAGGAGCAACAGCTATTTCCAGTCTCTGCATAGGTATGAAGGTTAATTTTTCACCTTAACATAATTAATCCTTAATACTGGAATAAAACAGTAAGGAAAATAGAAAAATAATATCTTACACAGGAAAACATTCTCTCCTATAACTTGTACTCAATGGCCCAGATATTCAAAAGGGTTGTGCCATGTGCAACCCACTGATGCACACCAGTGTGATATTCAAATGGAAATTGCACCTGGCACAAATCTCGATGTGCCGGAGCGCATCAGTAATGTATGCAGGTGCAGGTAGAGGGGGTGTGCCCATGCATACTCTGCACACCTCGATATTCAGCCCGGGATGTGCTGAGCCATGCATGTGCAACCCCTACTTGTGCTGCACAAAGTTGATCCAAAAAAAAAGGAACAACGGCCGGGCACCCACAGGTGAGCTACCGTATTGCAGGGCGCAACATGGCAGCTGACACCTGTGGGTGGCCACTCATGATCCGGCAGCACCTCTGTGGTGGCGCCCCCCCCAATGCCCGATCATGGGCATTGGTATGAAATAATAAAATCCAATATCCCTGGTGGTCCAGTGGACCGCTGTCAGCCTGATCGCGGGCTTCAGTAAAATAATAAAGATTCCTTTTCCCTGGTGGTCCAGTGGACCGCTGTCAACCCGATCGCGGGCTTAAGTAAATTAAAAGAAGATTCCTTTATCTCTGGTGGTCCAGTGGACTGCTGTCAGCCTGTTCGTGGGCTTCAGTAAAAGTATAATGATTCCTATATCCCTGGTGGTCAGCGGACCCTGTCCCCCACCGCCCACTGATCCCTGCCCATCCCCCAGTCAGCAGCAGGCAGCAGCAGCCCACCTGCCTGCCGGCCCAACTGCCCACCGACTGACGCACCGTCAGTGTGGCTGTCTTGCAGTGGTCCACAGCGTGGGCAATGGGTGTGCAGCCCATACTGTACTACACATTCCAGATATGTGGTTTTACTTAAGCCCGCGATACGGCTGACAGCGGTCCACTGGACCGGCAGGGATATAGGATTCTTCTTTTATTTTACAAATGCCTGCAAACGGGCTGTGGGGAACATTGCCGCGCTGCAGGGGGCGTCGGGGATCGGTGTACCTGCATGCAAATGGGGCCATGATGACATGCAAATGGCCCCATGTGTGCCTTGCATACATTATGGCCCCATTTGCAAGTCAGCTTTTGAATATCATGGTTGCTGCACCGTGCGCAATGGAACTTGTGCTAGCGCATCCACATGTTCCACTCTGGCCACTGGTGCTGGTGCAGTGCCACTGCGCCATGCGCACTGCAGGTGGCCAGGGTGCGATATTCAATGATGCTGAGCCATGGCGCAGCTCTGTTGAATATCGCCCAGTCAATGCCCCTGTGCAGCCAAGCTGAGCTGCGCTCAGGCTTGCACCACAGCCTGGTGCAGTTTGAATATCTGGGCCAATGTCTTTTTTTCTTTATTTATTTCTTTTACTTTTTAGGGCTGTGGGTAGAGCCTACAGCCATTTTGCGAGAGCTTTTTAGCTCTGAAAAATGCCGATCTCACAATCTCTTTCGCTGGACTTTTGGAAGCATCTTTCTGAAAGGCCAACGGAGGTGAAAGCCCTCTGCCACTATCGGCATATGGAATAACACCCACATTATTTCAGCTGTTACTTCCGCAATCCGATGCATGCACTGCACACATTCAACCAAGCTGTACAGATATTATCTGAAATGTAAAAGAAACACAGTCTGTCCCTCTAAAAGGTGATTAAAAATGTTTCCACATTGTGAATTGCAACTCTTTATATGCCACAGTGCATCTTCAAACAGAAGCAACCTGTGCAGTACATAAATATTGCTTCAATTACATTACTGGTGGTGGCATTATGCTTTGCATGCTGCTGGAAGTTAATGGGGACAGTATGCTGCTTCATATCTAATTCTGAGACAGCTACAAGGGTATCACTATATTATCCTGAAACCACTTCCTCCAAACCCTGGAAGCCCGACACCAGAAATCTGACACTCAAAATTCCAGCAGTGGGATCACCCCCCCCCCACCCCCCTCAGAGTTTGTTAAATTAATAAGGGGGAGGTGCAGGCAAAGTCCCGAAACATGAGATGACAGGATTTTTACTGTTGGGCTTCTGGCAGAGGCTTGGTGTCAGGAGACGTGGTGTCAGGATTCCATAGTAAATCCACTACAAGGGACATATCTTCAGATTGTGCGACTCTGAGTCAGGTTTTCTGACTTATAATGCTGATCACGCATTATCAGAGTATTCTCACTCCACATATAGAAAGAGACAGGTCAGAAGACAAGACGATGTCAGCATCATGGAAATCTTATAAAGAGAATGTCTGAGCACTTTGAAAATGATGAAAAATTAGTTGCAATAACCAAATCAAAACACTAAATATTTACAAATATTTTAGATCCCAGGTTCAAATTTATACAGATTCCAAAGAGAAAATATAGAGTACTAAAAATATCTGCTGATAGATGAACTGTAGCACTCACATAAGTCAGACATAGACACTCAGCAGCTTCTCTCCTCCACAATGTGCAGGTCCATCTGCATGAAGAGATGTAAGACAGGAGAATTCATCAAATGTGAGGAATCCTTTTCCTTAACTTCCATTGCCACTCCTAATAGCAAGCTAAATCTGACCATTAACTGTCAAAACATAGAAACATAGACTTTGACAGCAGATGAGGACTGCTTGGCCCACCCAGTCTGCACATTTCCCTACCTACTGGGTAGGCTGCAAATCCTAGTTAACCAACAGCCTACTTCCTCCTACCTCCCAGTAGAATTGCCTTATGTCTGCCCCATGCATTCTTGAATTCCCCAAGTATTTTTGACCACACAGCCTCCTCAGGAAGGACATTCCATGCGTACGCCACCCTCTCCTTGAAACAATACTTCCTCACATTGTCTCTGAGCTGTCCCCCCATCTTCAAATTCTGCCCCCTTGTTCTTGCTCATCTCTTTTTCTGAAAGTTGCTACCCTCTTGGACATTGTTGATTCCCTTTAGGTACTTGAAAGTTTCTGTTATAGCCCCCCTCCTGTCCTAAAGTGTATACATATAACACTATTTTAGTCTCTCTTCATATGGTTTCTGGTGCAGACCATGTACCATTTTAGTTGCCTTCCTCTGGACTGCCTCCATCCTGTCTATGTCCTTGTAGAGATGGTGTCCTCCAGAACTGCACACAGTACTCCAGATGGGCTCTTACCAACTGTCTGTACAGAGGGATAACAACTTCCTGTTTTCTACTGGTGATGCCTCTCCCTATGCATCCAAGTGCCCCCCCCCTTCTCCTTACTGCCTTCTCACATTGCTTGCCTACCTTTAGGTTTTCTGATATGACTACCACCAGGTCCCTTTCCATTTTTGTTGTTGTTACTACCTCCCACCCGTTGTGTCCTCTTCCCTGGATTTTATTTCCCAGGTGCATTACTTTGCACTTCTTTGCATTGAATCTAAGCTGCAATACTTTTAACCATTCCTCCAACCTTGCCAAGTCCCTTCTCATCCTTTCCAACCCCCTCCTTGTGTATCAACTCTGTTGCAGATCCTTGTGTCATCTGTAAAGAGGCATACTTTTCTTTCCAGCCACTACCCCATGTCACCTATAAAGACATTTAAGAAAAACTACACCCTCATATCATTTACATTTTGTTTCCATGCCAACAGACAATTCCTTTCCTGTAGCTGTTAGGGCTATATGTGCTACCTTTAATTTGTTTTCACTAATCACAGTAGCCTCTGTGACTGCCCTGGGGGTCTCCATTTCATGGTTGTTGAAATCTCATTGTCCTCGAGAACCGCACTAGCATATGAGAACATGATGTCAGAACTACCATTTATACCAATATACTGTATCTCTATGGTGAAAGAACATACAGTGGCGTGAAAAAGTATTTGCCCCCTTCCTGATTTTCTCTATTATTGCATATTTGTCACACTGGATGTTTTCAGGTCTTTAGAGAAAATGTAATATTAGATAAAGGGAACCTGAGTGAACAAATAACACTTGTTTTTTTTTTTAATTTCACTTATTTAATGAAAAAAAGTTAACCAACACCAACTGGCACTGTGTGAAAAAGTAATTGCCCCCTTACACTTAATAACTGGTTATGCCACATTTAGCTGCAATGACTGCAACCAAACACTTCCTATAATTCAATATCAGTCTTTCACATCGTTGTGGAGAATTTTAACCACTCTTCCTCGCAGAACTGCTTTAATTCAGTAACATTTGGTAGGTTTTCAAGCATGAACTGCTTTCGTTTCAGGTCCTGCCACAGCATCTCTATTAGGTTTCAGTCTGGACTTTGACTAGACCACTCCAAAACTTTAATTTTACTTCTTTTTAGCCATTCTGATGTGGACTTGCTTTTGTGTTTTGGATCATTGTCTTGCTGCATGACCCAACTACGCTTCAGCTTCAGCTGACGGAAGGATGACTGGACATTCTCCTTAAGAATTTTCTGGTACAGAGCAGAATTCATGGTTCCTTTTAATTATGGCAAGTCATCCAGGTCCTTAAGCAGCAAAGCATCCCACCATCACACACTACCACCACCATGTTTGACTGTTGGTATGGCGTTCTTACTGTGGAATGCTGTGTTTGCTTACGCGAGACATTATGGGATCCATGTTGTCCAAAAAGTTCACTTTGGACTCATCTGTCCATAGAACATTTTCCCAAAGGCTTGTGGATCATCCAGGTGCTTCTTGGCAAATGAGAGACGAGCATTTATGTTCTTCTTGGTTAGCAGTGGTTTCATGTAATACTCTCACATGAAGCCCATTTTGCCCAGTCTCTTTCTGATTGTGGAGTCATGAACACTGACCTTAGCTGAGGCAAGAGTAGCCTGCAGTTCTTTGGATGTTGTTTTAGGATCCTTTGAGACTTCTTGGATGATTTACACTGTGCCCTTGGAGTAATTTTGGCAGGCCGCCCCTCCTGGGAAGGTTCACTACTGTTCAAGTGTTCTCCATTTGGAATTATGGCTCTCACTGTGGTTCGATGGAGTCCCAGAGCCTTAGAAATATCTTTGTAACCCTTTCCAGACTGATAGAGGGCAACAAATTTTTTCTGATCTTTTCAGGAACTTCCTTTGATCATGGCATAATGTGCTTGTTGAATCTTTGTGCTGGCAGCGTGACTCTGATGGTAGGGCCAAAATAAGTGAGGTTTATATTGAGCAGGGCTGGCTGTAATCAAGCCTGGCTGTGTTCAATCAACTGACTCTAATTATCCCTTTAATTGGGTTGATTTAACTAGGGGCAATTACTTTTCACACAGTGCCAGTTGATTGTTAAGTTAACTTTTTCATTAAATAAATGAAAATAAGTAAAAAAGAAAAGTGTTATTTGTTCACTCAGGTTCCCTTTATCTAATATTATATTTTGTCTAAAGACCTGAAAACATCCAGTGTGACAAATATGCAATAATAGAGAAAATCAGGAAGGGGGCAAATACTTTTTCACGCCACTGTATATCTTGCAAAAACTCTCTGGAAACATTTAAACTGAATGGAGTATAAAGGGAAAAACACCACATTACAACTCAGATAGTTTGCAAAGCTCACTGAAGGTAAAAGTGTTATTCCATACCTTCTTGCAGCTTTTTTCTTTGAAAACTAATTAAGCAGCCAGGTATACTGGGGACTTTAAAGGTTGATTACACATCATGTTCTCATATGCTAATGCAGCTCTCAGGGACAATAAGATTTCAACAACCACTGAATGGAGCCTTACAGAATACTTGCATGGCCTAGTATGAAGTGTGAAATAAGACTTCCTGTAAATTAGAAAATGGTCCCTCGTCGGTTTGTTTCCCCTGCAAAACTGAAACTGGTCCCTCATTGTCCCTGCCATCCCCCTTGTCCCTCCCCACTCTCCCAGTGAGCATCCACCTCCTCACACCCCCCTTACCCCAAACTTACCTCCAGAGCTCAGTGCTGTCATCTTCTCTGGACCGGGACACGACTGCACTCTGCAAAGCCCAACCACAAACTGAAGATTTAAAGGCAAGTGTGCTATACAGCCATTCAATAGGATTTTCAACTTATGCTCATATCTCATCCATTCTTTGGAATTTTTGTCCCAAATTTTCAACATGGGGTTTTTGGGACCCCACCTCATGCAAACTGTCACTGTCATTTTGTTACTCAGCCTGGAAAAGTGATTGTGCGATCACTGAGTGGAATCACCTTCAGGACCTATTCACAAAATGACAGCGCTACTATTCATGAGGTGGGGTCCCAAAAGGCCCATGTTACAGATTTGGTGAAACAATTAAAAAAAATGACTACGTTACAAGTGTGCATTGTACAGTTTCTACACACACTACTAACTTTGCTCATTTTTAATATTTTCCCTCCACTTTTTTAACATTGCCATTTCTGCACCACTTGTTTCTAAGAGTACAGCAGTCACTTATCACATCTTGCTCAAAATGTGTTTTTGCACTTGTGGCACAGAATGGTGTGGTCACTCTGTGAAATCATCTTTTGGGACAAGTGAACGAAATGACACTGGCACTCTTCATGAGGAGGGGTCCCAAAAGGCCATGTTGAAAATTTGGTGCAACACCTACAAAAATGGCCAAGTTACAGCCAGGCATTAAATAATTTCAGTGCATACATTTAATTTTGCTCACTTGGCAGCTCGTCACTGCTCCATCAGCTCTGGCCAGAGTTTGTTGCCAAAGTCATCCTTCCTAAAGTATAATACCCTCACTTTTGTATGGCTTAACTGTATGGCTGAGTTATTGTGAACCACACTGCCTGGTGGTTGCTTATTTCCAGATGGCTACCCACTTCTAAATCTGAGATCCTCTCACCGTCCCCATTTGAGAGTACCAGGTCTAAGGTTGCTCCCTCCCAAGTGGGTTCCAACACTAGCTGTCTGAGGCATGCCCCCTATAGGGCATCATGCTTCAGTTAACATCTGGCATATTCAGGTTACCCATCAACAATATCTCCCCTTTTTCTGACATTCTAAGGATGCCTTCTATTGTTTTCCTGTCCATTGCCCCCTCGCAAGCCCATGCAGATTGTGATGCCATTTCTGGTCTCCAGGGAGACCTTCAGTGCCTCCTCTCCTCTACCTGTTTGCCATTGCTTTGATCTCTTCCCTTACGTAGAGAGCTAATCCTCCTCCTCATCTTTTACCACCCCTGAATCCTGAGATTTTGTGATCCCTGTCGTGGTAGAAGGGATAGAGATGGAGGTTCTGGTGGATTCAGGAAGCCACCAGACCCTAGTCAGGGCAGCCCTTGTGAACCCCCGATGCTGGTAGGACTAGAACCCCGTCCCTATCTGATGTGCACATGGGGATGTAAAGGCTTACCCTGGTGCTATGTTTACACTTACTCTGGGGGGCCAAACAGAGACTATAAAGGTGGGGGTTGCCCAGGGGTTACCCTATCAGGTGTTACTGGGGAGAGATTGGAAATGGTTTCATGACTTATGAAAAGCAGACTTATCTTTGGTAATTACCCAGTCTCAGAGTTGTGAAGGAAGGGGGGCCAGCCACCTGCAGTTGGGAGAAGTTTTCCTTTCTCAGACCCAGGGAGTTTTAAAGACCAGACAAGAACCCGCAAATCTAAGCGAGAACATAGGGCAGCAAAGGAAAGGGGTCCTGAAGGGCAGGTGCACAGGAGGGAGGTGAAGCAAAGGCAAAAGTGGGTCCAGTCCCACAGTCTGATCTTAACACTGACCTACCTAACCAAAGTCCTGAAGGGCCATCCCTCTCAGAGCAAGATGTGTTAAAGCACTGCTTGGACAATGCCAAAGAACAACGGGCCGATGGTATACTCAGTCGGGTATACACCCAGTTGGCTGTCATGGAAGGGGAAGTGGTAGGTGAGAACCAAGCAGCATGCTATCCTCATTTTGAGTTACATGAGGGTATCCTATACCTAGTGAGTAAGGAGGCCCAGACAGGGATAACCGGCATCAGTTGCTAGTCCCCTGAGTCTTTCAGGGGGGGATTACTCCTCCTCGCCCACTCTATTCCTGTGGCAGGGTACTGTGGGGTAGAGAATACATTAGCCCGGCTGTTGCCCCGATTCTTTTGGCTGGGCATCTATCAACATGTTAAAGATTATTGTGCATCTTGTCCTGAGTGCCAGTTAGTAGCTCCAAAGAACAATCCAAGGGCCCCTTTACTGCCCTTACCTGTTATGGAGGCACCTTTTGACCAGATTGGGGTTGATATAGTGGGACCCCTTGAAAAGAGTGCAGTGGGGTACCAATACATTCTAATGATTGTAGACTATGCTACCCAGTACCCCGAGGCCATCCCATTGTGAAGCATTTCAGCCACAATTGTAGCCGGGGAGCTATTAAAAGTCTTTAGTCATATGGGAATACCGAAGGAAATGTTGACTGACCAGGGGAACTAACTTTATGTCCCGCCTGACTCAGGAGGTTTGTAATTTATTCGGAATCAGCTCAATAAGGACCTTGATCTACCATCCCCAGATGGATGGCCTTGTGGAGTGGTTCAACAAAACCCTTAAAACGATGCTTCGAAAGTTCAAAACCACTGAGGTCAGGGACTGGGACAAGTTACTTCCCTTACTGATATTCGCAATGTGGGAGGTCCCTCAAACTTCTACAGGGTTTGCTCCTTTTGAACTCCTCTATGGGCACCATCCACGAGGTGTTCTTGATGTAGTAAGGGAGATGTGGGAGAAACCCGACCCCAAGAGTGAAAATGTGGTACAATATATCCTGCAATTGAAGGAAAGATTTGATCGGGTGGGGAAATTTGCCCGAGAAAATCTGGTGAAGGCTCAACAAGACAAGAGTACTACTATAATTAGGCAGCCCGGTTGAGGAACATAAATCAGGGGATCAGGTACTAGTTTTGTTGCCAAGTAGCCAGAATAAGCTTCTAGCCAAATGGAAGGGGCCTTACGAAGTTACCAGAGGTTGGGCCAAGTTGACTATGAAGTTTGCGAGTCAGAGAGGCAAAAAGAGACCCAGATCTACCATGTCAATTTGCTGAAATCCTGGAACCAGAGGGATAGCCTATTGATTTCCCCTGAACCAGACATAGTGGATCTGGGACCCCAAGTGTCAGATGAGAATCTAGGGATACAAGTCCCAATGGGAGAAGAGCTGTATCATAAAAAGAAACAGCAACTAGGAGAGTTGGTAAGTCAGTTTTTGGATGTTTTCTCCTTCTCCCCGGGGACAACCCAGATAATAGCTCATCATACAGAAACAGATCCTGGGGAGAAGGTGCGGCAGCTACTGTATCGCTTGCCAAAATCCGTATGTGACACTGTTAAGAAGGAGTTACAGGACATGCTAGAGTTGGGGGTGATTGAGGAATCCAGCAGTGATTGGTGTAGTCCCATGGTGTTAGTACCAAAAGAAGGTGGGGCTACCTGCTTCTGTATTGACTTTCATAGGGTCAATGCCATTTCTAAGTTCGATGCCTACCCCCATGCCCCAGGTAGATGAACTGTTGGATAGACTAGGGGAAGCCAAGTACATCACGACTTTGGACCTAACAAAATGGTACTGGCAAATCGCTTTGACCCCAGAGTCTCAGGAAAAGACAGCATTTGCTACCCACTTCCAGTTCCGTATGATGCCTTTCGGCTTACATGGGGCACCTGCAACCTTTCAAAGGCTCATGAATTGCTTGCTGTGACCCCATGCCCACTATGCAGCTGCTTACCTAGATGACGTGGTGATCCACAGCACTGATTGGGAGTTCCATATATCCAAGGTAGCAGCTGTGCTACAGTCCTTATGAGAAGCAGGGCTGATGGCCAATCCAGCAAAGTGTGCTTTGGCCAAGGCTGAAACAAACTACTTAGGGTAGTGTATAGGAAATGAACAGGTGAGATCCTTGGTCAGTAAGATCCAAGCCATAGCCGAGTGCCCACTACCCACCACAAAAACCCAGGTGAGGGCCTTCTTAGGATTGGCAGGGTATTACCACTGGTTCATACTGCACTTCTCTACCCTTGCCAGCCCCCTTACAGACCTCACCTGGAAATCTGCCCCCAGTAAGGTTCAATGGTCAGAGGAGTGTTACCAGGCCTTCACACAACTCTATGCGACACTGTGCAGACAGCCAGTGTTATGCAGTCCTGACTTCAATAGGACCTTTATCCTGCAAACAGACACCTCTAGAGTCAGGCTAGGAGCCGTGATCTCCTGGGAGTTTGAGGGGGAGGAACATCCTATCCTCTACCTCAGTCGAAAACTGTTTCCCCAGGAGAAAAACTGCAGTGATAGAGAAAGAGTGTCTTGCAGTCAAGTGTGCTGTGGACGCCCTTCGCTACTACCTGCATGGCCGGCAGTTTATCTTGATCACAGATCATGCCCCTCTGATGTGGCTACAGGTGATGAAGGATGACAATGCCCACATCACCAGGTCCTATTTGTCACTTCAGCCATTTTCCTTTACAGTGCACCACCGGGCCGGGACCCAGAATGGAAATGCGTACTTCCTGTCCCAGGAGTGGAATGGTCAGGGGCCAACCAACTGTGCCTTTGCACAAAGGGGGGAGGTATGTGACAGTGTAAACACTACACTGGAAAACCAGAGGTTAACCTCTCATTTGTGGCTGAGGAAATGCAGGGGCTGCAACAAGAACAGGCAAGGGAAGGGGTACCTCCCCAGGTGTTGCTAATTAGAGGGATTGCTGAAAGGCAGAGAGAATCCAGCAAGGAGTTAGTTAGAAGCTGGAAACTGCTGCAGGGAGCAGAGACTCCTATGCAGAGGACCCTGCAAGATGGAGGGTGGAATGTGAGGCAGGAACCAGAGCAGAAAGTCAAGGAGAATGATTAAGTATTGGAGAGAACCTTTGGGAAAAACTTGAAACTTGCTGCAGAGAAACAGACCAGTTCTAGAGCAGAGAGTCCTGAGGTAAAGGATCAGTCTAGTCAGCCAGGTCAAAAACAGTGAGTGGAATGTACTGCTGATAACAGCCTACAAATAAGGCAAACAGGGAAAACTGTCTGTGTTTTATTTGAGACTGTGCATTCAAAACTGCTGGCCCACAAACCGTTTGTTTTGTGTGAGACTGTATACTGAACAAACTGCTGGCCCACATAGGTGGTTCAAAGAATCCTTTGTCAAGTCAGCCTGAAAGAATTGTTTTGTGTTAACCTTTATGTTACCTGGCAAGGCTGGAGAGTTGAACTGACTGATTATGCTTTTCTGGAGCAACAACTTACCTTTGAAGCAATAAAAGTACATTTTCTTCTGTGAACTTTAAACCCAGTGAGTTGCATCTCCATCTAACATAGGCCAACTTGTCACAGCCCTCTCCCCCAACCCATGCCCACCCTCTGCACACACCAGCTCCCCACAAACCCCTCATCCCATACTTACCTCCGGAGTCCAGCACGACGATCTTCGGTGGACTGGGAATACGTCTGCACTCTTCAAAGCTGACCACGAACTGAAGAAATGCCGGTTAGCTGTATAATGGCATAAATAAGGTTTTTTCAATTTATGTGGATATCTCAGCCATTTTTTGGACTTTTGCCACCAAATTTTCAATATGGGGTTATTGGCACGCCTCCTCATGAATTTAATCACTGTCATGGCATTATCCGGTCCCAAAAGGTGATTTTGTGGTCACTGTGCAGAATCACCTTCTGGGACTGATTAAGGAAATGACAGTGGCACTGTTGATGAGGTAAGCTCTCAAAAAGCCTATGTTGCAAACTGGTGAAAAAAATTTAGAAAATGAATGCTTTACGAGTGTGCATTGCAGTTTCCACACTCCCTCATAACTTCATAAATTTGTAATATATTCACTCTAGACTTTCAACATTGGCATTTTTTCAGATCTCCTTATGAACAGTATGGCTGTAATTTTTCACATCCTGGCTGACATGTCTTTTCACACTTCCCTCACAGAATAGCATGATAGCTGTGGGAAGTCAGTGTTCTGGACACACTGGCCCAGATATTCAAAAGGGTTGCACCATGCGCAATATGGTTGCGCATGCACAAGTCCAAAATTGCGCCATTCTGCTATATTCAGCAGGAAGCAGTTGCGCCACTGAAAACATGCTGAGCAACAGCGCAATGCAAATGAATGCATGCGCAACCGAAGGGGGAGGAACCATGCATAAACTGCACAGCCCGATATTCAGTGGGCTGTGCAGAGTTGTGCAGGCGCAACCCCCAACCTGCGCCTGCACAATTTGAGCCCCCAAAAAGGATCAAGTCGAGGCCACCCACAGGTGAGGCTGCCACATTGCAGGGCGCAACACAGCAGCTGCCACCTGTGGATGGCCCTCAACCTCTCCTGTGCCCCTGCAGCCTGATCGTGGGCAAAAGTGCCAAAACATCCCCCACCCCAACCCCACTGGCCCGATCGTGGGCATAACCAACCCTCCCACCAGCCCGATCGCGAGCAGCAAAGTGTCCCCAACATATCCTGGTGGTCCAGTGGACCGCTAAGCCCGATACGCTGGCTGGCTGGCTTATTGGTCCACTGAACCACCAGGGATATGTTCAGGGGGATTGTTTTACACATGTTCAGCCCACGATCGGGCTTAGGTCCACTGGACCACCAGGGCTACGTTCTTGGGGGGGTTGATTTGAACTTATTCAACCCACGATCAGGCTTAGCGGTCCACTGGACCACCAGGGATACCTGTGGGGGGCACTTTGCTGCCCGCTACCGGGCTGGTGGGGAGAAGTTGTTTCAGCGTTTGACACGATCGGGCCAGTTGGGGAGGTTTAATGCTTTGCCCGCGATCGGGCCAGTGGGGTGGGGGTGGGATTTTTACTCTTTTGCCCTTGATCGGGCTGCAGGGGGGGTCGGTCCCCAATGGCTGCTGCCTGGCAGGGCGCCAGGTGCAAGTCCTCGGGGATCAGTGCACCTGCATGCTAATGGCATGCAAATGGGGCCATAAACAGATGCAAATGGCCCCCCCTGCGCCTTGCATGAATTATGGCCCCATTTGCATGTCACCATTTGAATATTGGAAATTTGCACATGGCGCAATGGTACTTGCGCCACCGCAAGTTGAATGCTCCACTCTGACCACTTGCAGAGGCGCAAGTTCCACCACCATGCAAGTGGCTGTGGCGGGGGGTGAATTCAAAGCGAGTTGCCCAATAGCGCAACTCCTTTGAATATCGCTCCGGCCACACCCCTGCGCAATTATTTTGTGTAGCGCAAGGGCTTGTGCCACAAAATAGTGCAGTTTGAATATCTGGCCCACTACAAAAATCACAGTGACACTGTTCATGAGCAGAGGTCCTAAAACGCCGATGTGGAAAATTTGGTGACAACTGTCCACAAAATGACTGTATTATGAGCGCGTGTTGTACAGTTTCCACGCACCCTCATAACTTCGCTAATTTGTAGTATTTTCAGTCCTGATTTTCAGCATTGGCATTTTCACACCTCCTTAAGAACAGTACAGCTGTCATTTTTCACATCCTGGCCAAAATGTGTTTTCACAGTTCTGGCACGCAATATCACAGTCGCTGTGGGAAGTCAGTGTTTGGGACAGATTAAGAAAATCACAGTGACACTGTTCATGAGCACAGGTGCTAAAATGCCTATGTTGAAAATTTAATGACAAAAGTCCATGAAATGACTGTGTTACGAGTGTACGTTGTGCAGTTTCCACTCACCCTTGTACTTTTGTGCATTTGTAATATTTTCACTCCAGATTTTCAACATAGCCATCTCTTCACACCTCCCTATGGGTGGTACATCTGTCATTCTTCACATCCTGTCTGATCTGTGTTTTTGTACATCTGGTGCAGAATGGCACGGTCACTGAGGGAACTCAAAGTTCAGGTCACATTAACAAATCAGTGCCACTGTTCATGAAAAGAGGACCCAAATGCTTTTATGAGGTGTGGGTCACAAAAAGGCAGTGTTGAAAATTTGTAGTGCAAACACCAACAAATGCCTTGGGTGTTAGGGTTTCTAACCATAACGTCCCACCCTGTAGATACTGACAGGCATCAGGGGTGTGCCTTTGGATTGCCGACTGTAATGCTCATGCCATTCTACCCCCACCCACCCACCCTGCCATTGACAAGCATCAAGGTGTGCCTTGGACTCTTCAGCCCCAGAGTTCACCCCATTCTCCTATACTGCACCCATTTCAGCGTATGCACTTATGGAATGGGGTCACTGTAAAGCTGAACACCCCAAGGCAAACCTCAACACTTGTCATTGTCTGCAGGATTCGGTGAGGTGAAATAGAATGAATGTTATGGGCGATGACCCAAACGCATAGCCCAATACCTGTCCCTCTCTGCAGAGTGGAGGTGGGATTGGCATAAAGTTCAATACTTCGCTGCAATTCCTATTCTGCATCTGTCTAACTCCTGCATTCCCAATGCTAATACCAGCAAGCAAACATTAGACATTGACAAATGCTTATTTTAAACCAGATGTCATAAGATTATAGTTCAACAATAGAAGCTACTTAAACATAAGCAGGCAAAAAATTACATTGACGGCCAATTAATAAAATTCACAATGAGGTTCACAATACATTTCAACTGAAAGACAAACAGATCATGTATTTCTATATTTGCTGTAAATTTTATTAGTGGGCTGTCAGTGTAAATATTTGGCTGCTGTGCCAATGTTTAGGTATCCTCTGTGCTTCAACTATAATCTTATTACACCTGGTTTGAAAAAAAATATTTGTGTTTTGTGTATACCTGCAAATGGCTTTCTACCATGAATTTTAGTGGTGAGCCATCAGTGTGATTATTTGCCTGGCTTTAAGTTAATGCACAAAAGATTTTCTTCTGGGGCCCAGATATTCAGAAATGCACTAAAGGCCAGCGCAAGTTCAGCGCAGCACAAATCCGATGTGCTATGGTGCATCGGGAGCCATATTCAGAGGTTGCGCTGTCTGCACTGTGCCAGCGCAACCCGGCTGAATATGACACGGTTGTGCCATGGCACAACCTGAGATGCTCCATGGTGCAAACACAGTTGTGCCACGGTGCAGAAAGAGATGCCCCAGCACAACCGTGGGAGCAAAGCAGCAGAGTAACAGAGGGGGGCATGGCACAGAGAAGTGACCCAGGGACAGAGCCAGGGAAGCACAGTGACAGGTTACAGGAGGCCACCACCAGCTGGGCACAGCAGGGTGCACACAGGCACCCAGACCCCCACCCCAGGACACAACAGTGGCACAGATAGTAGGCAATGGTAGGGGACAATGGCCAATGGAGGGCCACCAAGGGGCCCCCCCCGCAGGCTGCAGGCCATGCCCCTATACACATCAAGACCAGAGCAGGCCACACCTAGGACAATGCAGCCAAGCACACACACCCACCACACACCCCTGACAACCATCCCGTGGGCAACCCAAGACATAGCCACAGACCAATTGGAGGGATACCACCACAGTGGGACATACCACAGCACACAGCAATGAACCACAGAAGCACAACGCATGCCCTGACATATTCACCCCACACAGACAGGCACTGGGCCACTACAGCATGGCTCCTCACGCCACCTGCAAAGCAGACACAGACACAGGCAGGTATGTCAAAAGATAGATATATTGAAGAACTGAACTATGTACAAAACAAGGGTTTGGGAGAGAGTAGGAAAGTGAGGGAAGGGGACAGGGAACAGGGACTGTACAGTGGGAAGGGGGCTGCAGGGGAATGCAGGGTCCCAACTAGTGGTGGCCATGACCTGTGGCCCCTTGCCATCTTCACCACCTTCAGTCAGCAAGCAGCATCCTGTGCACCTGCAGCACTGCCTCCATGGTGGTCAAGGCAATTAGGATTAGCTGCCGGAGCAACCGGCAGTAAAGGGGCATGCTACGCCTCTGCTGAACACCTAGGATAAGGGACAGGACAGGTGGTCAGTGCAATGTCCCAAGGAACCATGTCCACCCACAGCATGCAATGGGCATCGGGATCACACACCCCTGAGGGCCTGTACCAGTCACCCACAGGGGGGTGGGCCAATGCCTGCCAGCAATGCGGCACACCACAACAGTGCACAGTGGAGGTCCCCACTGCACAGTGGCCACCCGACTGCACAATAGCAGTCATATGGCACAGTGCACCTGCAGCACCACAGCAACGTCAGTGGCAGCCAGGTGTATATCCACCCCACCAACAGCTGTCACACATGTCCAATGGATGTGCTACAGTGGCAAGCGCCACGCACAGTGTGACACACACAGATGCCATGGCACATGGCACAGGCAGCCATGGCCACACCCATGCCCCCACACCACCATGTACAGTGTGAAGGACCATGACAGTGCCTACCTGCCCTCTGTGGCCCCGCTGGTGCTGGAGCAGCTCATGCACCATCACCCTGGCCCACTGTGGCCTGCCTTCCTGCTGCCGCCACTACTGCTGCCACTCTCCTCCTATTTTCAGGCCTGGGAATAGAACTTAGAAAGTTACACATCAGTAACCATCCACAGCAGCTGCCCACTACTCCCAAACCTGTGCACAGGGTGAGCCCCTGCCTGACATGTCACTCTCAGCAACATTGCAACAGAAGTGGCAGTGGGTGATGCCACCCCATGATGAGCACAGTGGCAGTGCACTGCTCTGCAGGGCATGCCAGGCAGCCTAGCCAACACCACAGTACAGCAAAAGGGCACACATGCAATATAGGCCTACTCACCTGGCTGTGGCACAGCCCCATGCCTGACTCACACCTCCAGCCTCCTGAGGTGCTCCAGGTCCCTCCTCGCCAGGTCTCCATAGCATGTGGTTGCACTACTCCCCCATCCTGGCCACCCCTGTGTGCTGCTGCAGTGTGGCAGCAATGCCCTGCCACACCACTACCCGGGGCTGCTGCAGGGGCACCTGGCTGAAGAGTTATGGCATTCGGGGCAACCAGGTTAACTAGTTCCACTTGCGCCCAGTTTACTGCCCTTGGTTTCCTTTGATGCTCCATGCTGCGAGTTGTAGCCAGTGAGCAAAATGACAGTGGTAAGTGCACGTGGCAAAAGCATGCGCCATATGCGTGATCCAAGGGAACATACGATGTGTCCGCCCATCATGCAGTCTCAGAGATGCACGGCATGGGCGTGGCTGGGCGGGGTCACAGGTGCAGGGGTCACCAAGGGGTAGAGGTCACAGCAGGGGTCAGGGGTTGGCTACCTCCGCACAGTGCACATGTGTGCATGTACGCAATAGCATGCCTGGAGCACCATGTGCCATGGTCCCCATCGCGCAGTTGCAATTAACGACATGATACCATTCGGTGCATGCACACTGCGGTCCTGTGTACCATGCATGCATGCACATTGCACCACTACTTACTCTGGAGCAATCTCATCGGGGCGGGGTCCAACACGATGACGACGTAATGCTCATCCTGGACAGCATGGCCACCATTGTGGGGGAGATGTCCCTGCTGGCCACTGACACAGGCAGCACTCCCAGCACTCTGCCAATGGTGGAACAGATGCCCACCACTGCTGCAGGCACAGCAGTGTACGCTGCCCATGCTGTGCCCTGCAGTGGAGGTGGTGCGGCTGAGCAGGTGCTGGGTGGCGTGCAGCGGCCGGACGGGCAACAGCAGCAGGCTGTGGGTGCCACCAGGCAGCCAGACACAGGGTCCACCGCTGGTGCACCTGCCGTACCCAATACCCCTGCAGACCCCACTATGCAGCGACCACCAGAGAGCAGAATGGCCAGTCACCACATGGGAATCGGCATCTGGCCTGGGAGCCCCAGGACGCCGACCTGCTGGCTGAGAACATCAATTTGCTAAGATACTAAAATGCCAGTAGAATAGGCCTAACGGTCTCTTTAGTCTGCTCGATTTTCAGCACCCGCACTGAGGGCCGATTTTGGTGTCCCCCCCTTTGGGTTATATTGTCCCCAGTCCCAGATGTTCCACTTCTATTGGGCCTGGTCAGATTTACCCTCCCCCTATAACTGTCCCATCCCCTCTTAAACCCATACACAGTCTCCACCTCTACCAGCTCCCTGGGCAGTGCATTCCATGGCTCTACCACCCTTTCAGTGAAATAACATCTCCTCCTCTCTCCTCTGAGCCTGACTCCTTCCAGCTTACACCCATGACCTCTCGTTGCCCCATCCTCCTTCCTTTGGAACACCCTGACTGGGCCTCCTTTATATTGATCCCTTTCATGTACTTAAAGACCTCTATCATGTCCCCCGTCCTGCCTCTCCTCCAGGGTGTACATGTCGAGCTTCTTGAGCCTTTCATCATAGGTCCTCTCCCCCAGGCCCCAGATCATTTTGGTTGCCCTCTCTATGAGTGTAATGTCCCTCTTTAAATGTGGTCTCCAAAACTACACAATACTCGAGGTGTGGCCTAACCAAGCAGTTGTACAGTGGAAGGACCACTTCCGCCTTTCTGGAAGTAATCTCCCTGGCGATGCATCCCAGCATCCTATCTGCCCTTGCCGCTGCCCTCCTACAGGTCTCTGAGTTGTTCATTTTGACATCTACCACTACTCCCAGGTCCTTCTCACCCTCCATGACTTGAATCATGTCTCTTCCCAGGTTATACCCCCGGCCTGGGATTTCTGACTCCCAGGTGCAGAACGTTACACTTCCCCACATTGAATTTTAGTTTCCATTTTTCTGACCACCTTTCCAGAGTCTCCAGGTGCTTCTGCAAGGTCACCCTCCCCTCCTTCCCATCCACCACTGCACCCAGCTTTGAGTCATCTGCAAAGACACTCATCTCACTCCTGATCCCCCTCCTGATGTCTGAGATGTAGGAGTTGAACTGAAGTGGCCCCAGCACTGACCCTTGGGGAACCCCACTAGTAACCCACCTTGGGGATGAGCCTAATCCTCCAACCACCACCTTCTGAGTACACTCAGTGAGCCAATTTCCTATCCATCATAACAACTGTCTCCCTACCCCCATTTCCTTCAGCTTAGCCAGCAGGCTACTGTGGGGTACGGAATCAAACACCTTGCTAAAGTCCAGAAAGAGGACATCCACTGGCCAACCCTGGTCCAGGGCCCTCATCACCCAGTCATAGAACTCAACAAGATTTGTCTGGCATGATCTTCCCATGACAAATGCCATGCTGCCTATTGTCCAAGTAACCAGTAATCACCCTAGCCTTTCCTTGACAATACCCTCCATCACCTTGCCGACCACCAATGTCAGGCTGATGGTCCTGTAATTTCCTGCCTCCTCTCTTGATCCCCCCTTGAGGATCGGCATGAAATGGGCCACCATCCAGTCTTGGGGCACCCACCCAGTCCTCATAGAGATGTTGAAAAGCTCTGTGAGAGGGACTGCCAGGACGTCCACCGGTTCCCTCAGCACCCTGGGATGTATCCCATCTGGCCCAGGTGCTTTCTCCATCCAAAGGGACCTGAGAGCTTCCCTTACTCTCTCTACTGGGATTTCAGCCTCCATGTCCTCCCTCTTTTCACCCTACACTGCTGGGCCCCCACCTGTCTGTGGTGACCACTCCCTTTCCTCAGACCCATCTGGGCCCTTGGTCTCTACCAGTCCCACCCCTTGCTCCGGCTTGCCCCCGCTCCGCTCTGCAAACATACCCCCTCCATCCCCCTGGTAAAAACTGAGGCAAAGTACTCATTTAGGACTTCTGTCTGTTCCTCTGCCTCCTGTGCTCAACCTTCCCCATCCTTATCTTGCTAATCTGCCCCCTTATTTTCTTTTTCTCCCCATGTATCTAAAGAACCCCTTGCCCCCCCTGGATCCCACTGGCCAAGGACTACTCCTTTTTTGCCTTAGCTGCTCTCACCACCCTGGTGACTCTCTTGGCTTTTGGTTCATATTCCTCCAGATCCCTTTCACTCCTTGAACACTTGAAGTGCCCATAGGTCGCCTTCATTTCCCTCACCACCTCCTGTACCTTCCGGGTCCACCAGCAGGGCTCTCTGGCCTTTCTGAACTTACGCCTTTTCCTGCTCAGGATCTGGTAATCTCCTGTATTCCCCTCCTAATGATCCCTCACCTACTGTCAGCATCCATATCTGGCCTTATCCTGTCCAGACGATCTTTAAGGATCCTTCCCATCTCCCTGAAGTCTGCACCCCTGAAGTCGGTTACTACCATCCTTGTTAGGCTCCCCCCCCCAGGTCCAGGAAGAACCAGACTGTGGCATGATCACTCCCAGCCAATGGGTCCCTCACCTCTAGGCCCCTAATCTGATCCCTGTCCACCAGGACCATGTCCAGTGTCCAGGCCTCCCTAGTTGGCTCACCTACTGTACCTGTTGTGTCAGAAACACATTCTGGAAGACATCCAGCAGCCTCTGCTCTCTGGCCACGGGTGATGTCATAGTCCCCAAGCCTGTTCCTGGCATGTTGAGGTCCCCCATTACAACTACCCTTCCCTTTCCCAATCTACAGTGTCCCTCAAGATTTGCCACCAAACTTTCTTCCAGGACCTCTGCCAGTGCTGGTGGTCTGTATACCACTCTAACCTTTACTCTCTTACCCCCCTGCATCACCAAGGTGACCTAAATAGCCTCCACATTCCCCTCTGCCTCCTCTATCCCTCCAATACCCATGCCATTTTTGACTAACAGTGCTACACCACCACCCCTTCCCTCCTCCCTATCTTTTTTGAACATAGTGTAGCCCTCCAGATTTAGGTCCCACTCATGCCCTTGAGTGGCCCAGGTCTCAGTGACTGCTGCCACATCTACCTCCCCCTCAACTAGCATCGCCTGGAGCTCAGGCATTTTATTTCCTCAGCTCCTGGCATTTATCAGGACCACTCTCCACCCCTTTTCCCTCCTCTACTCTACTCTCCTTTCTCCCCTTTGAGCTCCCCTTCTCAGCTCCTGCACCCTACCTGGTGACCCATTTCCATATATCCCTAGCCCCCTAGAGGAGTGGAGAGCATGTCCCTCATTTATCATACCTGCTGGCACTGCCCCTTTTTTGATCCCTCCCCCCTTCACAAGTTTAAACTCCACCTTTCGCTGATGAACCCAGCTAGTTTGAGCTTTAGGATTTCCTTCCACTACAAATTAAGGAGGAGCCTGTCCCTAGCTTACTGCCCCTTATCCTCACAGGTCTCCCCCCAGTCCCTCACCAGGCCATACCCCAATTTCCCACACCACTCCCTAATCCACTGATTTATCTCCTTAATCTTCATCTTGTGTTCCCCACTAGCCCTTGGCACAGGCAGGCTTTCTGAAAAGGAGATTTCACAGCCTATGGGAAGGCATACCCTGGCCAATTCCTGGAACCTTGTCTGCATTTCTAGTTCACTATTTCCATTTATGTCGTTTGTTCCCAAGTGCACTAGAATGTCCCGGGTCCCCCCACATTCCCTTGCCAGTGAATACAGTACAACTCAATCTTGGCCTTGTGCGCAGTCAAGCCTGGGTGGCATTTGGTTCTGATCAGACAGGTTTTACCCTCCTCCTGCCCCTCCCACTGGATGCCTCTGATCATGGAGTCCCCCAATAGCAGTACTCTAACTTCCCCCTTGCCTTCCTATTCACCCCTCTGGTTCCTCCTCCTTCCATGCCCCTCCTCCTCCTCCCTTCATCTGGATTCTCCCCTCAACCGGCTCCTCGCATCTCTCACAGTCTGGATGCTGAAGGTAGCCCTTTCACTGTTGTCCCTGGTCACCTCCTCTACCTGTGTCCTTGCTTTCTTTATCCCCCCTGTGTGAGTAACTTCCTTTGTATCTCTTTCCCCACTCCTTACTAATCTATCTGTCCTATCCGTTTGCCTACTTGGCTTTCTGCTCGCTATCATCCCATTTACGTACTGCGCCTTCCTGCCTGTCGTGCTCCGCTGTTCCATACCATCAACCTCCTCCTTGTTCCTCAATCCTCCTTTTTCTTCTCACCTCCTACCCCTCTTCCCCTCCTCTATTGCACCCTTGCCACTTGTCCCATCACCCATTCTATCCGTCCCTGCCCAGCTACACCAGCATCATCCTCCTCCTCCTCCTCCTCCTCTTCCTCCCCCACACACCCCCTTCTACCAATGGGCATAGAGGGTTTAAATGATTTGTGAGCCTTAGCCCATCCCCCAGTGCCCCCCTGTCCCTACTGCCTCTCTCAGTTTCCTTTGGACACCCCCACACTCTTGCCTACTAATGTGGAAATTTCCACCTTTTGGGCCACACCTGCCAGGGTCTCCTAGAGCCCGCTTTGTACCCCTCTTGCCTCCTTTCCTAGTGGGAGCAACTCACTTCACTCCTCCCCCAGCTTGGGAGGCCCCAGCACCTAGTGCTTCCATGTAGGTGACCGCTTGCATCCTACCTCTCCAATCCTTCCCCCAGCCACCTTTGGATCCCCCTACAGCCTCCTTAAGCTGTGCCAGCTGGTAGCACACTGGGCATCCCACAAACTTCCAAGCCCAGTCCAGTATCACGGCTGCACCACACCTTGTGCACCCAACCACCTGCCCAAAGATACCCACTGTAGTGATATGCGGTCCCTTCCCCATCATCACAGCAGTCATTTCTAGGCCAGATCACCAGCTCAGTGGCTCTACAGTTTCTCAAGCTACCAGTACCTATACCTAGGCAATTTCCCCCATACTGCATGCAGACTTTTAAACTTGCAATGCTTGGGTGGCTGAACTTTTCCCCATCTGACTATTAGCCTTGAGAGTTAACTTATAGGGGAAGTTAACAACTCCCTAAGCTCCTCTCTTCCAGCCTTTTAAACCCAATCCCCAGTGACTAGAATTACAAGAGCTGCACCTGAAGTCTTTTCCTCCAATTACAGGGCAGGTGTTCCACTATAACTGAGCTGTGCTCAGGGAGGAGGAGGGAGGGAGGAGGGTGGGAGGGTGGAATTTGGGCCCACACCCTACTCTCACGAGAGTGTATCAGCCCTGTGTCTGCCGCTCACTGCACCTCCAAGCACTGCAATCTCCTCTGGAGGAAGGGATCACACAAACACTGTATTAAACAAGTCAGCACTCCTGCCCTAAAAGTCCACAGACTGATAAGAATTTAAAGCTTATCCAGCTACTAAAATCCTTTCCCCAGCTGCTCAGCAAAAGCAGGTTCCCACAACCTCTGCCAGCCTCAACTGTTTCTGCAGTACTGCTATGTGAGAAGCCCTGTTATTTAAGCACCTATGAGCTGTAAACTGATCCTGGCTGAGAAGGACAGAAGCTTCCAGAAGCTGCTCACAATACCTATAGACAAGATAAATGAATATCCAGCTTCCTCTTAGGACCCCCCACACAAAACAACACTTATTACACAAGTCAGCACTCCTGCCCTTAAAGTCCACAGACTGATAAGAATTTAAAGCTTATCCAGCTACTAAAATCCTTTCCCCAGCTGCTCAACAAAAGCAGGTTCCCACAACCTCTGCCAGCCCCAACTGTTCCTGTGGGAGTCTGTTCAGCAACAGGTGCTGCTCACCACTGGGGTGCATGCACTGCACATGGAAGTGCACCACTTATCCAAGCAGCAGGAGATGGGCACTGTGCAGATCCTGGCTGGGATGCAGTGCATGCAGGAGACCATGACTGCATCCATGGATCGCATTGCCACTGTGATCTCAGATGGCTTTGTGCTGCTGGCTGCCATAGGGCATGGCCGGGCACAGATGACTCCCCACAGTGCGCTGTCCACCCCACTTACCCAGTGTCGGGCAACCCCTGTGCAGTCTACACCAGGTTCAGATGTTGGCATCCCAGGCATGCCTAGGGCTGGGCTGTTTGGGCATCTTGACACCCCACTCGGACAGGATTGCAGTCTGGGGGTTCAACCTCTGGAGGGCTGTTGCATATCCCCCATGGCTGATGCGCAGCCTGTGGCTGCCAATCAGCCCAGGTGTGGCTGTCTCTGTGGCCGTGGTGGCCATAGTTCTGCACAGCAGACTTGATGTGCAGCCCACCCCATCTGTGGTCTGCAGCTGCTGCCCAGTAAACATAGGGGTGGTGTGTGTGTGCCTATCGTAGATGTGGTTCCTGTGTGTCATGCCACACACTGCCTGTGTACATGCCTGCCCAGCCACTGGGCCGTGTTGTGTGGGTGTGATGACATCAATCCTGCACCGGTTGCACCTGTGCACCGGTGCAATGCATCTGATCCACACCACATACCCACGCCTGTGTGTGTGGGTGCATGTATGTGTGTGTGGGGGGGGCTGTGAGGGGTGCTGTGTGTGGTTGTGTGCCCCTGTCACCTGTATCCCTGCTTCCCACCTCAGTTTGTGCATGCCCATGTCCTATGCATGTATTTTGCACCACCTACCTGTGTTCACAGTAGTGCTCCTGTGCTATGGTATCCCTGTGCCATCTTGCCTGCTGGATCAGCCAGGGATCCCTCCGCCCAGTGGATGGCTGTCCACCTCCCTCTGGCCCATTGCCTCCATCGTCCCCACTACTGTCACCCTCATCAGCCTCGACAGCTATCCCATGGTCAATGGCCATGTTGTGCAGTAAGCAGCAGGCCAGGAATAGGCCACAGGCTTCTGAGGGGCTGTACTGTAGGGCACCACCTGACCTGTCTAGGCAATGGAACCATGCTTTCAGCATGTCAAAGACTCACTCAATGATGTTGCATGTGCTGGCGTGTACCTCACTGTAGCATTCCTCTGCTGTGGATGATGGGCAACGGTAGGGGGTGAGCAGCCAGGGCCGCAGCAGATAGGCACTGTCCCCTGTGTGGATAATGACATGGTTAGCCCTCTGCTATGCTCTACTGTACCAATTGCCTGTCCCTGACAACCACACCAACATGCACACCCTGCCCTCCCCCATCCCATGGTATGCTCTGCCCATTGCCCCTTGCCCATGCCATACTCACCCACTAGGTGGCCTGTGGTGATATCCCCACATTTCAAACCTGTGGCACAGTGCAGAGCTGTGCCAGATGAACACATCATGTTCACTCCTAGGGTGTGTGGCGCAGACATTGGTTATGCACCCCGTGGCATCGCACACCACCTGGCAGTAGACACTCAGGCTCCCTTCCTATTGATGTATGGCACACCCTCAGGGCCAGATAGCATGCGGATGACCACGTGGGTTCAGTTAATGGTCCCAATCACGCCAGGCATATATGCTACCCTGTGTAAGTTCTGCATAGTTGCTGTATGCTCAGCCTGTGTACTGGGGAAATGGATACATTCCAATGCACGTGGCAGCAGAGCATTGAGGAACTGTGTGAGGAGGTGGGAGGTGGCCGACTGGGTTATGCCTGTTGTGTCACCTGTTGGTCTCTGGAAGGTGCTCGTAGCAAGCAGGCACATGATGGCTGTCACTTTCGTCTTCACAGACATGGCATGGCTCTAGCTGGTGGGTGCCTGCATCTTCTCACTGCACAGCTGACAGAGCTGCCTCAGAATGGCCCTGTTCATGTTGTACTGGCCCATGATCCCTGGGTCACTGTACTGGTCAAAGGTGATGTGGGCATGGTACCACCTGTGTCAGGCATACCTCCGATGGGCATTTCCACGGCCATGTCACTGTTTCTGCTGCCCCCTCACACCCCTTATTACAGCCTCCATCATGAAGAGTGCACTATCCATGGCCCTCGCTTTCCTATAGCTCCCTGAGTGGTTGGCTGCTGTGGGCTGTGTGCCACCCTGGTGCACTGCCTGGCAGTGTGTCTGTCTGTCTATCACGCTCTCTCTGCCCCTGTCTCCCTCTCTACTGCCACCTCTGTCCCTCTCCCTCTGTGTCTGCCTTGGTCTGTCCGTCTGTCTCTCACTCTTTCTCTCTTTCTCTCTTTCTTTCTTTCTTTCTTTCTTTCTTTCTTTCTTTCTTTCTTTCTTTCTCTCTCTCTCTCTCACTCCACTTTCACCTGGTGCAAGTGCTTTCTGTGTGCTTGCTCCCTGTATTTATAGTAACACGTCTGCTCGGTGCACGGTTTCACAGTTGAATATCACACTGTGCTGCATATTCATGGGCACGCCCCCAGCACTTGCGCCTGCATTCATTATAGTTGCACATTGGCACAATGAGATTCACACTTCGCACTGGTTCCCACTGAATATTTCTCCTTGGCACAAGTCCGCACTTGCGCCAGAGCAACTCAGTTGCGCTTTGAATATCTGGGCCTGGGTGCACAAAAAACACACATACAAATGATATCAGTTTTCTAATGATAATTATTATATAAATGGTATTTGTTATACAATATATACATATACGTATGCTGACATAAATCAACAGAGATCGTATCCTTAGAAATAAGTAAGTAAATCAGTTGCCCATAAGGTCAATTCTCCAGTTCCGCTCAAGTCGGGAATAAAGTCATACAGTTTTAGAGGGGTGGCATGCAATTCCCATATGGCTGAACTATCTTTGTAAATTAAGCTGCCGTCATGTTTGACAGCTAGCTCCCCCTCCCAAAAGTGCACAATTAATTAAGTACAGTACATACTCTAAACAAACTACTGTGCGTGCAATTGAGACAACACGGCTAGGAAAGCTCATTCTGTACAAATAAAACAATGTTTGTGTACTATAGCTCAGAACGGTACCTAGGTACCAATACAACTTTCAAGATGCTCAGAAAAGGTCTTATGCATACAGTATGTATCTGTATGCAACTGTGTATCACAAACGTTTACAACATTTAAAATGCAAGGAAAGCCCAAGACTGGCATGTGAATACTGAAGAGCTGTCTGTCCCCCCAAAAGATGTTAAATGATTTAAAAACAAACACACAAAATATATACGTTTTTAATGATAATTATTATCAAAATGGTATTTGTTATAAAGTATATACATATGTGTATGCCGACATAAGACAAGAGAGATTATATCCCTAGAAATAAGTAAGTAAATCAGTTGCCCATAAGGTCAGCTCTCTGGCTCAGCTCAAGTCAGATACAAATTCATGCTGTTTTTGATGGGTGGCATGTAATTCCCTTATGGCTGAACTGTCTTTGTAAATTAAGCTGCCACCATGTTCGACAGCTACGGTAGCTCCACCTCCCAAAAGTGCACAGTTAATTAATGAAGTACAGTACATTCACTAAGCAAGCTACACACTAAAACAATTGTGATTGACTATTTGAATCTTCCCTGCAAATTTGAGAGAATACCACTATGAAAGCTCATTCTATACAAGCAAAACAATTTTTGTGTTGTTGCTCACAATGGTAGCTAGGTACCAATGCAACTTTCAAGACACTCAGGAAATGTCTTATGTATACAGTATGTATCTGTATGCTACTGTATATCACACACTTTTAAAACATTTAAAACACAAGGAAAGCCCCATATTAAATGTCTGGGATGTAAATACCGATGAGCTGTCTGTCCCCCTCAAAGATGTTAAATGATTAAATGAATCATTTGAGGTCTCACAGTATTATAATACATGTAGAACTGTGACAGATGGTTAGCTAATACCCAATTTCAGCATACACATAAATGTATACTTTATAACACATGCTGCTTTGATAATGATCATTATTATTTTTTTTTTAAAGGATATCTTTTGCCTGAATGTTTTGTCCAACCAGAAAAACTTTGTGTACTAACTTAAAACTGGGTAAACAATCACATTAATGGTACACCAGTAAAATTCACTATAAATACCCTTTTGTAGCCATATTCAACACCCTGCATATCTTCATGGGGCAGGGTCATAACAATGCTATGTAGAAAATTTGGTGTAAAAATATAAAAAAAACACATTTACAATATTTTTAGCCCACATTTCTTAGCTGCAGCCCTATTGGCTCTTGCCAGAATTTATATAAATGGGGAGGGTCTATGTCAATTCGCTTCCGACAGTTCATTCCATGACAACTCGCTCCCAACGATCGGCTCCTGGGGCAGTTCACTCCCGCTAATCCCGCTCCACAGCAGTTCGCTCCCGCTCAAGTCCTACTCATACAGCTAATGATTTCTATAATTTTATAATAATACTGTAATGTATTTATAGTGGTTTTATGTACACATTTCTCTTGTCTAGTGTTTTACTTGTTCCCTTTCTATCAGTCTTTCTGCACACCACTTTGGCAAATTTTTCTTTCACATTTGGCCCTTTAAAGAGCTAGTGGATCGGATTTTTCGATTTATAATGCTGCTTACTTCCTATTGCAGGTTTTAGGGTTGTTGGATGCATATAACAAGTGTAGCAGAGTATTGATTTTATTTGTATTTTATTTTTTGTAGATTTCTGGTCGATCTTGCTCTCACTGTATAAGCGACACCATAATTTGAAGTGCAGACCGGCACTGACTTTGTGTGTTTCTGTGTGTGTGTGTGGGGGGGGGTGGGGCTGCTTTGTTTCTGTCAAGCAATCTGTGAAGCACTGTCTCCCCTGTCTTTTTTGTTCTGCAGGTTTTTTTTTTACTGCCACTCTCAAGGCTGCTCCCTTTCAGAGCAAGTATGGTTTTCTCCCAATAGCAGAAAAAAGGAACTCTGTGCACACAACAGTTACAACAGTAGTTAGATTTATTTAACAAAAGGCCGTTGTGCACAAAATAACCTGCTGATCATAAACAACCTGCTGCTGGTGCGGAGCTCCTTTTATCTGTTATTATCGGCTCCATTTTTGTTGACTTACAAGATGCTTCACTGACACGAATGCTACAATAACAGCAGCTTCTTTTCCCAGCATGTACAGCTTTATGTGCAGCATTACAGATGTAACCCCCAAAAAACTTGTCCATCCATAAACATAACGGGAGATGGCAGAACTTTGACATCTAAAACAAACTCGCCACAGGCATCAGTGTCACAAAATCAATCAGCCTGAACACCATGCATCTTCTTGGCTCACTCTGATGAAGGGATCCACCTGGGATTTTGAAATGGATAAATGGACTGGCTGCATACAACCCCCAAGCAGGAGTGGGAGCAAAATGACATAGAACAAGTGGTGGTGGGAGCAATTGAAATGGGAATGAATGGTCGGGAGCGAGTTATCGCAGAATGAATTGTCAGGAGTGAATTGACGTGCTCCCAAATGGGGAATACACGATGGGCTGCAGTGGAATAACACATTTATCTCCACTAATGAGTGTTAAGGCACATATTCACAAGCGGTGAAGCCACGGGTGTGTTATTAAGGTCTTACCACTCATGTGTGGAGATAAATATGTTATTCTATTGTCACCCATTATGTATTTGACACCACAACATTTGTGGTGTCAAATCTTCTACTGTACCTTGTTTTAGCTAAAAACTGCCTTTGTTTTCCTTGAAAGTTCTCTATCTGGCATATTGTTGTCTGTGTTCTATTTCCAGATTCTAAGTGAAAATAACATGCTTTGAGTTAACTATATCGTGTTCTACATGAAATAAATGGTGCTCTAAGTGAAAAGAAATATTTTTTTCCAAAATTACATGATTTATTTACTCAATTTATACACCAGTGATATGGTATATATCATTGTACAGTATGTTATGGTAACTTGGACTTCTTCAGGTATATCCAGTCTTCAACAGCGATGGAATGTCCAGTTTGATTTCTGTTGTGATTTTAATTTGTTGTTTATGATTAATCAAAAAATAATTCCTTGGCAGCTGTGATCTACTTAATGTATAGCATGTACCTGGTTCACTTAAATTATTTATATATCTTGAAGAACAATAATTCAACAAAGTCAGAATGGTTAAGCTGTTTAAAGACGATCCGTCAAAGTTAAGACAATTAGTTATGCTCTAACTTTTTCTTTCAGGTGATGTCCATTCCTACCCTGTGCCCAGTCAGGACACCCAATCAGATGTTTCCAATTATCTTAAAAAAATCAGGCTCTCCATGTAAATTTATTCAGTTGACTATCAAAAGTATTCTCTTTCAGAAAACCAAGTCTGATGCCTGGCTATTTGTCAAAAAGTCTGATATTTTCCAGATTTTGTAGCCCTGAGAGGGCTAGCCGGGTGCCAGCTGGGCACGGTCAATGGGACCTGGTTTCCCCACGCCACCTATGATGCCTCCTCTAGCCGCCTCCCGACCCCTGAAAGCTGGATTTCATAGCCCTGAGAGGGCTAGCCCGCTGCCAGGTGGGCACGGTCAATGGGACCTGGTTTCCCCATGCCACCTACGATGCCTCCTCTAGCCACCTCCCGACCCCTGAAAGCCAGATTTCGTAGCCCTGAGAGGGCTAGCTGGGTGCCAGGTGGGCACGGTCGATGGGACCTGGTTTCCCCATGCCACTATGACGCCTCCTCTAGCCGCCTTCTGACCCCTGAAAGCCGGATTTCGTAGCCCTGAGAAGGCTAGCCGGGTACCAGGTGGGCACGGTCGATGGGACCTGGTTTCCCGATGCCACTACGATGCCTCCTCTAGCCACCTTCTGACCCCTGAAAGCCGGATTTCGTAGCCCTGAGAGGGCTAGCCAGGTGCCAGGTGGGCACAGTCGATGGGACCTGGTTTCCCCACGCCACCTACGACGCCTCCTCTAGCCGCCTCCCAACCCCTGAAAGCCGGATTTTGTAGCCTTGAGAGGGCTAGCCGGGTGCCAGATGGGCACGGTTGATGGGACCTGGTTTCCCCACGCCACCTACGACGCCTCCTCTAGCCGCCTCCCGATCCCTGAAAGCTGGATTTCGTAGCCCTGAGAGAGGGCTAGCGCCGGTGCCAGGTAACAGTCGATGGGACCTGGTTTCCCACGCCACCTACAACGCCTCCCTAGCCGCCCCCACCCCTGAAAGCTGGATTGTAGCCCTGAGAGGGCCAGCCGGGTGCCAGGTGGGCACGGGTCGATGGGACCTGGTTTCCCCACACCACCTACGACGCCTCCTCTAGCCGCTTCCCGACCCCTGAAAGCCGGATAAGGACATCTTCTGACTGGGGAAGCAGTGATCGGCTGCAATTGCCTGACCGCGCATTGTGCTGAGCACTGATTGGCCTCGGGTTTCAGACCCTGCCTCCTGATTGGTCTTGGTGATTTTGAGCTTTGCTGGGCTCGGAGCCCATTGACTTGCACTGCTCAGTGCCAAAATTTTGTGCTTTCGACATTGCAGCCTGAATCTCTACTGTATTTTAACCTCTGTTCCACTGTTAGTTCTGCCTAATACTCAGAATTTCAAAATTGTTCTATCTTTAATTTGTAAGCAAGCCGCGAAAACTGTGATAGTCTGCCTGGTATTTCCATTGCTTAACAGTATTTATAGGCTGTTAGATAATTTACTAGCATACCATTAATGTTATTGTTCAAATGATTTTCTTTCTGACTTCATATTTTTGCTTCGCAGCCTCTTGCCGTTGTTTGAAATGATCCTGCCATAGTCTATTTACTGCCGTGCAAAACAGCTGTGGCTGCTTGACTCTGTTTTGGAACCTTGCTGTCCCCCCCCTGAATTTCTAATGGCAGCCTGCTCATAACTCTTTTCTTGCTCCCTTCCTCACCTCCCCTCCTCACTCGCTACCTCTGTTAAAAAAAAAAAAAATTCTCCTGTTTACTCTTTCTTTCCACCCTTTCTCTGCTGTCCCTCCAAACTGGCGCCAGTAATCCTCTGGACCTGATCGTTACATGGCTAACACCCCCCATTTAGTTTCCTTGCACCTCCCATCCCGATTCTGACTTAATCCTCCCCCCCCTCACTGCATACACTTCTACCTTTATTAAATAGTCTCCTTCATCAACGCCCCCTGCTCCAAATTACCCGCCTCCCTGTCTTACCTCCTATCCTGTTCCACTTGCTAAACCTCTCCCTCTCCTCCTGCATTTCTTATCACTGCTAGCTTCTCTGGGTGATATGGCAGGCTACACAGCACTGTGTACTTCAGCTCTCTGGTTTCTTTCTCTCACCTTCCTCTCCTTCTCTGCTACATCCATTATCCTCACACCCCTATCTCCTCTACTAGCTACCATGCCTCCTCGTAACCACATTCTTCTGTCTCTTCTAGCCCTCTCCTTGCTTCCTACTCTTTGCCATCTTCCAACCTCTTCCTATCCCTCCCCACCCTTCACTCTGGCCCTCCGGGCCAGCTACTCCCCATCAGGTACGATAGCAATCTCCCTCTACCCGCACAAATGGTGCCATCTGGCAATGGACTGCTTAAAAATGATAAATTACGATGTCGGCCTGGGGGCGATTCGGCCTCTATTTCTGACCAATGCCTTACACTGGGATCCTAGACGCCTGCACTGGACCAAATCACACAAGCAACGGAGGTGTATTTCCACCTACTATGAATTACGGCTATTGACTCTCAAACTTCTGCTCCTCCTCCTCCTCCTCCTCCTCTTAATGTCAGGAAGTGTTCACCCAAATCCTGGCCCTATCTTCCACAGCACAACAACGCCAGCCAAAACGAAGGGGGGACTCACTATTGCCACCCTAAATATCTGTAGTCTCCTACCAAAACTGGCCTCCCTTCAAACCTTTGCCAGCCAACATAACCCTGATATCCTGGCCATTGTTGAAACTTGGCTGACACCAAACACCCCTGACGATGCTATATCGCTACAAGGCTACAAGATACTCAGGCTAGATAGGACTTCAAAAAGGGGTGGTGGTTGTGCAATTTATATAAAGGACCATCTCACATGCCTCCCTGTTACGTATACCACCACTGAAACCGCTGTACAACTCCTTCCTATCAAGCTACTCCTTGGCGCCCACAACAAAGTCCTCACGGTTACTGCTATCTATATCCCACCTAAAGATCCGGGGTCTGGCCTCCAGACTGTACTAGAATTTGTCAGATCTCAACCTCCTGACACCGAGCTCCTTCTCCTTGGTGACTTTAATATCAGTTGGCTAGCACCAGACACAGGGTCGACTAAGGATGCTATCCTTGCTGCAAACTTAACACAGCTGGTCAATTCACCTACTAGGAAAAACTATAAATCTGGGAATAGTACCCTAATAGATTGGATCCTTAACAACCACCCTGCCTGGATAAATAATGTCGCTGTTCTCCCGGACTCTCTTAGCGACCACTCTCCCATAAAATGTACCTGGTCAAATAAGTTCAGAAAACCACCTCCAAGAACCATCTCAAGTAGAGTACTACCTTTTGGCAACCTTACTCATCTCAAGGAAAATTTTAGACAGAATGACTGGTCACCTATTTACAATACTCAAGATTTCAACGTAGCCCTTAATCACCTTATCACCACTTTCAACGCTGCCTGTGACTCCTATGCACCTGAAAAAAAGTGCAAAGTTAAAGCTCTCTCAAATCCCTGGCTCACAGCTAAGCTACTGGCACTACTCAAAGGTAGGGACCACCTCTCGGCTATCGCAAGAGCCACTGGCTGTCTGACTGACATCCAAAAGTACAAACAGGCCCGAAACCACTGTACCAAAGAGACTCGCCAGGTGAAGAGCTCCTATTTCAAGAATGCCCTCTCCAACTCCTGGGGTGAAGGGAAATCCTTCTGGGACAATTTAAGAAATATCACCAGTAAGCAGTCCAAGTCCTCTCCTACTATATTGAATGTGGATGGCACCACCACTCTTAACCCCATGGTCATTGCAAACACCCTTAATGAGACCTTCACAGACCTTAGCGGTGTCCTCTCATCTGACTTCTTCGCTGATACTGACCCTCCAATCTCTATATCCCCCACTGCCTCTCCAAACATTCCACCCTTCCATCTCAAAATAGTTAAAGCACATGAAGTCCATAAATACATAAAGAAGGCTATATCTAAGTCTCGGGCAAGCAGTGACTCTATTGACCTTAAACTACTGTCCCTCACTCTGGATGAAGTACTACTCCCCCTCACCAGATTATTCAATCTCTCCCTCTGCTCCAGCAAATTCCCTAGTAAATGGAAGGCTGCAATAGTCACTCCTGTGCACAAAAGTGGTGACAAGTCTCCACCTGATAACTATAGACCTATTTCAATACTACCTCCCCTCTCAAAGGTTCTTGAACGTATAGTGGCGGACCAGCTTACAGACTACCTGCAGAAGTATAGCATCTTCTGTGCCCAGCAACATGGATTCAGGCAAGGGCATAGCACATCGATAGTCCTACTCAAATTCTCAGGAGCAATCCACAAGGCCATGGACAAAGGACTCCTAACTGGAGCTGTGTACATTGATCTAACGAAGGCATTTGACACAGTACATCATGGTCTACTCATGAGTCAACTACAGTCTCTTGGGCCTCCCAGGGTTCTGGAGACTGGATAAAAAGTTACCTTGCCCAACGCTCTCAAGTTGTAAAAATAGCAGGAGTTCTCTCAGAACCAAAGCCTGTCCTCTCAGGAGTTCCGCAGGGATCCATCTTAGGCCCTCTCCTCATCAGCCTTTTTATAAACTCCCTTCCTAAATCCTGCCCAGAGCAAATTATCCTCTATGCTGATGATGCTGTGATTCTATCCTCTCATAAAGATCCAAACCCCTTATGCCTCAGCCTCCAGCACGCATTTGCCAGTGTCGAGATGTGGTTCGCTGAACGTAAGCTGGTCCTAAACCACAAAAAGACAAAATCCATGCTCTTCTCAAGCCCGCAAAACAAGAAAAGGCAAGTACCACTCACTATCAACACATCCTTGGGAATCACCCTTGAACAGGTGGCTACTTTCAAATATCTTGGAATCACCTTTGATCAAGGCCTAACCTTTGCAACCCATATCGATAGTACAGCCAAAACTATTAATCAGTGGCTTGGGATACTGTACCCGGAACAGACAGCTCCTCATCCTACCAGCACTGAAGCTAGCTATTCAATCCTCAATCATCTCAATCATTGACTATGGTTTAATTGTCTATGGGTCTGCCTCTACTAGCGCACTTAAACGCATTACAACCTCCCTTAACAAGGCCTGTCGGCTGCTTACTGGCGCTCATCGACGTACTCACACTTGCGAGCTCTGTGCTGAAACTGGGTGGTTACAACTCTCAAACTGCTTAAAGTACCTCACCTGCCTTATGGCTAAAAAATCCATCATGGGCCTCACTCCACCTTGCATTCAAGACCTGTTATGCCAGAACACAAGTGTCCGACCCACCAGAAGATCAGAAAATCAGCCTCTTCAGGTCCCCTGTTGCCGGATTACCCATGGTCAAAAGATCATTTGCCTATCATGCCCCCTACTAGCTTAATGCTCTTAGCACCTCTATTACCTCCTCTACCTCTTTAGGTGCATTTAATTCTAGCCTATTCTCTCACCTTGCCACCTCCAACTCCTGTGACTGCCTTGATTAAATCCTTACCTATTTCATTTCTCCACCCTGCCCATTTTACTTGACAAAGGCTTGGTTGAGGATCCTTTTCTCTAGCTATGGTCTGCTCCTCCCACCTTTTCTCTCACCTGCTCTATCTATCACACTTCCCTAACCTATCTTTTCCCCTCCTCATTTGTTTTCTAATTGATGAAAAGTGTTCATTTGGTAATTATCTGTCCTGGCACAAATGTCTTTGATACTTGACTGTTTATGTTTCTTTTTATTACCACAATGTACTTTACTGTGCCACTCATTGTAACCTTTTTGCTTGTACTTAATTTGATGCGGAACCTTTGTAAAAGAGCCTTGGCTCAAAGGTATTAATTCCTAGAATACAATAAACAATAAACAATATTTCTGATTCATCAGGAACCTGGTTAAATGCAAATATTTCTCATGGGGAAATTTCTCATTAGTGCTACAACTCTTGCAACATGGACAGAGTAGGGAAAAGTGGTGGGGGTGTATGTTTCATACAGAGAATAATGTATGGGCAACAGTGAACAACAATGCTGTGTTCACTTCGACAGCTTGTCATAGCAACCTAGTAAACCTCAAGAGAAAAGTTCAAGAGATTTTCAGTTGTCAGACAACTTCGAGAACTGAACTCAGCATTTATGTTCCTATTTGCCCATCCATTGTATTTTGTAATATATGGACAGCACTAAATCAATAGCTGTCCAGTTCTTAAGCATCACAATGCAATTTCAGACTTTGCCCCCCCAAAAAATGAAGAAACCCCACTTTGTCCCTGGTCCCCTTATCTCACATGGGTTACAGGTGGTCTGCTGGGGGCTGAGTAAAGACCGAGCAATCACCAGGCAGCTATCATCTCTTAGACTGGGGAGGTTAGCCTTCCTGGGCGTGATGGTAGGGCAGGCATCTGCAAGGTTAAGCACTAGGCTGGGTGGTGGGATCTGGGTTGTTCAGCAAAGCTTATGTGTGCCCCTTCATGCTCATACTTGTCTCTGCAATGAGGTTCCTGGTACATAAGGGGAGAAAATTGGGCAGAAAACCAACTTTGGTGATGGATGAAGACTGCTTCTCACAGGCTCTGCACTGGTGGCTGGGCATCCACTTCCAGAAGGCGTTGGCAGCAAGGTAAATTCTGGAGCAGCTGGTTGATGGGGCTTGAGTTTTGGTCTGATGGGGTCACTGAGGGAGTAAATGAGGAGAAATAATGAATGGAAAAAAATCATCAACATTTAGGCTCATTGTGAGTTTGTAGGAGCCTTGTAGCAGCAGTCTGTGCTCTTTTGGCTAGCAGGCTACTTTTCTCAGTTTTAGACATAGTCTTCTCTGTTACTCATCTGCAGGTAGTGGGGTGCTTTCCAGAATTAGAGTTGTATACAATTCCATTTGCCATGTTATCACTGCTCTTCCCTTATGTACACATCAATGTACACTTTATTATTCTGCTAGACATCTCTTGTTTGAGGACCATTTAAAATTTAAGGCCTCAGTTTTCTTCCATAAAATTGCACTTGGAAAAGTACCTTCCTCTATTTCAAATGCATTTCCCATGCAGGGTAATGACTGTCCCACTAGATGACAAGATTAAATTGCTTTCACGATACCATTTAAGACATCTGTTCTTGTCCAAGGGATAATTGACTATGTTGGTACTGTACTTGTACTTACAGTAATCTTCCCAATTCAAATGTTGTAAATCCATTTTTGAACTAAAATAAAACAGTTTTAACCATTGACTGTACAGACCAATTATTACTGTGTGTTATATATATTTTTTTTGCACTTTTGGTTTTTCAATTTTTTTTGTGTGCTGGATGCAGTTGAAAATGAGCAGTTTGCTCAATTGGCCTTCCAGGGTAAACAGTAACATGAAATAAAAATGAAAAATGACAGTGGTCTTAGAATTTAAAGGAAAGATAAATACATTTCCAATATATTGTATTCAGTACAAAACGACTGGTGCACTCAGTGCAGTCCTCTCACTGATTTTACATAACACTAATATAGCATTATTACAATCTGATCAAACAAAACTGTCATTCACCACAGCAAGATAGTTATAGCCAAATTCAGTATCAGTGGAGTGATGCACAACCATTGCCACTCAAGCAAGAAGCCACCATTAGGTTCAAATCTGTCGGCATTATGCTTCACTTCTCTTTTTTCCTAGCACAATGATTGCTGTAGACCTTCATATACTTCTGAACCACATTTTGTTTCATCCATACATTTTAATGTATCATTAGTGGAGCTGTGCAGTATGGGAACATTCCAAATCTGTGGAATTTCAGTGACATTTAGCAAAATTTCAGCGAAGTTCAGTGACATTTCATGGAATTTTAAACATTTAGTAATTTAGTTATAACTCAATAACTGTTCAAGCTAAAAGTCTAACTTTGGAACATAACTTCTGCTGGACAATTGCTACAAACCTGCCACATATCCTGTAATTTTGCCTAGTGGTTTCAAAATTATAGGGGCTCAAATATTGTCATTTTATTGTGTGTGTGAAATTTCATGAGCATTTTTTATCTGCTTATATCTTAACCATCCATTGGGTCAGTGATCCTAAATGTGGCATGATTTCCTGATGGTAGGTGTTCTAACAATGTACACGATTTCATGACAATATGATGCATTGTCTCAAAATTATATTTGCTCAAAATCTGTAGTTTTATTTTTTTCAGGACATCTCATGAACAGATTTCATCTGCATATAACTCAGGCACCTTTGGAGCTAGACATGTGTACATTAGTATGAGATAACCTTTTTATAATGCTTAAGAATGATCTAAATATGAAGGGAATTAGATTGAAGATTTTTAAGTTACAAGGGTTCAAACTTTACTGTTTAAATATTTGCAAAACTTTCTGAAAACTTAAAAAAATGTGAATGTTTATAACGTCTCTGCTCTTGCATGCATAGTGTTAACATTTGACGTGCATATCCATAGTCCATGCAGCCTGGTGTTTAACACAACTGGATAAATTGGTCAAGCAGTTTTAATTTTGCAAAAGAAAGACATGAATAGTAACATTTTCTCACATATTCATGACAGCATATTCTGTAGATGAAGCATCCAATTTTTTTTTGTAGAATTTAACATTAACAATGCACATATCACTACTTCATTTGATAAGCTGGGCTGCACTTTTTACAGTCCTGCTGCCCTCACTGGATGACTATCCCCTCCATTCTTTTTTGGCATAGCCAGATTGACTCACTAGAACCGCTGATTCCACTGATATCCTCTTTGTTTTTTACAGTGACAACCCTCATTAAGACGTGAGCCACCTAGATAGATAGATAGATAGATAGATAGATAGATAGATAGATAGATAGATAGATAGACATTTAATTTATCAAGCATCCAATTCCAGAGACTCTGGGTGCTGTACAGTACAATTCACAGAACAGAATACACATAGCAGCAATTCAACATAGACATTAAAATTCTATCCATCCCATTTAAAATGAATGAATCATTAAAAGTCTGCTGGAACAGATATGTTTTTAATTGTCTCTTGAAGGCTTCCACCGAGGGTGCCTTCCTAAGATATCCAGGAAGGGAGTTCCACAGAGTGGGCGCCGCCTCTGAAAATGCCCTTTCTCCAGAATACTGCAGTCTCACTCTGGGAACTTCTAGTAGGCCCCAACCCCTAGCAGACTGGAGAACCCAGGGTGGACAGTAGGAGGCAATGAGATCTTGCAGATAGACAGGTCTCCCTTTGTGTAGGGTCTTGTAGGTCAGGAGCCCTACCTTGAAGACAATCCTCCACCTGACTGGCAGCCAGTGCAGTCTGTGTAAGACCAGGGTAATATGATCGCTGAGTCTTGCCCCAGTCAATAATCTTGCTGTCACATTCTGCACCAGCTGCAGCCTGCAGAGATTGCCTCCAGATTGCCCTAGATACAGGGTATTGCAATAGTTCAGCCTGGAAGTGACAAAAGCATGTACCAGTGTAGTCAGATCCTCCAGCGGGATCAAGCCTCGGATTTGAGCAATGTTCCTAAGATGATAAAATCCACTCCTAATGATGGCTGACACCTGAGCATCAAGTGTCAAACTCTTGTCTAGGACCATTCCCAAATCCTTCACCTGACAAGATGGAGTAAGGGGAACACTCCCCCAACATAAGGCCAGGGGTTACCCCTCACAACACCATCTGCCATGATGAACTAGGTCCACAACAAGTACCTCTGTCTTGTCTGAGTTAAGTTTAAGCCAGTTTTGAGTCATCCAAGCCCAGATATCATTGAGGTAGCTGTTAAATACAGATGCAGACACCTGGGTATTGGGTGCACAGGGCAGGTACAGCTGGGTATCATCTGCATAGCAGTGAGAACCCAGCCTGTACCACCTGATGATGTCCCCCAGTGGCAGCATGTACACCATGAACAACAAGGGTGACAAGACTGAACCTAGCAGAACCCCACAGCAAAGGGGCTTTGAGTTAGATGAAGCTAACCCCATCGTCACCCTCTGCACTCTACCTTTTAGGTATGACCTGAACCAGTTGATGACATTGCCAGACAGGCCACAACAAAACCACAGGTGATCAAGTAGCACCTCATGGTCCACAGTGTCAAACACTGCAGAGAGGTCCAGGAGGACTAAGATGGTTTGGTCTCTCCTGTCTCTCACCATCAGGTCATTAAGCATCCTCACCAGAGTGGTCTCTGTACCATGCCCCACATGAAACCCCAACTGGAAAGGCTCATTGGTGGAGGAAAACGTAAGATGTCTCTCATGCTATATGGCCACCAATTTTTCTATAACTTTCCCTAAAAATGGGATGTTTGAAACTGGCATGTAATTGCTGAGGCACTCTGGGTCCAGGGAGGGTTTCTTCAAAAGGGGTCTAGACAAGGCCTCTTTCAAGGCCACTGGGAAAACTCCACTCCTCAAGAAACTCCAGACAACTCCGGCAATCACAGGCCCAACCAGGTCCAAACATCCAACCAAAAGTCAGGTCAGACCTAAGTCCAGATCACACTGGGTTGGCCTCAGTTTCAGAATTATCTTTGCCACCTACTCCACCCCAACCAGCTCAAACTCATCCCAGGCAGAAGGAGTGTCTTGACACACCTCAGGCTGGACCATGCTTCCCCTTTGAGAGGTACTTGAGGAGACCTTATCCCTGAAAGAGGACACCTTGTTGGTAAAGAAAACAGACAGCTCCTCGCATCTCGTGCTTGAACCTGCTCCCCCAACACAGAGACAGGCAGGATGTAATAGCCCATCCACTGTGCAGAAGAGCTGAGCTGGTCTGTTCCTTGCTGCAGCAATCTCCCTAGACAGATAACCTGCTTTCTTACAGAAGATTGCCCCGTGACAGTTGGTGTAATGTAACCTCAGGGCCAATCTGTCCTCCAACAGGCCAGATCTCCTCCAGCACCTCTCTAACCTCTGTCCCTTAGTCTTTAATCTCCATAGATCCTCATCAAACCAGGGATGTCTCTGGCAAGTAGACAAGGGATGGACATGAATGGGTGTGATGGAATCGAAGGCCGCAGTGAACACCCCATTATAGGCCATCACTGCTTCCTCCACTCCAATTTCACAAGTTGCCTCAACACTCGATAAGTCTAATGCCACCAATAGTCCCGTCAAGGTCACACCTCTTTATGGGCGACATAGGACCATCTCCAAGGGGCAGGACCATCTAGGAGGGTATCACCAAGCGTGAAGCTAATGGTGCTATGATCTGACCAAACTACAGGATCAACACTGAGGTCAATTACATCTAAACCTAGTGAAAAAAAATCCAGTGTGTGGCCACCCAAGTGCGTAGCTGTTGTTACATTTTGAGACAGGCCAGGGGTCCCCATGCTTCCTAAAATAATCGCTCACAAAACCTGAGAGCCCACCATAGACCCAGGCATTGAAGTCACCCAGAATCAACCACCTGGGGGACTCCAGCAGCAGGCTGGCAATGAGCTCCTTGACCTCAACAACAAAATCCCCATGTGGCCCAGGCGAGCGATAAAGCACAGGAACCCTGAAACCTGCCCATACACCCCCTTGGGCAGCCACACTCTCAAACAAATGTGTATGACCTACAGGTAGCACTGTGAGGTTCAGGCTGGTATTAAAACAAATAGCTACCTCCCCACCCTTGCGATCCTCCCTCGTGTTGTATATCACAGAGTGCCCAGCTGGAACTGCCACCTCCAAAATGGGGGCAGAATTTTCGTCCAACCAGGTCTCTGTGATACAAGTCAGGTCAACCGAGGATATCAAGTCCGCCATTCTGGCAGTCTTATTCCTCATTGACCTGGCATTGCACAACACAACCCGAGCAGGATGAGGTGAGGCAGCTGAACCCGCTAATTGCCCACAATCCCTTGTGGGAACCTTGGGTATGGGAACTAAACAAGGCAACCCCTCTCTGGTTCCCATTTAGACCCAGGGCATCTCCTTGTCCTCACCACTTGAATCCCAGACACCCTGGCAGCCACTCGGGTACCACCAACACCACCGGACCCTCCCCTGAGCTATTCCCAAGACTCTACACCTCCTGTAGGCTGCAGCTGGAAGTTCAGGAAGCTCAAAGGGACTAAGGCCACAGGGGTGGTCCTCTGAGTAGTTGTGCCTTACAATTCCCTGCCCCAGACACATTTTGCACAAATAATAATTAAAAAAAAATCCTTAAACTAACTTAATTTAACAGTTTTAAAACCACACCCCCACCAAAAAAAAACAAAACACTAAATTAACAAATCTTGCTGCACTTCAGATGAAAAAATATTTCCAGCTACAGCAAATCCCACTTCCCTTGTCCATGTCCAAATTTCCCCAAGAACCGAGCACTCTCACTGCTTAGATCATAACATTTTTTTCTCGTTTAATTGGTTTAACTCATGGCACTCTCCTTACCAGTCCAGTCAATCTAAAGCCTTATCAAAGAAGAGACAGTTGAAAATTTATAATGATTTTTTTTTATCTGGTACCATCAGCACTCTCACTGCCAGTTTGATTAACTCCGTAGAAACAGAAATCCTTATTCAATTCATTCCACTTCAGCCTGAAACACAGAAGTACAGTTTCCATGTAGCTGGATTCCAGGAACTCCAATCTCATGTTTGTTCTAATCTCACCACTGCCAATACAGGGAAGACACCCTCCAGGAGCCCAGACCTCTCACCGGACCCCCCCCTTCCTGCCACAGCCACCCACTGGCAACCAGGCAGCAAAACAGAAGCATGGCAGTGCAGCCGCCCACCGGCAGACACACTACCACACACCACCAGGTCAAGGCCAGTCTCTAGAAGGAGTACACCCCATCAGATCACAGCATCAGCAGTTGAACCCCCTCAGTACTTCACGGTACTTCTCAACGTTCCTCCTCTCAGCACAGAAGACTCCTCTAAGTATGTTCATTCTATCAACAGTTCTGTCAGCAGTCTGAATGTCCCTTCTTCTTATTGGCTGATAAAACAGGTAAAAACTCAGGCAGAACTTCCAGTACACAGCTTCCAGGAAGCTTCAGTCTTCAGTAGCTGGATAGCGCTATAGATAAAAAATGCTAAAAGGCTCTAATTACAGTTCTTAATACCTAAACAACCGGGCGGCAAGATAACTAACATAAAACTAAACAAACAAAAACAATTACCAATACTAAAAATGCTAAAGATCACACTACTACTTCTTGCTGCTCCTGATGGTCTGCCCAGCATAGCTGCCATCTTTATTTTTAGTGTACCAGCAAAAACTCCCTTTCATATCAACTTACCCTGTTGGAAAAGCCAGAATCCCTTCTTCCTGCTGCCCAAGACATTGTCTTCCCCTACTACATGCTTTTGAGTACCTCTAAGTCCTAGACTTGCATGTACACCAGGCTCTCTGGATCATAAATTTACTGGATGTGAACCTTAAATATCCTGCATTCAGGTTGGAATTGTTGACACTCTGTGCTTTCTTGCTCCAACCTGGGGGTCTACCACTGTTGTGCTACCTAGCTCAGCTGTCCATTTCTTCATGAAACTGTGCATCTAACTCCTGAACCTGGTGACCCCCATGCTACCTGCCTCTTATATCTCTATTCTTCAATTAGAACACCCAGATAAGGCTGAGAGAAATTATACAATTCCAGTTTTATGGAATTTTTCATGAAATGCTGCAATGTTCACAAAGATTCATGGGATTTGACTTTAAGTAGAGATGTTATTTAGCAGTTTCTCACAGCAAGCAATTAATACAATTGGCACACACCATCACCTTGTAAGGTCTACAAACCTATCAAATTTAATGGTATTGCATTCTCTAGTTTTAAAGTTTCAGGGGTTTATACAGTAAATTTGTAGTTTGCATTCTTGCAAAACTAAATTTTTAAATGTTGTGAATGTTTGTCTACTTTTCATTTAATCCAATTTAAAGCTGAAAACACAAACTTTTTTTCAGAAATGACCATGTGGTATAGTAGTTTAAATGTTTCAACTCTGGTTAAATTTGGATATGTAGCTTTAAAATTAGAGGGAACTAACCAAAAATTACATTTTGGCAACATGTTTGGCAGGCTATATTGCAGTCCCATTTAAAGCTAGAAATCTGAAACTATTGGCATATAAAAATGTTGTACTAACCTGTATACTTGGCAATTTTTGTAATATTTCAATGACTACTATCAAAGTTATACTAAAATTACAGAAATCCAAGTGTTGGCAAAATATTTGACTACCTATAAGCTGGCCCTCATTAAAGCTTGAGACTTAAAATGTGGTGCATATATGCATTCTATGTGCTTCTCTAAATCCTGATATTGTGGAGAAATTTGGAAAATAAATTTTAAAGTTATCGCAAAATAATTGAAAATTAAATTTTGATTAAATGTTTGCCAACCCATAACTATGTCCCCTTTTTATTTAGAACTCTGAAATTTGGTGCATAATTGTATGCTATACAGCACTACATATTTTCCAAATGTTGTGTTATTTGGACATACACTGTTAGAAGTATAGCAAAATAACTAAAATTGAAAATTTTGCAAAATTCCACAGAATTCTGAGGAATCAGAATGGCCATTCCATTGGCATTCTATGGGCATAATTTTATATTCTTCATAGCTGTAATTCATTATGCTACTGAACTGTATCATGCTATTAAAGTAAACTAGACCTTGCTTACTGACCTGTTTGACCTCAGTGATAGGGAAAATGATGGAATCAATTCTGGAATCACCAGCAATGCCAAATGATGGCTGGTTCAAACCGTATTTCTCTCCTTGGTTGATTATGCTGACTTTCTTTATAGCCACTGCCCTGCATCACACCTTGCTAAACTGGATACGTTATATCACAGGGCATTGAGATTCATTACTGGTCTACCTCATGCCACCCATCATTGTGCTCTTTATACAGCCTGGGGTGGCCTTCCCTCCACTTCAGTAGAAACAGAATTGCTTTACTTTGGACATTCAAAGCCATCATCAAGAAACTTCTCCCCGTATATCTCTGATTGTCTTCCACTTTGAGAACCTAGAGCCTATGCACTGAGATGCTTATCCTTTCTTTATTTGAAGGTACCCAGGCTGAAAACACATATTGGGAGAATGGCTATAACCTTTGCACTGCCATCTTTGTGGAATACCTTACAAAAAACATTGAAGCGTAGCTCCCTGATCAGCATATCCTCCTTTAAGACTTTATATGACCTTTTAGTTAAAGAAATCTGTAACTGCTTTCACTACCTCTAAAATCTGCATGCCGGCTGACTGGGGTTAATATGCCCACCTGCTATGCTACGCCTCCCAGAGTTCTCCTGCCCTGAGCTACTCCACCCACATTTGTCCTTTTTATGTCAAAATTCCTATCCCCGCCCTTGTTGCCCCTTTCCACCTTATCCTCCCCCTGAATCTCCTGCCCACCTGGCCCACCAGTGGACAGGCTTGGCACTCTGAAACACCAAAATTATATGTCACCCCCCCAGTTCATGGAAAGACCATAACTTCCCTGTACCCGAGGTGGTCCCTTAGTCCAACCTTCCTGTATATGTTCACTCACTAATGCTTTATTTATTCCTTGTACTGTACTACTGTGTTCCTTGTATAATTTATATTTGTACATATTGTACATTGTTTGGATTGTGCTGTTATAATTTGTATACCTATGTATCAGGTCCATCTTGTAAATGATCTTGCTCAATGGTGATCGCCTGAATAAATAAAGATTTTAATTGATTGATTGATTGATTGAATTGTTTAGTATATAGGAACCATCAGGGAACAGGACCCAAGGCAGCATGGATTCACAGTGGGAAGGTAATGTCAGATGAATTTAATAGATTTCTTTGACTGGGTGAGCAAAGTAGTAGACCATTGAGGGGCTGTGTATGTGGCCTACGTGGACTTTAGCAAGGCATTTGACACAGTCCTACACAAAAGATTAATAAACAAGTTAGCAAGCCTGGGAGTTGGTCCCAGGGTGGTAGCCTGGGTAAAAAAAAATGGCTGGACAACAGGACACATAGGATAATAGTAAATGGAGTCAACACTGAAGGAAGGGGGGTTACTAGTGGGGTACCACAGGGTTCAGTACTCAACCTGGTCCTCTTTAATGTCTTTATAAGTGGCACTGCAGAGGGACTGGAAGGAAAAGTATGCCTCTTTGCAGATGACACAAAGATCTGCAACAGGGTTGATACGCAAGGGGGGTGTAAAGTATTAGAAGGGAATTGGCAAGGCTGGAGGAATGGTCAAATGTATGGCATCTTAGATTCAATGCAAAGAGTGCAGTAAGGAGGGCTGGAGGGATACTGGGATGCATAGGTAGAGGCATCACCAGTAGAAAACAGGAAGTTGTCATCCCTTTGTACAGACAGTTGATGAGACCCCATCTGGAGTACTGCATGCAGTTCTGGAGACTCCATCTCTGCAAGGACATAGACAGGATGGAGGTGGTCCAGAGGAGGGCAACTAAAATGGTGCAGGCTCTGCAGCAAAAACCATATGAAGAGAGTCTAAAGAAGCTTAATATGTATACCCTTGAGGAAAGATGGTGGGGGGCATGATAGAAATGTTCAAGTACCTCAATGGAATCAACGAAGTCAACGAGTGTAGCATCTTTCAGAAAGAGAGAAGTGCAACAACAAAGAGGCACAATTTGAAGGTAGAGGGGGACCTGCTAAGGGGCAACCCGAGAAAGTATTTATTCATGAAGAGGGTGGTGGACACATGGAATGGCCTTCCTGATGAGGTTGTGGGGTCAAAAATAGTGGGGGAATTCAAGAAAGCATGGGAAAGGGAGATCATGTGATGCAGAGTGCTGAGTAGAAGTTTCTCCGCTGAGCTCCTGCCTCCCGGATATAAAATCGTCATTTAATATTGTTAAATTTTACTTAACTCCTCTGCCTATGAGTTTTCCTTGTCTCTAAACAGCATGAGCTCCTGTTTTGGGTTTCTGTGTGGTAAATGGAGGCTTATATGAAGAAAGCCCCACAGAAACATACCCCCCCAGCCACTCCTGAGAAGGCCTCAAAAAAATCCCCAGCCTCGAGTGGCCCAGACAAACCGGAACCTTCATGTCAATTTAGGGAGCAAGAACCCCTAACACTTAATAGATTCTTGGAGGAATTTAAACCATTCCAGGAAGAGATGAAAGAGATGGCAACCAACCTGAGATCCCTTTCCAGAAAGTTAGAGGAAGTCTTCATGACAGTATCGGACAACACTGCCCGAATATTTTCAATCGAGAGAAAATTGAAAAGTCTGGATCCTGAGTTCCTATTAAGGAAACAAAAGCTATCTCGTCTAGAAACAAAACTCGAAGATTTGGAAGGCCGTAGTCGTAGAAATAATGTGGTGATTCTCGGGCTCCCTGAAGGGGAAGAAGGCCAGAATACCGTAGTTTTTGTCCAGAAGTTGGTAGAAAGGGTCACTGGTCCCTCTCCCTATGGCCCTACACACACGATAGAACGGGCCCACCGATCTCTGAGACCAAAATCCCCACCTGATGTACCTCCTCGCCCCATCATTTGCCGCTTTCTGAACTACCTAGAAAAGCAGCATTTCCTACAGAAAGTCAAGGACCTGCAAGAAGTCAGATGGGAGAAGGTGAAGCTGAGAATTGTTCAGGATATCCCTGGTTTTGTCCGACTGAAATGGAAAGCCTTCCACACGATTGTATCTAAGATCATAGCGGAAGGATTAAAGTTCAGGATGGGGTACCCAACGAAGCTACAAGTTTCAGTAAATGGCTCATTGCTCAATTTCGAGGATCCTTAAGTTGCGTTGCTAAGCCTTAAGTCGGCATTGCCAGATTTGTTCTGGATGATCTGAGCGGTCTCCTGATCTTCGGGATTCACTGGGATCTTCTGAGTGAACTGTTGCGTGATTTTTTGTGTGGACAGCTCTCTTTCTGAGAACGGATTTCAATCGAGTTTACGTTCTCTAATAGAACTGGGCTACTAGTAGAGGCCTGACTTTACTTTTTTCAGGCCCTGGCCCGTTGGTGGGAATAGTGTTTCAGGAAGAGTCCTGGGGAGGGGGCTTCCGGAGGGTTTGTTTCAGACTGTATCTGAGATAATGTTGCTTGTTTAGTTTCCAAGGGGAGTTCACAGGAAAAGGTTTTGGGTTATGCCTTCTGATTAAATTTTATACGTTGGGTATTCAGATTTCCGAGTGATTCCGGGCTTTCAGGGCACCTCTGGCAGGCAGGCTGGAGTAGGTTATGACCACAAGAGAGCGCGGTTCGCCCATGTAACGCAAGTCTGGCCACTCTGTCTCAAGGGGGACTGCTTTTATTTATTATGTCATCCTGGTTTTGCAGGGGGGGGGTTCAGAGTTAGGGGTTAGCAACCCCTAGGTAGTTAATCCCACTGTTTTCACATTTCTGGATCCGGTTTCACTTCTCATCTGATTTTGTTTTCTTATGTTCTCATCTCGATGATGGGCTCACCCCTCCATGTTAATTTTCTCTCTGGCTCTGGTTCACGGGGTAGTTCCCCATGGGGAACAAACATTTTTCAACTTCCTCTCGAGACTCTTGTGATGATTTGTCATATTCACATTTATGACATCCAGTTTCATTTTCCTCTCTCGATCACTAGTGGATTCATTAACAATGTTCACAGGCCCTGGAAGCCCGAGACAGCTCTTCAGACATTATGCCCTCATTAATGCAGCTTATTGACTGCTTTGTTTTTTGAGCTATGAGGGTGATCATTAGCAGGGGATATATTTGGGCGGCAGGAGGGGAGGACATGATCAGTGCTAATAGCGTTGCTTGCGACAGTCGGGGGGCTGGGAGGGGGCTATGTGTTCTTTTGGGGGGTGGGGTGTATTGGAGGTCTAAATTTGGGCACCTGGTGGGGCTGGGGTGGGGAGGCCTTACAGCAGCAATGGGGGGGTAGATTATTTGTGTTATATACCCAGAGTGCAGGGCTGAATCTATCATTCTTAGTTGCCTTTAGCAGATGGCCAATGAGGTGACTTTTGCAACCTGGAAATTTAAGGGGATCAGGAAAAAGTCTAAACAATATCAGGTTCTCAAACACTTAAGTCTTCTATGCACTCAGGTTACTTTCCTACAGGAATCACACCTATTAGAAGTAGAAGCCTTACAAGTGAGGAGGCAACAAGTGGGGATGGTGTATGAGGCGCAAGGCTCCTCAAACAGCTGTGGGGTTATGATCATTATTAACAGGGGCATACCATTCATCCCAACTCATACAGTCAGGGATCCCGAGGGTAGGTTCGTTTTAGTTATAGGTACTCTCTGGTCAATACCTCTGCTATTGGGCAGCATATATGGTCCTAATGCTGATGACCCCGCTTACTTCATGAGACTCATAAATGTAATCCTGCCTTTCCTTCCCATAAGAATTATCCTGGGGGGTGACTTCAACCAGGTTGTAGACTCAAACCTTGACAGGTCAGGTGGTGCATCAGGGGGGTATCCCCAGGTCAGAGGGCTTTTAGAGAACTATTGGATCAATGCGGGCTCTGTGATCTCTGACGTGTCTTAAATCCTGATTCCAAGGAGTTCACATTCAGGTCCTTGGCACGTGGCTCACAGTCCCGTATTGACTACATATTCATTTCCCAGACTCTCTTGCCTGGGGTTAGGTCCTCGTCGATACAGCCTGGCCCTGTCTCCGACCACTCTTTGGTTCTGTGTGATCTGACAATTCAGGATGTGTCAAAGAGAGAAACAAGATGGAAGCTTAATGATCAACTGCTTAAAGATTCCAATTATTGCAATACCATAAGGGAGCACATCGAGGCCCTCATTCTGTCCAACCCTTTAAACAGTGCAAAACCGGATATTATATTGGGGGCTTTTAAATCTTACATGAGAGGCGTTCTTATTAGCCTCTCGGTGGCTAGGGAAAAAGAATTACTGTCCTTGTTATCCCAAATTCGGTTTCTCGAATCCAATGTCTCGGTTAACTCTCCAGAGGAGGATAAGGTGAAGCTCCTAGGGTTGAGAGACAAATATTTAGAACTACTCCAGGAAAAGGTGGAGTTAGCTATTATACACACTAAAGCTAGTTATACTGATCAAGGTGAGAAGGCAGGGCGCCTTTTGGCACTCCATATTAAACAACAAGAATCAGTGAGATTCATCCCTTCTATCAGGGCATCTGTAGATGGGTCTCTGAAAACATCTCCCACTGAGATAGTTCAAGAGTTCGCAGCATACTACAAATCACTCTACGGGGACATGGAGCACCCCCCCCCATCCAGTAAGCGTGGAGAAGTATCTGACGGATTCACATCTGCCCTCCCTCCCTGTGCATTACATAGATTCTCTGGTCTCTCCTATAACTCAGGAGGAAATTGCCAAGGTTAGCAGTGGTTTACCCTCGGCTAAAACTCCTGGGCTTGATGGATTTTCTTCCCTTTTCTATAAAACATTTTGAGAACTTCTATTGCCAATACTTAATAGTTTATTTCAGCACATCCTATCCGGGACAGAGATTGATTGCCATCTATTTGAAGCCTTGATAGTGCTTCTCCCCAAGCCAGACAAGGACCCTGAGCTCATTCAGAGCTATAGGCCTATATCCCTCCTAAATCAGGATATCAAGATCCTCTCAAAGATTTTAGCTAACAGGTTATCCATGGTGCTCCCTGAGTTAATAGGTATGAGTCAGGTAGGCTTCATGAAGGGACGCTCTTCAGCAGATCATTTGCATACGCTATCCCACGTCTTCTTGGCTGCCAGAGATGCTGACTTCCCTGCAGGCTTTGTTTCTTTGGATGCCGAGAAGGCATTTGACTGGGTGAATTGGAATTTTCTCTTCAATTTGTTGAGTGCCTTTAAATTTCCTCCGGTATTCATTTCCTGGGTGGCCGCATTATATAAATCCGCTGCAGCAAGAATCTCAGCTAATGGGGCCTTCTCTAACTACTTCTCACTTCATTCAGGTACTAGGCAAGGTTGCCCCCATCGCCTCTGCTGTTTAACTTATACCTGGAACCTCTCATTCAAAACATTCTCCAGAATAGTTTTATACAAGGTATCAGAGTTGGGCGCCATGAGATTAAGCTCACTGTGTATGCAGATGATCTGCTGATACATCTCTCCCATCCAGTTTCTTCAATACCACCCTTACTGAATGAAATAGCCAGGTTTAGTGTGCTATCCAACCATAAGTTGAATGCTAGTAAATCCTTATTTTTCCCATTAAACCACAAGGTATTTAAGGATGATATTTGCTCCCTAGGTTTAGGCTGGACTCCTAGGGCAATCAAATATTTGGGCATAAAGCTATCCCATAACCCCTCAGTGTGGGTTAAAGATAATCTGGATTCTCTCTCACAGGTTATTATTCATGACCTTGACAGGTGGTCTAAACTTCCAATATCATTATGGGCCAGGATCAACATTATTAAGATGAATGTATTTCCTAGAATTTATTACCCTTTATCCCTTCTCAATTCTTTTATTCCCATATGCTGGTTTAAGAAACTGCATGGTATATTTACCAGATTTATCTGGGCAGATAATTATCCCTGTTTGGCCTATCACAAACTAGCTGCCCCAAAACCTGAGGGGGGGGGGGTTGAGGATTCCCCATATGGCATTATACTACTGTGCCAGTCATCTAGCAAAATGTCTGAGATGGATTTCCCCGGGCCCTGAACTGGCACAACCAGTATGGTTTAAGATTGACTTAGACGCAATTAATACTAAATGCCAGGATCCCTTAAACTTATTTTACTTCAAACTGTCCCATGTAAAGATGGCTGACTGTACCACAATAGGTATCTCTTTAAGAGTTTACACAAAGTTATGTTTATTTCTTCACTATTCCCCCCCCAGACTGATTTAGCTCAGTCTGTTTGGAATTCCCCAACTTTTACTTTTAATGGAAAGTGGATTCTTTGCACCTGGTTGCCTCAATTAGGCGATGGAAAACTGCTTTCCTTGGTAGATGGGGAAGGGCACTGGTTGTCCCCACGTGGAATTATTGACAAGTTCCACATTCCGGTCTTATCTCACTTTAAAGTCATGCAGTTAAGACACCTTCTTACTGTAGTTCTGGGGAATTCTCCCCCCCTCCCAGAAGGTGTCAGCTCTGATTCCTGAAACCTCCTTGTTGTCTGGATCTTCAGGCATAGTATCTAAGCTATACAGGGTATTGTACCATAAAAAATATGGGGACACCTTTGGAACTACTAGTTTCTGGAACTCACTCCTCCCCCCATTACCAGTTGGACTGGCAATCCCTATGGAGATCCTGTCATAAGTATGTTTACAAAGATAGATTGTGTCTCATGCAATACCACATTTTACATAACATGTATTGTACCCCTATTAAATTAAAAAAATGGGGCTTCTCAAACTCTAGCACATGTACTAAGTGCTTACAAGAAGAGGGTACTTTCCTGCATATGTTCTGGTCCTGTTCCAAAGTTTCCTCCTTATGGAATTCAATTAAGATGTCTGTTGATCCCCTACTGGGCCTACAGGAGTATTTTACTCCGGAGGTGTGTCTTCTAGGGGACATGTCGCTGGTTAGTGTTAGAATCAGGAAATACCGTATTTCAATGGTTGCACTCTCAGTTAAGAAACTCATTCTACATCATTGGAAGGACCAATCTGCTCCTTCCTTTCAGGAATGGTTACATGAAATCATTGCTAACCTTCGAACAGAGAGGGCAATTGCAAGTCTTCATAATAGACTAGCAGCATATGGTAAGATATGGGATCCCCTCCACTCCTTACTTTTGATATCTCACTGAGGTTTATGTCACACCTTGGTACTACCCATATTTCCAACAGAACCACACACTGCACGTTAGGGTGACCTTATTTTGTTTTGTTGCTGCTGTAAGGGGTGGGGTGGGAGGGGTGGGCTGGGAAGTTCTCACTGTTCATGTGCTATATTACACCCTGACTTGCTGTAACTGCCCTTTACAAAGGAAATGTCTTAATAAAGTTCAAATTATAAAAAAAAAGAAAGCATGGGAAGACATGAGGCTATTCCAGTGGGGAATAGGAGGAAGTAGGCTGTTGGTTAACTAAAATCTGCAGCTTATCCAATAGGTATGGAAATGGACAGACTGTGTGGGCCAAGCGGTCCTTATCTGCCATCAAAGTCTATATTTCTTGCAAAAAATTAATAGGTGATAAAACATATTATACCATTTTTATACAATATAATAATGGGTAAGTTCATGAAAAGAGGTTATAAAAGTGTGACATCAGGGTCAAATTTTCAAATTACTTCTAGATTACATTTGTGATGCCTTTCAAGATATTATGACTCACGTATGAAAAAGAAACATATTGGGAGATAAAAGCCTCACAGGTTCCTGAGATAAAATAACTGTGTTGTGGTGAATGTAACAAGTGTCACCACATACCGTAGTGAATGTAACACCTTGCACAAGACATTTGTTTTAGTGGTAAAAACTTTAATAAACACATGTGTAACCCCCACCCCCCTGCCTTTTTGCAAACGACAGGTGGTATGCTGTTTGAATCTGACTGCAGTACTAGGTGGGGACTGGGTTCGGGGAGGAATAGGTTACTCAGCACAAGGGCTAGATTTGGCTACTCTGCACAGGGGCACCCAAGTAATTCTGAACACAGGAAGCAATAACTGTATTGTCCAATACCAGCAATGGGATTCTAAAGTGTGGCTTTTATTCACATCCAAGCAGAACAAACAAAGCATAGACAGACTCCCACTGGGCTACACTTCTGGTAATGCAGATAAAAAGAATCAGGAACACTTCTTCAACACTTTAGCCCTCAGGATCTGAACCCACCGGGCACACAGCCTGGAGTTGCACACTGCTTTGGGTACACAGCCCGAACTTGTACACTATCTGGGATTCCCAGGTTCGGCTCCCTTGCCGGCCACTCGGACACTTTCCATATGTCATGGAAACATTTTCTGGTGGCTCCCTAAACCACCTAAGAGCACCTCAGCTCTATCAGGGAGTTCTCCTTTTAATACCACATCTAGGTACTTTCCTCAGGCACTGGCCAAGTACCTGAGAGAAAGTAAAGGTGCCACAGAGCAAATCCAAAGAGGTGAATTTGATTACTACTGATGGGGGGTCTCCCACCTCTTGCTTCCACAATTCATACCCGGCCATTTCTCTGGACATTAAACATCTCATTCTGTAAAGCTTGGCAATGTAGATTAAGGCTAAATATATGTCACATTTCCTCAACTTGTCTAGCTTTCCCTTTGTGGTGAACTTGAACATACTTTTACTTGGCTTAGCCCATTGATCTAGGCATCCCACTGATTAAGCAGTCCAATCCCCACTTTACTTTACTCTTTGTGCTGGACTTGAACATACTTTTACTTGGCTTAGCCCATTGCTCTAGGCCTCCCACTGATTAAGCAGTCCAATCCCCACTTTACTTTACTCTTTGTGCTGCACTTGAACCTACTTGAATTAACCGGCAATGTCGATTACACTAGACCTCCTACAAATTAAGTAGTCCAATCCCCACGTTACTTCACTCTTTGTGCTGGACTTGAACCTACTTGAATTAACCAGCAATGTCTATTACACTAGACCTCCTACAAATTAAGTAGTCCAATCCCCATGTTCCAACAGTTCAGGTGAAAACATAGGCCCTCTGTCAGAGCGAACTCTCCCTTTGGTTGCAGGTGCCCCACAGGTGAGTCCTCACAGGAATTTCTCTCTCACAGCTTCTGGTGTCGCAGCACAACTTGAAATAGGCAGCTTCTTCCCTTAGCCAGAACCAGGAGGGTTGCCCCTGGAAGACAGGCAAACCTTTCTACCCCAAGCCCCTCAGGGATGGGGCACATGGACTAGTAACAGTGGTCTCCACCACTTCACAATCAGCTTACTGTGTTCCTCTTTTTGTGGAAACACACACCTCCCTTACAGTAGCTCTAAAACAGAGGTTAAGGCTCTGAAAGCCTGCACTCAGTCTGCTGTGCTGCTCCTCTCTTCAAGACTGCACACAGATTCTGTTCAAAAATCCCCAACATTCTATCCTAACTTCCAACTGCGGCACTCCAGTGTGGCTCATGCAGCTGCAAGAGTTCTATGGTGATGTCATCCCTCAGTCTCAGCTGAGACTGAGAACAGAGTGAGACAGTGTGAAATACATTTAACTGGAGTTTTACAAGCTAACTTCCCTGCCTACCACTAGGTGTTGCTGGGATTCTAGTAACTCTGGGTAACGGGGGGGTTACACTCACCCTGGGCCAGGAAAATGACTGTCCGCAGTCATTATTTACCCGGCTTAGGCCATCTTGCCCCATGTGTTGACTACGGGGAGATGGCGCTACCTTCTCCCCTACCATGTGCCAGCATAGGCAGACAACATTAAGGGCCTAGAGGCCGTTGGCTGATGCATCAGCCTCTACTCTACCTGCTGACTATGGGTACCTAGTGGCTCCGGTAGAACTGCCCAGAGCATATCCCTAATAGATCAGCACTGCAACCTCTACTGCAGGTCAGGGTCACAGCCTGTCTATCCCCCCTTAGCCCTCTAGGGAAAACCTATCTGCCTTAACTCGAACCCCAAAACAAACAAACAGGGGACCTCCCTGACCTTGGGCACCATGCAACCACACACCAGGAGCTAATTTCATACCATTACATCACTCCCTCACTCCCCCACAACCATACCTGTGGAAGAAAAGGGTTACTACACAGTAACAACAACAACAACAGTACTTTAAATACTACACACTAAAGTACTAGTGAGGAACTCCGATGAATCCCTCCTCCTCTTGTTGTCTTCTCTTATATCTTCTTCAGGAACACCTGCAAGAAAAAGAAAGGCAACACACACACTCCTAATCTGCATACACAGTCTATCTAAACCCCTACCATCAAAACACTGGAGAATCACAAAAAGATTTTTTTTTTTTTTTTAGAAAAGGTAGAACAATAGTACAAACATTAGAAAACAGCAGAAAACAATAACATTATTTACAATACATATTTGGGGGATGGAGTGCCCTAAAAGTCCCATCTAGTGACCACAGTGCCCGAAGGCTAGTCCATTAAAGAGTCTCTCCTTGGCTGGAGCCCGGTGAAGCACAGTTCTAGCAGGCCAAAGTCCCGAAGGGGAGAGTCTTTCAGGACAGTTCACACATCTGGAGTCTGCTAGTGTAGGGTGTGTACTGCAATGTCATAAGAATAGAAAAGTTTGGATTTACCAGTCCCTTGTAGAATGAACAAATGGCACCGACCTGGTCCTCAGCCAAAGACTCTCCCTGGGAGCACTCTTCCAATACAGCTGGGAAGACATCTTCCAGGAATGACAGGAGGGCACATCTGGAAATTGCTGGGTTGATGTCATCTCTGGAGATGGAACCTTGGAACAGGAACAAAAAGGAAAACAGCTGGTCTGACATCATCCGGTTACCAGGCGATGAATCAGGATACAGCTGGGCTGGTGTCCTCTCTGGATCTGAAGTCATCTGGTGGGACAGTCAATGGATTCTGAAAAGTCAGTACACTGTAGAACTGATGAATGTGGGGCACCTGAGTCCTGGACATCCATACTGGTGAAACAACAAAGGCATTGCAATGGCTGGAGTGGCAGCACTGGCTACCACTGCTCTGCTTTCCAGTTGGTAGGCATGGGAAACATTTGCAGGGAGGTCTTTGCATTGTGACCAATAGCACAATGGGTTAGGAGCTTGAATTATTACCCCATCTGGGCGCACATAATTCACACTGTGAAAGGTTTCACGTCCCTCTTCATCCACTATTCGAATAGTGTCCGTTAACAGTGTCCTGCCTTTTTTCCACTGGCTGTATTTTTCATGAAACATTCTGTTCCTGACATGCTTGTTTGAACCAGGATGCACACATTTCATTGCTTCAGCCAAAATCCAGGATTTTCTGCTGTTCTCAATCTCCTCCCAGACTCTCCGAAGAAAGGTAGAAAAGGACATCCCATAGATTTAATTTGCCTTCCTATGAGCCAGTCTCTCCTCTTTACTAGCTTTCGTCAACCTAAGACCGCTGGCCTGGCTTGGGGGTGGCCAGTCCTGGTTCTGCCAGCTATGCATTCTCAAAGAGACAAAGAATGGATCCCTGACTTCTTCTTGCACAGCCAGGGCAGTGGAATCACCACTCTCTTCCATGCATTCCTCTGAGGCAAGAGCTTGAGGCTGTGTACCCGTTCCTTTTTCACAAGGTCAAATAGGTTCCCCCTCTTCTTCTTCCTCACTGAGAATCTGTGCCCAGAAGTGAGCCATCGTCCTCACTCCTGAGACTATCCATTCTTCACTGGGCACAGAGGTCGATACCTCCCATTCAAAGGCCTCCCTCATCTCATCTTCTCCTATGAGACTTGGGCTAGGCCCCACTCTCCAAGGGTCTACTGATGCTCTTCCTGAATTGTCTCTCTGTGATCCAGCATCTGAAACATCAGCATATTGTTCTCTCTGCAAGTCTGCACCCTCTAGCTTTGTACCACACTTCCCTGAGGGGCCTTCTCCAACAGACTCTGCCTGGTGCTGTGTGCTGCCAACTGCAGATTCTTCAACTTTTATCCATGTGGGAGCCAAATGAATCTTGGGCACTTTAAATAAACTGTATTTCTCTAAGCACCCCGAACAGTGAGGTACCATGAAGACGTCCCTTCCAGTATTTAAGCATATTAAGCACACTTGCACTGGGTATCCAGGAATCGCCACATGAGGAGGCAGTTGTCCTCCATAGAAACACCTCTCAATGTCCCTTAACTTGTTTGCTTCTGCAGCTACCATAGACAGGGCTTGATCCGGGTAGCGGGCTGGTCCTGAGGCCATGGCTGCAGAGAAAAACAAACAAATGCTCACTGTTATTGAAAGTCCCACATCACTGAACACTTTCTTTCACTTTCAAAATGGCTCCTGTGCTGCTGTGTTTACATTACTACCCCACCCTGTAATGGTGGCGGCAGCACTCCTACGCATCAACATTCTGAAATTGGGTTAAGCCACTGTGCATCCGATTTACACACTCTACTGATAACTTTGCTCAAACTGCACAAACTTGCACTGTTCTTTTTCCTAGCACATTTATATGATTTACCATACACTTTTCACTTGCTGAAGAAATTGTTCTAGCTCACAGTCCCTTAAAGCCTCAGTATTTCAAGCACAGGATTGCCTGTAACTCTTGCTGCATATCTTGATACAACACACAGTCTCTCTTATGGCTTTGAAACTTTACTGATGCTGAACCCATAACTATGCTCACAGTCGATGGCTTAAAAGGCTTGCTTTTGCTGTTAAACTTAACAGTCATTGATTGCAATGCGATTACACTGCTGCACACCGATTCAGCTGGCTTTTGGCAAAAATCACTGGTTTGAGCAATTATTTCTGTTGGTACTCACTGTTATCAGTAGCTGTTTGCTGCGATGGGAAATGGCCTGCAGCCAGTCTTGGAGGCCTCTGGACAGAAGCGGGTTGGCAGTCCTGCCGATCGTCCCTCCGAACATCACACTCACAGTCCAGTAGATCAAGATGCAGCTTGAGCCCGATTTTAGATAGAAAAGTCTGAGTTTTTAAACTTTTACAGTGCTTTCAGTCACCGCGATGCTCCTCCGATAAGCCAGTACACGCAGTCCACTCACAATCTCTCTCGAATGCTGGGCAGTCGCTGTAGAGCTGGCTTGGGGGCAGGACTGATTGCAGTCTCACCAATCACACGACACCATGCAAATGAGCCTCTTTCCCTCGTGAGTGCTCATCTCCTCACGGCGATCGTCGAGCAGGCAAATTTAAACTGCAAAACCACTTTTTTTTTTCGAATTTGACTCCACGGCAGGAAGCCCATTTCAACCATTTGTCATGGCCAGGGCCCCTACTTTTCTGCGGCACAGTGGGACCAAGTTCTCCGGCAAGACTACCATTTGCCACAGAACTTCTGGGTGGTGGTTTGTAATTTCTGCGGAAGTTCTGCGGCGCTAACAAACTACCACATCACAGTGTCAGCTTGTCATCCTGACTTCACTTTCATGGCAGTGGTTATAGCAATCAGGATGGTGGAAAGCACAGTAACACTAGTTCAAAAAAAACAGACTTATAAAAATAATGTTATACCTAAAAAAGCAAAACAAATGTCTCTCCCTTAAGGTTCTAGCCTGTTGCATAAATGACATATGTAGAGGGGATCTTATGTGATAAATAAGGTATTTCTATATGCATGCTATCTATCCCACTAATGAGGTCTCCACTGTCTATCACTTATATATTTGTATGCAATCTGTAACATACATACAAATGTGTGTGTGTGTGTGTGTGTGTGTGTGTGGTGAGAGAGACAGAGAAACTGTATATGTGTGTGTGTGTGTATATATATATATATATATATATTTTTTTTTTCATAAATTCCATGAACTGGCATCCTCATTCATACAGGCCCCATTGGAAATAGAATAGAGGAGTTATTGCAAAACTCATTTTTCATGTCAACCTGCTTACCCTGACACACTACGTAACACCATCAGGCCATGACATGCATGTGAACCGATTGTGAGATAGAGCTCTCCAGCCCATCAAAATGTGTCCACCATGTGACAGAACACTGCACCATACCTTCCCAGGCTCCGAGCAGTGATGTGTTCCACCAGTCCTTGTGCTGCCCAGCCAGCTCCCATAGCCAATCTCTGAACCTGAGTTGCCGGCACGGAAACACAGCATGCTACCCTCTGGCCCAACAGCTGTCCCTGCACACAACATTTCTCCATAACTTTTAGGTGATTTTATCAACCAATGACAATATGTAATCAACAACCCTGGCAAAAATGCTTACAGTGCAATTATTTATTTAACAGGTCTATTCTTTCAACAGGTCTACACATTATTGTATTCCACTTTTCTGGGCATAATTACTTTATTTTTCTTAAAAATGACAGTTAAATTCATTTTACCAGTTATTCATTTCAGATGGCATCTCTATACCTTAAAGGCACAAATAGGTTTGTACAAAGTGGAGGCCACGTGATGGCAGCCTAGGAAGAGCAGCGCATTTAAACAGCTCCGTTCGCAGCCCGGATTAATAGCTCTCAACTCAGACAAAATTGTGCTTTTCTGAACTGTAACTATTGGTAAAGTACTGGAGTCGTAATCTACTGCAGTTAAAATTACTGAAATGGAAGCCTTCATTAAAAAACAACCAGCAAAATATACGCCGCCTCCTTCCCCCGAGAAAGAGCAGGCCGCTAAGCACCCTCACCAAGGATCCAGTAAATCGACTTCGGGGCCTTCAGCGTTAACGGAGGAAAGATTTTTAGAGATTTTTGCTCCACTGCAATCGTCCATACAGGAGATTTCTTCTGAGATACAGTGCTTCAAATCGGCATTGGAAACCCTGAATACAAGGGTAGGAGATAACAAGATTAAAATAAAATCTGTAGAAACAAGAATCAACAAACAAGATCTGGATCGGGCCTCCCTTAATAAGCGAATTAAAAAAATGGAAGATAAGCTTGAGGACTTGGAGGGGCGGAGCAGGAGAAACAATTTAGTTATAATCGGAATCCCGGAAAAAGAGGAAGGTACAGCTGCTATACAATTTGTTCAGAAACTTTTTGAAAGGTCATTGGGTCCACCCCAAATGGCAGTTACATGGTGGAAAGAGGCATAGATCGCCATGCCTCCCCTTCGGGTGCTCCACTGAGGCCGATCATATGCAAGCTTCTAAACTACCTGGATAAGTATCATATAATGAGTAAAATCAAAGTATTGCAAGAGATTTCTTGGGAAGGCAAAAAGATCAGAATTGCTAACGATCTACCTCATTCTGTACGGCTCAAACGGCAAGATCTGCATCCCGTCATCTCTAAACTAATAGCCGTGGGCTTTCAATTCACAGTTCGGTACCCAGCTTCACTCCAAGTTAAAATAAAGGAACAATGGCATTCGTATGAATCTGCAGAGATCGCGCAAGCTGAACTTAGAAGAGCACTGCCAGAATTGTTTAAGTAACACACGAGAGCACAATTAACTCGATCAGGGCATCTTACAGTCTCACAGGTGAGCCTCTACAATGATCAATGCGCTTAAAGGAAAATTCAGTTTTCGAGTAGTGAATGGATCCTCATTCAGTATCCTGTAACACATCTACTAATGTTCCCCTGTATTATATGAGACTGGACCGAGCCATAAATCAGAAACACTAAAGACAGTTGAAACGCCAAAGACACAGTAATTTCGCCCTTTGAGAACACAGATTACCTCTAAGTGCTGACTAATTATATCAGCGAGCAGGAAATCAGAACGAAGACAGTGCAACGATGGTTTCAACTTGACTTTTGTTTTTTAGATCTTGCCAGTGTTGGTTAAGAAAACGAGTGGATCGTACAGCCAAGTTGTGTTAAACCATTTGATAGTTTGGCAGAAATATACGATATCAAAGATAATAATAGGCAAGAGCGAAGTTGATCTTTTTGTTGGAGATGATTCCCAAACTAACTTCAGCTCTCTATGAAACGATTTCTAGGCTGCAGTCTTAATGGTATGGCAATCCGACTCCCCAGGATGCCTGAAGATGTCATGTTACCTGTAGCTGTCGGCCACCATGTCATAGAGCAGAGAATGTAGTTAATGATTAATACAGCTACCATAATCTGGTCAGAAGTTTCAGATTCCCAAGTATTTAAGCCCTTGTTCAAGTTCAAGCTTGATTATTAGCACACCGGAGGTTAAGCAGTAGCGATGCTCATAACTGCCACTAGCAGTAACTAATTCTAACATTTAGGAAGACTACATCAGTTCTTCCAGGATCTGCTGTCTCGTATGGAGATCACTAGAACTGGCCGTTTTCAGAAAATCGCTGACACCCTGGACTGCTCAGATAAGTTAATACTAGGAGCAGATAGAAAGCTGTGGCAAAATAAAAATAATCTATGTATATATTTTGTTATTAAAGCCTTAAGGGCGGGGAAAAAATTAGGTAGTACTGACTTTGCTAATTCATAAGCCGGTTACAATACATGATGCATGAAGATCACTTGTTGTACAATTTGATCGTTGATGCTATAGATTTTTCTTTTGTGGAATTTTGTTAAATGTAGTTTGTCCATTTCTCCACTAGAGGGAAATATTGACTTGGGGAAAGGCTCGTTTTATCATTTAATAGAATTGTACTAATATACTTGAGATGATGTTGATGTAGTAATGAGAGAAAACTGTTTCTATATATTTAGGGGCGACTTTTAGTCACCTAGTTTAATGTTTTTTTTTTTTTCCTCTCTTCTCTCATTTAACGGAACTAGTGAGGGCTGGAATAATAGGATTAATGCTGGTAATAAGATTGGGAACTGGGCTAGAGGACAGGCTGTTATGCAACTAGGCTGATAGTTTATCATGCAATGAGTTGAAGTGTTTATGCGGTTGTTAAAACTTGGGACGTTAGAGGGAATCTGGGGGGGTTGGGTTTATATGAGGGTAAAGGGACTTGGGGGGCACAGCATCCACACGCTATGTATGGGGATAACATGGATAATGACTCTAATTGAAAGGTACATACTAGGAAAGAAAACGTAGAGTGATCTTATCATTAATAGTTGGAAAATGATGAAGTGGGGCATCAATCTTATGTGTTGGAATATTAAGGGAGCTCGGGATAGGTGCAAAAGGCAAGTTGTCTTGAAACACTTATCGACCCTCAACTGTGATATAGTCTGTTTGCAAGAAACACATCTACACAGAGAGGATGCCCGGTTATTTGTTAGACACTGGGTGGGTCAAGCATTTGGGGCGGGCATTTCTTCAAATAAAGGTGGAGTAGCCATTTTAATTCATAAAAAGGTCCCATTCTTGTTTGAAAAGGAAATTTGGGATATGCAAGGCCGGTACATCTTCATAGTTGGCACCTTAGCTTCAGAACAAGTGGTTATTGGATCAGTTTATGGTCCCAACATAGATTCCCCACATTTCTTTCTACAATTACTAGACATCTTAAATAACTATGTATCTTTGAAATTGCTAATAGGAGGAGACTGGAATATAACGCCACATTTGTACCTTGACAGAACTGATAATAAGCGAGTAGGACTCTCCCCTGCTCAGAGGTCCCTGAAAGAGATGATGGAGTGTTTGGGGCTAGTAGATATCTGGAGACTGACCAATGGGAAAGCGAGGCAGTATACCTTTTTTTCTATCCTACACAAATCTTACTCTAGAATTGACTATTTTCTAATTAGCATCAGTGAGATTCCCTCGGTTTTAGATGCCAGTATTAATCCCAGGGTCATATCTGACCACTCCCCAGTTTCCATCCTGTTTGAACCAAGTCATAGTATAAAAAGGGATTTTATGTGGAGGTTCAACAACCAGTTGCTTCAGGATCCCTTCACTCAAGGACACCTGAGGAACTTTATATCTAATTTCCTCAATATTAATCTTAATTCAATCCCTAAGATAGACATTATTTGGGCAGCATTAAAATGTGCGCTCAGAGGTGAGTGCATCAGAATATCTTCTACTAGGGCCAAGAAAGCCAGGATGCAGTTGAACGAGATTATGAATGCCATAAAGACTATTGAAAATAATATCACTCGGCATTCAAATGAGGCAGACTGGGTTAAACTGCAACAACTTCAAGCTCAATATTCAGCAATTATGATGAAGAAGGCAGAATTGGCCCTTCGTAGAACTAAAATAAAATATTTTGAATCTGGAGAAAGGGCAGGTAAACTACTCGCTCTTAGATTAAAGCAGATAGACTCCAACCGACACATAGCTGCAATACAAAGGGACAGTGGAGATACTGTAGTAAGGGACCCAAAGGAAGTTGCTGACACATTCAGAGAATACTTCCAACGGTTTACTCTACTGGTCAATAGAAGGAGTAACCACTGCAGAAATTCAGGAATTTCTGGACCCGTACCCATGAGTAAGAGTGTGTTCCCTGAAGCAGAGAAGTTAGGATCCCAATACAAGAGATTGAAATGAAACTAGCGATTTCCAACTTGTTGGGGACAAATCCCTGGCCTGATGGTCTAACTACTAATTTTATAAGGCATATGTAGATATAATCAGCCCAATTATAACCAAGGTATATAATTACTGGTTCAAAGAGGGGCTCTTGGAACCTTCTTTTTTAGAGGCTTTTATTACTCTTATTCCTAAACCAGGACGTGATCCTGTTTTACCTAGCAACTATTGCCCTATATCACTTTTGAATGTTGATATTAAAATATTGGCAAAAATTTTAGCTAATCGACTCGGCCCATTAATGAGTAGTTTAGTCAGTAACGAACAAATGGGATTCATGAATGGCAGAATGTCAAGTGATCATCTGCGCAAACTTCATCATATAATTACACATGCTCAAAACTCGCACTCTCCCACGGCGCTACTCACACTGGATGCCGAGAAAGCATTTGATCGAGTGTCTTGGGAATTTCTATTCACAGTACTCATCAATTTTGGTTTATCTAAAGAATTCCTAAACTGGGTCCGGATCCTATATAGTGCACCATCCGCACGGATATGGTGCAATGGTACATTGTCAGCTCCCTTTACATTGGCATGTGGTACAAGACAGGGATGCCCACTATCCCCACTCTTGTTCAATTTATATCTTGAACCTCTGATTCGTAGGCTAATAACGTCACATGAGCTTAAGGGAATCAAACTGGGTAATAAACGATACCTAATTTCAGCTTATGCGGATGATCTGCTAATACATTTGGAAGACCCGGAACATGGCATAACGGTAATATTAAGGGAAATCTCAAAATGTTCTAGAGTTTCCAATTATAAAATGAATGTTTCTAAAACAAAGCTTTTCCCGCTAAATGTTAAATGTTACCCCGGCATAGCAAGAGAGCATGGCTTGACCTGGGAACCAAAAATGATGACATATCTTGGTGTCAAGATTACCAGAGGAATAAGCTCAATGATCAGGGAGAATCTCCATAATCTTGTTAAAGTCATTAAACAGGACCTAATAAGATGGAACCTAATGCCACTATCATTATGGGCCAGAATAGAAATGGTCAAAATGAATATATTACCTAGAATTTTTAACCCCATAAACATGCTGGGATGTTACCTACCTAAGGTGTGGTTTGAGAATGTGCAAAAAGCAATTAATGTTTATTTATGGAAGGGGAAAGCGGTCAGGCGTTCATACTTGAAACTCACAGGCCCAAAGAGGTCGGGAGGCCTTGTGCTACCTTCCCTTTTCAAATATTATATTGCCTCGCATATTAGTAAAATAGCACAATGGCACAGGTTGAGTACTCCGTCAACCTCAAGTTCCTATGTGCCTTCTTGGCTATACATTGAGAGGGAATTAGCTCTTAAATACTCGATTGCTTTGAGTTCAATAGCCTACACTACTATTAAACTTCTTTCTAAACCGCTGAAGGACACCCCTATCGGGTGGTCGCTCAAAGCTCTGCAACAGGTTCAGAAGCTCCTTAAAGTTGACTGGTGTAATTCACCAGAACAAGATGTGACACAGAATATACACTTTTTAATACAACAGACTCCAATCCCACCTAGATTTTGGGGTCCATTAGAAGGGCTAAAATTAGGGGACTTGGCTCCCAGGAAGATAATATCATATGAGCACTGTACTAAATTTCCAGAACTAAAGGGACATCATTTTAAGTTTCAACAAGTTAGCGATGCTGTAAAGACCCACTTTAAAGGGGAAAGATGGGTACAAAATAGAGTTGAATTGTCATTACTACTCAAAGCAGCTTACCAACCCCATTCCATCTCAAGAGTTTATAATTTATTGCAAAATATAGATGAAAATCTCCCTTCTGGTGTCTGTTATTATTGGACACAAAAATTACGGATGGTGGAAGATCAGGGCATTTGGGAACAGATATGGGTTAACAACCACAAAAACATTAGACAAGATAGATATAAATTACAGCAATTTAATATTATGCATAATATGTATTACACTCCTGCTAAACTTTACAGAATGGGCAAACTGTTGTCACCCTTGTGTAGCAGATGTGGAATCAAGGAAGGAGATTTGTATCATGTATTATGGGAGTGTGCTCAGATTCAATCCTTCTGGAAAATAATTAGTGCTTCCTTATCACAAATTACTGGCATAGTGGACCTTTTTACACCAGAAATCTGTTTGCTGAATAGTTTTCAAACTGGCATGACCAAGAGAGACAAATTATATATGGGCATTATATCGGCCGCAGCAAAAGCTGTCCTTTTAAGACACTGGAAGGACTTGACTTCCCCACCAATTATAGAATGGTACAGAGAGGTGATGCTTGCCTTACAAGTGGAGTTACATATTGCCAAGATGAGTAACAGAGCTCAATTATATGACTCCATATGGGGAACGTTGAGAGCCGTTTTATCAACTTGGCAAAGCAAAATTACCTAATAAGAGACGTTGCCCCACAACTAGATGTACTGTGGTCCTGTTGACTCCTCTGTTACGGAGAATCCTAGGGTTACCTCAATTAGTGTGTGGATGCTATGGAAGGTAGGGGAGGTGGGTGGAGTACGGAGGAAAATATTAGGCTGGCTAACTTGTTATATCCTTAGTTAGTTCTGTAGAAATTATTAACATGTGACCAGCAAGAATGCTAAATATGTCTGTGGCACATTTAACTTGCAATGTATAATTGTGCAACACTGTAAAATCTGTGTTTTGTCAAGAATGTCAATAAAAATTTATTGAATTACAAAAAAAAAAGATTTGTACAAAGTGAGGTATGGACTTAACAGGTCTGTGCTATTGACAAGGTTTTGTTTAAGTTGGCCCTAGCGCAATAACGTAAGACTGAAAACTGTATTAGGCTGTAGTGCAGGTTGAGCAAATATCACCATGCATGATGCGCTGTGCCACCATCTCTGGCAGTGGGAGCTGTGGTAGATAAGTGACTATTCATTTCTGTTGCAGAATGCAGCCATTTCGTTAGCTAATGTATGATGTTATAGCAATGATAACATCACATTCTGAGCATATAGGGGGGTTTTGGATATAAAAAGAGGGGAAGGGAACCAGATTCTATGGATAAACAGAAATATTAATAAAAAATCACCAAGAAGAGTGAATTCTGCGGCACCGCAGAAGTTCTGCGGTAGATTGCAAGTTCTGCGCAAAATTCTGCAGCCGCAGAATTCTAGGGGCCTTGGTCATGGCTATTAACACAAGTCTCTCCATTCACTAGAAAGCATTTCCAACGTCCAGGGCACAATTTTCCTGTTGCTACCCCTAGTCTTCCACACTTATCTTTGTCACACTTTTTTTTAAAAGCTGGCAAAACGCTGTAAATTTTTGATGCAGGACAAGGGCATACTCTCTCAGGCTTTACTGCTCCTTGGTAAACAGTTGGCATTTAACAGCAGCACATGGACAACAGCACACAGCGACACACTAGTTAACCTTGCTTCAGCTTTTTGGGCTACCCACTGCCAGATAACCAAAACGCTAGCCCTTTGTTCGAGCACCTTTCCTCCCTAAATTTAAAATCCAAAGCGTTGCCTCCATTTTGTAACCCCAACCCCCCTGCCTTTTTGCAAATGGCAGGTGGTATGCTGTTTGAATCTGACAGCAGTACCAGGTGGGGACTGGGTTCGGGGAGGAACAGGTTACTTGGCACAAGGGCTAGGTTTGGATACTCTGCACAGGGGCACCCAAGTAATTCCAAACACAGGAAGCAATAACTGTAATGTCCAATACCAGGAATGGGATTCTAAAGTGTGGCTTTTATTCACATCCAAGCAGAACAAACATAGCATAGACGGACCCCCATGGTGCCACACTTCTGGTAATGCAGATAAAAAGAATCAGGAACACTTCTTCAACACTTTAGCCCTCAGGCTCTGAACCCACCGGGCACACAGCCCAGACTTGCACACTGCTTTGGGTACACAGTCTGAACTGGTACACTATCTGGGATTCCCAGGCTCAGCTCCCTTGCCAGCTACTCAGACACCTTCCATATGTCATGGAAACATTTTCTGGTGGCTTCCTAAACCACCTAAGAGCACCTAAGCTCTATCAAGGAGTTCTCCTTTTAATCCCACATTTGGATACTTTCCTCAGGCACTGGCCAAGTATCTGAGAGAAAGTAAAGGTGCCACAGAGCAAATCCGTAGAGGTGAATTTGGTTACTACTGATGGCAGGTCTCCCACCTGTCGCTTCCACAATTCATACCCTGCCATTTCTCTGGACATTAAACATTTCATTCTGCAAAGCTTGGCAATGTAGATTAAGGCTAAATGTATGTCACATTTCCTCTACTTGTCTTGCTTTCCCTTTGTGGTGGACTTGAACATACTTTTACTTGGCTTAGCCAATTGCTCTAGGCCTCCCACTGATTAAGCAGTCCAATCCCCACTTTACTTTACTCTTTGTGCTGGACTTGAACCTACTTGAATTAACTTGCAATGTCTATTACACTAGACCTCCTACAAATTAAGTAGTCCAATCCCCATGTTACTTCACTCTTTGTGCTGGACTTGAACCTACTTGAATTAACCAGCAATGTCTATTACACTAGACCTCCTACAAATTAAGTAGTCCAATCCCCACGTTCCAACAGTTCAGGTGAAAACATAGGCCCTCTGTCAGAGCGAACTCACCCTTTGGTTGCAGGTGCCCCGCAGGTGATTCCTCACAGGAATTTCTCTCTCACAGCTTCTGCTACCGCAGCACAACTTGAAATAGGCAGCTTCTTCCCTTAGCCAGAACCAGGAGGATTGCCCCTGGAAGACAGGCAAACCTTTCTACCCCCAGCCCCTCAGGGATGGGGCACATGGACAAGTAACAGTGGTCTCCACCACTTCACAATCAGTTTACAGTGTTCCACTTTTGGTGGAAACACACACCTCCCTTACAGTAGCTCTAAAACAGAGCTTAAGGTTCTGAGAGCCTGCACTCTGACTGCTGTGCTGCTCCTCTCTTCAAGACTGCACACAGACTCTGTTCAAAAATCCCCAACATTCTATCCGAATTTCCAACTGCAGCACTCCAGTGTGGCTCATGCAGCCGCGAGAGTTCTATGGTGATGTCATCCCTCAGTCTCAGCTGAGACTGAGAACAGAGTGAGACAGTGTGAAATCCATTTAACTGGAGTTTCACAAGCTGCCTTCCCTGCCTACCACTAGGTCTTACTGGGATTCTAGTAACCCTGGGTAACAGGGGGGGTTACACATGTAATGAGTTATAATAAAACATGAGAAACAAATATTTACTAGAATTACATTACATTGATAGATGATGGAAATGAGAAAGAAAAAGTGGAGCCCACTGGAAATGGAACCTCAGATCTCTGGTATGCCATTCCAGTGCTCTAAACATTAAGCTATAGGTTCACTGGCTAAAGTGTCCAAGGAACTTCCTTTATACAACCACACATTCCTTTCTCAAGTGTTATGTAATTCTGCAACCAGTAACACATTTAGAAATACCACTTCTCTCAGTGCAGTTTAAGCCCTGCAAGGTAAATTTTTAAATCAAGGATGGAAATGAGAGAAGAAAAGTGTGGCCCACTGGGAATGGAACCACAGATCTCTGGTATGCCGTTTAAGCACTCTAACCTTTAATCTACAGGTTTACTGGCTAAAATGTCCTAGGAACTTCCTTTTTCACAACCACACATTCCTTTCTCAGGTGTTGCATGATTCTACAACCAGGAACAAATTTAGAAATACCACTTCTCTCAGTGCAGTTTAATCTCTGCATTACATTAATTGCAAATTTGATGTTTTGCACTATGTACCATGGTGAATTTAACAAGTGACACCACACATTTGTTTGTGTAGAAAAAAAAGTTTACTGATCATGCCTAATGGCTAACATACTACTACTAATGACTGGCATAGTGCCACAGAATCTGGAGAAATCTGACAATAATAATGTGTCTGACAGGTGTGGTGTTTGACTCCACATACCATGGTGAATGTAACAAGTGACACCACATTTATGTTTGACTTACTAAAACTGTACTGAACTTGCCTAACAACTAACATACTACTACTACTGACTGACATACTACTATAAAGCATGAAAAAATGCAACAATTACATTACTGGCAAGTGTGATGGTTAACACTACACAACACGGTGAATGTAAAAATTGACACTACACATTTGTTTCAGTTTTAAAAAGTTTACTGAACATGCCTCATGGCTAACATGCTGCTACTGCTAACTGCCATAGTGCTACAAAATCTGGAGAAATTTGACAATAATAATAGCACTGGCAGATGTAATGTTTGACACCACGTATCATGGTGAATGTAATGAGTGACACCACAAAGAAAATGTATTTTAACCCCCCACCCCATATACACAGTATAAGCCCTTTTGCAACTGATGACCAGCATTTTCCCTATACATGCAGTTGTCACTGGAATTTACTCTCTGAAAATTTGCCCTACAATCAGTAAATGATGGTAACTGAAGCCTACCTGTGGTGAGTGTAACTGCAGTCCTTGTTGTTGCAGGCAGTGCTTATCGTCATGGAATGTAGCCCTACAAAATGGAGGAGCCACCTGCAAACAATGGGTTTTATACCATAACTCAGCTCCTCGCAGTATGGCTGCTGCTTGGTTCTAAGGGGCAGGTTATGGCATTGTAAATGTCTTAGCCTGACGGGTAAGCATTGGGCCTGATGTGACTCCAAGTAGATTGAGGGACAAAGGTTGCTCTCCCTTCTGTGGGATAGCTAGATCAAGCAGTAACACAGTCAATTATCACAAGGAGGCAAGCTGGGAGAACAGCCAGAAAAATCATTTAAAGTGGTAATAGCACAATTACAGATTTGGAAGCCTTGTGGGTGAATGCAACATGCTGTGTCACCAGCTGTTACATTCATCACACTAAATACAAAGCTGCACAAATTAAAAATGGAGTATTACAATGGGCAAAAGAGTACAGGAAAGAAAAAAAACACAACTCCAGATTAGTAAGCAGAATTACTGTATTAAGGGAAAACAGGAAATAAGCTTGCAAAAACCAATTAGTAAACTGTGTTTTTGCATGTCACACTTTTTCAGGTAAAAAAGCAGCAAAATGGAGTGGGACACCCCATCAAAAAATATGGATACCCTAGAACTCTATAGTTATGTTATTTATCTGCACATCTAGCTAACTTTCAGATTTATTCAAGAGCATACACTGTATGACTGATAGTTCTTGATTTTTAAAAACCTGCTATGCACTGTATGGTGGGCATTGGTAACCTGTTTTCATGAACAGACCCTAATATTTAATTCAAAACTGTCTTGCTTTTTCAGAAAGTTTCCAATGTCCATACATGGATACTGATTTCCCTAAAAGTGACTATAATCAAACTACAATGAAAAACTATGAGGAATGCCAGGAAGCATGTACCAAGGATACTTTCTGCCAGTTTTTTTCATACGTATCACAGACGTGAGTACATCAGCATTAAGATAATTAAATTTATGTTCAACCAGATGCATGTATTCAATGTACTGTAAAGATTTTTCCAAAAGCAGCATAACCATTTGTGTGTCTTGTTCTCTAGAAATTACCAACTGTAAATATTAAAGAGGTTGTCTGAGAGTGGATTTGCCCCAGATCTCCCTCTCATCTTCAGTGTACGCAGGAAGCAGTTAGCTGGTCTACACATATCCAATGTGTGTCCAAGTGTTAGAAATACATTTTCCTGCACATGTCAATAAATAATGCAAGGGGCAGCAAAGCCCAATTTGTGTCAGTTATCATCGCACAGTGCCACAAAGTATGTGTCTCTTTCAAGAACAGTTGGCAGCCTTTGAAAATAGCTACAGGTTGCATGGGGACACTTCTTCAATGCAGAGGTGACCAGACCCAGATCTTGCACCTGTGACTGTATCTGGGGCTTTAAAATTCCCCCTAAGTGTCCAGTCATTGCTCACTAAAATCTATCATAGTAAGCTCAAACTGAAACCTTTCAAAGTGAAATATACTGTACTCTAAATGAGGTTGGACAGGACTTTCTCATATGAACATACAAATGCACCAGCAGATAAAGGCCTTATGGTCTATTGAGTCTGCTCGAGGGTGCAGCTAGTAACCTTATACTGCAGCTGTCCCTCCCTCTTACCCTATTCCATCCCCTTTTGAAGCAGTCCACTGTTCTACAAAATATCACTTCCACAGGCAATGTGTTCCACCCAGACACCACTCTCTATGTGAAAAAGTGTCTTCTCATTTCCTTCCTAAACCTTCCCACCTCAAATCTGAGATAATGACCTTCAGTGTCCCTACCCTCCCTTAACTTGAATAGTCCCTCCATGCCTGTCTTGTTTATTCCCTTCATGTACTTGAAGATTTCAGTCATATCCCCTGTCTCTTCTCTTCTCTTCTCTTCTCTTCTCTTCTCTTCTCTTCTCTTCTCTTCTCTTCTCTTCTCTCCTCTTCTCTCCTCTCCTCTCCTCTCCTCTCCTCTCCTCTCCTCCAGTAAGTACATGTTTAACTCCCTCAGCCGGCTCACTTAGAGTATGTATCCATGTCACTGGATCATCTTTGTTGCCTTGCACTGCACCCCCTCCAGTAACTTAATGTCCCTGTTCAGGTATGGGCGCCAGTACTGCATACAGTACTTCAGGTGTGGCCTAACTAGTGACCTATACAATGACAGGATCACCTCAATTCTCTTTGAAGATATACCCCCGCCAATATAACCCAACATTTTGTTGGCCTTTTCAGCTGTCTTCCTGCATTGTGCTGAGCTGTTCATTGAGCCCATTATAATTACTGCCAGATCCTTCTCCTCCTTTGTCATGGCTAGCTGACCCCTTCCACCAGCTGGTAACTCCTTCTTGGGTGTTCTACCTTGAAATGTAGCATTTGTACTTTTTGGCATTGGGCCCCAACTGCCAGGTGTCCCACCAGGTCTCCAGTTTTGACAGATCATCCTGCATCCCATGCCACCCTCCTACTGTAGGTCATACACTACTGCTCCCATCTTGGTGACATCTGCAAACAAACTGATCTTGCGCATGTTGCTCAATGGGATGTCTAACATGAACAACCTAAACAACACTAGTCCCAGCACTGAGCCCTGCGGTACTTCACTTGTTACTATCCTCGGATATGAGAGTTCCCCTCCCAGCACCACCCTCTGTTGCCTTCCCTGTAACCAGTTTACTACTCATCCCACCATTTTTGCCCCTGCACTTGTACCTGGCAGCTTACTACCCAGCTTCCCATGTGGCACAGAGTCAAATGCCTTACTGAAGTCCTGAAACAGGACATCCACTTCATGGCCCTTGTCCAACTGTCTAGTTAACCAGTCATAGTAATCCACCAGGTTTGTCTGACAGGATCTGCCCATGACAAACCCATGCTGCCTAACATCCTTCAACCCATTGGTCTCCAGAAGGGACACCAGCCTCTCCTTCAGGATTGCCTCCATCAGTTTTCCCACAATGGATGTGAGGCTTACTGGCCTGTAGTTTTCTGGTTTGTCTTTGGGAGCACTCTTATATAGGGGTACCACATGAGCCATTCTCCAGTCCTGAGGTACACTTCCTGAGACCAGGGAGGCATTGAACAGTAATCCAGTGGGTGATATGAATGCTACCTTTTACCAAAAATTGGCTAATTTGGTGTTCCAGTCTACCAAGCTGTCTTTCATAAAATGGAAGGGAAAGGTTACTAAAGTCATACACAAACTTAGGAAGCAAAGACATTGTACTGGATTCCATCTTTCCCCTTTAATGTAAAATGGAGCCTCAGACATCACTTTATTTCAGGTTCAGTGGCATTTAGCATAGGCAACAGGTCCACAGAAACTATCTCTGACAGTTAGTGGGGATTACTGTATATACCCAATTAAGTGAAGCCATTATCTTCCCCAACTAGTGACAGTCCGTGGTAGCAGGAGTCATTACAACTTGTATTAAGGGGAGAGAGAGAGAGTAGTCCTTCTCCAGTTGACCACTAAGCAAAATACACCCACAAAAGCCCCGAGCATGTCTAGCACATGTGGGAGGGAGATGCTCGGACTGAAAAGTATAATATATTTATTTATTTGAAAGTTGGTGATCAAGAAAGGCATGCTGAGCCAAGATGCATTTCCAGGTGTTACACAGGAGAAAGAAACAGGGGAGGCAAGTGCATGGCACAGCCACAGTACACTTTCAAATGTAATTACATAGCATTGACATAGAAACATAGAAACACAGAATGTGATGGCAGAAAAGGACTGCTAGGCCCACCCAGTATGCCCAGTATGCCTAGTAAGCTGCTAGAACTTTGCTATTGGCTTCGGCTGTCCTCCTTGGAACTAAAAGATCCTTGTGTATATGCTTGCATCAAGAAGATGATTCTCCCTATTTTCAACTACCGTGATGTAGTCTACAGTGCTGCCCCAAACTTCACCTGAACCATATTGGATTAACTCTTCAACTCTTTCTACCACTTCACTCTTGATGCGCCTCCACGCATCCACCACTGCGATCTATACCACTTCCTTGCTTTCCCTTCACTTACCAACCACTGGCTGACCATATTGCAAAATTTGCCTCTTAATTCTGATTCATTCCCCCCTTTCTCAACTGCTTTATCTCCCACCCCCTAAATGCTCACTCAGATCCATTGATGCTAGCACACTGTCTGTCCCTCGTAGACTCACTGCTGCTGCTGGCCAGTCTACCTTCTCTAACAACTTCTCTAAGCTCTGGAACTCATTGCCATGTCAAATTAGACACTAATCTACCCCTTACTCTATCTCCTTAGCCCTCGCTAATTACTATTCCTCAAATTGCTCATGCCCCTTGTTGTGCACAGCTAATTTCCTTACACTGCTTAATTGTTTTATGGGTCTACTGTTCCCAGTAGTAGTTGCCCCCTAGCACTTGAAAATACTGATTGCACCTTAAATCATACCAAATTTGTCTACTGCATCTTAACTAATGTGCCATGTACGCTTTGTTTATGTATCACTGTTGCAGTATCCAATGTCTGTACAAATTGTCTCTTACTGTATATGAATGCTTGTATTTTTGACTGTTCTTTGTATTTGTATCTATATCTCCCTGTTACCTTCCCCCCAGGATGCACCATGAGATGATCAACTTGTTATTCAGTGTACCTTTCTGATGAAACTTTTCAATAAATAAATAAATAAAAAATATCCCACGCTCTCTTGAATCCTCCACAGTTCTTGCCTCTTCCATCTCCTCTGGGAGTCTGTTCCAGTTTTCCACCACCCTCTCCATAAAGTAGAATTTTCTGATGTTTCCCCTGAATCTCTCTCCTACTATCTGCATATCATGCTCCCTTGTTTTTGACTGCTCCTTCAGCTGGAAGATGTCCCATACTGGCACCCTGTTAATGTCTCAATCATGTCCCTCCTTTCCCTTCTTTGTTCTAGGGAGTACATGTTTACGGCCCTCAGCTATTCCTTGTATGACAGTTGACTGAGTCCCCTTAGAATTTCTGTTGCCCTCCTCTGGATGTGCTCCACCCTACCCACATCCTTCTTGAGCTATGACCTCCAGAACTGGATCCCATTCTCAAGGTGTGGTCTGCCAAGCTGCCTGTACAAGAGCACTATGACCTCCTTTGTTCTGCTAATTATTCCACTACCGATACAACCCAGTACCTTACTGGTCCTTGCCACCACCTTCTCACATTGCTTTGCCACCTTTAAGTCCTGTAAAATAATTATGCCATGGTCCCTTTCCAGCTCGGTGACCTCTAGAACATACTCTCCCATTCTGTATTTTGCACCCTGGTTATTCTTGCCTAAGTGCATGATCTTGCATTTTTTTTTTGTAGGGAAGGACAGTTGCCATTGCATGGACCAATACTCCAGTTTCTCAAGATCCCTGTGCATACTCTCAACCCCTTCAGGCATATCCACTCTATTGCAGACCTTGGTGTCATCCACAAATAGACATACTCTTCCCTCTAGCCCCTCCACTATGTCTCCTATAAATATAATGAAAAGGAGTGGCCTGGCACTGACCCTGAGGTAGCCCATTGGTGACCATATCCTTCTTGGAAGGTACCCCAATAACAATTACCCTCTGTCTTCAGTCTTCCAACCAGTTCTGCACCCACCTAACCACAAGCAGCCCCATCCCAAGGCATCTCATTTTGTGATTTAGTATCCTGTGCGGCACAAAATCAAATGCCTTCTTGAATTCAAAGTGCATAATGTCTACAGAACCCCCCATTCCAGTACCCTGATGACCCAGTCAAAGAACTCTATCGATTTTGTTTGACATGACCTTCCCTCACTGAACCCATGTTGCCACTGGTCCTGTAGGCCATTGACTTCTAGGTAGCTAGTGATTCTCTTCTTTATCAGTTTCTCCATAATTTACCCACCACTGAAGTTAAGCTCACTAGTCTATAACTGCCTGCCTCCTCCTTGTTCTTCACTTACGTAGGGAGGTCACATCCGCCCTTCTCCAGTCATCAGGGATCACTCCTGATTTCAAGGATTTGTTGAAGAGGCTGGTCAGAGGTTCTGTTAGTACTTTACTAACCCTGCCCCAGTGAAGCTGTATCACTGTGACCCACATCGGTGGATACCAAGGATTCCTGTCATAGTTGGCCACATTTGTGGCGAGGGAGCAGAAGGAAGTGGCCACATCGGTGGCTTGGAAGTGGAGGGAGGATCTGTAAAGCCTCATCAGCAGCAACCAATCATGAGATTAGAGCAGTGCAGAAGGACTTTGTAGAATTGGGGAGGGGCCTAAGACAAGTAGCACACACAATATCCTTCTCTGAGGTGCTGCCTGTCAATGGCATGAGTGAGGCGAGAGTACTTTGCACCATGCAGTTTAATGAATGGTTGAAAAAATGGTGTGGAGCACAGGGGTTTGGCTTCATTGGGGACTGGGGTTCCACCTGGAGGGACACCAGCCTATCCTGGCAGGATGGTCTGCATCTGTCCAGAAAGGGAACAAGTCTTTTGAGCAATCGGTTTAAATGCTTCATTGGCAAGCTTTTAAACTAGTCAAGGGGGGAGGCACTGATAAGCAGCAGGAAAATCCCAGCCTTTCCCTACAAAACAGGGTACTAAATGAGAAAAAGACAGAGGTAGACAGGTCAGTGGGGGATGCTGCAAAAGAAGGTAAAGCCATCAAAAAATGGAGAGCAATGAGTGCCAATGCCCATAGTCTGAGTAACAAGCTGCTTGAATTAGTGGCCTTGATGGAGGAGGAACATCTGGATATTGTGGCAGTCACAGAAACATGGTACACACAAAACCATGACTGGGACATAAACATACCAGGATACACTATCTACAGGAGGGACAGGGAAGGTAAAAGAGGAGGAGGAGTAGCTCTTTACATAAGGGAAGAAATCAAAGCAACAGAACAAAAGGGAAAACAGGGAGGAGAAGAAGCACTGTGGGTAAATTTGGAGACCGGCAATGGCACCACAATCCACACAGGGGTTGTATACAGACCCCCTTCTCAGGGGGAGGAAATGGACAAGGAAATGATATAAAGAATACTTAGAATGGCAGAAAAAGGGGAGATATTGCTGATGGGTGATTTGAATATGCCAGATGTTAACTGGAGTGCAGTTGCAGCAGCCACTTCAAAGAGTGGGGTTATTCTAGATGCCCTACAAGGGGCATGCCTTAGACAACTAGTATTGGAGCCTACTCAAGAGGGAGCAATCTTAGGCCTGGTTCTCTCAAATGGAGATGAAGAGAGGATCACAGATGTAGAAGTGGGTAGCCATCTGGGAACTAGCGACCATCAAACAGTATGGCTCACAATAAACACAGCCATAGAGTCAAGCCATACAAAGGCAAAAGTATTGGACTTTAGGAGGGGTGACTTCGCCAAAATGGGTGAGTGCCTAAGGAATGCACTTGCAAATGGGCAGGAAGGATGGGTGGAAGAACAATGGGGAATAATAAAAACTGCCATCACAGAGGCAACAAGCCTTTGTGTGAAGCAAATTAACAAAATGAAATGATGTAAGAAACCACTATGGTTCTCAAAGGAAGTAGCAGTGAAGGTTCAAGAGAAAAAGAAAGCATTCAGGAAGTATAAGGAATCTCAGAAGGAGCAGGACAGGGAACTGTATCAGTTAAAGCAAAATGAAGCTGGGAAGGCGGTCAGAACAGCAAAGGCCCAAGCCGAGCAAAAGATAGCCAACTCAGTTAAGAAGGGGGATAAAACCTTTTATAGGTACATCAGGGAGTGAAGAAAGACCAAGGAAGGGCTAGTGAGGCTTAATAAAGAGGAGGAAGGGTGGGCAGAGGGTGACTGTGAAAAGGCAGAGATACTAAACAAATATTTTTGCTCAGTATTTACAAAGGAAGTGGGGGAGGTACCTAAAACAAACAGTAGAAACACTCTGGATACAGAAGTTGATACCAGCCCATTTACAGAAGAAAGGGTTCTGAAAGAACTCTTAAAACTGAAGGTGGACAAAGCAGTGGGGCCCGAGGGGATTCATCCCAGAATTCTAAAAGAACTAAGGGTAGAACTAGTGACACCACTGACTACCCTCTTTAACAAATCATGGGAGGATGGGGTGGTACCCGAGGACTGAAGAAGGGCGGATGTGCTTCCCCTTCACAAAAGTGGGAGCAAGACAGAAGCAGAAAACTACAGAACTGTTAGTTTAACCTCAGTGGTAGGGAAAATGATGGAATCACTTCTGAAGGAAAGAATTGTTGAGTATCTAGAGGCCAGAGGGGCTCAGGACCCAAGGCAGCATGGATTCACAGCAGGAAGGTCATGCCAGACAAATCTGATAGATTTCTTTGACTGGGTGGCCAAAGTAGTAGATCAGGGAGGGGCTGTGGACATGGCCTACCTAGACTTTAGCAAGGCATTTGACACAGTCCCACAGAAAAGATTAATATACAAGTTAGCCAGCCTGGGAGTGGGTCCCAAGATGACAGCCTGGGTAAAGAATTGGCTGGAGAATAGGACACAGAGAGTAATAATAAATTGAGTCCACTCTGAAGAAAGGGGGGTTACTAGTGGGGTGCCGCAGGGTTCAGTATTAGGACCGGTCCTCTTCAATGTCTTTATAAGCGACATTGCAGAGGGACTGGAAGGAAAAGTATGTCTCTTTGCAGATGACACAAATATCTGCAACAGAGTTGATGCACAAGGTGGGGTGGAAAGGATGAGAAGGGACTTGGCAAGGTTAGAGGAATGGTCAAATGTATGGCAGCTTAGATTCAATGCTAAGAAGTGCAAGGTAATGTACTTGGGAAACAAAAACCAAGGGGAAGAGTACACAATGGGGGGTGAGATACTAACAACAACAAAAATGGAAAGGGACCGGGGGATAGTCATATCAGATGACTTAAAGGTGGGCAAGCAATGTGAGAGGGCAGTAAGGAGGGCTGTGGGGATACTGGGATGCATAGGGAGAGGCATCACCATTAGAAAACAGGAAGTTATTATCCCTCTGTACAGACTGTTGGTGAGAGCCCATCTGGAGTACTGTGTGCAGTTCTGGAGACCCAATCTCCGCAACGACATAGACAGGATGGAGGCTGTCCAGAGGAGGGCAACTAAAATGGTGCAGGGTCTGCACCGGAAGACATGAAGAGAGGCTTAAGGAGCTGAATATGTATAGCCTCGAGGAAAGGAGGGAGAGGGGGGACATGATAGAAACTTTCAAGTATCTCAAGGGAATCAATGAAGTCCTAGAGGGTAGCATCTTTCAAAAAAAGAGGTGTGCAAGAACAAGGGGGCACAATTTGAAGATAGAAGGGGGGCAGCTCAGAGGTAGGTTAAGGAAGTTTTTTTTCACAGAGAGGGTTGTGGATGCATGGAACGGCCTTCCAGAGGAGGTTGTGGAGTCAAAAACAGTGGTGGAATTCAAGCATCCATTGGACAGTCATAAGGCAATTCTAGGGGGTGGGGGTAGGAAGAAGTAGGCTGCTGGTTAACTAGGATCTGCAGCTTATCCATTAATTAGGGAAATGGGCAGACTGGGTGTGCCAAGTGGTCCTTATCTGCCGTCAAAATCTATGTTTCTATGTTTCTATGTAACCAGTGTCCTTGGGATTCTGAGGCCACACAGCTCACAGTTACAGTAAAGTGAAAAAGACTACAAGATTCAAACAAGAGTAAGTACAAGAAGAGCAAGCAGCAGAAATAAGGCAATTCAGCCACACCTACACTGGAGTAGGAAGCATATATAAGGAGGCAGTCAGGTATGGAGAAAGCATGAGCAATCGGGGAATGAGCAGGTCTTCGACATAAGTATTCACTTGAAACAATTGGCTTTCCACAGATATACATTGCATGCCCTAAGAGTCCAGTAGCTTCCTGGTCAGGGGGTCTAAGGTGAGCAAGAAAATGAGATTGGAAAGGGGGAACCCCTGCCAGGTATCATACTGGAGAGTGAAAGGGGAGTACAGAGTGTGATTGGTGAGGACTACTGCAGTGGAAGTGTAGTAGCAGGTGGATATCCAACTTCAAAATGCAGGTTCAAACTCATGTTTCTAAAATGGCATGCCAGTACACCCACTTCGATGTGTCAAAGGCATTGTGAAAATCAATTTCAAGTGTAGCCTTATGAGTGTTCACCTACTCAACAAGTCACTTCAGGTTATTACTTTTTTTAATCACTTGTCTGCCTTTGGTTGCCCAGCCACTCCATCTGACTGCCCACCCCAACCCCATCACCTGGCTTCTTTGGGGCATACCTTGCTCTTTCCTCATCCTCTGCCAGACCATCTTGTCAGAGGTGACCAGTTGCTGGTGCTGAACCTGCTGAGGGTCAGACTTTATTCTGTTCTGGGGGAGTCTACATTTTTCTCCCCTGGGGTAACCATGCATGCAATGGGTGTGATGAGTGTACTCTGTCTCTGCAGAGACTCCTACAGCACCCTGCATCCAGTCCCTCCCTCTGTGTGACCTCACTACACTGCAATCTGAATTACTCCAGGAGGCAGATGGGCAGTGGAGTACTGTAACTCCTCTTCCCAGTGGACAAGAGCTGTTCTGGAGACACTCAATCCTCCCTTCCATGGCCAGCCACTGAGTGACCCTCATCTGTTTCTGGTCACTAGTCACCAGCATGGCAGGAGGTATGTTGCCCAGAGCTTCATCCTATATGTGACTGGGCTGACTTCATAAACCTCTTCAGATTTAACACTTTATAAATATATATATTTTTTAATATTTCTTTTTTCCCCTGCCTACTGCCCTGCTGGAGCCGCACCTTAGGGAGTCGCCCATGAAGTTTGCCCCTACCAGTGCCCAACTTGTAATCTCTGATCCCTCCATCCAGCCTTGGAACCCCCCCTGGTGGGGCAAGAGCAGCCCCCTGAATCTTGCAAGTCTTGTTAGGGTCCTGTGGCTGCAGGCAGGCACTGGCACATCAGGACCTGGCTCGGCACTCCATCTTCCCAGCTCCACCGGGGTGTTTTTCCAATGTTCCTTGTGGGACACTGTGGGCCCATATGTCATGGCATGCACCGATGTCCGCAACATCCCTCCTTCTCCTTTCCTTGAAGGAGCAGACTCAGCGGCTGATTGGTCGCCGGCCTACACCTGCAAACAGTGCCCTGAGACTAGCTTGTCTTCACTTCCAAGCCTCCGCCAGGGGTTGCCACTTGCCAGGTTTGAAACACTCCTCCCATGGAGAAGGCAATCTGTTTTCAGATGTTCCAGCTTGTCTTCCCCCAGCCAACCCCCGGAGCCCAAGCTCGCTCCCAAACCCGGGTCGCCGGTGTGGTGCAAGGTGTGGTGTCCAGCACCTCAACCCTCAGTGCCTCCATGCCAGCTCAAACATGGTATGAATATTATCAGAACCAGTTTTACCTTTACAGAAGCCCACTAGTGCATGGTATATCAATGTAGGGAGGAACATTTCCAACCTTGTGTTCAAAGCCTTGATCAGCACTGTGGTATCTGTGGATCTCAAGGATAAGGGGTGGAGGTTTGTGCAGTTAAGGGAATCACCTGATTTGTGGGGTAGCAGTGTAATCACCACCTCTTCCATAGGTGGGAGGAGGGTACCTTTGACAAGGGCTGCATTCAAAGTGGCTAGGAGTGGGAGTATGATGACTTAAGGCATGAGCTGGTATAGGTCCACTGTAAAGCCATCATTACTAAGAGCTGTGCCTCTGGCCATTTTTTGTAGAGCTGTTCATAATTCATGCCCTACAAGGGGCTGTCCAGCTTTTCTGTAAATTCTTCTGAGAGGGTAGGTAACTATATGAAGGTAAAAAGGACTGGAGCAGTGGAGGTGAGGGTGGGTGGGACTCCACCACTGTTTGGTGGTGGAGAGGGATTCATAAAGTCCCCCATAACACCATTGATTTTCCTGGGGTCAGCAGCTTTTGCCTAATTATATTTACATAATGCAGTGGTTTGTGAGTCCAACTTTTGCTTACAAAGCTGATGGGCTAAAAGCCTGCTGCATTTTCCCCTAGACTCTCATAAATTATTTTTCACATTTTCACATGAAGTAGTTGCCACTTTGCTTTTCAATGTGATAACGTGCTGATTTGGTATTTAAGGCCAATGATCTTTGCTACCAATGTTGGCCTAGTGCTCTATCATATTTCAGTTTGGTTTCAAGCTGCACCAATTTCTGTTTAAGCCCAGTTAGTTCAGCCTCACTTTCTCTTTTCCAAGTTGCCAAGAAGGGGATCACCCATCCCCTCTAGTAAAACTCAATGTCCTCCAAATATTATGCCAGCAGAAATCTCTCCTTCGGTATTGTGTTTGAAGTATACTATGCCGTCCTTTGTGATCCACTGCTTAAATCTGGGATTTTAAGCAGCACAGGGGATCACCTCTATCTATGGGACACAGTACTAACTGGAGCATGTTCAGAGATTCTAATTAATTCCATAAAAGAAGGCAAAACCATACAAGAATGGAGAGAGGCTTTGGTCACTCCAATCCATAAAGGAGGAAATAAAGATAATCCAAGTAATTATAAACCCATAAGTCTCCCCTCTGTGACAGGAAAAATAATGGAAAGACTCCTACAAAAACATATAATGGAGCATACCAATGGTACAAGCATACCTCTCAACTGTCCCTTATTTTCAGGGACGTCCCTGATTTTGACTCAGAATTTTACTCTGTCCCTCCTAAAACTTGTGTTTCCATGACCAAACAGTAGGAGTTGTACACATAAAGTAATGTTAAACATTAACATTACAGTTTTGTTCTTCCTTAGAAAATGTATTTTACACTAAGGCCCTTATTCTACCAGCTTCCTGAGTGGATAGCACCAGTTTTGAAGATGTCTCCCTGATTTTGGCCCTTTGTTCCTGATCTTTTTAAGCCTTGTCCCTGATTTATGAGGCAGGAGGTTGAAAGGTATGGGTACAGGGTTAGTTGACACCTCTCAGCACAGTTTCATTTCTCACAGATCCTGTCTCACTGATCTGTTAAGAGTTCTTTGAGTTGGATAGTGCTGCACTGGAGAAATGTATACCTTTTGATGTCCTCTTTCTCGATTTTGTCAAATCTTTCAACAAGGTGTCCCACTGAATACAGCTACAACATTTAAATAGAATAAAACTGCATCCTGATATCATCAGTTGGGAACAGTCATGACTAGAAGGTCGACAACAGAGGGTGTCTATTAAGGGACACTTATCAAATTGGGGAAATGTAACAAGTGGTGTCCCTCAGGGATCAGTGCTTGGTCCCACCCTGTTTAATAGTATGGTGTCCACTATGACAGTAACTGGCAATGCATGGATATGCAAGTACTCTGATATCTGCAAGCTTAGGGGACTTGTATGGAGGGCACCAGATGGTAGACAGTTACAAAAGCTACTTGATCATTTATCTCAGTGGACCACGGAAAACAAAATGAAATTTAATGAAAATAAATGCAAAGTCAAGCATTTAGGAAAAAAAATCTCACACTGAATATAAACAACATTACATTACAGAACACAGTACAGGAAAAAGACCTGGTGGTAATGATCATTAGCAATATCTATCTTTTGACATAAATAGTTCTGTAATAGTTAAAAAATGTCATAAAATCATAGGATACATTCTAGGTAATATAAAATGCAGAGACTGGTGCCCCTCCACTTGGAGTACTGTTCTCACTTCAGCGTTCCTCACAATATAAGAAGCAAGAAGTTTATCGAGGGTGTACAAAGAAAGATTACCAAAAATGAATAAACCATTACAGCATCTCAGCTATGCTAATAGATCGACAAAATTAAATCTGTTCTCATCTAAATACTTACAAATGAGAAAATACCTTTGTCTAACATATAAGAAGATAAAAGATGAATTTATGAGGAAACAATTGGGATCAAGAGATACAAAGGTATAAAATCCACTCAAGTAATAATTATAAAATTAATGGTGAAAAAAATGCAACAAATAAAAGGAGTAAATTCTTTACCCAAAGGGTAATTATTAAATGGAATGCACTCCCTCAGCATGTTGTCAATAGTGAAAACTTGACATTTTTTTTAAAAGAGTAGATATATACATGGGAGATAAAAAATATGATTTCCACCCATGATATACATGGGTGGCAAATTCAATAAAAGGTCTCACAGCTTATTTTATTTACTTATCTATTTTATGTGTTAGGTAGGTTAGGTTTTGTATTGTTTAAGTTATATATTTTAGTAACTTAGTTGTTTGAAGTTGGTTTGATTAGTTAGTTGGGTGGGGATGAGGCGAGTAAAGATTTTGTTGTGTTTTTTTTTTTATTTGTTTAGTTAATGTTGTTAGTTAGCTTGTTAATTGTATAAGGAATTGTTTTTATCCATTTTTATTGTTTTGAGGATTTGCTCTGTTTGAAATGTGGCATTCTGTGGCCTCCCCAGTCGTACGCTACTCACCCTCTGCTCTCCACTACCTCCACTCCTTCTATACCCCCCCGGCTTTTTCTATCTACCAACACTGTCGGGCTCTAGGTATTGCCCACAGGAGGGGGGTGGGGGCGGGGGATGAACAGTGAAGGCGAGATGAGTGGAGCACTCCCATTGGGGTGACTAAGCCCAGGAGATGCCCTGGGGCAAAGTGAAGCCTAGAATGTGGGCCATCCTGTTTGGTCCCCATACATTAGGGCACCATCCTTAGTGATGGGCATGTGGTTGGGGCAGTCCAGGAGTCCTGTCCAACCCAGGTGATGTTGTGCAATGCCAGGTCCATCCAGAACAAGATGGCAATAATCTCAGATCTTGTTGCCTCAACGGACCTGGCGCGCATCACTGAGACCTGGCTGGACAATAATGCGGGACCAATATTGGAGGCCGCAATTCCAGCTGGGTATACGGTGATACATCGCCCAAGGTTGGACCACGGGGGGGGGGTTGTGGTCTGCTTTAAAACCGAATTGGATCTCACCAGTGTACCAGTTGAGGAGACCTCTTCTTTTGAATGCACCGTTGTAGCAGGTGTGGGCTATCGAATTGCTGTCATCAACCGTCCACCAGGTATGAGAAGCAATTCCTTAAGGAAGTAGCAGACTTCACTGTCGACCTGACATTTGAGTCCCCCAGGCTGATGGTCCTGAGTGACTTTAATGCATGGATTGACGATGAACTCTGGCAATTTGGACAACACTTCCTCCAGTTAATGGATTCACTGGGCCTAACACAGGTAGTTACCACTGCTACTCATAAAGCTGGCCATTCTCTTGACTTGGTCTTCCTCCTGGGGATCGAGGCTTCTGATGTGGGGGTAGAACCAGTCAGTTGGTCAGATCGCTACACCGTGAGATTCAATTTTTGTGTCCCCCTTTGTAGGCTGACCCCTGTGGAGATGGTCAAGTTCTGCCCCTTGTTGTAATAATTTTTATTGTTGTTTCAGAACATAGGTTAGAACAAAACATAAAATCACATTACAAAATACAGTCATCAATTGTGAAAGTACATATTTATATATATATATATATATATATATATATATATATATATATATATATATATATATATATATACACACACATATACATATATATATATATATATATATATATATATTTATATACACACATACATATATATACCCCCTGCCCACACTTGTAGGGGTAGTATACTGGTCCAGTTGTCATATGAAGACAGCAGAGTATAAGTTAAAAGTAACCTATATGAACATAACATTACAGCTTATACAATAAAGAATACTGTACTTCTACTGGGTTATGGACTCTATTTATGTAGTGACATACCTTGGAATTAAGCAGGGTACACCACAGCTACCACATAACCTCCCAGTATTAAACATATAAGGAGTACTTACCGAAGCCTTGGGGTCAGATCAGAACCTTCTCATTGCCGGACATACACAACTCTACAGAAGTAATTTTATAATTGTCGCCAGGGGTGTTCCTTTTCAAGGCATTCGGAGCAATTTGACTAAGAGTATAGATATGTTCTGCAAGAACCAGCCTGATCCTGTAAAGAAACCAAAATATCCCAAGCTTAAATCTGTACTCATACAATAACCTTTCACATGTCTACATGTCCACACATATTCAAGCATAGCGGTTATGGTTCCGGTATTGTCACAGCCCCCCTCGAGGCTTGGGGCACCAGTGCCAAAACCTTGGTTTGAGTCCCACCTCATCTGACTACCTGTTTGACCAGCAGAGGAGACCGAGGGTAATCACCCTATTCCTGTTGGTGGAGGAACTTGCACCAGGTATCCCAGGTATGGGTCCCAACAGGCTGTAAATAAGGATAATTTGGATTTCTGTAGGTGGGATATCTTATCCAGTTTGGCCAGAGTAGACAAAGACCCCATTATTGCTGTTACCGTGGGGAGCACCGAGGTCCTCCAGTGGCATAGTATAGCTCTTTTGGTTTGTAACGCTAACAAAGCCAGCCATCTAAATTTTAACAGTGACAATTTGGGCATTACCCCGCTTAACCCCAAGATACAAAAAAAGGAGCATGTAGGAATAGTCTGTTGGAGAACCCGAGAAGCAAGATCTAGAATCTCTTGCCAGAGAGGTTGGATCTTGGGGCATGTCCACAATACATGCACTAGATCTCCCCCCGGCTGTTGACACCGCCAGCAATTGTCCCTATCTATTACTTTAGCTCTATGTAGAATAACTGGAGTTCTATACCAAGAGTGTGCAATTTTATTTTGAATTAGTCTAGATTTGGCATCAGTGAACCAGGAGTGAACATCTACCCAGGCTTTATCCCAAGCCTCAGAGGATATATGGGTCTGCAGCATCTTCTCCCATCTGTGCCTCGCTATCTCAGATTGAGATGGAAGAGTATCACGAAGGGTGGCATACATCTGACCCACAAGCCCCTTGGTACAAAATGGTGATGGTTGAACACGGCCCAAAGGACAAAGTAGAAGCTGCCGGATAGCATCCCTGATCTGGAGATATCTCCAGAAATCGTCTGCTGGAATTCCCCATTGCTGTCTTAGAGACTGAAATGTCTGGATAGTCTTATGATCGGGAGTCAACAAGTCTCCCAGCTTGGTAATACCCAATGCTACCCAATGTCTCCATATGATTTTGCTTCCACCTATGGTAATGTCTGGATTGTGCCAGATAGGCATGTAGGAAAGAGGAAGAGGGGCCAGATTAAGTTTATGATGATAGCTGACCCAATTTCTCCTGGCTGTATCTATTGTAGGGGAAGTACGTTCTATCCCAAACTTATTATCCCTAGCTTTTTGGGGATTATCCTTCTGTACCAGAAGAGATAAGGGATGACACAGCCCTGCAATATCTGTCTCTAGCTGCACCCACTGTGGTGAAAGAGGGGAAAGAGGTCAAGCCCAGTTAACTGTTTGAGCTAAAAGAAAGGCATGGTGGTATCCTTCTAACCACGGGAGGTTCCACCCCCCCTGTCACCAATGTGATCTTAATTTGGCATGACTGAAGCTAGGTTTGGATCCCTCCCATAAAAAATCCCCAATTACTTTATCAATACTCTGGAACCACTGTGCAGGTAAGGGGACCTGTAAATGTCTCAGTAGGTAAAATAGTTTGGGTGCAGCGATCATAGTCACTGCCGCCACTTTCCCTGCAAGAGTTAGTTTAAGTAACCTCCATTTGTCGAAATCTGTCTTCAGGGAGGAAAGAAGGGGTTGTATATTGGCCTGCCATATTGCTTCTAAGGATGGAGTCAGGAAAATACCCAAATATGTGATCCCTCCTGGAGCCCAAACTAGCTCATCGCGGCTATGTCCTGCTGAACACAGTGCTCATTCAGGGGGAGTATCTCTGTCTTATGCCAATTCAGTCGTAGGCCGGAATGCTTAGAGAATTCTTCTAACAGATCAAGAAGTGGGGGGATAGCGGTATATGCATCCTCCAAAAGGAGGAAAAGGTCATCAGCATACATAAAACTTACATAGGATATATTCCCCACTGGTAGCCCATTAATCTTTGGGTGATTACGGATGGCCGCGGCCATAGGTTCTACCACCAGGACAAAAAGTAAGGGAGAGAGCGGGCATCCTTGCCTCATCCCTCTGCCCAATGGGAAAGGTTGGGAAAGCGTCGAATTAGGATTAACTCTGGCAAAAGGGGCTCCATATATAGCTTTTATTCTTGCAAGAAAGGTGTCCCCTATCCCGAAATGAGAAAGAGTCATATATAAATAGTCCCACTCCACGGAGTCAAATGCCTTTTCGAAATCTGCCGTGTAATAGCGGCCGCAGGGGTGTGAAGAGACCTGGCCAGAGGAATCAAATTCATCAGGGTTCTTAGATGATCTGAACTATGTCTGTCTGGTATAAATCCCACTTGTGATGGGTGTGTCAATTCAGCCAACAACGGGCTGAGTCTGTAGGCTAAGATTTTGGCATAATGTTTACTGTCCAAATTTCTAAGTGAGATAGGGCGGTAATTCCCCGGATTCGTGGAGTCCTTACCTTTCTTGGGAATCACAACTATGATTGCCTCCCACATGGAGGGTGGTAAGACACCCTTAAGTTCGACCTCCCAAAACACCTGAGTCAAAAGGGGGGAGATAATATGGCCCAGAGTCTGATAGAATTCTGCGGGGTACCCATCACTACCTGGAGATTTCCCCTTTTTCAAGTCCTGGATGGCTACCATCAGTTCTTCCTTTGAAATAGGGAGATCTAACCATTGTGTGTGCTGGCTCTGCAGCTTAGGCAAGCCTAGAGAATTTAAGAAGCCGTGAGTGTCCAAATTATGGCCAACATGAGTGGAACAATATAACTTTTTATAGAATGAAGACATAATCTCATTAATATCCCCTGGAGAGGTACATAATGAACCTAGAGTGTTTTTTAAGCCTGGGATAAATCTACTAGCCTGTTGTTTCCTTAATTGGTATGCAAGTACCTTGCCCCCTTTGTCCCCCCCTTCCCAAAACGTATGTTTAAGATGTAAAATAGCAGCTTCCACTTTCCTATTCAGAAGCTGATTAATTTCAAACCGAATAGCCAAAATAGATTTCCCAATGGGAGAGTGAATATTGGGAGAGGGCAGCATCTTAAAAATGCTTTCAGCATCAGCCAATTCCCGTTCAAGAGTAAGCAGCTGTGATTCTCTTTGTCTGCGTCTAGCAGCCGAAAACCCCATAATGCTACCTTGCATTGTGGCTTTAAAAGCCTCCCAAGTTGTACAGGCAGAGGTGTCATTAATAGGGTTTTCTGCAAGAAAAAGAGAAGCCTCCTTGATAAGCTAAGGGGTGAACTCGGGGTCCTGTACCAGAAGTGGGTCCAGTCTCCATTGCTTAGTCAGGGGAGCCACTGGGTCCCAGTGTAGCAGGAGCTGGACTAAAGCATGATCAGAGATACAGCAAGGGAGAATTGAAACATCCCAAGTTTTAGTAGTCAGAGTAGCTGAACCAAGCCAGAAATCAAGCCTACTATAAGAATCGTTTGGAACTGAGTGAAATGTATAATCTCTTGTTCTGGGGTGGAACAATCTCCAGAGATCTACTAACCCCTGGTCAGACAGCATTTGATGAAGAGCCTTCACACTTCTAGGATGTGCCTCTTTCCCGCCATCATTTCGATCCAACATAGGCATCAAAGTCAGATTGAAATCCCCACCAATAAGTAGCGGGCAATCCGGGGGGTTAAATTCAAGTGTTACTTCTGCCAGCTTATGAAAAAAGTGTGGGGCATCATCATTGGGAGCATATACATTGCAGAGAGTGACTAGGCCTGTGGGAGTGTTATAAGTAGCCATAACCCATCTGCCTTCAGAATCTGCACGTGTCTGGATTAACTTCCAGGGAAGGGACTTATGCACCAAAATCTGAACCCCATGTTTCCTGGTCAGGGCATTAGAGTGCACTTGCTGGCCAACCCAGTCCTTCACCATACGGATGTGGTCTTCCCCAGCAAACTTAGTCTCCTGGAGAAAGGCCACTTGAGAACATTTACATTTCAGGTGTGCAAGGACTTTCTTACGTTTTATCGGGGGAATTTAGCCCACGAACATTCTAGGTGTGCATCACAATGTCAGCCATTTAGCTAAGATCCTCAATGTAACCTAGCCTAGAAAATGCTAAAGGAACTGAGTGTGTCTATATGCTAGGTATGAAAAGTCACTGTACTGGTCAGGGCAAACAAGAAACCCCAACAGTAGGCAGGGATTAACTAACTAGACTGCAACTAGTATGTACTACTACTATATCTAAATAACAAACAACCAAACAAACTACCTACTACTATTAGAGGAAGAACGGTAGGATTAAACTGGCTAGAAACCTAGCCAATGGTATATCCTGTCGTTCCTGGGGGGTGAACCAGATACTTCTCAAAAGGGGAGAAGATCCCTGGCTACTGTAGAGCATATGCCAAACTTCTCTAAAACGGGACAGAAGCAACAGACGAAATCCGCACCTACTAGAGCCTTCTACAGATCTGCTTACTATCCCCTCTAACAGGGGGGGTGGTACAAGTCCTGTGACCGAGTCCTAGGACCAGTTACTGCTCTACTGCTAATGGGGAAATCAAAATCCCCTCGTACCAACTTCATGTCTTCAGGTGTTACTATAGGACATCCCCCCAATTGAGCATCTAATACTCCCTTAAACATTTGTCCTTCTATTGAATATTTACCAACAATCAGTAGGGCCTACATATATACCGAGCCATGCACTACATAGTATGAATAAAACTGTGAAGTACAGCCTGATCGTTACCACATACTAAGGAACCGATATGTCCCCTCTGACAATGTTTAAGTACTGAATATCACCTATAGGGTCCAGTCGAGTCACTTATTCCCTCCCACTAGGCCCTCGGGGCAGAATGCTGTGAGGGGTGAGGTAACTATCCTAACAGAGACAGTGGAATCCCACCTATGGAGTACAGGCAGGGAAGGAAGATAGGGGGGATCATATTGGATACATCGCACACCCGGGGATCTACACTATCACGAGAGGATAGTCAAGCATCCCCTGACCTCGTGATTATACCTCCCAAAATATATGTTTATGTATCCACTTCCCTTTTAGCCCCAGCCGATACCTCCCTAGTGGACCACCTTTGGCAGCCATAAAACCTTCTGAAAAAACACTGTCCCCAAGGGCTTCCCCCAGGTATACCTCAAAGAAGCCATACCTATTCCCACCGGCAAAATTACAACATTAGACTAACAGCAATTCAAATACTTATCTAACATTGAACAGTTTAATCCAAAGAAAGAAAAGTCCCTATGCTCATGAAGTTTTCAGTTGCTTTCCCTCTTCTGGTCCTTGATTCGTGGAGTGACCTGGGGGGGAACCTGGGGCCGGAAAGTCCGATGATGTACTTGCTGTGACATTGTACATACCATGAAGACTGTCCTTATGTGGGTCTTCCTGAAAACTTCCTCCCGAGTGACCCGAGTGTCCCACTCCACTGTCCATTGCTTCGCATACTTCTGCATCAGGGAGATCGCTCAGAATCGCAAACCGGTTTTGTGCAAAGTAGGGACTAACATATTCTATCTGAACTTCCCCCTCTGCATCTAGAGGAGGAGAAGTCAGGTTGTCGATGCTGCTCTTCCTTTCCTGTGGATGGCCCCGTTTAGTGTGCGGGGAGGATGGAGGCCTCTTCCGAACTTTCAAGTTCCTGGGTTCTAATCCCACCAGGGGCGCAGACTGGGGAGAGGTATCTGGAGGATCAGCAGCTGAAATGGGGAGTCTCTGGTTGTTTCCAGCCTGACTAGAAGACTAGGAAGTCAAACCTCTCGGGCAGGAATTGGCAATATAGTCCAGAGCCGCCTCTGAAGATGTAAATTGCTGAGTTGTACCATTCATTGAAATTTGCAGCGTGGCCGGGTATCTTAGAGTGAAAGGGATCTTTAAAGCATGTAGCTTCCTTCAGGCTTCAGTGAAAGCTTTACGCCAAGCTGCAAGTTCCTTCGAGTAATCTTGAAAAATCATGATCCTATGTCCTTGCCACTGTAGCTGCCTAAGCTCCCTCGCCCTAGCCTGTATTGCCTCTTTTTCAGCAAAGTTCAGAATTCGAACCAAGATGGGGTGAGGTCATTCCCACTGGGCAGGCCTGGGCTGGGCCGTATGGTGAGAACACTCCATTGTGATTTTAGTGCCCTCGGGGAGCTTCAAAATTTCTGGCAATGCCTGTTGTAAAAATGGCAAGACCCTCCCATCCTCACAGCCCTCCAGAAATCCCAGTAGGCGCAAATTATTACGCCTACTCCTATTCTCCAGATCATCCACTTTGTCCTGCAGTTGATTTATCTTAGCTGCCTGATCTAGCATTAGGGCTGAGTGACTGAGAAGTGAGTCCTCCTGCATGTTTACCTTTTGTTCCACTGCGTCAACTCGAACATTAATTTGCTGAATAGCAAAAGCTGAGTTACTAGCTGCCAGCGTGAGGGTTATCTATGCTGGCCATAATCGATGCAAACATTTCCCTTACCGAGGGCTCCTCTCGTTCATTTGCTGACTGCGCCATCTTGTACAGCACGTAGAGCTGGGCTATGGATTCCCTCACTCGCGATGCGCTTTGCCAAAAAATCCCTGAATTCCAAAGCTCCTGTTTCATTAGGGCAGAGTTTCGGCAGCCTGGTCCGTTAGATTCCTGATATGAATCCTCCCCAAAGGTAGTGAATTCCGGGTACTTGGCTCCGTGCGAAAGGAGCTACACGATTATGTAGCCATCTTAGATGAGTGCTAACCACGCCCCCCCCAAGTTCCACCCCTTGTGGAATGTTTCCTCTAATGGCCTTGTGGTGGTTCTTGACCTATCAGAGCTTCCTGTGCATAGCAATGATCCAGAGGCATTTGTTGTGGCTTATAATACTGCCATTACCTCTGCCCTGGACTCTATTGCTCCCGTTCATGTGTGTCCTCTCTCCCTTCGACCTTGAACCCCTTGAATGGTTTAATGGGGTTTTGAGGGAGTGTGGTGAATTGGATGCAGGTTAGAATGTTGCTGGTGGAGGTCTGGCCTGGATGTTGACCGCCTTAGACTGCTAGAACATTATCAATTCTGTCAGTCAGAAATCTCCCGTAAAGAAGGCAGATTTCCCATCCGGAGAAATTTCTGCCACGCAGAACCGACCTGCTCAGCTTTTCAGAACCGTGGACAGATTGTGCAATCCAACCTGTCTATTGCTCCATAGAGCATTGTCACAATCACAGTGTGATGAGGTTGCTCGGTTCTTCACTGATAAGGTGGCTGACATTAGGACAGACATCGGTTTGGCACATTCTATGCTAGTTGTGGGTGTCCAGGACAGGGTCACTATCCCTCTGTTTTTCTGGAGTACCTTCGACCACCCGGAAATCGTGGATGTTATGTGGATTGTCCAGGGGCTGCGTCCTACATCCTGTAGTTTAGATCCAGGTCCCACACCCCTACTCTTAGTGCGGAGATTCTATTCTACTGGCTCTAGCACAGATAGTCTGGTCCTCTCTTGACTGGGTATATCCCTCTCCTTGGAACCAGGCAGTGGTGACACCCTTGTTGAAGAAACCATCTTTGGACCCAGAATGTCTGGCTAATTACAGACCTATTTCAAACCTCCCCTATGCAGGGAAGGTAATCGAGAAGGTGGTAGCAGCCCAATTGGAGAACCACTTGACCATCCATAGCATCTACAAACCTCTCCAATCAGGTTTCTGTAAGAGGCATAGTACCGAGACTGCGCTGGTTTGGGTGCTCAATGATCCCCTGATGGCAAGAGACCAGAGAAAACGGTCTATCCTGGTGTTATTGGCTCTATCTTCAGCATTTGACACCATCGACCATGGGGTTCTTTTGGAGCGCCTGAGATGTATTTGTGGACTCTCTGGGGTTGTGCTCAGATGGTTCACATTATACCTCACTGGAAGATCTCAGAGGGTGGTGTTAGGGTTTTTTTCCTCTGATCCCTTCTCACTTTTTAGTGCGGTCCCTCAGGGCTCTATACTGTCCCCCTTGTTGTTTTCGGTGTACATGCTTCCTCTTGGAGACATTGTGAGATAGTACAGGTTGGGTTTTCACTGTTATGCAGATGATACCCAACTGTACCTGTCCTTCGCACCCAACCAGGAAGGATCTGTCTCGGTATTTAATAGCTGTCTGGAGGAAATCCAGGATTGGATGAGATCGAGCTGGTTGAAGTTGAATTCTGGGAAGACTGAGGTGTTGGTTTTGGATCTGGATCACCGGATAGGGGGTCCTGTGGCCAGCTCCCCTTCTGGAGTGTTTTGTGGGGATGTCGAGTTACTGGTCTCTGAACAGGTGCGAGATCTGGCGGTGATCTTAGATGATGGGCTGACCTTAAGATCTCAAGTGTCAGCAGTGGTAAAATTTTAATTTTATCATCTGAGAAATAACACCAGAATCAAGCACCTTGTTCTGTCCGGCGATCTGCCAACTTTGATCCATGCCTTTGTGACCTCAAGCCTGGACAACTGCAATTCGCTCCACCTTGGGCTTCCAGGGGTTGATATCTGCCGCCTTCAGCTGGTGCAGAATTCCACAGCTTGAGTACTTACAGGTACTTCTAGAACATCACATATTACTCCAGTGCTGTGGGATCTGCACTGGCTACCAGTCCAGTGGCGGATCACCTTCAAAGTTGGATTACTGACTTTTAAAGCCCTACATGATCTGGGCCCTGACCACCTGAAAGATCTCCTGACTCCTTACCTCCAGGTGAGGTCGCTCCGCTCAGCCAATGAGGGGTTGCTAGAGATCCATAGGGTCACACTGAAATCAGCTGGTGCCTGGGCTTTTATGTTTGCTGCACCAACCCTTTGGAATTCTCTACCACGTCAGTTAAGAGTGTGTTCGACCGTGGGGTTCTTTAAACAGGTGCTTAAATCCTTCTTATGGAATAAGGCATATGGCCTTGATTAATGTTTGATACTTGTTCATAACAGTTTTTATATTATTGTCTATTTGTTATTTTGTATTTAATATTTTTGGACTGCTCCTTGGTTTTGTAAAGGTGCAATATAAATAAAGTTTATTATTATTATTATTATTATTATTACTGAACTTGCATATTCACCTATCAACCTGTGAACCTATTATGTGGTAGGGTGTGACCTTCTGCGTACAGCAGTCATGTCTGGTAGCAAAATATTAACGAAGCTATGGGAGTCATCTACTAGCAAGTACAACATTTAATCTTACCCACTATGGTTTTCCCTCCACCACATATCAGAAATGCCCCATTCCTCTGCTAGGATCTTAAGTGATGCTCAGGCTCCAGGCTATCGCAAGTTAAGCCTGCTCTACCAATAAAGAGGTCAGCTACCAGATTAAAGTTTCTTCCCATTAGGAGAGGTATGGGCTAGTCCTCAGGCAGTTCTGTGATTACCCAGCCTAGTTAAAGAAATAAAAATCACACTCATAACATTTAAGTCAGTAGAGATTTATATATATATATATATATATATATATATATATATATATATATATATATATATATATATATATATATATATATATATATTTATTTTTATTAAAAAAATAAATGGATTCATAACACATTTCAGCAGGCAAGAGAGAGAAAATGAAAAAAGACAAAAAATGTCCATAGTGTCATAACAGGGCTTGATAAGAAAAACATATCACAGCCGCCTCCTCGCTCCCACAGACCTAGAGGAACAGGATGGACTGCAGGGCACCGAATAGGTGAAGAAGCAGCCTCCTTGCCTAGGGTGTTAGCCTGTTGATACTATGCATCCACTGTCCCAGCCACTTCCCCACCCAAGGATGCCCTTAATTTAAGGACCTCCCCTGTCATGTGACTTCCTTTTCTGCCAGAACCTAACACTCTGTTTTCCCCTTTGTAGGTTATGCTGAACCACCACTAGAGGTCACTGCATCTAAACCCTCTTATACCTCAGTTCCTGCTTATACCTCTCTCTGCCCAACCCATTGCTCTACACCTCTACACCAAGCATGCCCCAACTAATGCGGCCCTCCCTCCACCCTACCCACACCACTGCCTTACCCTGTCCCACCTGCATACCCCCACCCTTACTGAGCCCCCTCTAGATCATCCCTGGCCAGCACATCTTTCCTCCGCCCCCCTTGACTAGCCCCCTCACAACCACACCACTTCTCATCTTCCCCATGCTTTGCTCCCTCCCCATCCCTACCTCCTCCCCTGCACTCTATGCATATAGCTCCCACCCCTGCCACCACATGCGATACCTTGCTCTTATCAGAGTGATATCACTCCTTCTCCTGTTGTCTGGCATCATCCACCCAAACCCTGGACCCCCACCTGTTAACACTAACCCCAGCCCAGCTACCCCCTTGGTATGCATCACATCCATGAACATATGCAGCTTCCTAAAGAACTTCACCTACTCCTGGGATGGATTGCCCAGCACCAACCTGACAAACTGACTGTAGTGGAAACCTGGCTGACCAGGACCACCCCAGGCTCTGCAATTGTGCTCCCAGGTTACTCCTTCTTAAGGGAGGATAGTAGCACCAAATGTGGTGGAAGTTGCACCATATACTTACGGGACTTGCTATGTAGGCTTGTCCTACCCACCCCCCCAACTCTCCCATGGCTCCAAAGCTGTCTCTCTCAAACTTATTCCTGAACCCTCCAGGGCCCCCTTCTTTGTCACAGTGGCCTATATACCACAAAGGCACCAGATTCCTGCCTTTCAGTCCATCCTCGACTATATCACTATCCTTCCACCCAAAGTGGAACACATCATTCTGGGAGACAGTAGTATAAACTGGAACACTGGAACTACTGCTCAGGCTAGAGACACTGCTGCTGCCCTAAATCTCACCCAACTCATCAACCAGCCCACCAGAACCAACTCTGCCTCAGGTACCTCCACCCTACTAGATATCGTTCTCTCCAACAAGCCCCATAAGGTCTCCAGTACTACTGTGCTGCCTGATGTGCTCAGTGACCACTCTCCCATCATCTTCTCCTGGTCCTGCAAAATGCCTAACCCCCCAAACTGGTCACCAGATGATGCCTATGACCTGAAAAGCTTGTTCAGCTAAAGGAGATCCTGTTTTCCTGGAACTGGTCACCCATTAAGGTTGCACCAGATATTGACTCTGCCCTAGCCTACTTTATTAAGTTCTTTAATAGGTCTTGTGATATTTTGCCCCCCTTAATATAATGGCTGTCCGAGACCGTGGCTCCCCTTCGATCACCCCTTCATTGCTTAGCCTTATGTGCAACAGGGATAACCTCTGATACAGGGCACTGGACTTAGGCAAGACCGCTGACAGGCAAGCCTACCGTGTAGCCAGAAATAAGTGTACCTGGACTATCCGCAAAGCCAAGGCTGAATACTTCTGGTCAAAGCTCACCTCATCCTGGGGCTTATCTCATAGTTTCTGGGACAATATCAAGGAACTCAATAGTTAAACAGTGTCCCCCACCCCTGCACAAATTAATGTCAGTGGAATCCAGATCAACGACCAGATGGACATTGCTGACTGCCTAAATAATGCTTTCACAGATCTTAGCCCTGTAATCCCCTCAAACTTCTTTGACCTTGACCCCCACTCCCCCACTTAGACTCATCCCCACCCCCACTTCTACTTAAAAGCCTTCTCTCCAAGTAAGGCTAAACTATATCTCCTCAGTGCCTTTAAGAGCTCTTGCCACAGCAGTGACTCACTGGATACTAAACTACTCAAAAGAGTACTTGACTCATTCTCACCCCCCTAACCAACCTCATAAATTGCTTTCCTTGCCTCAGCCTAGTCCCTCTTGCCTGGAAAAATGCAATGATTAACCCCATCCACAAAAGTGGTGACCAAACCCAACCTGGAAACTTTCGTCCAATCTTTATCCTTCCACCAGTATCCAAAGCCCTGGAAAGAATCACGGCAGACCAGCTCACTGAGTACCTCTCCACCCATAACCTCCTCTGCCAAGAACAGCATGGGTTTTGTTACGGCCACAGCACCACCTCAGTCCTCACAGAGTTTTCTAACTTTATCCACTCTGAAGTAGATAAAGGGCACATTGCTGGCTCAGTTTTCATTGACCTGTTAAAAGCTTTTGACACCACCAATCACCCCATGCTCCTCTCCTCCCTGCAGCCCTTTGGTCTCTCACAGGGGGTCCTGGACTGGTTCTCCAGCTATCTCTGCACTCATACCCAGTGTGTCAAGATAGGCAACACAATCTCCAGTGCACATCTTGTCCACTCAGGGGTTCCCCGAGGCTCTATCTTGGGACCCCTACTGTTTAGTCTCTTTCTAAATGGTCTCCCATCCACCTGTGAGGGCACCTTCGTTCTCTGTGCTGACAATGCTGTTCTGTTTGCCTCACACCCTGATCCTATCCTTCTCCAAAACATGCTCCAACTCTCCTTCAGCCAAGCAGAGAGTCTGTTCTCTGAACACAAACTTGTCTTGAACCTAAAAAAGACAGTCAGAGCTCTTCCCCCATAACCAAAGCAAACACAAAATCTTCCATCTCCACATCACAGCTAAAAGCCTCCTCCCTCTAGAGCAAACAACTACCATTAAGTATCTCAATGTCACTTTTGATATATATATATCTCTTTCCACAACCATATCAGCACTCTTTGCACAGCTATTGACTCCTGTATAGGTCTTCTTTACCACAACAGGGACTGCCTTCCCCCTGATGCATTGCATCTGGCCATCACATCCTCAGTACTGTCACTAGTAGACTTTGGTCTGTTAATCTATAGGGCTGCTGACAACACAGCACTACTTAAAATCAAGTTGTCACTCAATAAAGCCTGTCATCTCCAAACTTGCTCAACTCCCCTCACCCACACCTGTAGACTGTACTCTTTAGCAAACATCCTCAACTTTGATGAGAGACTTACCTACAAGTCTTGCCTCTTGACCAAATTAATTGTTGCAGGTATGGCCCCTAGGGGCATCTCTTCCATCATCTGCCACTCTGTCCCCACCCTCACAACCCACAGTCCCTCTTGAGCCACCCTAAAAGTCCCTAGGGTCAGGACCTCCCTAGCACAGAGGTCTTTCTGTTACTATGCCCTCTCTTGGTATAACTCAGTTCCAATCCCTGTCACCACTGAGCAAAGACTTTGGCCTTTTAATCAGTCCTTAAAAACTAACTCCTAAATGCTCATTGCTCTAACTGCCCTGACCATGCTTGCCCCTAGCCCTGTTCCCTCTTCCTCCTGTTAGCCACCACCTTGTATTGCTGGCCTTGTACAACTTGTATAATTTATATTATTTCTCCCAGTATAGTTACCTTGTATATTACATACCTCCACTATATATTGTTTTCCCTCCTCTCAGATTGTACTGAATGTATTGCTAAATGACTGTTGGTTTTCTTGTTCATTCGTACCCCTAACCACTATCTGTTTCTCCACCTAGCTACCTCTTTGTATAGGCCACACTATAATGCCCTCTCCCTCTCTGTAAATAACTTGTGCAATTCTCACCCATGTGTACTACTTATAACTTGTTGTCATTTGCTATACCTTGTTTGCTCTGTACCATTGCCATATGTTGTATTGACCTGTATGTATTATTTTCTGTACCTTGCTGATGTGGAGTTTTTCTAAATGAGTCCCTGACTCAAGTGGCTGTAATTCCAATATCTGAAATAATTAAAATAAACAAATAAAATATCATTAAAAATTAGAAGATGGCATCGTATTTTAAATTGCATTCTATCAATATCAAGCCTTTGCCATTATGCCATTACAGAATCTGAAGACTTCTGTGATTTCTTACCCAATACCAAGACTTTGTTATCAAGCTGAAATATTCCTAAACCTTTTCACTATTTTAATAAACGGATCCCAGATTTGATGGAATTTTTCAGTTTTGTTTACCTTATGATAGTGTAGTCTTTCTAATGAGTATAGATCAACCATAAAGTTAAACCAGGTTCTAATCAATGGTGAACTTACGTCTTTCCATCTCATTAAAATACATTTCTTTGCAATTAGATAAACCAGAGATATTAACCTAATTTGATGGTCTTGCAAGTTCATAGCCCTGTTTTGGAGGCCCAACATTACAAGCAAGGGAGCTAGCTTGATTATGGCCCAGACAGAAGATTCCACCACCTTTCTCATGGTATCCTAGTATAAGTCCATAGAGGGTAGCTATAATGGTAGCTATAATGCTCCCCCCAGGAAGGAGGCAGAAGCAGCCACCAACCTGTCCTGTTTATCCACCTGAATTTTATGCATCATCCACTGCAGAGCTCTATTGATGTGGATCACAGCTCCTTTGACATTCCTGGATGTAGAGATTTGTAGCTGTTGGTTCACCCATATTTTGCAAAACCAATGGACTGTTCTCCCAGAGAGGTGCATCTCCTGGAGTAGTGCAACATCCATTCCATGGGCCGGATTCTAGAAGGGTGGCACAAGTTGCCACCAAATGCAACTTGCACCACACACACCTGCAACATTGACCTTGCGCCCAACTCTAGTAGGGGTAGGTCACTGCAGCTAAGTCCTGTGACTTGCTACATGCAGCCAGGTACGCTAAACTGTGGGTGTACCTGGCGAGCATGTCACAAGTCACAACAGCAGGGCGGCATGGTCAACCCCCCCACCCATGCCCTGACCCCTAGTTGCCAGCCGCAAATGCAGCAGATACCCAGGTAGCCCTGGTAATCTAGTGTGTCCCCCGTACTGTTCAATAATAAATAAAGTGGTCCCATATCCCTGGTAGTCTAGTGGCCCCCCGAACAATTCAATAATGAATAAATAGGTCCAGTATCCCTGGTAGTCTAGTGCCCCCCCATACTGTATAATAATGAATAAATAGGTTTGTATCCCTGGTAGTCTAGCAGCCCCCCGATCTCCATAACATATATTACACCCATTCCCTGGTAGTCCAGTGGCCCCCCACCCAGCTGTGCTAGCCCATCAAGCACCCCACACCCTTCCCCAGCCAGCAACTGACACAGCCCTCCTCACACCACCATGACCATCTGCCAACTGAGTCCAGTATCAGTGCGTACTGAGAAGATGCATTCAGATATTATCTGAGCGCATCTTTACAGTATGCTCTGATACTGGACTCAGTCGCTGGCTGGTCGTGGAGGTGAGAGGAGGACTGTGCCAGTCACAGGCTGGGGACAGGTGGGGGGTACTAGGAGGGCTGGCACAGCTGGTTGGGGGGCCACTGGAATACCAGAGAATGGGTGCAATATATGTTATGGTGATTGGGGAGCTGCTAGACTACCAGGGATATGGGACCTATTTATTTATTATTGTACAGTGCAGGGGGCCACTAGACTACCAGGGATACGGGACCACTTTATTTATTATTGTACAGTTTGGGGGGTCACCAGACTGCCAGGGGGCTGGCTTTTGCACATTAGCGCGGCTGGCTACCGCGGTTCTGGGCATGGGTGGGGGGATGGCAGCATGTTGGCATGTCTGCTGGTGGGTCTACATGACCCCCGGAGTGGGTGGCCATAGGTTACACCAGCTAAATGCTGGTGTAACTTACGATGCTGTTTCTTCTCCGGGGGTTCTTATAGAATCTCGATGTAGGGACTTTGTGCCTGCCATTCTAGAATGGGGCGCAACAGCTACCATAAACCCCCAGTGCCATGTCACATGGGGTTTATGTGGTGTAACTGCTGTTCAGCTCAAGTGACCTGCGACATGTCACAGGCCACTTTGTAGAACTGCGCATGTCACAGTTGCTGGCATAAGTTGCTACATGTGCCATTCTACTTGACGCAACTGCAGTTACACCAGGCATAACCCTTCTAGAATCTGGCCCTATGTGTTTTCAGAGTTTATATAACTTTAGTTCTTTTTACAGGGTGATTGAAGTCCATGGCATTCTAGTTGACCATCTGCACTGGGGAGTCACCACCATTGCTTTAAAATGTATTGCCAAGTACTGGAGAAGGAGGATATAATAAACAAGCTGAGCTAACTATTCCTCTTTAGTATACTACCTGGGCTGTACACGCTGTACTTACACCTTAAAGGTAATATTTATGAAAGGAGTTTTAGAACCATTACAAGATTTATTGTTGAATCAGCTTCATAAGTATTTTGGACTGACTAGTAGGGTTATCAAGTGGTTTGAGTCCTTGCTCAGTTGCAGGACACAGGGGGTGGTGATGGGAAATGTTTCCTCACTCCCAAAGCAACATGGAACACATCTCATCTGCACATATATCTAAATCCTTTCACAGAACAACAGGCAATATGTGGGTCTATCCATATCTGCATGTCAAGATGAAACACTAAGAGCTGTGGTAAGTCTGGGCATTCCTTATACACATCTCCCTCTAAGTATCCCTCAGAGAGGACAGCAGCCAGCTTATCAAATGTTGAGGTAGTGGTGTCAATCACCAGCAAGGACACAGTGAAAGAAATATACAGTGTGTCCCTGATAAGCATAGCATAAGCATCTGATGCAGGGGTCAATCTTAACAATGCTTTACTAGCCCAAACCCTAGTGCAAATTGACCAGGGCTAGAGCAGTTAATTCTCTACTTGTCTGTCTTGACTAGTACAGGTTTTCATGGCTGTTAATGAATTTAAAAAAGTCTCTACTTTGGCAGGATCTAGTCCTTGTGCTAATCTCTCTCAATTTTCCAGATGGTCTGGTGTGATTAACAGCTCATTGAGAGCTGCAATTATCTGGCAGTTCAAGAGGGGGATCCCACAAAAGACTCAGTGTGAGTCATTATTACTCCATTGTTTGGACTTTCAGCTAGTGTCAATGGTGTAATCAAGGGTAGAGTGCTGTTAAGGCACTAGCTTCCAATTTTCTGAATGTGTCTCTACATAGATACAGAGACAGTGTCAGCAGTTAAGGGCATATGGCCCATCCTGTCTGCCCATTTGAGCTTGTAAGTTCACTTTATGTTTTCATAGAAGTCTGTTGTCCCTCACTCCTGACCTCCAGAATTCCTTTATGTCTACCCCATGCATTCTTAAATCCTGTGATTGTTTCAGTCCCCACCACTTCTTCTGGCAGGGTATTCCACTTGTCCACCACCCATTCTGTGAAAAAATTCTTACTCACGTTTCCTCTGAATCTACCTCCCTCCAGCTTCATCCCCTGCCCTCTAGTCCTGGAATATTTTGTTTGCTTAATAATAGTGTATTCCTGTGTCCTGTCCCTCCCTGTCAGATACTTGTATGTCTCTATCATATCCCCTCTCTCCCACCTCTCCTCCAGGGAGTACATATTCAAGTCCTTCAACCTGTCCTCGAAGGACTTGTGATGCAATCCTTGTACCATCTTTGTTGCCCTTCTCTGAACCTTCTCTATCTTGTCTATGTCCTTATGGCAGTAAGGTCTCCAGAACTGTACACTGTACTCCAGGTGAGGCCTAACTAGTGTTTTCTATAGTAGAATTATGACCTCCCTTTTCCTGCTGGTTATGCCACTGCCTATGCATCCTAGCAGCCTATTTGCTTTACCTGCTGCCTTGTCACACTGTTTCCCCTATCTTGAGGTCATCATAGATGATAACCCCATGATCCCTTTCCTGCTTGGTGAATGCTATATCCTCACCCCCCAACTGATATATTGTGCTAGGGCTTTTGTGCCCCATGTGCATTATCTTGCACTTATTTGCATTGAATTTCAACTACCAAACCCCTGACCATTCTTCAAGTTTTTGCAGGTCCCTTCTCATTCTGTCTATGCCCTCTTGTGTGTCCATTCTGTTACAGAGCTTTGTGTCATCAGTAAACAGAGAAATTCTGCCTTCTATGTCCTGTGCAATGTCACTGACGAAGATGTTGAATAGGACCGGTCCCAGCACTGATCCCTCTGGTACCCCACTGGTCACTCTTCCCTCTGTGGAGTGACAGCCATTTACCACTACCCTCTGTGTCCTGCCACCCAGCCAGTAACCTACCCACCGCACTACTGTTCTGCCCACACCCGTATGCCCCAGTCTGTGTAACAGCCTTCTGTGTTGTACAATGTCAAAGGCCTTGCTGAAGTCCAGATAGGCCACATCCACTGCCCTCCCCTGATCCACCTCCCTAGTCACCCAGTTGAAAAATTCAATGAGGTTGGTCTGACATGACTTCCCCCTGGTGAAACCATGCTGCCTTGGGTCCTGTAGTCAGTTGACAACCAGATGTTCCACCAATCTCTCCTTCAGTAGTGCTTCCATGATCTTCCCCACTACTGAGGTGAGGCTGACTGGTCTGAAGTTCCCAGCATACTCTTTGTTCCCACTTTTGTATAAGGGGCTACATCTACTTTCCTCCAGTCTTTGGGTACCTCCCCTGTTTCCAATGATTGGCTAAACAGGATTGACAGAGGTTCAGCCACCACCTCTCTTAGTTCTTTAAGGACCATGGGTTACACCCCATCTGGTCCAATTGCTTTATCAACTTATTTCTTCTAGTTCCTTCAAGACCCTTTCTTGTGCAAAGGGACTTGTGTCCATTTCTGCAATATTCCCACCCCTTGTACTCTCTTCAGGTCTATTAGCCTCCTCTTCTTCAGTAAAGACTAAGCAGAAATACCTGTTCAATATGTCAGCTTTACTGTTGTCATCCTCCACTCGGTCCCCATCCTCCCCCTTCAGTCTCATTATTCCTCTCTCTGCCTTTCTTTTTTCACTTATGTATCTGTAAAAGGTTTTGTTCCCTCTACCCACTGATTTTGCAATGTGCTCTTCTGTCTGAGCTTTGGCTTCCCTAACTGACCTCCCTGCCTCCCTTTGCTTCTCCTGGTACCTCTTCCTATCCCCTTCTGCCTTTGTCTTTTTGCATTGCCTGAATGCAATCTTTTTAGGCTTTCACTTTCTCCACTGCCCCCTGGAAAACTATAATGATCTCCTCTTCCTTTTTCCCTTGCTAATCTGCTTAATGCATAATGTTATTGCTCTTGTAATCCCTGTTTTAAATACTGCCCACTCTTCCTCAGCCTCTGTTTCCCACCCCATTCCCCTTAATGCCTATTTTAAGCATCTCCCATTTTCCCAAAGTCTGCCCCACTAAAGTCCAGGATATGTGTTTTTGTGTGATTTGGTTCTGCTTCTTCTGTGATTTAAAACCACAATGACTGGTGGTCACTGTTCCCCAGGTGCTCCCTCACTGTTACTCCATCACACTGTCCTTGTTTGTGAGCACAAGGTCCAGTGTTGCCTTCTGCTGAGTTGGTTCCATGACCAGTTGCTTGAGGAAGGCACCTCAAAGGGAGTCCAGGATAAATCTGCTCCTGGTTGATGCTGTTGCTGGGATGCTCCAGTCCACATCTAGAATATTGAGGTCTCCAGCCAGCACTACCTCACCCTTGTCTGCCATCCTTTGGATGGTTAGCATCAGCTTCCTATCTGTTTCTTCCTCCTGGGCTAGTGGTCTATAGACCACACCTCTGCAGATGGCTGGCACCATTTTACTTTCCAGCTTAACCTACAATATCTCTCTCCCCCATTGTGTTCCTTCTGGATCTCTGTGGTCTTTATGTCATCTTTCACATAAAGTGCCACTCCACCTCACTTACTACCTGCCTTATCTCTTCTGAATATGTTGTAGCCAGGTATGGCCATCTCCCAGTCATGGTTATCATTACAAAAGGTTTCTGTGATGGCCACAATATCCAGGTCTGACTGTACCATGACAGCCTCCAGATCCTCTATCTTGTTGCTAAGGCTCCTGGCATTGGCACACATGGTTTTCCATGATTTGAACTCCCTAGACTGTTTAGCTGTTCTACTTCAGCCCCTTCTCTGGTTGTCCTTTATCCCTGGCTCTCCCTGCTATCTGCCCTTCTGTTGAATTTTGCCCCATTTCTGCCTACCCACCTATTGGTCACTTATCTCCATCTTTTGCACACTGCTTTGTAGATATATCCACTCCTTCTCCTGTTCACTGGTTCCACTGCTAACTGTGGGGGGGGTAAGCAATTAAGTACATTCCTTGCTGGCCTGCCACCCCCCCCCCTGGTTAGTTTAAATGCTTGTCCATGTAGCATTTCAACTTATCATTGAGTGCTTGGATTCCCCTCCAAGATGGATGCAGGCCATCAGCCTTGAACAAGCCTTCATCCCTCAGGTGGGTCCCCAGTCACCAGTGAATCCAAACCCTTCCTCACATAACCAGTTCTTCAACCATGAGTTAAAGTTCCTGGTGCATGCACCCCTATGCTCTCCCATGCCTCTCGCTGGTAGTATTTCTGAGAGGGTGACAGAAGTGGCTACTTGCTTGAAACCCCTCCCCAGTTTCATAAACTCATCCTGAACTTCCTTTGGCTCCCCATTTGCCAGGTCATTAGTACCTAGCTGGATAATGGCATCCATCTCACACTTCCATATTGCCTTCCCGGTGATCCTTAAGATCTTCCTCCCATCCCTCCATGCCGTGGCACCTGGTAGGCATCTCCACTCCCTGTCCTCCCTCTCCTGTGTTCACAGCTGTATCCCTCTTATGATGGAGTCCCCCACCAGGATTCACTTCCTCCTCCTCTGGAGTCCACTGCTCTCCCCACTGAGGTCATCTCTTTGGCTGACCTCCACATCCTTCCCTTCCACTTTTCTGGGTACTTCTATTTGGGTGTCCCCATTTGCAAGTGTGGCATATGAGTTCTGGAGTGGAATAGGATCTGGGATTTGCCTCTGCCTGACCATCCTAACCTTCACTGAGCCCACTGTCATCCAAGTGCTCCTCATTCTCGGCATCCTTTGATGCAATGGCGATGGACTCGGTGATCTCTGGATAGGGGTGATGGTACTCCTTACCCAGTTTACTTTTGCTCTAAGTCTGGCTACCTCATCCCACAGTCCAGAGAGATGCATACAGATAAGGTAGCATCTCAGTGTTCAGAAGGTCTGCCTGAATATAGCTGCCCCACAGCCACTGCATTGCACTACTTCCCATATTAAAACTGCACTTACACTGCTGTTACAGTACTTGTCTGTTACTGAAGCTCTCCTAATTCACTTTTTATTAATTTACTGTCCTAAACAATCTTCCATTGATCCTCAGATACTTTTCTTTAAAGAAGTAAAGAATAAATAAATACATACATACAATGAGTCAAAACACCTGTCATGCCGAGGGTGGGCTTCTTCCCCCTTATGCCTCTCCTATTCCACAACCCCTAATATTCCCTGTGCTTAGCTCCTGTCAGTCAGATTTAACAGGGCATATAATTAAGAGTGGGGGTGCAGGGAGGAGAGGGTGCAAAAATTTGCAGCAATTAAAGACAGCAAAGGAATACACCACCACTACAAGCACATTGAACTAGGTTTTAAATTGGCAAAAGCTGAAAAAGAATTCTAAATAAAGACAGCAAAGAAATAACAGTGTCACTTAAAGCCCACAGTCTACATTCAAAACAAAAATAGCAATGAACAGTTATTGCAAAGCATTGAAATGAATCTGGTTCCTTCCCATTCTGACTTTTTCTGAGAAAACAAAAATCACCTGCAGCCTCAACTCTGACTAAGCACCACCTCCAGTTATCATGTAGCTGAGGTCAGACAGTTAGCACCCCTCATCCAAACTACAGGGCAAGCCAGACAAGCCAAGACTAAATTTACAGCAATTAAAGACAGCAAAGGAATACACCACAACTACATACACAATAAACTAGGTTTTACATTTTTAACAGCCCAAATACAATTCTAAGTAAAGACAGCAAAGAAATAACAGTGCCACTAAAAGCCCACAGTCTACGTTTAAAACAAAAATAGCAATGAGCAGTTACTGCAAAGCACTGAAATTAATCTGGATCCTTCCCCTTCTGGCTTCTTCTGAGAAAACAAAAATCACTTGCTACTTCAATTCTGATTAAGCCCCTCCTCCAGTTATCACATAGCTGTGGTCAGAGGTCAGACAATTAACACCTATTCACCCAAACTACAGGGCAAGCCAGGCAAGCCAAGACTAATTTGCAGTAGTTAAAGACAGCAAAGAAATAACAGTGTCACTAAAAGCCCACAATCTAAGTTTAAAACAGAAATAGCAATGCACAGTTACTGCAAAACACTGAAATGAATCTGGATCCTTCCTCTTCTGGCTTCTGACTTATTCTGAGAAAAAAAAATCACTTGCCAGCTCAACTCTGACTAAGCCCCACCTCCAGTTATCATGTAGCTGAGGTCAGAGGTCAGACAATTTGCACCCCTCACCCAAACTACAAGGCAAGCCAGACAAGCCAAGACTAAATTTGCACCAATTAAAAACAGCAAAGGTATACACCACCACCACAAGTACACCAAACTAGGTTTGTCTCTGTCTTTGTCTAGGTCTCTGTCTAACATTTTGTCCCATATTATTAAGACCAGTGCCCCTCATTTCCCTACATTTTGAGTGTCTGTAACTAACATCTCAGTAACAAAATGAGAGGAGGCTTAAAGGATCAGCCCTGCAGGTGGTGGGTTTTATCCCAGCCTCACCATAACTTATTTCCCCCTCCAAATTTCTTAACCCTGTTTTTTTCCTGGACACCACTGCAGATCAGACTCTGGAATGACCATCCACAGATCCATAGCTGCCAATACTAGCAAGTGTAGGGGTCTCCAGCTCTTCTAAATGGACCATGCCATCCATCAACATCCATACATTTCCCACCCTTATCTGACCCAGCATTTCCTTTCATCCTAAAAACAAAGTTTTGGAACCAGTATGTTATAAAAATAAACCTTAATAAAATACATAATTTGAAATCTTAAAATAGGCATTCCTGGGGTACATAATTCATCCTATACAGACATTGAGGTAGTATAACATTGTGCCTTTTTGCTGTTTCCCCTAGGCTGATGAAAGGACAATGTTCAAGAAAAATCTGTCATTGTTGGGGCAGAGCACATTAAAAGCAATGCTTTTAAAATAAAAAAGTCATAGTTTTCTATTTACCAAGCCCCTTAAGTTTGTGCAGCCCCCATGTGAAAGAAATCTTAGATGTGCTCCTGGCTCACTTAAGACTGTACAAAAACATCTAGAAGTACCAGGATCCAGTTAACCACAGGGTGGGGGCTGAGACTGTCTTTCTCTGCCTGACTCTGTTCATTGTCTGTGGGTGGTGGTGACAGTGTGGTAAGGTGCATGATGATGTCAACTATTGTGTGTGCAAAGCTAGGGCTGCTTGTCTGAACATTTGCTGTTGTGATGTCCTCTGGTATGGTGGGGGTGAAGAAAGAGGAAGAGAAGAGGCCATGGTAGAAAACAGTGGGGGGGCTCACTGTGTGTGATGGCATTACAGTCTTTTTTCTGCTGGGGAACTGAAAACAGTGAGGGAGCAGGATAAATGTGCAACAATCAGATTATTTCCAGACTTGCATTGTTTCCTGTATGTGATCAACATTTACCATCACAATTGAGGGGTAGTGCAACCATCTGCAGGCTAGTGCAATTCTGAATCAACTTGACCTGCTGGCTAGTGCAAAGAAAGGTTAAGGTTGACCCCTAGTCTGATGGGATGTGGTGTTACTGACCCCAGGATTTGGACAGTGCTGAACAATAGTATTTGGCATTTGGTTCCAACACATTCACAGTCCATCCCATTGTTAACATGGCCACACTGAGGGCAGTGCAATTCAGCCAGCTGCTCATCCTTGATAACATCTGGGATGTGGCCATATTCCACATCCTATTCGACATTGATAGATAGATAGATAGATAGATAGATAGATAGATAGATAGGTAGGTAGGTAGGTAGATAGATATTTTATTTATAAAATGTCTATAGATATTGTATTTATAAAGCGTCTAATTCCAGGGACTCTGGGCACTGTACAATACAATTTAACAAACAAAATAAACATAGTAGCAATTCAATGTAGGCATTAAAAATGCTATCCATCCCATTTAAAATGTATCAATCAATAAAAGCCTGCTGGAACAGATATGTTTTTAGTTGTCTCATAAAGACTTTCACTGAGGGGACCTCCCAAGATATCCAGGAAGGGAGTTCCACAGAGTGGGTGCCACACTGCAAATGCCTTCTCTGCAGAATGCCGCAGCCTCACTCTGGGAAGGGAACTCTAAGGAGACCCCCACTCTCAGCAGAATGGAGTGCCTGGGGAGAAAAGCAGAGGTCAAGGAGATCTTGCAGATAGACAGGTACCCCCAAACTTGATCACTTTAATCAGAACATAACCACCATATGCTGGGCAAATGATCTCTTAGCCTTTCTTATTTGTCATCACTTCTCTATTGTTGACCTCAAACAATTGATTTATGTTTGCCTGAGTCTCATTAAACAAGCTAGCAATGTCATGCATATTGTAGACTATAAATTTTCCTCTTGTGAAAGACCATCAGTAGTGTGTAGTTAGGGCTTCTTTCCCTTCTGAGCCTCATTATTTTCAAAAAACCCAATGTATCGTCTTATGTACTCTATGTCTGCCCTATTCTAAATTGACATACCTGACCCAAGTAGCCTTGATATAGGCCCAAATAATTCCATCCAAGCCCTGTACATGCCTAGAGTGAAATACACCCTGTTGCAAAATGGTTTCCTGCCCAACTACAGGGTCTTGAGCTCACTACTGATAGGCTGCTATAACATCTATTACTATAGAAGCATAATATAAAAAAAAACATGTGTTTGAACACAATGTCAAAATTCTGTCATATTAAAATAAGAAAGATTTAAAACAACATGCACGTGCATAAACTGAAAATTATTTATCAAATCCCCCAGACGAATGTAATAGTTAAATCACAGAGGGGACTTGGCTCCACCTCAGGGCATTGCAAATGTGTTGGAGAGGGAACTTCAGTTATTGTAGGCAGAAGTGGTGTCATTGCAGGTGGTTAGGAAGTTGTTGGAGTGAGAGCTGTTGTTGTACCTGGAGTCACTATTATCTCTGAGCAGAATATTTCCTGGGGTGTCCCCAAAAATTGGTCATCAGCCATACAACTGTCCAGGTCCCTTGGTTCTGTCCCTTAATGTCTCTCACCACAATGGATCCATTTTGTCCACAGTTACTCTATCCTTATAATATTGAGAAGGGTCTGGTCCTCCCATTTCCCAGGCATTGCCATGGATGTACTCTTGTCCTTTCCATGTCATGCTCTTGCTGCTTAAGGTGCCTGCATAATGGGGAAGATCAATAAGAAAGGAGCCACCCTCTTTTTTATACTTCTTTATTGAAGTTAATGTTAACAAATTCAAACAGTATCATATGCAATATGTAAAGGCTGAACAATAGACTATCACCGAGCAATAATAACAAAAATTATGACGTGTATCTATTTGACCTTCACCTTTTAAGAGTTACTTTTAAGTTGATAACAAAATGGAAACCGAGAGACAATAAGAATAGAAAACATTAAAAACTTTAAAAAACAACAAACATATTACCAATCCAAATGTCTAATAAAAAATATCATTTGTGGATTAGGATCTAGTATAATGAATAAAACATAAAAATAGCTCCTATTTTGTTCAAGAATTATGTGTGAAAAATAGATGTCAATTTTGATCACCCAAGGAGGCTGGGACAGGCCCTATTATAACTAATAAAATTAAGTGTTGGTAGAGTTTCCATCAGGTTCTGAGGTTCCAAAATAATTTAGTATTATCCTGCAGATTGAATGTTAATTGTTTAAAACTATATGTGGATGACTATTGCCTTCAATTCACTAATCTTGGGGGATCCTTCTGTAGCCATCTTTTGTAACAGATTTATAGGCTGCTAACAAAAGGATTGCTCACAGATATAAGGCCTCTCTGTCTTGAAGTGTTAGGGAGGAGGGGGTTGCCTAATAATAGATTACAGGTGAAAAGGGGTCTGATATACCAAAAATGGCTGATACATGTTGGGATACAGCCAGCCAGAAGTTAATCAACTTTGGACAGGTAAAGAAGATGTGGGCATGAAATGCATTAGGCAAGCCACAGCCCCACCAACAGACAATGGGGGAGCCAGGGTACCTCTTAGCTATAAAGGCTGGGACCAGAAAGAACCTTGCTCTAATGTTCCAAACAAATTCCTTCCACAGTGGGGAAGAAGTGGTAGACCAGGTCCCTCACCATATTTTATGACAACCATGTTCTTCTAGCACCATGTATAAATCTTTTTTTACCACCGTAACTTCAGACAGTCAGCTACATTGTATTGATGTTGGATTGAAGTCTTATATAGAAGAGAAATTGCTCAATCCTCTGCTGTTGAAGTCCATTAAAAGGGAAAAATATCATCAGAGATTTGCAACTGGTGCCTTAGTGTTCAAAGGTGCAAGATTATAAAATCTCTTATCTGTTATAAATGTAGCCCATCCTGTTCAAGCAAGCAAATTTCTCCTTGGCCTTCTCAAAAGTAGTTACTGCATTTTGCTGTAATGTTTGTCATGGGGCTGCAAAGCCCCTAGAGACCTGGGAATTATACCAAGGTCATGTTGAGGGGTTAAAAATTGTGGGTTCTCAAGGAACCAAGAATATTTCCAAAAGTGTAATATCAGGACTTTACTCTGGGTCCCATGTCTCCAGCCCTCTAATATCACAAAGGTCTCCTTTTGGAACAGATGCTGCACATGTTTTAATTGAACAGGATTGAAGAATAGCACCAGCAGTGGGAGGGGTAATGGTCTAGATAAATCAATTGTTCTCCATTGGGCAGAGTAATTGGAGTTCCTCTAAAGTAGGACTAGCCTCATTTGAGAAGCAGTCTAGTAATAAAGCAAGTACAGCCGGGCATTTCCTCCAACAATTTTAGGCAACATCAGGAGCTGCTGTCAAAGATGGGTTTTTATTATATTGCCATACAGAGGGCCAAAAAAGTTTTTGCCAGTTTAACAGTTCTTTGATTCTTATTAGGCAATGTATACATTGAAAGTAATATAATATCCTAGGGAGGGCATTCATTTTTAGCACCTGGACTCTAGTATATATGGATACGGGAGGTAGTTTCCAACTCTTCATGTCCTGTTTTATAAGAGAAACTAATGGGGCATAGTTCAAATTAAATAACTGCAATAAATCAGTTGGTATTTTGATCCTAAGATACTTAAGGGAGAGTAAGTCCCATCTCATAGTAAAGATTTACATGTGTAGGGTGTGGCGACATAATCAAAAGTAAGAACCTCAGTTTTGTGGGTATTTAGGGTGTATCCAGACAGTTCAGAAAAGGCTGACAACTTCTAAAGTAGGGCCAGAAGGGAAACATAAGTGTTTTTCCTATATAAGAGTACGTCATTGGCAAAAAGCATAAATTTGAGCTTGGTGCCTGCAAGAGGAATATTCTGTATTCCTGATGATTGGTGGATACTTTGTGTAAGGGGCTCAATGTAGAATGCAAACAATAAGGGTGACAGAGGGCAATGCTGAGAGGCGCCCCTCAGCAAAGGGAAGCTTTTAGAGATGTGACCATTAGATCGGATATAGCCCTGGGGGTTTTTAATAAAACTGAAATATAAGATCCATAAATTGTGTGGTGAACCTGAAGCTGGCAAGAACTCCCTGCAGAAAAGACAAAGACACTTTATCAAATGTTTTTTCTGCATCTAAGCTTAAAAGCATAGCTGGGTGTTTATATTTTTGGATGTGCTCTATTATGTAAATACTTCTCCTTATTTTGCCTTGGGGGTCTCGGTCTGGGATAAAACCACATTGATCCTGAGGGATCAGGAAAGAGGCTAATTGCTTGAGTCATCATGCTAGTAAAGCTGCTAATAATTTGTAGTCTGTGTTTAAAACTGAGATATACCTATAAGAAGAACATTGGGTGGTGTCCTTCCAGGCTTTGGGATCACTGAGATAATAGCATAATTCCAAGAAGGGGGGGACTATGCCCTGTTTGGTTAGAATGAAAGAAAAGATATAACTTGGTTTAACTTGGTGTATTCAGACAAAGTAGGCAGAATGCCCATTGAATTTTCTCCCACTCATAGTGGGGTTATCACTTCAGTCTATTACCCGATAGATATTTATCTAGCCTTTTTTGAAGGTAGCCAGTGTAAGTGCATCTACTATGTTTCCAAGTAAACTGTTCCATAACCTAGCAGTGCATATGTTACAAAAATTTAGGTGTCTGACAGTATGTACTCTAGGTATTACAGTTTGTTTGTTAAATGATCTAAGACTATCCCTTTCATGCTGTCTGTATATACCACATTGTTCCATCGGGGGGGTTGATAATTTTGTACAAAAGTATCAAATCACCCCTAATTCTTCTCGACTCCAGTGAGAATAGATTAAGGTTTTCCAGTCTTTTATTATACTTTAAGGTTTTTAATCCCTGAACAGATTTGGTCAATCTCCTCTGTACTTTTTCTATTAGATTGATGTATTTTTTGAGATGAGGGTTCCAAATTGGAGTTCCATAATCTAGATGAGGTAATACATAAGTCTTGTACAATTTCATGATACATACTTCATTCCTAGAGATAAAAGCTCTTTTGATAGAGTGAATAATTTGATTGCACTTCCAGGCAATTTTGTTTGAATGTGTGGTTGAGGATAGGTTTGAGTCTATCCATACACCCAGATCTTTTTTGCTTTTACTATTTTTAAGTACCTTACTATTAAGAGCTTACTGATAATTGGGATTATTTTTCCTGAAATGTATCACTGAGCGTTTTGCTTCACTGAATTTCATATTATTATTCACCCCCATTGCTCAATAGCCTGGAGATCTTTACATAGTAGTTGGTATCTCAGGAATGAAGAAACATCCCCACCTATTTTTGTGTTGTCTGCAAATTTAGAGATTACATTACCAAGTCCCTTTCCCATATCATTTATAATATGTTGGAGAAATGAGCAGTTATCTGTTTTAAAAGATTTATAAAACTCCTCAAGAAGGCCAACAGAACCCAGGCATTTGTCCATTTTATCAATTTCAGTTTAATTTTCCTTGGAAGAAATGGAAGAAAGGAGGGATGCACCCCGAACCTGTGTTAAGGAAGGGAGATTTAATGTTTTCAAGAAGGATGGTATATCTTCTTATGAGACACCTGACGTTGAGGAGTATAGCTGGGTGTAAAATATCAGGAAGGTTTTAGAAATAGCAGGTATAGAATGTTGAAGGAGGTTTAATTTGGGATCTTTTATATGGGTTATGGTTGCTCTTGCTCTTTGTATTCTCAAATGCCTGGCTAACATTTTCAATGACCTATGTCCCCCATCCTAGTATAACTTTTGCTCTACATAATAGTCCAAAAGACTATTAAGCTCTTTTTTGAGGGAATTTAACTCTTGATTTCTATGTTTACAGACTCTGATTTTATAGAGCTTGAGAGTATCCCAAAGTATAGCTGCGTTCATACTAGATGTAGCATTATCCACCAAAGTCTGCTGGAGTGTTTCTTTATTTTGCTTTAAGGTTTCCTGATCCCTTAGAAGGGACAAGTGTAATCTCCAGAATGTGTTTTTCCTGAAGTCACCAATTTTAACTTAAAAAAAACAGGCACATGTTCAGACAATACAAAATAATCTATCCAGGATCTGAGAGCCGTATCTAGGCATTCTTGAGACATTAACAAGTAGTTTATCCTAGAGTAACTGTAGTGGGCTTTGAGCCACCCTATTTAACTTATTACCTCCAATAGCTCCATATGAAGTCTGAACTATCCATTGTTTACCTGACACAAAATGGCCATCCAGAAGGTAATGAGTTAACACATAACCTACTGTTCACCTTCATGTTCAGTCAAAGGATGATAACAGCAACTATCAGCATCTGAAAAAAAAAAACTAAACAGAAAAACAATGCCCTATCCAACCCCCGGAGGAGGGTTAATTTAATCACCTTTGAACAGTTTTAGCTGGCTGCAGTAAAAGCATTTGCTCACTGGCTTCTTCCTATTTGTGATTCTCAACATTTACTCAGATGGACTGCATTTGTCAATGATATTGTACAGTCCTTCACATGTATTGTTTAGAGGATGGCCCTGTGTACCATAGAACCATGCAATGACGTTCTGTCCCACCTGCCACTCACTCACTACCACACCTTGATTTAAATATTTAGCCACATGGGATCGGTGTTTCCCAGGGCTCTGTGCAGCTTTCAAATAAATCTGCTGTAAATCTTGTTTTAACTTTTCCACATATTTGTCCACCTGAACTAAGTCTTTCATAGGCATGTCCAAATCATATATCAAGTGTTCAGGAGGTCTCATCTGCCTTCCAGTCATGACTTCAAATGGGGTCAATGAGGTGCTTTTAGAAGGAGTGATCTCTAGTGGCTATCAGAAGCAATGGTATTAGGGTGTCCCAATTTTTGCCAGTTTCAGCAACAAATTTTCTCAGATTCATTTTAATAGTTCTGTTAGCTCTTTCTACCTGGTCTAATGATTTTGGGTGGAAGGCAATGTAGAATTTTTGTTTCACTCCCAGCAGGTACATTGCTGCATCAAAACCCCTACTAAGGATGGTCCCTTGTCTGAACCTGTGCTCAGGGGCAGTCCTCATCAGGATAACAGCTGTTCAACCTGTACTCATGCTGTAACCTAGGCTGTTTCTTTTTTTAGTTGGAAAAGCCTCAAACCATTTTGAAAAAAAAGTCACTACCAAGAAGTGTTTGTGACCTCTCACAATAATGGGGAGTGGCTCCATGCAATCACTTTGGTGTTGTGTCCATGGTCCTCCAATTCTTTGTCCCCTTATCAAAGCCTTCTTGTGTCTTGGCACCAGGTTATCCTGTAGATTAGATAGTTTTCACAGTATGCCTCTACATCCTGTTTCACTATGAACCACCAGGGAACAGCTTGCAAATGTGCTAGTGTATTTTTGGAGCTTTGGTGTCCTCCTGTGGTTGCATCATGCACCTCACAGTATAGACAAACTCAGATATGAGGTCCTGTGGTGCAACCCTCACTGGCAGGAGGGGGGGAGGGCTAAGCAGGAAGAAGAGGTACTGGAAGTGGAAATCACAGCAGAGAGAGTGAGAGAAGCCCTCAGCTCCCTTAAGATGGAGAAAGCACTGGGGCCGGATAAATTACATCCCAGAGTGCTGAAGGAACTTGCGGATCTCCTGGCGAAACCCCTAGCAAAGCTTTTCACCATCTCTCTGAGGACAGGGTGGGTGCCCCAGGACTGGAAGGTGGCGCATATAGTGCCTATCCACAAGGGAGGATCAAGGAAGGTGGAAGAGAACTACAGGCCTGTCAGCCTGACATCGGTGGTGGGCAAGGTGATGGAGGGCATTGTCAAGGAGAGGCTAGGGGGGACCTGGAAAAGTCAGGGTGCCTGGACAATAGACAGCATGGATTCATCTCAGGAAAATCATGTCAGACAAACCTTGTGGAGTTCTATGACTGGGTGACGAGTGCCTTGGACCTGGGTAGACCAGTGGACGTCCTCTTTCTAGGCTTCAGCAAGGCATTTGACTCTGTTCCTCACATGGGCCTGTTGTATAAGCTGGGAGAAATGGGGGTGGGGAACCAGATGATCAGATGGATAGGCAACTGGCTCCATGACCGGACCCAGAGGGTCGTAGTTGGCGGGCTAGTCTCATCCCCAAAGAGGGTCATTAGTGGGGTCCCACAGGGAGCAGTCCTCGGTCCCCTCCTGTTCAACACCTACGTCTCTGACATAAGGACAGGAATCAGGAGTGAGATGAGTCTCTTTGCAGATGACTCAAAACTGGGGGCGGTGGTGGATGGGGAGGAAGGGAGGGTGGCCCTACAGGGGGACCTGGAGGCTCTGGAAAGATGGTCTAGAAAGTGGAAGCTGAGATTCAATACAGGGAAATGCAAGGTACTCCACCTGGGGGCCAGAAACCCGGGCCAAATGTACACCCTGGGGGGGGAAATGCTACAAGTCTCGATGGCTGAGAGGGACCTGGGGGTGGTGGTGGATGTCAAAATGAACAACTCAGAGACTTGTAGGAGGGCAGCAGCCAAGGCCAACAGGATGCTAGGATGCATCGCTAGGGATCACCTCCAGAAGGAGAGAAGTGATCCCCTCTGTATAACTGCTTGGTGAGGCCACACCTTGAGTACTGGCCAGAGTTTTGAGAGCCACACTTAAGAGGGACATTAAACTCCTGGAGAGGGTCCAGGAGGGCAGACAAAATGATTTGGGGCTTGGGGGACTGGACCTGTGAGGAGAGGCTCAAAGAGCTAAATATGTGCACATTGGAAGAGAGAAGGGACCTGGGGGACATGATAGAGGTCTTTAAGTACATGAAGAGGGTAAATAGGGGAGGAACAGTCAGGGTGCTTCGAAGGAAGGAGGAGGGGGCCACTAGAGGGCATGGGTGGAAGCTGGAGGGGGGAAGATTCAGGGAGAAAGGAGGAGGTGCTACTTCACTGAGAGGCTGGTGGAGCCATGGAATGTACTGCCTAGGGGCTGGTGGAGGCAGAGATGGTGGAGGGGTTCAAGAGGGGCTGGGACAGGTACAGGGAAGGGTTCTGGAAGCAAAATCCAATGCAGCAAGAATATCCGGAACTGGGAAGGGAGAAGCCAGAGAAGGCAAGGGGGGCAGCAAGGTCAGCACCCAGGGTGGGGGCTGACCAATCGAGCAGACTCGAAAGACCATTAGGCCTATTCTGCTGGCATTTTAGTATGTTAGTATGTTCAAAGCCTATACAAAGAAACACAGTGTTGTCAAAGGGAAAACTGAAGTCTAGCACAGTGTTTTGCAGTAACAGGGCTCGATGATCCTTCAACTCAGATATGACTGTTCAGCTCAGGGTCCTGACATTGTACAGCCTGTAAATTGATGGGCCTTCAGGGGACAGGTTGACAGCTACAACCTCCGACACCGCACCTTCCGGCAGGCTCCAGTCATTACCTTGTATAACTTCCCTCTCAGCTAAGCTGTCCACCTTAACATTCTCAGGAGCATAAAGGGACTCTTCATGAATGTCCTTTCACATTCTGGGCACACAGGGGCCCTGCATGTTGCTTTGCATTTACACTAATGTAGTGCAAAAGCTTGTGGTACACTAGTGGCTTGCCATCAGATGACCTGAATTCATTCTGTTCACACACTAACAGAAACTCAAAGTATTATAAACCCAGACAGAGTCAGAAATCAAAATCAGACATTGAGGCCCATCTGTTTACTGTTGCATAACTCATTCAGTGGCAGAAATTTCTGCACACTTAGCTGAATGTAGGTGCAACAGAAGACAAATTCCTTCTCTTCAGCACATTGTATCAGATATCCCCCAAATCCTGTGTAGGCCTTTCCATCCTAATAAAAATTAGCACCATCTATGAAGGTATACAGCTCCTCCATAATGGAGAACTCCTCTTACAACAAAAAGAGGGATAGGACCTCTGGCCTGTAGTCCACTACTGGACACTTATGACGTTCTCCTTCATACAAGAGAGAATGGGCTAACATAGATTGAGTACTCTGATGCTTAATGCTATGTCCCTGTCTTGCAAGAGCAATGCCCTATACAGTATGTTAAGCGTGCCTTTGGAACAACACCATATTTCACTCTGCCTAACAGTAAATACTGTGCAGGGGTATGGCATGTATGCAGAATGAGTGGATGCAAGCCCACAATGTAAGTGAAATATTTCATGGACCAACACATGGCTAGCACATTCTTTTCAAACTGTCTGTAATTTCTTTCCACTCCTGTTAACAGGCAAGAAGCATAGGTAACCAGTAGCAGTTTGCCAGGATGATCATGGGCAAGAACAGGTGAGATTTAATTCTATGAGGCTGCCACCTGAAAAGGTGGCAAGGCCTGTTCTGGATAGGCTAAGGCAGGTGCCCTCATTAGGGAATCTTTTAATGTCTGTACTGCCCTCATATACATTTATATCCACTCCCACAGTAATTCCTTCTGCAAATGGTTGTTCAGGGATTTGGGAATATCTGCAAAGTGTGGAACAAAATCTCTGGAGTAATACATCTTTCAGATGAGATGTTAAACCGAGGACCCATCTGCCTGGATTGGTGGTAGTTCAGGTGGATGCTAAAGATCCCATGGCACTTATCAAAGAAGAGTAGGGCAATTTCCCCGGTGACCTGGCCAAATTTCTCCCATTCACTAAAAATACCACCAACAGCTTACTCTGGTTCAATTTCAGTTGCTTGCCATCTGTGTCCCCCTCCCACGGTTGCCCCTGAAAAAGGGACTTCTAGGCACAGTGGGCTTAGCAGGTCAACAAAATTCAATAAATAAATAAATAATCCACAAGGCCAAAAGGATTGTCTAAGCACTGTCTTCGATGTTGTCAGAGACAGTTCCCTAATAACCTTGATCTCACATGGATCAGAGGTGCAACCCTCTTTCCCTATTGTAAGGCTAAAAAGATCGCTAGCTGTTTCATCACTTGCCTCTTCCTAGGAATCACCATTAAACCCTTGTCTTTCAGCAGTTTCAAAACGTCCTTCAACAAAGTTAAGTGTTCTGCTTTGGTAGCAGTGGCCAACAATAAATCATCTACATATTGCAAAAGAGACTTGGGTCTGGAGAAACCCCTTTAGTGCCTCATTCATATGCAGGTCAAAATTGGATGGTGAGTTGTGAAAGCCTTGTGCAAACCCATGCATGTGTATTGCTGGCCCTGAAAAATGAAAGCAAATCTGTACTGGCATTCAGGGTGCAAGGGTATGTACCAGAAACCATTAGATAGGTCTAATACACACAGCCATTTAGACTTTGGTGGTAACTTGGTCAAGATGTCCATGGCAGATGTCACAATAGGTGCAGAGACAGTTGTGGTCTGATTTTGCCTTTGATAATCTATCATCAGCCTCCAAGAACTGTCAGGTTTTTTGACTGGTGACACAGGCGAATTATTTTTGTTAGCATATTTTTGCAACATTCCCTGTTGCAACAAATATTCAATGGTTTGCTGTATAAATGGATCTGCCTCCTTTGGGATATTGTACTACTTTGGAGAGGAAGGATCATACCCCTTAATCATCACACAAGCTTGCACTCTTCTGCAGTTATGTTTGCTCTTTGCAAACACCTCCTAACAAACATTCACAACAACAAAGATTTCTGAATCTTTGCCCAAGTCCTGTCTTAGCAACACCTCTATGATGGCATACTCTGCTGACTTTTTGAGTAAAAAACTGTGTGGGCATCTGAAATCATCAAATCTGCCATTTCAGATTCACATTCTAATCTCCACAACATGTGATTAGCCAAATCTTTAATGCACCTATACTTGTTCAAAAAGTCCACCCTCAAGATATACTGCTGTAGTAGTGACATAATATCCATTTTATCCTCTACAGTAAAATACCCAATTTAAACTAGTATAGGAATCAATTCCATTGCTCCTGCTTCCGCTCTTGAAAAAGACTGCAAGGAAAATGTTACGCCTGATGATAATTATGACTATGTAGGCTATGTCATGTGATAGATGGATACAGATACTTCCATGTCAATAAAAATCTTGCTTTGGTGACCTCCAATCAAAGTATTGACAAATGGACACCCTCATATGTCTGTCTGCACAGCAGCAACCAAAACAATAGAGGCCCTTGATTTCTATGTGAAACTTGGTGAGTCAAGCTAGTTGGTACTTTCACAGATTATAGAATGATCAAGCTAGTAACAGACATTAGTCCTTAGTGCTTGCCTTAGATAATTTTATTGCTTTATTGTTTAGTCATGGGGGTGATCGTTTAACCAACCCCAAATTTTATCTTATTACTCATTTCATTGTCTAATTTAGTTTTGAATATTTTAATATCTGTACTTTCTATTACTTCCAATGGGAGAGCATTCCAAACTTTAACCACTCTTTGGCAGTACCAGTTTATCCAGGATAATGAATTCCATTTGTCTAGTCATAGTTGCTTAGAGTGTCTCCTACCACTAACTATATCATGATTTATCATAAGACTAAATTCAGCAGTAAGAGTGTTGTCCTCCATGTACTTGACCTAGCCTCCAGAATAGATTGAAGTTCTTTAACCTTTTTTCAAGTACATCTACATGATCAAGCTTGTTGGGATTCCTTTGCTAGCTTCCACCTTGCCCATGACCTCATCCCTTCCCCCTCCAAGAGGAGTTGCTCTGGAGTCAGTACTGGTGAAGGTTACAGGTGGTTCCTTTTCTTCTGTCTCTATGGGCAGAGTTACTGCAGCTACCTTTTTGTCTATTTTGTCCTCAGGACCTCCCACTGCCTTTCAAGCCATTCTAATGTTTTCAGAATGTCACAAAAATTCTTTCCACTATTAACATACATTTAATTCTCAATTGTAACCCTGAGTTGTGGCAAGGCATTTTCAGTCAAACAATTTTTGAACTCATGATTGTTCATGCCTTCAGTAGGGACAAAGAAGTAGTAAGCAGCGTATAGTCTGTTAGCAAATGCCTATGGAGCTCCTCGGGTTCCTCTCCACAATTTCCAATGACCTCCTACTAATCCATAAATCTCCATCAATTTAACTTCAAGAACCACTCCGTGACATATTCATGACCCCTGACAGCATTATTTCCTGGCATAGTAGTAATAGTAAATTTATTGTTGATCAGTTATTTGAGTCATTACAACATGAAAACATTTAACATTCAATAAAATGCATTGACTCAAACATTAAATTGTACACTGACTTCCTTGACTCTATAAACAATAAAAATAGTCATGGCCTGTTGGCACAGTGGTTGGATTTCCACCTGCAATGCCAGCGACCCAGGTTTGAGAATGGATTTGGGTTGCTGGAGGGACGGCCAGGGGAGAAAAATGAAGCAACCCAGGGAAGGCTCTCCTTCTCTGGGGGGAGGGTGGGGATATGGCTCTGCACCTGCTGGCCCCTGGCAGAGGCTGGGATCATAGCACAACATCAGGGTCCAGATTATTGGGGAAGTAGCAAACTTCAGCATATGCCCTGACATCTGTGGCATGATACTCCTTGGGGAGAAAACCTGGAAACTGCTCAGGTCTGCTGGATGACAGTCCCCAGCCCTCCACTGCCACCAGACCTCAGCAGCCAACCCCAACTCAGTGGGATCCAGGCCAAGAAATGAGCACTGGATGTCCTCCACTGGAGCCTTCCCTCTCTGAGTAGGGGGACCCATCCAGCAAAGGGATACACTGGGTTACCTGCGGGGGTCATGATTTGAGGTGAGAAGCCAGTGGTGAGTGAGGGCAAACAGTTGGGAGACCCAAGGAGACCTGAAGGAGTGGCTGGCAAGGGATGAAGGAGGGTGCAAAAAAAAATAGTCAGTATTCCTCATACACAGAACTGCTTTTGATGTATATGTTGAACATAGGTAGTCTATAAGTATTCCACATATCATTATTATTGTTTGAAAAAGGAGAAAAAAATAAATCTCACCTGGCCTTCTACCTCTTACTTTACAATTTCTTTGTTTAATTTATCCATGAGCCTGCAGGCAGCTGTAGTTTCTTATAAGTGACAGCCCACCTAGGTTCTCCCTGACTCTCCTAGTTGTACCTTCCTCATTCAAATGTCCCTCATTGCATCAAACTGGAGACAGATTCATGTCAGCCACTCAGCCTTACTCCAAAAACTATTATCTTCCATTAGGGTTACTTTCTTTTTTTTCTCAGTCTTTTGTAACCGGATAAGGCCCACTAGGCACAAGTGCCTGCTTTCAGGGGTGACCTGGGAGTACTGGGTGGTTAAATTACTTACTCAGAGTCACACAGTATGCAAGTGGAGGTTGTCAGAATCAAACGCAGGTCTGGTCTACTGGATGTATCAAGCTTGTTCACACCTTGTTCCTCTAACCTCTAGGCAATACTGCTAGGCCAATATAGGTTAATTGGCCACAGTCTCAGGACCCAAATGTGGCCCACCTGTGCTATCAACTTTGTACCTATCCAGAGTCCCAATGGGGACACCCCATAGCACATGCTGCTCCATGTCCTTCTTATTTGGAGCCCAATTTAAGCACCTTTTCTAGTCTGCACTGTGTGCCAAATATATTGGGTCAGGGATCTGGTCCCATAATTACATACTGGGTCAATTCACCACATACACTGAACCAGAATTCAGAATGGGCAGGAGTATCTTGGCTCTAGCATCATCTCTTTTCCATACTGCCTTGGCAACCTCTTACTATAGAAGTTAATAACTTTTTTTTGCCAAGCCATTAATAGTACACCCAGTAAGCCAACACCAATTCACCACAAAGCTTCACCAGCAAGCTTTATATTGTTAATCATTACCTTCTAATCATTCAATTCAGCAGCAATCTCTTAATTAGTGAGTTCTATGCTCAATATGTGACCTTTGTTTGTTAAGCTGGGCTATAAGTTACCTTAAAAGACATAAAAAAACAATATCTTAATTGGAGTGCGTGCTTCTTGCTCATAACAATTTCAAGATACAGAGTTATGAAAGCTTATGCTAGATAACATTAATAGACATTAACACAGACCTTAATAGAAACAGAACGTCACATAATAAATGATTATTTAAGATATGTAGCACGTCAACTTGTCCATAAAATATAATGGACTTGAAGAGGGACCAATAGGGTACAGTATAAAACACAGACATGTACTTAGCAAGTTATAAAATAAGTAATATAAAATATATAATAAATAAAACAAAATTAGATTTGGCACTTTATTTAATAGCTCCCTTAATGCTAGGAGTCCCTTTATTTTTTGATAGAAATATAAAGGTTCCATAGATTTAGTAAAATACTCCATTTTACATTTTTTAGTCCAGCATCATTTCCTCTAAGGATGCGCTGTGAACTAAAATAGATTCATACAAGCATACAACAACAATTACACAAAAATACAGGCTCCACAAGAGAAGTTCAGAATTCCTGAAACATTAGCCCAGCAGCCAAGATCGATAGAATAGCACCACAATCTGGATCAAATAAAGCAGTGTTTTGGCCCTGTGATTATTTATTGTTTAGTGTCGCCAATTTGATGACTGTATTATAAAGCTCAGATACGCCCAGTGGGATCAATTAAGAGCTCAAGCTCTATATTTACAAACTGTCCCACATACAGTAGCACTAAACTAGCTTTCACTCACCAAAGTTAAAAAAAATTCAAATGTGAATTCGGTCTCTGAGGTACAGAATACATTATACTATGTGTGTATCTCTTTTGGGAAAGCAAGGTATTCAGATCACACTAATTAAATTTGTTTTCCAAATCCTCCTTCATCATAAAGAGTCATCCCAGGATCCATAACTGCCCCAGTTGCCACTTTTAATGGTTCAGATCCAGGGTGGTCTGTAAAAAGAAACACACAATCGCTCCTCTTAGCATAGTACTGTATTTCAAACAGCTTAGGAAAATAGGAAAGTAGCCCCCAGACCCACATCAAGGATGGCATACCTTTAGTTGAAAAACAATGGGTGTCTCAGCACTTTTCAGTGCTTATCTTACAGTTCTGCCGCATCTCATTCTCTAACTTCCCCTCCAGATGGCTGCAGACTCAGTTCTCCCTTTCCATACAAATTCAGCCTTTCTATTTTCCAATTAAGTGCACTGCACATAAATCTACATTACTGTCCTGGTTACAGCATAGGATAAAGGCCAAACACAGAACATTAGACATGTCCTGCATGTTGTTTTAAAGTCTTTCCCGAGTAACAGTGAGAAGCAACAGTCAATCAAACAAAAAATTCAAAGGTAACTCACATACTCATAATTAAAAAGGGGAAAAATATTTTGCTAAAGATAATGCTCTTGTAGCATAAGTAACAGAGCTGAGTATCCTGAAAAACCACCGAAGAAATGAGACCTTGAAAGTCAAGTGGCTGTTTAAACTAATATACTGCAAGTTTTTGTAGCCAAGACCAAACGCTACTCTTTTTCTTTACTCGGCACTAGCTAAGCTAAAAACTGGATGTTAAAAAATACAGTGTACTGAAATAACATGAGTCTCATTCAAGAGAGGCAAGTTTTACCAGTTACAAGTTACAAATGGTTCAGTAGACACTGAACTGCAAGGAGCTGTAGGAAGCAGAGCTGCATCACGCCCATCTTGCCCCTCCACTGCCTCTGGATGAGCAGTCTTCTGGCACAGACTTCCTCTGTTGGGAGGGTAATGTCACTATCAGGACTCAAGCTTTATCCACAGGCATGAAATAATATAAATCAACCTTCTGTTGCACATTTAGCAACTGTTCATGTAGGTCGTCTTTCCCTGGTTTTAATTCCCCATTTCTTTTAGCTACCTTATCTATGATTTCTGGACTAGTTTTAGTTACCTCTTGTATCTGGTCAGTTTGCTAATTTTGTTCTTGGCTCTGTGCCTCTGTCCTGACTGCAGTTGGGACCAATGGAAGCACTTTTGTCTCCCTCCATAAAACACTTATTTCATGTTCTCCCCCTTCCTGCACCTAACCAAATTAAACTTCTGCCTGATTACATACAGGGTACAGACCTTGAGGTTTCACCATATCACAAGGTGGGGGGAGGGTGTCAAGACAACAGAAGTTGCATCCTGCACCACCGCTGCTACAATTCCCCTATGTATCTTCATTTCATTTTTTAGTTGCTCAATTTGCCTGGGTCAATGCACATTTATTTATTTATTTATTGAAATATTCAGAAAGACCTTTGAGTCAGCGACTCATTTACAAAGGTTCCACATCATACATAAAATGATACATGGACAGAACTTGGAATACAGATTACAGTACAATTACAAATAACAGTTAGTGAGGTTACATAGTTGTGCAGTTGTTGAATAACAGCAAGTTTCATTTCATAGTACAGCCATAATAGTTATAGAGGTTCTGTAGAGGCTGATGGTCATATGGTTTCATAGTTACAATTTGGTACAGGGAGTTCGACAATAGCTAGTCTGATAGCTGCATATGTCAATCTAGTGTCAAGGGCAATCACATTGGCAAGAGGCATGAAGGTATTTCCGTAGTTTGGATTTATAAGGGCCAAGCCTTAATTTATTTGTTATATAACTTGGGAGGGCATTAGTCCAGGAGGGAGCCCTGTATGCGAAGGTTCACTGGAACTGGGAAGTCTGGCTACAGGGTACCCTTAACAGCTGCTTGTTTGAGCTGCGGGTTGTTTTGACTGGTGGAGTTGGGCAAATGATTTGGTTTAGGGTAGGTGGAGTGAGGCCTAGTAGTACCTTTTTGGTCATAAGGCAGGTGTGGTACCTGATTCTGCTATCTAGGTTTAGCCAGTTTGTGCTGCTATAAAGGGAGCTGGAGTATGTAAAATGATCACATCCAAGGATGAGACAGCAGACTTTGTTTAAAACAAGTTGGAGTCTGCTTAGGGTGGTGGATAAAGTGGCACTGTAGCTTAGGATGCTGTAGTCCTGCAGGGAGAGGATCGAGGAGTTTATGGTAAGTTGTAATGCTTCAGGGGTGAGGCAGTGTTTGTACTGGTATAGTAGCCCTAGTCTGGAGCTAAGGGCTGTTGATAGGTGTAGGATATGTTGATTAAAGCTGAGGGTGGGGTCTAGAGTTATCCCTAAGTATTTAAAGCTGCTTACTTGTTCTAATTGGGTCTGATTGGCAGTGAGGAATTGGGGGCAGAGGTTCTTGAGTGGGTTCTGGGGGTGGACAAAGAGCATGACTTTTGTCTTATTGTAGTTGATAATAAGATGTTGAATGGTGAGCCAGTCTTCAACTTCACAGAACGAGTGTTGGAGAGTTTGGTGGAGCTTGAGGGGTGATGGATCAGAGGCGAACAAGACAGCATCATCTGCATATAGGAGTACATTTCCAGGGCATGACACTGGGAGGGAATTGAGGTATAGGCTGAAAGTAGGGGGCCAAGTATGGAGCCCTGTGGGACACCAGAGTGGATAGGGAGGCGGGGGGAGAGGACAGAGCCTACCTTGACTATCTGCGTTCTATGAGAGAGATAGCTGGTGAACCAGTTTATGGTGTCATTGGAGAAACCCGTGAAAGCCAGGGTGTTAAGCAAGAGGGCATGGTTTACGGTATCGAATGCCTTAGATAGGTCCAAGAAGATGGTGCCTGTGAGGTGGCCGTGGTCCAGGGCTGAGTGGACATGGGAGGTAAATTCAAGGAGGGCGGTGGTGGTACTGTGGCCCTTACGGAAACCGTGCTGCTCTCCGGCTAGAAGGTTATATTTGTTAAGGTGTTCAGTAAGTTGGTCGGCGACTATGCGTTCTAGTACCTTACATGGGGGAGTAGGATAGAGATGGGGTGGTAGTTGTTTGTGGACGTGCGGTCACCACTTTTATGGATGGGTGTGATGTAGGCCAATTTCCAGTCGGTAGGGAATTCCCCTTGACAGAGGAAGCAGTTTAGAATGTTGGTGAGTGGGGCTAGGACTTCCTGGAGGGTGAGACGGAGAAGTCTGAGGTCAAGGGAGTCGTGGCTATAGTGATTTTGGCTAATAGCTTTGGTTAGGTAGGGTTTGGCAGTCTCTGGGGTAAGGACTTGCAGGTAGAAGGGTGGAGCTAGAGGAGGATGTGGGGTGTTATGGGCAGGTGGGGGATCGAAGAAATTAGGGGGCAGCACATGGGAGAGATCAGTGAAAGCAGTATTAAGGGCTGAGGCTATTCTGAGGGGATCAGAGGAGAGGCAGCCATCTATTAGAATTTGGTCAGGTGGCAGGTTTGGGGCTTTGCCACAGAGTTCCTTAACATTTTCCCAGAAGTTGCGACCAGAGCCCCAGGTCGAGGTTAAGGTGGCTTTGTAATAGTTCGCTTTGGCAATGCATATGGCCCAGATGCACTTGTTTCGGGACTCCCAATAATGTTGCCTGTCCAGAGGCCATTGGGTCTCATTGGCAAGGTGCCATAGTGCGTCACGCTGATGAAGTAGGCCTTGGTGGTGGTCCGAGCACCATGGTGCATGATTCCCTTTGGTCATTGTTTTGTTGAGGGGGGGCGAACTTGCCACAGGCTGCGTTAAAGGTGTTGGTAAATAGTTCAAGGGCATGGTCAAGGTCAAAGGTGCTAGTTAGGGGTGTACAGTCGCATTCTCTGAGGTGGGCCTTGAGTAGGGCTAGTTTACCAGGCCCTAGTTTGCATTTTGCAATAATTTTAGGTGAGGTTTCGTGGGGGTATCAGACCAGTTGCAGAGAACTGGAGAGTGGTCACTTATGGTGTCGGGGAGGACTTGGGTGCTGGTTATTTTGTGTGGGTGGTTTGTGAAAACCAGGTCTAGTAGGGAGGATGACCCCGTGTGGGCGTGTAGCCGGGTGGGGGTTTTGATGACCTGAATGAGATGGAGGGCTGACGCCTCGTTGACGTATGGGGCAGCTGTTTTGGCCAGCCAATTTATGTTGAAATTCCCCGGTAGTATTTTTTCATGCTTTGGGAGTAGGGTGGCAGGGCTGGACATGATGGCTTGGAAGGCTGGCTTCTACATCTGTTCACTTCCTGGCTTCTACCAACAATTCCATCTGTTTTCTCAAGGCTGCTTTCAGATCAGCATTTTTTCTCTGACGTTTTTCTCTCTCTCTCTCTGCCTTGGCTTGTTCCAGCTCATGACGCAATATATCACTAGTACACTGTGCATTGTTGAGATGGGTGGTCAAGCTGCATGGCATCAATGTAAATTGTTACTCTGTTTGTTCAGTTTCCTCTGTTTAAACAATTCCTGATTACTAGACTTTAATCGGTGGCATTCTTCCTAACATATTTTACTTTTTCTTCTAAGGGTAACACCATAACATACAGGCTTTCCATGCAACAGCCCGTTTTCATCCTAGCTTTAGTTTATTTTTTTTCTCAAATTCTAAATGAAACTATTCCTTAACATATCTCCAAGGATGTTTAATATCTTTACAAAATATCTTTACAAAAGTCTTGAGCCCTGTGTGTGAACACAAATTGTACAATATATTCCAGCATAACATGAAAACCTACCTAGCTCTTTTTAGACCTGGTCTAATAATACAAGGCATTCTGTGGCTAGCCTCCCACAGCTACTCCACTTCCACCATCATGTATACTTAGGTTGCAATCCTTCTTTATCTATAATTCCACTCTTTGGAATAATGTAAGTCTCCAGTCACAAATCTGAGGTGCCAAAACTGTTGGATTCTGAGCAGGTTTCCAAAGAAACACTAAAGTTTGAGCTTAAATTTCCCCAAAAATCAGGTTTATTTCCATAATGTTAAGAGCACCAAACAATAGAGCAGCAGCCTAACATAGAATACTAATTAGCGGCCAACTCACATTTCCTCCAGGAGACATGAATACACAGGTGCAACTCCTAAAGTATTCTTCTTTCTTCTGTTCTGTGGGCTCCCTGAGGGAAAGGGAGCACTCATCTTAAATACCTTAATATACCTCACATCTTGATTAGATACTAGGTCTTAGGCCAATCATGTTACTAGATTTATGAATATTACCAGTTTTGGTGTATGTTCTTAAAATTTCAAAAGCTAGTGATAGCCACACATTGATTTTGATTGGTTGATCATGCCTACATTCCTGGGGCAGGATTCACAAAGATCGTGAAATTCCCACAGCTGCAGCAAAATGTCGGCACCAAAGGGTGGCCACTTGCGGAGCCACAGGCGTCCCGCAGTTGCAGATATTCACAAAAGTGGAGCCAGATTATGACCAGTGCCACAAATTATGGCAGTTTATGGTGGTGTCACCAGGGAAATCACTGCAGTTGCGGAAAGATGTTATGGCTGGTGGGAGCAGCCCTAACACTCTTCACAACTACTGTGGCTGGGAATCACAACCAGCATAGCTGCAGGCAATTTAAGTCCACAACTGAAGTTGTGGAGTGGGACTTGGGTCCCGATAGCTTTGTGAATCCTGCCCCTGGTCTCTGGGAAAATGATGAACTGGCAACAGCTTGATCCAATAATCACGCAGTCATAATTAACTCAGTCACAGGATGGTACTGGTTTTCCAACAACTTGCAAGGCACCTTCTCACTTGGGAACAGAATAGAATAAACATAAAGAAGATTTCAAATAACATAAAGTTTGTCATTTTATCTAAGTATTCAAAGCATGTAGCATATAAACAGTTTTTCTTGCTGTTACAGAAAAGACAGTTCAAATGTCACTGAGTTGCAGGTGCAGGGCATACAATAACCATAAATATTTGATTATGATCTACCTCTAAATGAAGCAAACTTATTATTGTCTAAGCACCTATATTTTTACACTTCTAAAGAACTAGCTTCCAACAGCAGTGAAAGAAGTACACTAACTTGAGAAACAACTCTGACCTACATTTTGACCTGCTTATAAGCACTTTACCTAAAATGGTGAATGGCTTTTTACAGCTTCATAAAATTTAAGTATTGCCATCCATACTGGTTTATGAAAAAGACTACAAAACAGTTCTCATATAATATTTTCCAACTTTTGGTATAAAGGTACAGCACCAGCACACGTAGCCAACTGCAAATCATATCAGCTCTCTCTTATTGCTCCAAACTGCTACAGTTCAGTTCAGTTACTTTTATTGCTCAATCTAAAATTATCTTTTCAAAAAGAGAAAATACAAAACTAGATATATAGACAAATACATAATACTTAAACAACCTCTAATTATACAAAAGGAAACATGCATGAAATATACAGATTCTTTGCACATTTACATATACTTATTTACAACAATCCATAATACATTAACTCAGTTGTTCCCTAAATTTTAATCTTTTTAGGGTTTTATAGTCATTGTCCTAATATTGCTAGCCCTTATTTCCCTTATTTTTATTAAAAATGTTGTTGTTTTCCTTATTATGTATTCATCATTTGTTGAAGAAGTAAATTAATCTTTAGTTCATCTTCACAACTTTGTAAATCAGATAGCATGTCTTCCAGACATTTTTTTCTAGCTTTCTCATACCACATACACTTTAATATCATATGAAACAAATTTTCTATCTCTGAAACTCCACAAAAGCAATAGGAATATACTGGATCTACTTCTCTATTGAATCTAGCCATCAATTTATTTGACTCCTGAGACTCAATTGTAAATCTGACATAAACTTTTCTTAATTCTGGTTCTTCTAGCACATCCAAGTAATATTTGTATTTATGATTTAAAATAATACTGCTATACCACAACGAATAACAGGAATTTTTAATATTTTCCATATCTAAATTATTAAACTTCATAATTAACATTTTTTAATATATTTCTTATATTGAACAGACATCACCAAATTCTGAAATGTCAGGTCCAGTAATTGGTCCAATTCTACTTCTGAGTTCAATATCCTTTTAACTTTCTGCAGCCGTGGTGACTTAATACCATTCATAACTCAGTATTTTTTTTCCTCCAAGCATTTTTTTTGGACTCTCTACACTCCTATTGAGTATTTAATCTTATCCAAAAACGTATAATATTTGCCTCAATTAATGCATTTAGGTTTATTTGTCCTGTTTCTGCACATACGTATAAAGCTGATACTGTCAAAGGGAAACCCAGTGTAGACTTCAACAGTCACGTTACTGGTTTTTCCATGTTTTTTAAATACTTATGTTCATTTATTTCTGTTCCATATAATATTTGTGAATTGTATTTTGCTTCGATAGCTTTTAACAATGGTTTTATAGCATAACTCCCAAACTTCTTATTAAATCTTTTTAATGCCAAAACTGAGTTTGCTAACTTATTATAAGTTGTGGTATAATGGGACTTTCAGCATAAGTTTTTTGAGAAGACCAGCCCTAGATATGAATATTCATTTATAATTTGCAATGATTGTAAATTTATATGCCATTTCCCATGGTATTTTTCCCCAAACAACATTATATTAGATTTAGACATATTCACTTTAAAGTTCCTGTCCTTAGCAAATATTTCGAGAAGATTCAATTCCTGCAGACCTTTTGTCGGTAAAGAAAATAATGTCAGGTCATCTCCATATGCAAGTCCCGCACAGCAATCTGTTCTAATTTTAGAAGAATCTGTATTTGACAATTGGAGAGTTCTCAGCAAAGGATCTAAGTAAATTGCAAACAGAGTTGGGGCAAGTATACACCCCTGTCTTACTCCCATGTTTGTTGGGAATTGTAAGGAAAGATTACCTCTCATATCCAGTCTAACCTGTGTCCATGTATAGGAGTACACTAATCTTATACTGTTTACCAATACCGGTTCAATACCAATGCTGTACATTGCATCCCACAACTTAGTTCTGTCAATTGTATTGAATGCAGTAGAAAAGTCTATATATGCTGCATATAATCTATGAGCCCCTATCTTAACGTATTTCTCTCATAGATGATGTAATATAAAGCAGTTATCCATAGTAGAGTACGTCCTTTGGAAACCAGCCTGCAGGGGAGATAATCCCCTATTTTTTCTAAACTTATCATAATGCAATCCAACAATGTTCTAGAAAAAATCTTTCCTACAATGTCCAACAAATTAATTTCCCTATAATTTTTTGGGTCATATTTATCACATTCTTTAGAAATGGGGACTATTACTGCACCCCTCCAAGACTCAAGGATAAAATTATTATGTATACATTTATTAAACAATGAAGCTAAGAACTCTGCCCAATAGGCATCTTTTATTTTAAACAGCTCACCTGGGATTTCATCAGGACCTGGTGCCTTAAAAAGCTTGAGTTTCCCTATTGCTAAACTTACTTCCACATTTGTAATTGGGGTAAAATTCTTACTTTTCACACTTCTTTCCATGGTAAGCCATGAGTTCTTCTCATTCATATTTATACATTACAGTAGAAAAATGCTTCATCCAATCATCATCATCTACATAATTTACATTTTCAACCAGAAGTTCTTTACAACCTCTGGCTACAAATTTCCAAAATTTCTTATTATCCATTGCTTCTATTATGTCTATCATTTGTTTCCACTGCTCAGCATAAAATTCATTTTTTTCCTAGTTGCCAGCACATTCCTATGTTCTTTTCTTACCAGCTTGCTATATCGTACATTTCTTTTCCACCGTCTTGTCTATATATTCTCAAACATTTCATAAGTCTTTTTTTACTTATTCTGCAATCTTTATTGAACCATCTCTTTGCCTGCTTATTAGGTATGAAACCTCCTTCTTTATATAATTTAGATTGAATTTCTTTAAAGAAGTTTTGCAATCTACAATAGAGTGCAATAATATGTAACTCATTTAATTAAAACTTAAACTCATCAAAGAATACCTCCAATTGTTATATCATTTGGGTTTCTAAAGTCACTGTTCACCTAATCCATTTCTTATATATAATTTCTTCTTGGATTGGTCTTATTTTATTGTTTGCTATAACCCTTCGCTCCTCCAATAGATCAGTATTGGCTATAACTGGGAGATGATTACTTTCAAGTCTTAGTGGTATAATTAATGACTTCCACTAATTACTAGGCCCTCTCCAACATATTAAGTCAAGTACTGTGTTTCCATGTTTTGAAATATACATTGTTGCTCCATCTTTATCCCCCTCTAATCTCCCATTCAAAACATAAAGTCCATTATTTTATAATATTTCACAAAGTTTTTTTTTTCCATTTAAACTGTTTTTTTTTCATCCTTTGTTTTTCTCATAAAATTGTAAGTATCTGGATATATCCAATGCCTAATTGTATTATCTGTCAAGCCACTGAGCCTTCCAACTCTGGCATTAAGGTCTCCAAGTAGTATTAGAAGATCCTCTGGATATTCCAGGGATGCCTCAGCTATACTCTTTTCTAACCTTTACCATACCAATTCTTTATAATATTTAGACTTGGCTGGTGGCATATAACAGCTAACTAATATTATAGATAGTTTATTTGACCTCAATCTAAGGATCATGTGATAATCATCTTTAGACAATTCTTTAATGAATTTAAATGTTCCATTTCTTACATGCATAATTAAGCCACCGGCTCTTCTGCCTGCTTTAGAATTCTTATAACTTGGACATTGCAGGGTTTGATATCCATTTAAAGGTATATTTTTTTAATATCATGCCATGTCTGTTATAGAAAAATGACTGAACTTTCTTTAATAAATGTCAGCCAATCCTGGTTATATAATCTGGTACTATAACCTTCTATATTCCAAGTCATAAAATTAATCAGGGTGTGTTCTTTCTTAGTCACATTATGTCCTTCAATTATGATATCATTGCTCTCTTTTCGAGAATCAATCTTTCAAATTTTATCTTCTGGTCAACTTTCTACATCTAGCAACTGGTACCTATTATAGGTCTCAATTGATTTATTTATAACAACATGCTCACTACTACTCTTTATATTTCTTTCTATCTTCTCCCTTAATACCTCATCACTTTCTTTATGCAAGGCATTCATATCCACTACGTAGAGTCGAATCTTATCCTATTTCCCATAACATTCCAGAATTCTCTCTGCTATTTCTTCATTATTACATACTCTATCCACTTGACTATCTCCACCTAAGCTTTCATGCCTGTGAGTGCTCATAATACCCATTTTTCCTAATCTAATTTGAAATACATTGGAAATCAGATTACAAATGGATCACATAAACTTTCTTGGTGTCTCATTATAAATTCCTGGAGAACCAAACATTGTTATTGCCATAGGTTTCTTTTTCCAATTTAGTATCACATTCTCTTCTTTATGTACAACTTCTGATTCCAATTTGATGCTTAGTTTCAGACAATTCAATAAATGACCATTTCTCCACAAAAATTGTGCCACTCTCTTATGAGTAACCCTTATCCATACTATATCAGCAAAGCCAGGATTTAATGGCATAATCACTTCAAGAATATCTCCTTCTTCAATTGCCATTTCAAGTACTTCATTGAATACTTTCATTACCCGGTCCTTCAAAGTTTTTTCTGATTCATCATCCAATCGCTTTAACCCATATAATTTTAAACAATAATCCTTTTCCCACTTATCACACCTTTCCCATTCTTCTTGATTTCTACTTAATACATTTTGATCCTTCTTTAAATTTTCCTCCTTATCTCTTATTTCGTGTTTTAGGCTGTTCATATCCTACCCTTGCTTTACAATATCAACATCCATAGTCTTTCACACTGTTCCAGCTCCTAACATGTATATATCTTCATATTCCTCATGCTCCTCAGATTATCTTTCTTCCTTTTGTCTCCCTTTCAGATCTTTATTACTCTGTGCACAACTCCTTTCCTTCTTTAACTTAATCTTATTCTGGTTCTTCCCTTTATTTTCTCTTTTCTTCTGAGCTATAGATTCATTGTTCTTGATGTCACCTAGTAATAGCAAGGAGGAGAAGTTTGATCTTGTTCTTTTTTCTTTATTTTCTATCACCTCATCTATCACCATAATTGATGATGATTCCTTTGGTGGCTGAATTTTATTAAAACACCCAATATCTCATCCATTCTCTATCCATGTATGGCTATAGTCTCCTTTAATGTGTCAATTTCATTTCTTACTGCTGTTAATTGCTCCATTAGTATCAAATTTGCAGCATGCTGATTTTTCATAATTGCAATTATCTCTTCACCTTTGCCGTGGGGTAGTACAACATGTATTCTTCCATTATCTCTCTCTCTCTACTCCAATCCTATCATCCTGGCCACACCTTGGTGCCAGGCTCTCAATTACAACCTTTGTATCAGCACTACTATTTATTTTTGGACGATCATCAAACATTTTTAGATCTAATATAGCACTTTGCAGTTCTTCAAGAATTTCCCTTTTTTTTGTTTTACATCTTTACCATATGAATCATCATTTATCAATTTCCTGCTTACTATTGGAGTATATAAAGTGACATCTCCAGTTAATTTCTCCAAATCTCTCCCCTCTACTAATTCAGAACCAGATGTTCTGAGGGTAAGCAGAGTCACAGTCATATTCATGTATTTTTCTACTATGGGGTAGACATTGAGAAGCTCTTAGGTTTTATTTCTTTACTTACTTTAGTTTCTCTTAGTCCTTTAACTGCAGGAGTTTGGTTAGTACAACCTTTTTTCTCACACACCTCCAGCTTTAATAAAGCCCTCATAGTAGTATTTTTCCTTAAGAATGGGGACATTTTGGTTTGTGTAGCATCCCTATTTTCCTTCTTTCCTTTCCTACCCTTTCTACCTTTTCTATCATTTCTCTTAACATTTTTTACACCCTTTTCTCCAATTTCTTCTTTTCCATGTCCAGCTTTTACTCCAGTTTTATCAACTTTCTTTACTTTTCTCTTTCTCACATTCCCTTCTTCTAACATTCCTAATCTATTCTGTTCTTTATCTGTAATTTTGTTAGGTATCTCATCCAGTGCATCTATAAGTCTACTATTAACATCAGGCTTTTGAGCTTTAGGAGCATCCTGTATTTTATCTGATTTATCTGACTCATTAGTCTGAGTCCTTGTAGTTACCATAATAACTGATTATTAACTGATTACTAATTAAAATATTTATAAAGGAAATATAGGCTACCAAAAAGGAACAGGAGTGGAATGGTGAGGCAACATAATTAAGCTCCCTCAGTCTCAGTCTCAAGTATAACATGTATAACAAAAAAATATATAAAGGTATACACACTATTTAAGATAATTGTGGTATATTAAAAAATGCAGATACAACAAATGAATGTGCAATTAAATGTGCAGCAGTGCAACATTGCAGCAATACATAAGGATTCCCAAACTTGGAGCTTACAGCTTACTTGGAGCTTACAGCTTGCTTATATTCCCCTAAAATTAATAATCCAACTTAATCCTTCTACTTTATCCTTCTCCTTGTCTTCTATATATCCATACACTCTGTGTATCTATCAGATATAAACTAGCATTCAAATATAATATATAAAAAGACAAACAAAATGGAAAACATGGGCAGCAAACCCCATAGTCCATAAAATCCACAGAGCCCATAAAAGTCCTTCTTTCTAATTCTTCCACTCCCTCCAAAAGGACGGGTCACTTGGCTTTCCCTTTTGTTCTTCCAAGATGTTATTATATAATATGGGTAATATAATGGTATAAAAAATTGTAAGAAATATAGGAGATGCTTGTCTATGTCACCCTCAAATGGTTACTGTTCACTGTTCACAATTCACAGCTCACAGTTCACAGTTCTCCAGTTTCTCCAGTTTTTCAATTCTTTCTTTATATCATACAGACCAAACCAGACCAGGGTTCCTTCAAATAGTCCTCTTCCTTAATTAATGTCATATTCCACCATAGCACGTGAGGTGGGACTCTTAAACAGAAAAAGACAGAATGATAAGGAGAATAACTCCACCAAAATGCAACTATGTAAAAATTCACTAAAATTCTCTTAATATTCTGACATACACTTACAGAAAACAGACAACAAACAGGAATAAAATCTTTTTTAACAATAACTTACTCTGTAATCATATTAAGATCTCTCTGGTCTAGCCAAAGATATAGCATTTAACTTTCCACAGATTCAGTAAAACTGGGACCAGAACTGTTAACAGCTGCTATTCGCTGCTAATCCGGTTATCTGGTCTTATCGAAGTCACTTCACAGCTGGTTTTAAAACTACTTTGAAAAAAAAGTCACACAGCTCACAGTTTACAGCTCACCGAAATTGACAAGGGTTTTCCAGGAAAGCAAAAAAGCAAATAAACACACAGATGCATAGAGAGAGATGTTGCAAGGTGTTGGAAGATAGTGAATCTATCTAAGAGAATGCCACGCATGTGCTTTATGTGATCATACCACCTGGCCAAACGTGCAAAAAAATAAAACTAGAAAAAATATTTTTTTATTACCCAACATATCCTTGCAAATATTCTTACCCCTATAACTTAACTGTGTCTCAGTATGAACGCCAAGATATACACGAAGATAGTTTAAATAATTTAAAAACATGTGATTTAATTCCTCATCTCATAACCTCCCATCACCTCTCATCACAGTAAACACCCAATATGAGCAAAAAATAGAATTTAACTGAGAATGAGGACAGCAAATCACTTCCTTCATATTTTTAATTCCTTCAGTCGTTTCCCTCTGGTTACTGCCAGTGCTCCGCAGGACTTCTTCCTGTGTTCCTTGTTAGGATGGCTGCACCACCTTCTGCATTCCACTCCTGCAAGAGAAAGAAAGGTGATGACAACGGAGAAAAAACCTGTAGGTGACCGCACAAGATGGCATGGAAAGAGCTGAAGTCTTAGACAGGTATGGCAATTTCCTTAGATGGCATACCTTTTCTAGATTTAAAAACAGCTCAACAACAGCTCCTGCTCTGCAAGTTACTCCTCAGCTTGCCAGCATGCAGTGGTCCATCTACAGCAATCAGCTCTCCGACTGAACTGCTACAGAATCCTACACAGCCATGCTACATTCCTGCAGCTGCACCAAACCAATGCCTGAAAGCTGCTGTAAATCATGGAGCTGGTCATAAACTGGCTCCACTTTAGAAAAAAACAGAAGTTGTGGGAAAAATTGCGGCTTTCCAAGTGATGAGTCTCTTGTGCCAGTTTTTCCCTGCAGCTGTAGGATTTTCAGGGGCTTTGAAAATCCAACCTGCGGTTTATGCATGGTGTTTTTATGAGAAAAATCAATCAGGTGCCTTCTCAGCTAAGTTCAGAGGATGATGTAGAAGATGAATATCTCATGGGTTACATTTTAGCTAATTCTAAAGTGGACATTTAAATGTTTCTGCCTATAGTAGCCCTCTTAGGTTGTGTATATGTCATTGGAAATAGAGGATAGTTTCACTATGGCTGCATAGTGAGAGCTATGCAATATAATGCTAACAAGAGGGGAGGGAGCAGGACAGAGGACGTATGCAACAGGAACTGAAACATATTATATTCTGCTTCCTTAGTTGAATCTCAGAACAGGGGAAGGGGGACCCCATCCATCACAGTGAGCACTTTCAGTGGGGCCAGGAAGCTTTCTCCCCTGCAAAGGGTGTGCTGTGTGTGTGTGTGTATGATATGGATAGTTATAGTATCATGATGCAACACTGTGTACATGTTGGGTGCAGTGTTAAAAGGTGGAGAAAACACATCCCACTGGAGAATGGTCGCTAGCACCCTCATGCATCACTCAGCCTGGCCTCTATACCATAGATTGCCATGATGTAGTCACAGACAATGTTCTGAGGTCCTCAGGACACCTAGTGATCATAGGAATAGGTGGGAGCCATTGAATGACAAAATGCTAAATGGTGCTAAAAATGACGGCATGATATTCTTATCTTTTACTGCAGTGGACTGTGTTACCGAAAGTACTCAGCAATGTTGCCATCACCACCAGCTATTAACACCAATTCAGATGTGATATCTGGATTCAGTCTCAAAGACTGCGAAGAGACTCAAATAGGTAAGAACCCTCTTTTTCATGTGAACTTGCTTAGAGCTGCACAAGGAGAAGTCATTTTATTCCTACTGTACCTTCAGGAGCTACAGTAATTCACTCTTATCTTCTTATGCATTTGAATAGCCTTCGAGTGTAAGGGACAGTAGAGGTTGCTTAAAGGGAGAGGGACATTTCTGCAGTGACAGTAGAGGTATAAGAGTTGCTTAATAAATGGGATAGTTCCTCCTGAAAAAAGCTGAAGAGAAACCAACATTAATAGAAGAATATGTATTTTACAACTGTTTTTTTTATACTGTATCCTATATTTTTATGGACTGATATATAGAAAGATATCAGAATAACACTGTATGTAATGCATATATATATATATATATATATATATATATATATATCAACACACCCTGTTAATGCACTAGTTAGGGAGTTAGGGTTAAAGCAAGAATGTAGGGAAATGTGGCATTAGGGTTTCCAACCCTAACACCCCACCCCCATCACGCAGCCAGTAACATGCATGGGAAGTGTTTTAGGGTTGTCAGCCCTAATGCTCACCCAATTCCATGATCAAATAAGTTGAGATGGGTACAGTATATAAGAATGGTGTGAGAATTAAGGTTGACAAGTCCAAGGCACACCCCATGCATGTTGCTGCCTGTGGGGTATGGGTAGGTGGGGTGTTTGGGCTGGTAACCCTAATGTCACATTTCCTTACTTTTGCCACTTTAACCCTACTTGTGCATTAACAAACATTTTTGCAATGAATTTTCTTTCTTTTTGATGTAGTACTTTTCCTTTAATTAGTGTTTATAACCGCATGAGTGTTTTTCTATAATTACGTTTTATGAATGCATGTGTTCCTATAAAAAATAAAACTTTTCACCATATTTGTTGGTGGATCTGGAATGCAAATCCAGGTCTCCACAATCATAGCCCAGAGCCTTAGCCACTGCACTATGATGCCTCCTTTGATATCACTCTGTCAATGTTCTGTTATCCTAAGTCAAGATCGATCCAAACTTAAACAGCCAGTAATACTTTTCTGTTTCTCTGTATTGCCAAAAGTCTTTTTTTTTAAACTTTGCATATTTCTATGCTGTTGAATTGTTTGAAACATTTTCAGTTTACATTATCACAGTATCATTATCACAAAATTGAAACTTTAATGTCTATTTTAACACAAGTGAAAATATGAATATTTATTTATTTATTTGAATTTTGGTAACCAGGTGAGCCCACTAAGACAACCCTGTCCCTTTTTCAGGGGTGACCCGAGGAACAAAATGTTCCAATATTACAGCACATACAGTTGAGAAACAATCTAATCGGACAACACAGTACAGATACAATACAAGGCAGTACATTTGAAAGAGCTAGATTATCATTAGGATCACAATTAACATAATTCAATGGTGCATTTGTGGAGTAATTGGATAAATTACAGACGGAACAGCAGTTAATGACATGTGATTTTCAGGTACAGCACTTTCATTTGTGCCTATGTAACAGTATTGCTTCAGGTGGGAGTTGGAGAATAAGTGCCTGAGCAATAACTGGGAAGGAGATATAGGTCTGTAGCCCAAGGTTGTCATCTGGGAAGAGTAGTGTCTACTTCCTTTCTATAGCCCTAATGTTTAACACACTGATTTGTAGCCCATGTTTCAAAACTGTTTCAACTTCCCAAAGAGGGATAGCTTGTAGTTGTCCCTAGATTTTTGTATTCTTTTAATACAAACAATACAAACATACAGTATATGCAAATTAGCTCATGATTATTCATGAGTTATGGTTACACTGACATGTTTAAAAATGTGGGGCACATAAGGAACTGTTCTTCTTGCAAAGTGAACAGGTGGAACCAAAAAAACAATTGTAAACAGGGATTCTGAACAGACCAAGGTTCTAAAAGAGTGATTCCCTAAATTTTAAAAACACAGGTATATAAATAAGGTCATGATTATTCAAGAGCTATGAGGTGACTCTAGGTGTGCAAGCCACACCACTTTATATAGCTATTATGAAGTGCTTACCGAGCATGCTCACTATCTATCTATCTATTCAATGTAAATACCTTACAGTCAGTACTGTATAAATTACTGCTGGCACTTGTATTATGCATGCATTAAATTTCCTCTGTATGTAAATTGTTACCGTTGTCCCCAGTTTGCAACTGGAAATTATCCCCAGCTCAGTGTGCCTTTCCTAGTTACAACATTTAAAATCAATCAATAAATAAATAAATAAATGCTCAGAACCTGACATTTGTAAATGTTAATAACTACGAAACAGATTATTACTTTTTCACCAAACAAGCAAAAGGCATATCTGTTGTCCAAGCCTGTCCTACCCTGGAAAGCTCAGACCAAAATTACAAACTATCTGGGTGCAAGTTATTGACAAAAAATAAAAAAACATCATTTTTTTTACATTTTTTGCTGTCTGCATCTCAGAATCTGTACACCCAACCATAACAAAACTTGACACATCAAGATATCTACCCACAAGATCACATGTGTAAAACTTTGTGCAAATCCTTCGAATGGTTGCAAAAATAGTGAAGTGCAAAATGTGATGCTCACTACTGCCAACTGTAGGGCAGCCTGTGATTTACACAGGAGTTACTTGTAAGCATTAAGTCATGACAAAGGATGGTTCTAATGGTGAATTAATGCCTGTTGGGGGGGGGGGCACAAGGGCACAGGCCAAGTACATCCAACTGCCCAGCCAGGCATTTGGAGTGGCTTAATGCACTTGTAACATGGCAAGCATTTCAGAAATGAACAGATTTATTATGTGTACTGCCAACTTGTAATGCAAAAAAAGATAGACATACACACACACACACACACACACACACACACACACATATATTTCTTATCTTTAATACTGAATTGATAATACATATTCTGCTGAATGTTGCCTGTCTTACATATATTGGACCCTGTGAATCAATGGGCAGAGTGGCTGCACATTGCATATCTTGGGTACATAACCACTTTGCATCCATTGCGTCCTCCACATGGGATGCACTGCCAGGGAGCACACAGTGGGCTATGCACCCGATTTCCTGGTCACAGAGATTACAACATGCCTGGGGCAGGTGGGGGTGTGCCAGCACTATGCACCATGCACCAAGGCACATACTGCTGACCACAGGGATAGGGAGGAGAGAACAGGGTATGCCAGGGAGAACCCTGCTGTAAGTGCCCTCTGCATCCTGCACCACACATTCCAGCCCAGGGAGCCAATGAAAGCCCCCCCATCCAACACACACCCAGAAACATGCCCCCAGAGCTAGTAGGATATTGTGGCACAGGACCAGAACCCTGGCCCTGTATCATATGCTGCTTACCACTGCATGGATGGCCACACTGTCCCCAACTGTGTGCTGTGGCACCCATCAACACAGCTGTGCCCCCCACCCTGTAGGCAACAGAGTACCCCACCCCATGGAAAAAGGATCCCCATCCTGGTGTACTGTACAACCCCCCCAACCTCATACCAGCACACCGCTCAGTGGCGCTTTGTGGGTGGGCTGGTGGCATTACCCATTGCACACCTCCACAGCCACTGGCTGTCAGACATCCAAGGGGAATGACACCAATGCATGCCCCACCGCATAGGGGTTCCACTGAGCTGCCCAGTCTGGGCATCTGACTGGATGCCTGGTGGGACCCTACGACTCTACCCCTAGCTGCACTGCCTAGTCCTGCACACCGGGGGAGCAGGGCCATAGACAGGTGGCCAGCAGTCATGCATGCCACCAGTGCATACCTGTCTGCTGGTGCAGAGATCTTCAGGCAGGTTATATGCCTCAGGCACATACTTCCCACCCCTGTGTGCATTGGGTCCCTTGTGGGTGTAGGGAGGCATTAATTTACACCATTTTGATTAAAGTGCATGATGTTATTATTGCCAATATACTTTTATCATTTCTACTATTATGGTATTTTTTCTCCTAACTTACTGTCTGGATCAGTGCTAGGTACTTCGATTTTCATCTGGGTGTATTTCAAGATATGGGTTGCACTGCATGATGGGACCATGTCAGGGTACATTTTTATATTTTGTTCCTGTAGTTCACTTGTCAGGTCAACAGACTGCTGGGATTGCTAATAACTGTAATATCATGAGTAGAAACTGAATGATGTTCAACCAGTAATTCTATACATGTTAGCTTTACATTTACTAATATGTTACTTTTTCTCCTAATTTACTGTCAGGATTTGTGCTATGTACAGATAAGCCCCCCAGGATGAAGTGCAACACTGCAAAATTCTGCAGTAGAGGTACTGCTGTAAACAATGCAATTTCAATTGGAGTTAATCCCATTTATGATGCAGTAAACCTGTGATGTGTTTCATCCTAGAGGGCTTATCTGTACTATGATTTTTGTCTGCATGTATTACAGTATATGTGTTTCACTGCATGATGGGACAATGCTAGGGTGCATTTTCATGTTTTGTTCCTGCAGTTCCCTTGGCAGGCCAACAGATGGCTGTGAAACAGTGCTAGCAGCACAGCACAGCACTGTTTTACAGCCATCTGATGGGCTGCCATGGGAACTGCACCTGAACAAAGAATTTACTCTGGTTCATGAAGAGCACCATGGCATTACTAGGGAATTAATGCCTGGTTACTCCTTGGTCAGCTATTGCTATTGCTCTAATGAAAAGTACTTATTTGTGTCTAACATTTATTGCTATGTTACAAAATAAATTACACATTTACCCTGGCTAGAACTGATACATCCTGCCTTGTGTAGAGCAGTCACTAAATTACACATGACTTCCATGTAAGCATTAAGCCACGATGAAGGTAGCATCTAATGGGGAATTAATGCATAGTTAGGAGTGTTGTGACAAATTAGGTGGTTATTTTAATTCTATTTTTGTGTTATTGAACATCTCTCCTCTGTGATAGAGAGTGGGAGAGTTTTAACTAGTGGTTTATTGTAATTGCTTAGTGTAAGGTTGTTTCTTTGTGTCATTTATATCTATAGTTTTTGAAACTGTAAATTTTTGGGTTGGGTGTTGTTTATCCTTGGTTTGTTAGGGGTCTTTTAATGGTCTTTGTGCATTTTGACTTGGTTAAACCTGTATAATGTCTTGTAGGCCTTCCCCCTGGTTGTGCGCTATTCGTCCCCTGCCTTCTGCACCATCCACCCATTCCCCCCCTTTAATGATGTCAACCTACCAGTGCTGCAGAGCACTGGGTATCATTCACGAGATGGGGGGGGAGTGTGGACATAGGAGGATGAATGAATGGGACTCTCACATCCGGGCAGTTAGATCCAGAAGGCACCCTGGGGCAAAATGAAGTCTGGAACGTGGTCTGCCATGTCAGGTCCCCATACCCAAGGGCACCACCATTTCTGGTGGGCAAGTATCCAGGCAGGCCCTCGAAGCATGTCCAACTCAAGCAGTGTTATGCAGTGCCAGATCAATCTAAAACAAGACTGCAATTATTGCAAATCTTGGAACAACTTATCTGACGTGCATCACTGAGACCTGGCTGGATCAAAATGCTGGCTCCATATTGGAGTCTGCAATTTTGGCTGGGTACTCAGTGATGCACCACTTGAGACTGAACTGCGGGAGGGGTTGCAGTCTGTTTCAAGACTGAATTTGGCCTCATGAATGTTCCAGTTGAGGGGGCCAAATCATTAGACTGCACCATGGTAGCAGGTGTAGGTTGTAGGATAGCGCTCTCTCTTCTACTGTTCACCCAGGGATGAGAAGCATTTCCTTCAGGAAGCAGCAGACTTCATGATTGATATGGCATTTGAGTCATTCAGACTGATGGTCCTGGATGACTTCAATGCCTGGGTCAATGATGAACTCTCACAGTTTGGACAACACTTCCTCCAGCTGAAGACATCTCTTGGCCTTACACAGATCCTTACATCAGCTACCCACAAACATGGTCACACTCTTGATTTGATTTTCCTCCTGGGTATCAAAGCCTCCAATCTGGGGGTAGAACCTGTTGGTTGATCCGATCACTACACCATAAGGTTCAAGTTTTCCATCCCCTCCATAGGCCTACCCCTGTGAAGTGGTCAATTACCACCATTTATGGGATTTGAGCCCTAAAAGCCAAGTGGCAGTGACCTCTCAGAGTTTTTTGTGGCAAGCAGGAACCCAGAGGCTTTGGTGCTGGCCTATAACAAGGCCATCTCCACTGCACTGGATTCTGTCCCCAGTCAATGTGCACCATCTCTCCCTTTGCCCTCTGGCCCCTTAGTTTGATGGGACCTTGAGGGAGTTGCATAGACTAGGAAGAAGGTTAGAGCGGTGCTGGAGGAAATCTGCCCTGGAAGCCACCAACTTAGGTTGGTGGAACATTATTAAGTCTACCAATCAACGATCTCCCATAAAAAGGCAGAATTCCTGTCTGGAGATATTGCTGCCACTCAGAAAAGACTGGCTCACCTCTTTGGATTGACTGCGCAACCCAGTCTGTATGCAGTCTCGAAGAACCTTTTCACAATTGGAGTGTGATGAGCTTGTTCAGTTCTTTGTGGATTAAGGTGACTGACATCATGGCAGAGATCATCTTGACTCACCCTATGGAGGATGCTATTGATCGGTGCTTGGTCACTGTCCCTTGTGTTTTCTGGAGAATCTTCGACCAGCCAGAGTTTGCAGATGTCATGCAGATTGTCCAGAGTATGCATCCTATGTGCTGTAGTTGCCACGCAAGCCCAACTTCCCTGATTATGGGTTGTTGTGACATTATTGGCCCAGTGCTGGCACAGATTGTCTGGTGCTCCCTTGATTCAGGTGAGTTCCCTAACTCCCTGAAGGAGGCAGTGGTGACACCCCTACGGAAGAAGGCTTCTTTGGACCCAGACTCTCTAGCCAACTACATACTCATCTCAAACCTTCCCTTTATAAGGAAAGTTATTCAATGATAGATAGATACTTTATTTGTTCAGTCAAAGACCTTTACAACATATAAAAAAATACCTGGATACATAAAATCTCCACATATGGGGCCAGATGGGATTCATCCCAGAATTCTAAAAGAACTAAAGGTAGAACTAGTGACACCACTGACTACCCTCTTTAACAAATCATGGGAGGATGGGTTGGTGCCCGAGGACTGGAAGAAGGCAGATGTGATTCCACTTCACAAAAGTGGGAGCAGGGCAGAAGCAGGAAACTACAGATCTGCTAGTTTAACCTCAGTAATAGGGAAAATGATGGAATCACTTCTGAAGGAAAGAATTGTCAGGTACCTAGAGGCCAGAGAGGCACAGGACCCAAGGCAGCATGGATTCAGAGAAGGAAGATCATGTCAGATGAATCTAATAGATTTCTTTGACTGGGTGACTAAAGTAGTAGATCAGGAAGTGGCTGTGGACATGGCCTACCTAGACTTTAGCAAGGCATTTGACAGAGTCCTACACAAAAGATTAATATACAAGTTAGCCAGCCTGGGAGTGGGTCCCAAGATGGTAGTCTGTGTAAAGAATTGTCTGGAGAACAGAACACAGAAGGTAATAGTAAACAGAGTCCACTCTGAAGAAAGAGGGGTTACTAGTGGGGTATCGCAGGGTTCAGTACTAGGGCTGGTCCTCTCCAATGACTTTATAAGTGACATTGCAGAGGGACTGGAAGGAAAAGTATGTCTCTTTGCAGACAACACAAAGATCTGCAACAGTGTTGATACACAAGGTGTGGTGGAAAGGATGAGAAGGGACGTGGCAAGACTGGAGGAATGGTCAAATGTATGACATCTTAGATTCAGTGCTAAGAAGTGCAAGGTAATGCACCTGGGAAACAAAAACCCAAGGGAAGAGTACACAATGGGGGGGTGAGATACTAACAACAACAAAAAAGGAAAGGAAATTGGGGGTAGTCATATCAGATTATCTAAAGGTGGGCAAGCAATGTGAGAGAGCAATAAGGAGCGCGGGGAGGATACTGGGATGCATAGGGACAGGCATCACCAGTACAAAACAGGAAGTTGTTATCCCTCTGAACAGACAGCTGGTGAGACCCCATCTGGAGTACTGTGTGCACTTCTGGAGACACAATCTCTGCAAAGACATAAAAGAATGGAGGAAGTCCAGAGGAGGGCAACTAAAATGGTGCAGGGTCTGCACCGGAAGACATATGAAGAGCAGCTTAAGGAGCTTAATATGTGTAGCCTCGAGGAAAGAATGGGTGGGGGGACACGATAGAAACTTTCACGTACCTCAAGGAAACCAACAAAGTCCAAGAGGGTAGCATCTTTCAGAAAAAGAGTTGTGCAAGAACAAGGGGGCACGATTTGAAGATTGAGGGGGGGGCGGCACAGAGGTAATGTAAGGAAATATTTTTTCACAGAGAGGGTTATGGATGCATGGAACGGCCTTCGAAGGAGGTGGTGGAGTCAAAAACAGTGATGGAATTCAGGCATGCATGGGACAGTCATAAGGCAAATCTAGGGGTGTGGGTAGGAAGAAGTAGGCTGTTGGTTAACTAGGATTTGCAGCTTATCCATTAGGTAGGGAAATGGGCAGACTGGGTGGGCCAAGCGTTCCTTATCTGCTGTCAAATTCTATGTTTCTATGTTTCTGTATAATCAAGTACACATTGTATCCATAAGAAAGAGCTCTAATACAAAACATAAATATAAAGATCACTCAAAAAATTCCATCATTTTTAAAGTTCATATGTTCATTGCCTGGAAATATATGTTAAACACTTAGAGGTACAAGGCAAATAAACTGTATTAGATTTTACAATGTGTCATTCTTATCAAGGCAATATTCTTTACATAGGAAGCAACTTGATTCATAATATGATCATCCTGGGTAGTAAACATGATATTCAGCAGAATCTCATTATTAGTTAATTGAATTGAATCCCAAATTAGATGAAGCCAGTAAGCTCTCCGCTTATTATACCATGTGCAATTAAATATTATATGATTTAAATCCTTTATTTCCAGACATGAACATTCACAAAATATATCCTCCTGCTTTGTTTTCTTTAAAAAACAAGCTGTCCTAATATTACCATTATAAAGACCCATGTGGTATCTAGAATATTAATTTATTTTCACTTGATCAGTAATAACATCTAAATAATATCTATACTCATGTTTAAGATTTTGTGCTATTAGCCAGGGTGAAATCTTCATTTCTGATACTATCAGGAGATCATGTTCTACATGGGCATTTACCACTTTATTCCTTAGATATTTAAAACATTGAGGACTAATTTGGATCCCTTTATGGTATAATTTATTCAATACAGCCAAGTCATAATTTTTCAGTAATATTTTTATGTCCTTTAGCCAATCTGATGTATGGCATCCTCTTTTTTCCCACTCCATTTTCTCCATGAAACTCAAAGCAGGTAACTGATCTCTATCCGTTCTTGTTAATTTGATCCAGTAAATCAATTTTCTAATTGCCATTAATGCATTTGATGAAACCATCCCAAGTTCTGCTCTCACTAGCACATTTGGGGCAGACAAACCAAGACCCACTGCATTTTTGTAAAGTTTATTTACTGACACTGCTGTAGATTCTTTTTTTCATCCAGTCTCCAAATTTCACTCTGGTAAGTTATTTGTAGAACATATTTTGCTTTTATTGCTCTTATTAAGGGTAATATAGTATTTCCTCCATATTTATAATTACATCTTTGTAAAGCTCCTGCATTTTGTTTTCATTTTAACTTGAGCTTTTGAATATGTTTTTGCCACTTTCTTTTGGAGGACATTGTCAGGCCTAAATAGTCATACTGTTGAACAATGCTTAACTTCTTCCCATTAATTCTCCGGTCTTGTTTACTTCTATACTCTCCAAAAAACATTACTTGTGTTTTCTGTTCATTTATTTTCAACCCATAATCTTTTTCTAATGATAAAGGTTTTCCTAATTTACTTTGTAAACATTTTTTTGATAATGCTATTAATACTAAATTGTCTGCATAAGCAAGTGCAGGACATAGAAAAACTCCTGTATTTGAGGAGTCCATAATGTCTATACTAAGTTATATTAAGAACTTATTCAGATAAATATTAAATAACAATGGTGCCAATATACAACATTGTCTAACTTGTTTGTTAGTTAAAAATGGTTTAGATGTTTGACCATTTTTCCCCCATTTGACTTGGGCCCAAGACTAAGAGTTTAGTTCCTTTATAATACTAATCAGTATGGGGTTAATTCACCATTCAAACAGTAGATGCCATAATTTATTTCTATAAATAGAGCCAAATGCTTGACTAAAATCTGCAAAGACCATATGGATCTTTTGTTTTCTCAGCCTTAGATACTTTTCATACAAATGCATTAATACAAAAGTGTTATATATACGTGCAGGCTCCCCACAGCCCCCACCACCACGCTTGGTGAGCTCCTCCTTATATAGTGTGAGGTCGTAGCTCCTCCTTATATAATGTGAGGTCATGAGCTCGTAAACCTATCAGCCCACTTTCCCACTAGCTCCTTATATTTTTCTGCCACTAGTGGCCACCGCAGAGCAGAGTCAATCTACTACTGATATAAACCAGAAACAAAAAATATAATAATGCAGCTTCTCACAGCAACAATTGCTATTTTTTCCCTAACCCTATCCTCCCTTCCACCCTCATCCTATCCTACGCTACCAGACCCTTTGACACCTCTCTCCTTAGCAACAAAGCCACCACTCCACTCCTCCTCAGCACCAGTGGACCACCACCAGAGCCAGTGACACAACTGGTCCCTGGGGGCCTCCATCCCCCCCTTCCACACTGAGAAACCTGCCCTATATATCCCACTCTATCCTGGCCCTAAGACTAACCTACAAACTCCTAACCAGCACACTCGACGGGGGTCATCAGCAAAGGCCATGTGCTTATTAAGGCACACCTTGGCTCTCCTCCTCCTCATAGCCGGGGACGTTGAATGTAACCCTGGACCTCAGGCCCCCATTGCTGGCCGACCAACCACACCAATTACGCAGCTCCCTAAAGGCTTCAGAATTGTACACCTAAACATATGCAGCCTCCTAAACAAAATAGCTGCCCTGCAAGCAACTGTCATAGCCCTCCGCCCTGATATTGTTATCATTACAGCATCTTGGCTGAAGTCCCATAACAGGGATGAAGAATTCTCTATTCCTGGTTTCTCTCTAATCCGCCAAGACAGGCAAGGCAGAAAGAAGGATGGTGGCACTACCATGTACATCTCCACACATCTCCAGTTTTCAGTAATATCTCCTACAGCACCCCTACATTCTATTGATTCTCTGCTAATCAAAATCACTCAGCCCCATTCTATCCCCGTATACATAGCTGGGTCATACTGTCCGCTGGACACACCTCAGAGTAGCATCCTTGATCACCTTGGTAACCTGCAGTCCCTTACAGAAGGTGGCAAACTCTATATTCTTGGTGATTTCAGAACTGGCTAGGCAGCGAGGCCTCTAAATCTCATTGTCAAATAAATGCACTAAACTTGTACCAGAAAATAGAGGAACCCACCCGCTCAAACCACAAATCCAATAAACACACACTACTGGATTGGGCACTTACAACCCACCCTCATAGGATACTCAAAGCTGGTCTACTACCGGACTCCCTTAACGACCACCATATGATTTTCATTGTGCGGAAAATCTTCCATCCAATGGCCCCCCCACCCTGCACGCTTTACAGCAGAGGCTATAAATCACTTGATCTGACTGCACTACTAAACAACCTTAACTCCATTGACTGGTCTGTCATCCCTAGGGCCACCTCCATGGACGAGGCCCTGGAATATTTTTCCACTAACCTCCTTGCCACCTGGGACCTACCTGCCCCACTCAGGAGATGCAGAGTAAGAGGATCCCACTTACCTTGTGTAACTACAAACGTTATGGAAAAACTACGAGCCAGAGACCGGGCCTGGAAATATTTCAAGGCCACAGGTGGACGTAAGGCTCAGCAGCTATACAGGTCACTGATAAATACCTGTACAAGACTAATACACCAATCCAAAGCAAATTACTTTAAAACTATGTTCAACAACAACTTCGCTCACCCTACTCAATTCTGGAAATCAGTAAAATCCCTTCTCTCCCCACCGGCCCAACCCCCCACTCCCACTCTCAATCTGAAAGGTAAAATCATCAAGGATCCTTGCTTGGTTGCCTCCGAGTTTAATTCATACTTCTCTACCACTACTTCTTCTCTACTGTCCTCCCATCCCCATCCCCCACTCACCGGCCATAGCCCACCCTCTAACCATGCTCTATAACCTGTCCTTTGAACTCGGGGCAGTCCCCGAAATATAAAAAAAAGCCGCAGTCATCCCCCTACCCAAAGGAGGGGACCTCTCCTCCCCATCCAACTATAGGCCCATATCTCTGCTCCCCATCCTAGCCAAAATTCAAGAACGCCTTGTATTATCCCAGCTCCAGCACTACCTAGACACCATATCGTTCTTCACCCCCTACCAAGCTGGCTTCAGAAAAAATCACTCCACCACCACCTCCCTCCACCGCCTTACAAACTCCATCCTTACAGGCATGGACAAAGGGGAAATTACAGCAACCATATTTATTGATCTGGCAAAAGCCTTAGACACAGTCTCTCATCCCCTGTTGTTGACTAAACTTGCCCAAGCTGGTCTGTCTGGCAATGCAATAAACTGGTTCCAGTCTTACCTGTCAGGCAGGTCCCAATCAGTCCGGATCGGCCAGGCTCGATCCACCTCACTTCCTGTCACCAGTGGAGTCCCCCCAAGGGTCAGTACTTGGCCTCCTGCTGTTCTCTATCTTTCTCAATGACCTGCCTGCTGCCTGCCCTCAAACGGCTATCCATATGTACGCAGATGATACGGTGCTGTTCGCCACTGGCCCATCCGCAACCGCCTTAACTGCTCATCTTCAGGAGGACTTCGACTCCATCCAACGTTGGTTCCTCAGAAACCAACTATTCTTAAATTCAAAAAAAACAGTCTCCCTCACTTTTGGCTCTCGGGTCAAACTAACCCGGCTCACTGTTCCACCCACATTCTACACCTTGGACAGATCTCCACTTGAGGCCTGCACCACATATCGTTATCTCAGCGTCTGGTTAGATCAGCACCTTGACTTCTCAGTGCATATAGACGCCTTACACAAAAGATTGCATCCCATGCTGGGAGCCCTCTACCGCAACAAGTATTGCATACCTCTACCTACTAGATTAGAAATTGTCCAAAAAATGATTCTCCCGATTATGGATTATGGCGATGTTGTATACGGTGCCGCCCCCCAAACTCACTTAGCCAGGCTTGACCCCCTTTACAACTCCTTCTGCTGGTTCTCCTTGGACCGGCCTACCAACACCTATCACTGTGACCTCTACCAGTCCCTGGCCTTCCCCTCACTACAAAACCAATGATTACTCCACGTTGCTAGAACCGCTGCTAAGTTCTGGTCACAGACGCTCCTTTCCTACCCGTCATCATCCATAACAGCCCTCTCCCCACCTGCCTACACTCTCAGAAACATAGACTCTAGGCTCCTACATACTCCACACAGAGCCACCATATCTGGCCAGGCAGCTTTCAGCTTCAGGTTCCCCAAATTATGGAAATCCCTGACAGCTGATATCAGACACACCATAAGTACTCCTGAACTGAAGCCCTTCTTGAATCACACCGCTACAAATTGCTCCTGCTTTCCCCCCTCCCTGAATCCCCAATTTTAACTCCTACCTATTCAGCTGCTAGCACCAATCTGGGTACCATTCTAGGTCTTCACCTAAGGTTTTAATACTAATTAAATTCGAGCCCACGCTATGTTGTGTCTAAGAATTGCCACGCCCAATGTTTGGAACAACCACCCTATGCATTGTCTTTTTCATCAGCACTACTGTACCTTTGCCCGTGAAAGTTACAAAATGTATGTTATTGTCTTCCTCTGTACAACGGTATTCATTTGTAAACCCTCTACCCCCAGGGCGCATCTGGAATCGAGCGGTACTCTGCTCAGTATGCCTTTCTGGTAAATCTCTTAAATAAATAAATAAATAATATAGCCCCTTCTGAATCCTGACTGAAGTTCAGAGATGCCTCCTAATCTAATTACTTCCTCATTTAACCGATTACAGATAAAACCTCTAATAACTTGTTTCCCCCTAATTCTGTTTGACTTGAAATAGGGTGGAGAAACTGGATTATTTTAGAAAATCCTTGTTGAGGCTGGCCCGGTGGTGCTAAGGGTTGAGGGGCTGGATGCCACACCTCGCTCCATGCCAGCAACCTGGGTTCTGGAGTGGACTTGGGTCATCGGGGTATGGCCGAGGAAAGAGAAGGTTTGAGCATCTAGTCGCTTGCTCTTCTTCTCTGGGAAGGGATGGGGAGTTTGTCTCACCACTCTACTGCCACCACCTGGGGATCTCAGAGGGTGCCGGCATGGTCGGGGACAACAAAGAAAGGGGCTGACAGTAGCAGGGGACAGGAGCTGATGCATGTCTCAGCGTGCATTGGCTCATTGGTCCTCATTGCATGCAGACATCGAGGGAACCAGAAAAGAAGGAAAAAATCCCCCAGATGGTCCTAGCTACGATCCTCCACTCTGCTCCCACAAAGCCAGAGAGCAGACTCCACTGTATGCATACATCTCCCTGAGGTCTAGGGAAGGTAAATGGAGGCCTTCCTTACCACGCTCAGGGGGTTAACTGGAAGCTAACTGAGGTGGTGTGCACTCTAGGGGCAGACTCCTTGATGGGTTACGTAGTGACAGCCTGGGGATCTGAGAGATAGGAGGATATGGGGGCAGTAGGCGGATAAAGTGTAAAAAAAAAAAAGAAATGCCTTGCTGTGCAGCACTTCTCAAGTCTGGTTTGGTGAATTTGTCAGCCTTATCTTGCATTTTGCTATTTTTCTGATCATATGTTTTTACCTTGTTTTGCATTTTATTGGACATTATTATGCTATTTGTTTTATGTAACTCAAATTATTCAAATAGTCACCAGTATTTACTTCACAGAGCAGGTAGCAAAAGAGTCAGTATAAATAGGACACAACTATGCACTCTTATTAAAATGACTGACAGTAAACTTGATACAAGTCCATTCAGATTCTTGATGCCAGAAATACTACTAATAATGCTAATGAACTCCTTAATTATAACCACTATGTCCAATAGCAATAGGCTTATACAAGGCTGATTAAAGTCACCTTATGGTAGGTATCACTCTGTAGTGCTCTACAAGATGAGGCAAAGATTTATACATCAAAAATTATTCTTGAGTAGAAAACTGCATCCCAGCGGTTCCAATGTTCAGACTTGAATAGACAATTCACAATAACTTGTTCCAATTATGGTCCTTTGGTTTGTAGAACCTGTTAGCTTTTCCATAAGATGAAGCAACAGTAACAGCAGCAGTACATACAATATGCAGTAGATTAAAAAGGAATGCTATTGAACACAGGGAAAACATAATTTTAAAATAAATTACCAGAATAGCTATTAACTTTAACAATGCTTTAGCAGCTAAAAACGAATTATACAATTTTTAACCAAACATCAACAGTTATAGCCTTCGACCTGAATTATTAAATTAAATCTAAACAACTCTAAAATAACTTTTATTCTCTTCGCCTCTGTTTGAACTAATAAGCAGTCAGACTATATAAGTCTATATGAAAAGGCAATGTGCCGATGCAGAAATAATAGTGTAGAATAGCAATATACTGTTTATAATGCTGTCCAGAATTTTCAAATACCAGTGGAATGAAATTCCATGGAATAGTCAAAAGTCTGCCAAAATTCCACCAGAAATGGAACTGCAGAATTCTGCAGCATAAAATAGTTGTGGAATGATTTTCCACAAAAATATCACTGTTCTGCAGAATATTATTCCACGGATCTCAATATTTTCTGCAGACATTATTGCGGAATAATTTTCTGTGGAAAGATACTGTTCCATGGAATATTATTCTGCTGACCACAGAGGGCAGAATTCTGCAGGTGAACAAGTGAAATTCCAGTGGAAATTCCACCTGCAGAATGATCAAACTGCATTAATTCCACACGGCACTATTTACTTCATTTTAGAATGATTAAAGGATGATGCAAAAAATTGTAAAAACATCAAAGCAGTATCAGCAAACAGCAAACAGCAGCAGCAACAGCGTCAACAGCAGCAGCAGTAAAAATAAGAACTGGACCAATAATAGGTGGCAGTGCAGCGTTAAGATTGTATTATATAAAACCGGAGCACTACTATAACCAGGGGCCCTGGTGTTCTGAGGCAGAATTTTCTGATTTCTGCAGCAGAGCTCCTTGACTTCTGCAGCAGCATTTTCTGATTTTTGCTGCATGATTTATTCATTTCTCTGGCAGAATGCAGTCATGTCATTGGCTAAATATGATGTGATGTCATCGATAACATCATATGCTGAGCATAGAGGAGGGGCTTCAGGATAAACGAGGTGGGAAAGAAAACCTGACACTATGAAAAAACAGTATATTTATATGAAAATTAATCAAAAACAATGAATTCTGCGGCACCACGTATATTCTGCTGCATGATGCAAATTCTGCAGCAAATTCCGCAACCACAGAACTGCAGAATTCCAAGGGCCTTGACTATAACTCAGGCAAGCAGCACTGCTATCCACCTCTTTCATTTTTGACTGCTTCTCCTTTACTAAATTAATTGACTGGCATCAGTTAAAGGAACACTGTCAAACTGTTTTTCATCATATTATTTCTAGTTGAAGCCCCACATTTTATGATTGCTTACCCTTTCTAAAATACACTGATGTTGCTGTTTGTTTTATCTGTCTTCTTGCTTAGCAGAACTGAAATGCATGGCAATGTATATTTATAAACCACCTTGTTTTTGTTTATAGTCCTGGTTCTGTTCTTACTGCATACTTCCTGAGCATTAGAAACACACCCAAACAGTGAAGTCACTCATAAGGCAGTAGCCCCCTGAACTCCCACTGCATCATGAAGGGCTAGACTGTTTTGTGGGTGTTCCCAAGTCCAGGAATGATGTATTTGGGGTTGATCAAGGAATGTAAACAAACCTGTTTTGGTGTGATAACACCAGTATGTTGGGCAGTCTGTTTTTTTTTACTTTTTTTAAGAAAATATGAATTAGAATCAAACTACCAGCTACATCAACAAGCTTTACAGAATTTTGGCAATCATAAAATATATTTTTTTTAAACTAGGGATACTTTGAGACCTCAGGGGGTTGACAGACTCCCTTTAATCTCAACTCTTTACATTGCACCGGCCACCATAATACAGGAAAAATTTAGTACAAAACCTGAAAGGAAAACAACATTAAAGCAGCACTAAACAATGCTACTAGCTAAATATAAAAGTAGGTCTCTAAAAGAACTGTCAGAAATATAAAACAGTGAGGGTGCTGAGAGACAGCATACATACATTCTACATGGGTGGCATCTGAAGTGATCTGACTGATACTAGATTGTGTGTGCACCTAAATGGCCAGTCAGGTACCACATGATCCAAATGGGTACAATGGCGTGAAAATCAAACCACTAAAAATCCAACATAAAACCAAATAAAAGAAAAAAAAATAAAAAAACAGAATTGTGAGACCAGAGAGAAACATAAAATCCTAAAAATAAATAATAAAATCAGTCCCCAGTACTGTAAAATGTAAACTTGTATCTTTCAGCTCAACTTACTCGCTCAAGCTCACACAAGCACAAGTGCAACAGTACATATACAAAAATTTAATCCTGACTCAGCAATTACTGCAAACTACTACAATTGCTACAAATTAATAAATAAAGCAAAACGTCCATAATAAAGTCCATATCAAGCCTATAGCTGATGACTGTTGTCCTAATTGTCTCTCAGCTCTCCATTCTCTGTCCTCCATTTTCCGTTACTCTGTTACTCCGTTATTCCATTCTATTCCTTTAACTAGTTGCTCTCCACATTCTCAGGGCTGCAAATCCATAAATCTGCTATCCCACACGCTTCAATATATATGATCATCTGAGTTGCAGGAACCTCAAAATCTACAGACACTGTTCAAATTACAGTCTACATGGCAAAGGACGCTCCTGTGCCCGGTCACTTCTCACTCCTTCTCTGAGTCTTTCTGAAGGCTCTCTTTCACTCCACAGTTCTCACCAGACCCCACCAACTCCTGACCTTCCTCCTACTGAAACAAACGAGACACAGGGAGTGGACCACACCACAAGAAGGTTTCAACTTATGAAGAACTGGTGAGACTGCCAAGGTTATGGGCAACAGTGGCTTATCTTTTCTTTCATAAAAGCTCACATCCAACAGTCCTGCCCAGGGCATTACTCCACAATGCACAAAGCGCAAACATCTCAACCTCCGGCTAGCTCAGCAAAGTCCTGTGGATCTCAGAGGGTCACCCCAAAGGGACAAATGACAGCTGAGTAGGCCCAAAGGTCTATCTAGTCTGCTCCATTATGGCAACACATTCATGCACAGCCTCACTGTATTTATATCCACCACTTCCAGAGCTAAGCCATTCAATGCATCCACAACCCCTTCTGTGAAAAAGACCTTCCTCACATTACTCCTTAACTGGCTTCCCTCTAATTTCCTGCTGTGTTCTCTTGTCCTGCTATATTTCTTATATTGAAACATGTGAGACACTCTCATCTTGTTAATGCCCTTAAGATGTTTGAATGTTTCGATCATATCACCTCTCTTTCTCTTAGCTCTAGAGTATACATATTGAACTCCATTAATCTGTCCTCATATGTTTTCTGATGCAGTCCCAACACCATTTTGGTTGCCCTTCTCTGGAATGTCTCCATTTTGTTATTGTCCTTGTGCAGGTGTGGCCTCCAGTACTGCATGCAGTACTCCAGATGAGGCATAAACAGTTGTTTGTAAAGAGGGATTATTACTGCCCTCTTACAATATGTGATATCTCTAATTATAAACTGGCGATCGTAAATGGAGGAAGCTGATTGGCCGAGAGGTTTTCGAAGCCATGATGATATCGGGCTACATCATCACGGCTTCAGAAAACCTCCGGTCACCAGCCTCCTCACTTACTGTGCAGTGTTCCTTGTCTCCTCCGAGTAGTCGCCGCTGTTTAAAAAAAAAAAGAACGAACTGCTGCTGTGAGTCGGGAAACATCCTCCGCATCCTATAGTTCCATTCCCCACAGAAATGTAACGTTAGGTGACAGTCGCAGAGCATGTCCAATCGTGTCGTGTCTACAGGGCAGAATGGTGCGAGTCGCGCCTTGAGAAAGCATCTTTTTTAAAAAAACAGTAAAGGATCCAAAACTGACCCACAACTTGTTTTTTTCAAACAGTACAGCCTTCCAAGTGACAGTTTCACATTTCCAGATGACTTTCTGGAAGATGTGCATTCTTCCAATTTACATTGCTACTTCCTTCTTGCCACAGATTGGGTTTTGAGAGATACCTACAGTACACTCCTCCTCCATAACTCAACTTACAACAGTGCCACCTGCTGTTCAGACCTGTCGAGGAACTATTTTATTAAAAGGTGCTCCTCCAACACCTCACAAAACACATTTTCAAAACAATTTAAAATATGTACAGTATATATTTTTTTACTGCTAAAACTTGTATTCCTGTTCATAATAGCAATAATGCACTGCAGGGTGTGGTATATCGTGGGATATCATCACTTCTCAGGTCGTTGGATGCACTCAGCCCTGCGGCCTCATGCCCAATCACCCGAGGCATGATGATATCCCATGACATACCACACCCTGTCATGCATTATTACTTAATTATATATCCCAACATCCCTCTAGCTTTACCTATTGCTTTAATGGTCTGCTTGGATGATTTCAGGTCTTTTGTGATTGAATCAGGGTGGGTTCTTACTTGGGGTTCTGATCTCTAACATTCACCCCCTTGTCATACAGTCTTCAGGGATACAGAACTACGCCCCCCATTCCTCCATGTTGCCAACAACCTATAGGCTCTGGCTGAAGAAAATAGGTAGCTTTGACCTTATTTGGTGAGGCAGTGGGGTGGGTATTAGGGTTGAAAACCACAAGGAATAGCCCACCCCTGATTTGCCAAGACCCAGAGTAGCAAAGACCATAATGTTGTTTTCATTTGCTCCTTAGAAGGTGTGTGGGGGGGGAGTAGGGTCGGAAACTCCAACACCATATTTCCCTACAGCAATTTTGCCACTTTAATCTGAACCCTAACTGGTGTGTTTACTAGGTTTATTAGGTTTGTATTAGACATAAGAAGACATTCACCAACCAAGAATGTCTCCCACAGCTGTGTGTGTATACTACTTTGTACCAGTTGTACCGTTTAGATATTTTTCAAGCTGTATTTCAAATTATGCAAATTTCTTGACTTCAACCACTTCCTGTGATAATTTATTCCATGTCTTAGTGACACGTATAGTGAAAAAGTGGTATATTTTATTTGTAGTAGCCCTCAGGACTACAAGTCAGAAACAGTGACTCCTTTGACACTATAATCTGAACCCTAACTAGTGCATTAATGCATTTTTTGCAAATAATATCCTTACTTTTTGAGATACTAGAATTATATTCTCATTCATACAGGTCCCTTTGGGACCTGCATGAACACATCCATGTGATTACAGAAGTGCAGGGCTCTCTGGGCCTCCACTGGTGCATATGTTTATCTGGGTGTGGAAATGCAATTTATCTGCTTCATTGTAATTTTGTTTTGTGGAGATGAAGTTATAGGTTGTTAAAGTTGCAATGTTATTCTATGTGACTTTTCATTTATTTAATTTTAATGGTTTTCATATGTGTATTTTCATTTGATATTTGTACAGTAGTAGTCAATGAGGCCTTTCTTTTGATATGTAGACTGCCCCTTAACTCTAAAGATTGACTAAGTTACAGCTTGTGTTACAGATTGTTAAAGTTCCAATGTTATCCTATGGAAATTAAAATGTTTCCATTTTTATGTTTTGTGTATGGCCCCTGACTTATTTTGGAAGACATAACATATTAGTCTTGTAGTACACACTGCCACCTTTCTTTTGATATATAGATTATCCTTCAGCACCAAATATTGACAGAGTTACGACTTGTTAAAATTAAACTGTACACAAAAAAAAAACCTTAAATGCAAATTCTTCTTTCATATAAACCAGTCTTGTTTTGTGAGATAGTGTCTATCTCATGAAAGAGGACTGTTTAATATGAAAGAAGAATATGAAAAAAACTAAGCCCAATTTCTTTTTTTTTGGGTGTATCAATCCTATTCTGTGAGATCGTGTCATTATCATGAAGTCCATAATCTTGTTTCTTATGAATCAGTCCAGTTACATGAGATTGTGTCATTCTCACAAAAGAGAATTGCTTCATATGAAAGAAGAATATTAAAAAAAGGTAAGCATAAATTCTTAAGTCATATGCCCTAATCTTCTTTTTGTATGGCCCTATTCCTTTTTTGTGGGGCAATTCAAAATAAGAAAATTGTCTCACACACACACACACACACACACACACACACACACACATATGCATGTGTGTGCATGCATGCACACACACACACACACACACACACACACACACACACACAAATACATTTTTAAAATGTTATAAAACACATTTTTGGGTTCTTTTACCAAAAAGTAACTGCAGAAGCATTGAAACAGGATCCTATTTTGCAAGATACAATGTATTGGCATCTCTGTAGGATATGATTCTTCTGGGTTTTCAAAAAAAGGTTGTTTTCTTTAAATGATAGAAATAAGATGGCCACCATATGAAATAAGAATTATTTCTCACAAAACAGGAGTACCCATTCATGAAAGAGAATCCTGTTTTGTATGGCCAAATTCTTTCAAATGAAAGAGCTGTCTGAAAAAGTATGCTCAGAATGAAATTTCAAATCCTTATAACTCTGGAACGGATTAATATTCTTTCACCAAACCAATGAGAGGTGTCATTTTGGGACAATCCCTTTCTAACTTGAAAATTATAGATGAAAATTCTAAACCAGCTGGGTGCAAGGGGGATGATAAAAAAAAACCAGCACCTTATTACTAATTTTTTCCTTTTTTTACTACTATCCAAATCTCAGAATCTTTATAGCTGATTGGAACAAAACGTGGCACATCAAGAGATCTTGCCTCCGAGACTGCACATGCAAAATTTGTGACAATACATTGATCTGGGGTGAAGCTATTACATTAAAAAATTAGTGGTTTAATATATATTTATATAGTCTTTGCAAAAACTTCATTGTCCCCATACCCCTCCAATAAAGACAATGACAAGCATGTTTGTGGTTGCTCAGTTTGGCAATTAGTTTACTAATACTCCAATTTCCATAATTACAATAAATGATCACTCTCATTGTCCTTTACACACAGTTCAAACATATTCATAATTTTGTACATATATACATTGTAACAATTATATTGTATGAGTCCTTCTTGTTCTATTCCTCCTTCACATTCTTTCTTTTTTCCTTCTGCCCCCTGGACGTACATCATGGGGTGGGTCCTGTTGCTTCCTCTTTGTTGTCAAGGGGTACGAGTGTACACACTGTGCCCCTGTTTCTATCCTATCACCTGGTGCCCCTTAGTCATGTTTTCCTTTTTAAAACTCCTCCCTTCCTCCCTGTCCTACTCTTCCTTTCCTTCTTCCCTTTTCTGCCGTCCACCTTCGGCAGTCTCAACTGTAGCACCCTTTCCACTGTGCTCCATCTGCCACTGTGGTGTACTGTGTTCCACCTACCACAGTGCTCCTTCTGCTACATCCTAATTGGCAGGTGGGTGGGAAATTCCTCTGGAGCAAAATTGTGACCTCCTGCTCCTGTACAGCCCCTTTTCAAGCCCCATTCTGGCCCTGCCCCTTGTCCGGTCCCCACTAATCCCAGCCTGCCCACTCTCTTTTCCACTCTCTCTCCTTCCCCCACCCCTGTGACCTCACCCAGAACCTCCCACCCCTTCCCCCCCTTTGGTGACATAATTTCCTCCTTCCTTCTGCTTAGCCCGTCTCCCCCTCCCTCTGAGCCTCCACCACTTCCTGTCTGGGACTTGGGACAATGAGGTCTGCCCCTTTAAACTGGGCAACCCCTCTTTGTCCCCAGCATGTTTGTGGTTGCTCAGTTTGGCAATTAGTTTACTAATATTCCAATTTCTGTAATTACAATAAATGAGCACTTTCATTGTCCTTTACACACAGTTCAAACATATTCATAATTTTGTACATATATACTGTACAGTGTAGCAATTACATTGTATGAGTCCTTCTTGTTCTATTCCTCCTTCACATTCTTTCTTCTTTCTTTCTTTCTGCCCGCTGGACGTACATCATGGGGGTGGGTCCTGTTGCTTCCTCTTTGTTGTCAAGGGGTACAAGCGTACACACCGTGCTCCTGTTTCTCTCCTATCACCTGGTGCCCCTTAGTCACATTTTTCTGTTTAAAACTCCTCCCTTCCTCCCTGTCCTACTCTTCCTTTCCACTAGTCAACCTCCAGTTTGCAATGGACGGTTGGCTTGCCCCCTTTTCTCACTTCCCTTTCTCAGCTTTCTCTGTCTTCTCACTGCCTCTGACATACCCTTTGCCTCATCCACAGTTCAATGGCATTAGACAATTCTTGATTAAATAATGCCAGCCCCAGGTCCGAGAGGTGTACCTTGTCATCCCAAAAAATATTCCTCGACCTGTTCCCAAATTGCGTGGTGAATTACCGCTCCTCCCTGGGCCTCAAATAACCTGCCCACCCATGCGTTCATCCTCTTCTTAGCTCTGTCCATACCCCTGTGGCTCTCCTCCTTGCGCCACACCCTCCAAGGGGTTATGTCTGACCATGCCAATGTTATCTCCGGCCACCACTGTTTAATTGTCTCTACATCCTGCTTTATATGGTAAAATATGTCCAGCCAAGGCCATATCCTCAAGTCATTGCCACCCAGGTGTATGATGATGAGGTCTGGTCTCCCATGGACCTTTCCAACTTCCTTCAGCCCTGGCAATAACTGTGCCCACTTCATCCCCCTTTGACCTTTCCACCTCACATGGATGACATCACTATTCAGATAAAGTTGCTTGCCCCCATGTCTCCTGGCTGCCCATTTCTCTGTCCAGTGGATAAATGAATGTCCACAAATCCATGTCTCTAGTCTCTCGGTTCTGTCTGTATATGAAAAAACAAAATGTACATCATTTTTGCAACTCTAATCACCCCGCCCCTCCCCCCTTTTCCACCGTACCTGCTATGGGAAACAAAAGACAACTGTTAGTGTGACACTTTGCATATGCATTTTTTGTAACATTTAGACTTCCATCTTCTTTTTTCCATGATTGCCCCCGCTGTGCCCCCCTGTGCAGCCAACATTGAGGCTGCCCCAATCCTGAATGAATGTGAGGAGTAACCTTCCACCAGTTCACCCAAGAATCTGAGTCCCTTGTGCAGCACCGCCGTCACTTTTTGTCCTGTAACTGGTTTCCCATTACCATGTATGAATAGGGTGGAACCTCTGCCAGTGGGCCACCCTGCTGCATATGTATGCAAAGCCCCCACCGGGTAGATGGCTGTGTTGGTATGCCTCCTCAAACATATTCAGTTGCCATGCCCTGGCTGGTCCATTTTTGACTTTCTTAACTTTACTATCACTGCCTCTGTGTACCACTCTATATCTTCCCGCTGAAGACCGCAACCCTCGGTCCTTCCACCCTGGCCCACTACCTCGCTTAACCCGAAGGTCCCTTCATACATAGTCAAGTACATGGCCTGGAACAACAGTGCATCCCAACTTGAACTAGTGATGTGGTGCAGTATCCCCACTGGTCTGGCCAGTAAACCTTCACCTATTGGTTTTCTGCTATCTTGCTTCTTGTCCGCCCCCCGGGCCCAACCCTGCATCATTCTGTGAGTCAGGTTACTCTTTGAGGGGTCCTCCCGCCCTTTTAAGTTACATACTTGCCCTATGGCTGCCAAGTGAACCCCCATGGTGGCTCGTGCCCAGCCCTATTGCCATCCCCCCACTATGAACCTGGCCACTTGCTCCTGCGTTACTGGACCACTTACCTGTCCGCTGACTTGCTCGTGAAAATTTTGGAATGCCCTCCAAGAGTTCTCATAAGCTCTAAAGGTCCTAGGGGCCCAGGATTTCTGGAACAATATTTCAGCTCCCCTGATCCAATTGTCCATACGCATGTCAGAATGGAAGTCCCCTCAGCCTCTGCTCTGGGTGTGATGGCCCAGAATTTGTCCATCTGCAAACGGGAGAGGCAGTCAGCTATCATGTTTTCTACTCCATTGATGTGCTTGGACCTGAAGGACATGTTCAGAGTTAAAGCTAAATACACCATCCCCCTTAAGACCCTCATCACCCTTTCTGACCTTGTCCATTTTTTGTTGAAAACCTCAACCTCTGCTTGATTATCACTCCAGAATGTGACCTGCCTGTTTCTAAGATCTCTCCCCCAGACTACCATTGCTACCCATATGGGAAATATTTCTAAAAATGTGATGTCCTTCGTCACCTTCCATGTCACCCATGCCTTGGGCAAACCACTTTTCTTGGAAATAACCTCCCATTCCTATTCCCCCCACTGCATCTGTAGACAGCTGCAGGTCCGTGTTATATAGCCAGTCATCTTGCCAGAATGTCTGCTCATTATACACCTACAGGAAGTGCTCCTATACTGCCATGTCTTCTCTGGTGCCTTTATTTATGTCTATCCAGTGGTGAGGCTGCTTTGCCCCTCCCATTGCCCATGTGAGATGCCGTGAAAATGTACGCCCTGGCACAATGGCCAGAAATGCAAAGTTCAGATGCCTCATTAGCCACTGCACTTGCTGGAGATGCATCCTTCTGCTCCCACCGACCTGACTCAACAACACCTGCTTTTTCCTGACCTTCTGTTCTGGTATTCGGTAAAGCTCTTGTACCGTGTCTAACACTAAACCCAAAAATTCCATCTTCTGCAGGGGGCCCTCTGTTTTGTTTTCTGCTAGTGGTACCCCCAGTTCCTGACATGACACCTTGAAGTCCCCCAGCATTACACCCATCTCTTTTTTGCCTTCCCCTATGAACAAGATATCATCGAGGTAATGCACCACTGTCTGGTGTCTGAACCTTGTCTGGAACAGCCATTGCAACCATGTACTAAACCTCTCGAATGTGACACATGCTATTGAGCACCCCATAGGCGTGGCCTTGTCGAAGTAGTACCCCCCTGTCTACCTGAAAACCTAAAAGATCCCAATCCTCTGGCCATATTGGTAGTAGCTTGAATACGGATTCTATATCTGTCTTGGCCAGCCATGCTTCCTGCTTTGTCCTAATGAGTCACACTGCTTCCTCCAATGTGGTGTAGATAACCCTGCTGTCTTCTTCCCATATGGCATCATTGACAGAGTCCCCTTCTGGTTATGAGAGGTGATGTATCACCCTATACTCACCTGGTTATTTTTTGGGAACCAAACCCAATGGCAATACCTGCAGGTTTGGCAGAGGGGGTGATTCAAATGGGCCTTCCACCTGCCCTGTTGTTACCTCCTTTTGGATCAAACTTGCTAGCACTGTACTTTTTTCCTTGCATAGACTTATGGTTCTTTGCCCTTGTCCCCTTCCTGATATCCCAAAATTTTAAATTAAATCCTGACCGAAAACTGCTACTAGCTCTTTGGCTGCCACCAAGTCGGGGTAGCCCTCCAAATCCTCCTGAACTGCAGCACCTTTGATTGGTGTCCGTGCCATACTGAACCTGCTCCACAAAACCTCAGTTGTCCTGATACCGGGTCTGGTAGGAGTGTCCCTTCCCTCCCCCACTTGCCCACCCTCTGTTTCCCCTCCCCCACTGATGGCCTCGAAATGCACCCTGATTCAGCCCAATGGGCTGTTGATGCACCTGTTCATGACCACCAGAGCTCTTTTCCCAGTTGTATCTGCACTTGGTCACTGGATGGTGTCCCCCACATTTTGAGCAGACATGTCAGAATCGACAATTCAGCCATGAGCAGAAAGCCCGATTGTACCCACAACACACCTTCAACACTGCTCCCCCTCTCCTATCCCCATCTGTCTCCTTGTCTGTCGGGCCCGTGTAGATTTCTAACCAAAGATCTATCTGCCGTGTGTCCCATTTTACATCTCCAAAGTGCACCATCCTCTTTCTAAATTTCTCATTGTATTTTAGCCAACTATGCCCCCCTTTCTTGTACGCATTCTAGATAATCAGGGAATAGGTCAGAAGCGGGGTTGCCAAATCCGGCTTCTTCTCAATGGTGATGGCCATGAAATAAGTGAAACCTGTGGTCCATTTGTCCCAGGTCTTCCCTTTGCCTGCCTTGTCCTCTTCTCCTTTGCCCAATAACATCACTGCCACCACCATATCCTTCTTCTCGAAACTATATTTTTCTTCAAACTTGTCCATGTTGTCCACATTTGCTAATGCAAAAACATAAACATATTCCCCCTTCCATATATTTTTCTTTATTGCCAGCAGTATGTAATCCACTAGCCTGACCCCCAGTGCTCCTACTTCCCTTCCCAGCGTGGTTCTCACTGCTGCCACCCTGTTCCCTCCACTTGTCCCTGTTCCTGTCCCTTTTATCTCATGCAAGGCTTTTTCCAATTAGCCCATCCCATTTTCCCTCATGCTTTTAACATTTGTTCCACATATTCCTTTACACTGCTTTCTAGGGTCATAATTGGGTTACCTACTGGGCTTGGTTGAGGGACACTGGGCCCGGTGCAGGGTCTTCTGGTGTCGGCACAGGCCCCACCAGCTGCAGCATCAGTGTAGGTACTAGAGGCGGGGTCAGTGGAACAAAGGGCTCCAGCTCTGGTGCTGGGCAGGGGGCAGGAGGAGGTTCTGGTATTGGGTTAATAGGAGGTAGAGCTCGAGGTGTTACTGGTGCTAACATCGGCTCTTCGGGTCCAGGCTTCTGCCCACGTGGTCGCTTAGGTGCCCTTTTTTCCTTCCCCTGTCCTTTCCCTTGCCTACCCTTCCTCTTCGTGCCTTGATCAGTCTAATCTATGTCTGCCACCTCTAATAGTCAGTTGTCCTTCTCCACTAGATCCTTAACTGCTCAATAGCAATCGTCCTTGTTAGGCTTCCCCTTCTTTGGTGCCATCTTCTAGGATATCTACGTATAAAGAAAGTACATGATAATCAAAAACACATTTTTTTATTTATTTTTTTGTTGCCCCCTCTTTTGCTGCCTCACATCTGCAGCGTCCCCATCCTGTTAAGCCCATCAATCCATCCTGTCCCAGCTTTTATTCACGGCGCCTTCTATATTTTCCATGTCCCTCCTTCGTCCCCTAGGACGCCCCCCATAAAGCTGGGGTAATAGCCTCCCCGCTAAATGGGTGACTCTAACTTCCTTTATAGATACCAGGCATGTACTCCCCCCAGGCCTCCCAAGTGACAGGAAACCAAGGCAATGCATCTGTAACCTTGTATGCTCCCCACAGGTTACCCTCTGCATATTATTTTTTCATTATCACTAGTACCCCATTCCCCCTATGTACCTTGCAGTCTAGTACAGCTTCTTTATTCACTTTGTCATTTTTTTTTTAAAGTCTTTTATTACTACTACATGAGTTGCTCAGGATCACACTGTATGCACGCAGGTGGTTGTGGGATTCAAACCTCGGTCTCCAGATATACACCTCAGAGCCTTAACCCCCTGCTCTATACTCCTCAAGTTTTGCTTTTATCCTTTGTATTCTGAATTGAATTGTCCTCTGTGCTAGCCACGAGGGGTTTGCTGTAACTCCCCTGCTTGTACCTCATCTGTTTGTAATGCAAAATTCAGACCAGAAAAAAAACCCTCTTTCACCTGTATTCAAAACCACCTGCTCTAAATAAGGACATTGCTGCCAGATTCCTTTCTTTACTTTATTCCCACCCCTGAGTGTCCTCCACGCTGTGGTGCCCTTCCCCCGGCCTCCTACCCATGTGGTGATGATGTCAGACGCCATCCCATGTGGTAGGCCCAGGATTCTCATTCGAACTGCTCTCTCTATTTCATGTGCTTCAAGCCTAAAAACCTTTCAGAAAACCCTGCTTAATTGCATTCAATGCATTTTGCCCCAAAATTGTCTGAATCGCTAAAGTACCCGAGTCTGTCTTCCCACTTTCACCAACTCTCCTGCTAGCCCGTCTGCTCACTCTCTCCACTCACACCATGGCGCTTGACCTTGTTCACATCAGCTGGTTGCTCCCCTCACCCTTATGCCGCTGCCCCGTGCTGCATACCCTCGCTGGTGCTCTAACCAGCACTCTCTCAGCTGCAACCTCCTCACCAAGCTGACGCCTCATTCCTAAACATACTCAATTGGGCCATTCACACATCTGTCAGCTGCCCCTTCTCCTGACTGCTCGCAGGAATGCTACTGACCATCAAATAGCTGGCTAACTGCTTAAACCTGGTGCTTCCCTTGCCGCTTTTCCCTCGGTATCTTCTGCTAGCCCTGGATACATTTTTCTAACAAATTAACATTTATGCTGGCCAAAGCGTACTGATTTCTTTTCCCATTCTTTTTTATTCTCACCCGCTTCATCCTCACTCGCTCCAGCTTCTGGACCATATCACAACAAAAGTGCCCTACTACCTTACCTCTGTATAGTCCGATTTAAGTACTTCACTGTTCTTCTTTCAACGGCTCAGCTTCCACAGATACTTACTGTTGCTAGTGTCTTATAGGAAATGTATTTACTTTAATTATCTCTGTATAATTATCTAAAGAACTCCAAATATCTATATATCCCACATGCCCACAGGCTGACTATTTACTGAACTGATGTGCTTCCAAAGCTAAATTCATAAATTCCTTTGGAGCAAAATTGTGACCTCCTGCTCCTGTGCAGCCCCTTTTCAAGCCCTGTTCTTGCCCGGCCCCTTATCCGGTCCCCACCAATCCCAGCCTGCCCACTCTCTTTTCCACTCTCTCTCCTTTCCCCACCCTGGTGACCTCACCCGGGCTCTCCCAACTCTTTCCTCCCTTTGGTGACATCATTTCCTCCTTCCATCTGCTTAGCCCCCCTCCCCCCTCCCCTGAGCCTCCACTACTTCCTGCCTGGGACTTGGGACAATGTGGTCTGCCCTTTTAAATTGGGCAACCCCTCTTTATTGCATCAGTTAGGGTTGTTTCCACACTGACAAAAGTGTAGAAATTCAATGTTAGGTTCACAACCCACAACCACTCCCCACCCTCCACACCACAGACATTGGGGTGTGCAGTGAAGATGTGCTAACTCTCACCCCATTCTCCTATACAGCACTACCACAGCTTGTTTATATATGGAATGAGGTGAGAGTTAGGTCGACGACACCAACACAAATGATGCAACAGCACACTATTGTGTGCAGAATCTTGATGTGCAGTTCTGTTATCCTGTCTTACGTGATTATGATGGGATAATATCAGCCAGCATTGTCACCACCTTTCATGTATGTTAATGCCTTCTGACGGTACTCTGGCATAAGCAAATGATATAACAGCATACTATTTTGTGCAGTGCCCAGCTGCGTTGGTCTGATATCCTGTATTCTTTTGAAGGTGCTGTGTGTGTGTGTGTGTGTGTGTGTGTGTGTGTGTGTGTGTGTGTGTGTGTGTGTGTGTGTCTGTGTGTGTGAGTGGGACCTGAAGGGCCGCTATGTTATCTTGTATACCATTCTAGCTACTATACTCCTACTTCAGTATAATTGGTTTGGGGAAAGATCCTCAGTTCAAAAAACCATGATTGCTTCTGTACAAATTGATATGCTGGAAAGGCCCCATGCTGCCCCTTATGTGATTATGGCTGGATAAAATGAGACAGCATTGTCATCAGCCTGTTGTGTGTTTTAATGTCTTCTTATGGTTGCCTGGCTGTGTGGCCATGCTACTACTTCAGTGTAATTGATTTGGAGAGTGTTTGTCAGTTCAACGAACTGTGACTGCTTCTCTACAAATTTTTACATTAGTGTCAGGCCCCATGTTTCCTCTTATGTGGTTATGACTGGATAAAATGAGACAGCAGGGCCTGTATACTGTAGCATCACATGGGTAAGCTTCTGTTATGATGTATTCTTCCCTTGTAGAGTTGTGGTATGTCTTCATAGGTATGTGTACATGTGAGTACTGTGTCTAGAGGGAGTGTGATGTCACACACACAGATACTATAATGCACAAAATGCATGTTTGGTGGGAGTGTCCATTTTTAAAATATTTGTTGCTGTTTTATGGCAAATATAGACAGAGAACAAGTTTCATAATGAACAGAGACACATACCATTATGCAGAAATGGGTGGCTTGGTGGGAGCGAAGGGCCTGAGAAAAGTGTGAAAATTCCTTGTTAGGGTTACCAGTTCAATACTCAGTCCACACCCTGCCACCGTCTACACCGAACATACCATTATGCAGAAATAGGTGGCTTGGTGGGAGTGCAGAGCCCAAATGTCCCCCATGCTCACACGAATCACTCATTTGTGTATTCCATTAACTTCTTACATTAAACTTTAAAAAAAGAAAGGAACTTATTTGTAACACCTCTGTTACTGCATCAGTTATGGTTGCTTCCACACCAAGTGCATGTTAACTTACGGCGTTTTGTTCAATGGCGGCGGCTTTCTCCGTGAAATAAAAACTCTGAGATAAATTTTTTAAAGTGTGCTTTGAGCATCGTTTTTCTGGTAAGAACCTTTATAACTTGTTAGATTTGAAATTGATCTAGTAAAGATCTTTTTTAATTGACATGGATCTTTTATTTAGTTTGCAAAGATTTGAATGCATATGGAAGGAATCTCCACATTTTGGATTTTCATTTATAATATTATCCATTTTTTCGAGGTATTTTTTTTACCATTATTAGGTATTATCCCAACTGAGGATTTAAAACTAAAACTAAAAAAATTTTTTCATTTTTTCTTTTTACATATAGTGTTATTGGTACATCACAAGTTTCAATCCAGATAATTGCCTTATTCAAAAACATTTTTCCAAACAGTGAGTAGTTTTCTATACTGGAATTTATTATATTCTAGACTAAGATATTAACTTTAATTTAAGAGTTGATACATTTTCTTTTTTCAGAGTGTTAGCTTGACGCCGTATTCCCACTTCCCCCGAGTAAGCTGGTGTAAAGCCGCCAATATTGACAACTCCTCAAAAGAGAGTACTTATATGATCATAGGTTTGTTCCACCTATTAAATAAAGTTTATTTTAAACATACACTTAGATGTTAAAGTTGTATACTCATTGTCTCTTTCTCATTTCTTTCTATTTTCAGAGCAACAGTAGCTCCCAGTCTGACGAAGGAATTTAGTTCTGAAACGTTACTTTACATTTATTGGAGCACTGTTATATATTGTTGCTGTTTATATATATATATATATATATATATATATATATATATATATGTGTTTGAACCATATGTTATATGTATGAATCAAATGTTAAATAAATCATTATAAGCTTCAGCAATGAGATTCTATACTAAGTTTTATATGAGAAAGCCTTTATTGCCATTTGTTTTATAAGGGTTGAGATTAGGTTTATTTCTTGTTTTATACACTGTCTCTTCCACCCTCATCTCCTCTTAGACAGCTTTATAAGAAACCTTGGGGAACTCATTACATTTATTCATTGCTTCCACACCAAAAAAAGTGTGGGGATTCCACATTAGGGTTCCGAATGCCCTCACACAACTATCACCTCCACCCCCCACAGCAACAGGCATAGGGTTGTGTGGTGCTGTTGTTGGCCTAATTAACAGCTTATGTTATGTATAACCAAGTTGTGGTGGTGTAGTATATAGAAGAACAGGTTGAGAGTTAGGCATGACTATGCCACCACAGACCCCAAAGGACCACGCCCTCCCACCAAGCCATCCACTTCTATCACTGCTTAGGGCCATTGTACTAAGACTAACCTGCACATTTCTACCACTACAAACATAGACAGAGACATACCATTATGCAGAAATGGGTGGCTTGGTGTGAGTGCCCATTTTTGAAATAGCGTTTGCTGTTTTATGGTAAATACAGACAGAGAACAAGTTTAATAATGAACAATATATTTGTTATTGTTTTCTATTCTGTCTTATGACACTTTCTTTAATACAAGTACATGAATGTACAAAATTAAAGTTTACTTTTACTTACATAAAGACTTTTTGAAAAATAATAGAAAACTGCCTCTGTTGCTGGAGGCTAGAGATGGAAGGGCATGGCCAGGTTCCTTAATGCAGAGGGGAGTGGAACCTGCTGGTGAGGGAAATTGCCAAAGGTTACAAGAGGAGGGGGCAGAGGAAGTTGTCACTGGAGACCAGGGTTGCTGTCCTGTGTTAGTGGTGGTGGCAATGCTGTTTTCATTGCTGCAGTCAGTGACTGGACAGCCTGACATGGGTAATTTTGTTTATGGTTACTAGATTTTATTGCTTGTTCTGTGTTTTGTAATTTTTGGGTTGTGTTGTCTAATTTTGTATTGTTGTTTTGAAAAACAATTATTTGAGCTTCCAACTTTTTATCTGTCAACTGCTGTACTGCATCAGGCTGTCCAGTCACTGACAGATGCTATCAATGTGTGATTGGTGAATTTCTTTAGAGAAAGAAAGGAGAAAGAAAAAAGGCATATCAGATATTCAGTTCTTTTCAGAAAATGTTATACACTCTGCTTATTATTGCCTTACAATTGTCATAAGTATATGTAACTTTTCTGCTTGTTGGTTAGGATGAACTTATATGAATGTATATGTACATATATATATATATATATATATATATATGTGAGTGTGTGTGTATATATATATGTGTGTGTGTGTGTGTGTGTGTGTATATATATATATGTGTGTGTGTGTGTATATATATGTGTGTGTGTGTGTATATATATATATATATTAGAGGCAAAAACTCTATTTAATGCATTAGTTAGGGTTGTTCCACAGTGACAAAGTGAGGAAATTAGCTGTTAGGGTGAAAACCTAACTCCGAATCAACCCCAGCACCACACACACACACACACACCATCTAATGTGGGAGTGGGTGAGCCATGCAACTACTAAGTGTGGTCGTTGTGCAGTTGCAATCAGGGATGTGTACGTTTGGTGTACATGGCCTCAGTTTGCTGTTGATCTCCACTGAGCATGCAGTACCTGGTCAGGTGGGTGGGGATGTCTCGTAGTACATTTAGACAATTGTTTGTTATTTCTGTCACCTACTGCTGGATGTCTGTCATTGGTTGTGTTGATTTGGTCCTCCCCCATAATTGCATGTGTGTGTGTGTGTGTCTGTGTGTGTGTGGTGCTGGGGGGGTGAATTTGGAATTAGGGTTTTCAACCCTAACCGCGAATTTCCTCACTTTTGTCTCTGTGGAACAACCCTAACTAATGCATTAAATGGAGTTTTTTGCCTCTAATTTCCCTTCTTTTTGAGGTAATGTGAGAAATAGTAAATGTAATGCGGAGGGGGCCCCGCGCTCCACTGCAGTGATGTCTTGTGGCATAGTAACAGGAAGAGCAACACAAACAGAAGTGCTAACAGTGGCACACATGGTAATGCAAGTGCAAATGACAACAGAAAGGGCAACGCACATGGCATAAACGGGAATGGTCTGCCACGTGATGTGTTGTCACATAGTAACATGGTGCCTGCAAATGGAAATGTCAATGGGCATGGTGACGCAAAGTGAAACAGAAAGAGAAACAGTACTGTAGACACAAATGGCAAAATATAACAGAAATGCAAGCGCAAATGAAAACGCAAAGGATAACTCACATAGGGCCCCATGCTCCCACCACATGATGTCTTGTGGCATAATAACAGGAACAGCAATGAAAACAGAAGTGCTAAAAGTGGCACACAAGGTAACGCAAGCACGAATGAGAACAGAAAGGGTAACAAACAAGGTGGCATAGATGGGAACGGTGTGCCACGTGTTGTCTTGTCACATAGACATGGTGCCTGCAAATGGAAATATCAATGGGCATCGTGACTCAAAGTGAAACAGAAAGAGAAACAGTACAGTAGACACAAATGGCAAAAATAACGAAATGCAGCGCAAATGAAAGCATAAAGGATGGCGCTTGCGTGGTGGCGTGGGCGATCAACGGTAAGTGAAACAGGCATGGGACCGCAAGTGGAAAGGGCAATGGTAATAGTAATGTAAGCACAGGCTGGTTTTCCCCAAAAGCTGAATAGAGAAAGACAGTGAGTACAAAGAATGTATGCATAATAATGGGTATCAGAGCAGAAAATGAGGACTTGGAATACTAAACAGGTTATATCTCAGGAACCGTATGACGTAGAAAAAAAATTTAAAAGTCGTATGATTTACGACTGTTCTGGCTAGTTTTGTACTTAGCCCCTGGTAGGGGGCTAAGAATTTTTCCGACAAAAAGTCTGTATACTAACATACTAACATACTATTTGCCAGCAGATTAGGCCTTATGGTCTATCAAGTCTGCTCGAACCTAGATCCTTAGTTGGGTGCCGAGACCCTCCCATCCCTTGTGCTCCAGAAACCCCTATCATCCATCCCCACCCCCCCGGGACAGGCCATCATCTGATACATCCACTTTCTGTGTCTGTCCCACCCTTTTTAAAGCTCTCCACTGTGGATCTCTGAACCAGCTCACCAGGCAGAGCATTCCAAGGGTCCACCACCCTCTCAGTGAAAAACCTCCTCCTTTCCCCCTCACCCTTCCACCTTCCAACTTCAAACCATGCCCTCTGGTGATGCCTCCTGCTTTAGTCTAAAGATCCCTCCATGTTTACCCTATTTATTCCCTGAGGTACTTGAAGACCTCAATCATGTCCCCCTGTCTCTCCTCTCCTCCAATGAAACAGGCAGAGCTCCTCAAGTCTGTCCTCGTAAGTCAAATCCCCTAGCCCTCGTGATCATCTTTGTTGCCCTCCTCTGTACCCTCTCCAGGAGCTGTATGTCCCTCTTCAAGTGTGGTCTCCAGTACTGTACACAGTACTCAAGGTGTGGTCTAACCAGTCCATTGTACAGTGGCAGAATCACTTCCTTGCTCCTAGAGGTGATCCTCTATGATGCATCCCAACATCCTGTTTGCCTTGCTAGCTGCTCTCTGCACTGCTCAGTGTTATTCATACATGTATCCACCATGACCCCTAGGTCTTTTTCCCTGTTGAGGCTTCCAGCACCTCCTCCCAGGGTGTACCTGTGTTTAGGGTTCCCCGACCAAGATGCAACACCTTGCACTTGGTGATATTGAAATTAATTTCCATGTGTGAGCCCAGCTTTCCAGGGTGTCCAGGTCCCTTGCAGGGCCAACCTCCCTCTTCTCCCTCAACTACTGCTCCCATCTTGGAGTCATCCTGAAGAGACTCATTTCACACCCTATACCATCCCTGATGTCTGATATGTATGCATTAAACAGGATTGGACCCAGGACCGAGCCCTGTGGTACCCCACTACCAACCTCTGTAGGGTTCGAGAGCTCCCCACAGACCACTACTCTCTGAGTGCGTCCAGCTATCCAGTTTTCAATCCATCTGACCATCAAAGGGCCCTACCTAACCCCATCAGTTTCTCCACCAGACCATTGTGGGGACAGAGTCAAACGCCTTGCTGAAGTCCAAGAATAATACATCCACAGGCTTACCCCATCCAGTTCTGATGTTACCCATTCATGAGAACTCTACAAGGTTGGTTTGACATGATCTACCTGGCACAAACCCATGCTGCCGACTATCCAGACCTCCCACCTCCTCCAAGTAAACCCCCAATCGTTCCTTTAGTATACTCCATTAATTTTCCCACCACCGAGGTTAAACTGATGTGTCTATAGTTTCCTGGTACTTCCTTCCACCCCTTTATGGATTGGTACCATGTGCCTCTCGCCAATCCTCCCTAGGTACCCTCCCTGTCTCAAGTGACCTGTTGAAAAGCTCCGCCAGGGGTGCAGCCAGTATGTCCGCCAATTCCCATAGTACTCTCGGATGAATGCCATCCGGCCCAGGAGATTTGTCTTTCTTTAGGGCCTTGAGGGCAAACCACACCCTTTTGGTGGGGATGGCATCATCCGTCCCCTCCACCTTACTGGTCTTTTATCCTTATCCAGGTGCGACACCCTGGGGTACCTTTCCTCCTTTTGCTCCATTTCTGCTGCTCCCTGATCCCTCCCTGCCGCTTCTATCCCTTTGTGCCTTGCTTGTAGATATCCCATCCCTTCCTAGTGAACACAGAGGCAAAGTACTCGTTAAATACCTCTGCCTGGTCCCTCGCCTCTTCCACCCACCCTCCTTCTGATCTCAATCTGCTGAGATGGCCCTTAGTTTTTCCGGCTCCCCAATGTACGGAAGAACCCTTTTCCCTCCATGTATCCCTGTGCCAGCCGATGCTCTTTACTGGACTTTGCTCCCTCACCATACTGGGTGACTTTTCTAGATGCAAGCTGGTACATTCCTTATCCTATCCCTCTTGTTGTTTTATATTTTTGTAAGCCGCCTTCTTTTCTCTGACTGCTACCTGGACCTCACTGGACCACCAGCATGGTTTATGTGACCTTGCTCCCTTACGTTTCAACTTAGCAGATCCTGACTGCCTCATGAAGTCCCGCTTTATGACCTCCCATCTCCTTTCCACACTTGTTGTTGAGGTAATCCCTTCAAGTGATCCTTGAGAATATTTCCCATGCCCATAAAGTCTGCCCCTGAAGTCCACTGCCAGTGTCCTAGATCTCACCCCACTCCCAATGCTTATTTGAAACCAGACAGCATTGTGGTCACTCCCAGTCAGGGGGTCCTGTACAACCATGTCCCTTACCAGATCCCCATCCTGCCAGAACCACATCCAGGACATGCCCTCCCTCGTGGGCTCCATCACATGCTGTGTTAGAACACATCCTGAAGCCATCCAGCAGCCTCTGCTCCTTGGCCACCTTAGAGAACATGGTTCCCCAGTTAGTACCTGGCATAAAGGTCCCCATCAACACCACTCCTTCCCTTTTGGACCACACTGGGCAATGATGTTGTCCAGCAAACCATCCTCTAGAACATCACTCATCCCGGGGCCTATATGCTACACCCAGCTTGACCTTATCTCCTGCTGGGGATCGTAAGGTGACCCATAAGGCTCCACGTCTTCTCTGCCTCTTCTACCATAGCAATTTCTATGTCATCTCTAATGAACATAGCCACTCACCCCCTCTGCCTCCTTTCTATCCTTCCTAAGCATAGTGTACCCGACATTAGGTCCCAGTCATGATTTTTGTTGGCCTATGTTTCTGACCGCCACATCCACCCCTCCCTCGAACAGCATGGCCTGGAACTCTGGCAACTTGTTTCCCAAACTCCTGGCATTTACTAACACTAACCCCCACCCCTTATCCCTGATCCTTTTTGTCGAACCCCACCCAGATTCCTTATACTTCCATCCTCCCCCTGCTCCTCCTGAAACCTCCACCTCCAGTCTGTTTCCCCCCTCCCCCCCTTGGGCTTGAAGGCTACTCCCCTCATCTGGAGGGGAGGGCTTCTGGTCAGCCCTCCTTATCCCTCCCCTTACAAGTTTAAACCCCACCTTTCTTGTATGTAGTCAGCCATCCCTGTTTAAGGACTTCCTTCCCTAATGGGGCAAGATGAATATTATCTCGCACCATTTCCGAGATACGGGCCCTGAAAGGCTCGGCGAACACCGTAATGCTATCCTATGGGGAAAAAAGAGAAGTTTGAAGCACCATAACTTTGCCTCCCTGTAATATTTTTTCACCAAACCACCAAAAGGCACATCTGTGGGCTGTTGGCTGTCTTTCCTCCAAATTTCAGGAAAAAAGACCAAACCGTTATTTTGCAGCAGGGTGCCAAAGGATTCCTGTAATGCGTCGGGCGCCGTAATGTTACCCTTTGGGAAGAACTGTCAACTTTGGAGTGCTGTAACTTTGCTGCCATGTAATATTTTTTCAATACAACACTGAAAGGCACATCTGTGGGATGTCAGCTGCGTTCCTTCCAAATTTCAGCACAAAACTCCCAACCGTTCTTTTGCAGTGCAGTGCCAAAGAATTGCTGTCATTTTCCCACAGACTAGAAAATTACTGTCGCAATTTGCGAAAGCTTTCGCAAACATTTATGACACTTTCGTGAGCACGAAAGTACTTTGCAAAAGTACTTTTTCCAGAAATCTGAAAAACATATTTCTGGGGTGTTTTACCCCAAAATAAAGACATGGCTAGCATCCTCAGGGTCTGACTAGGTGAATACAAAAATAATTAGGTTGCTAGAGGGTCCCAAATTTAAATGCCAAGCATTTTCTAATCACCAACTGAAAACAAAATGGGCGATTTGTAGAAAGTAACAGGTCCATTTCGAAAGTAAAAATGCATTGTAAAGTGTTGAACTTTTGTTAACTTTTCCTATTGACTTATAATGGGAAATTGTTTTTGAATAACTTTTGAACCGTTTAATATTTTTTCATCAATTCTTCAAAAGGCACATTGGGGACCCCGGCGGCACGTTCCCTGAAGATTTTGGGCCAGTCACGCAAACCATGCGACCTGTACGCACGACCGTAGAATTCCAGAAAAAGCATAAACGTGTGCACAAATCACGCTTAATAACCCCACAGCCGTGTATCCGACTGGTATCAAACTTGGCAGATGCCAGGGCCTATGGTTCTTGATAGTGTATTTTGAATTACAGCCAAATCTGTCAAACAGTTGCAAAGTTATTAAGGTGCAAAGTTTTGGGGTTTAACATAGAAATTGCTCCTCAACCCTAACTATGGTAGCACTACCGTGCTACCATAATATATATATATATATATGTATGTATGTATATAGATACATATACACACACACACAATAGGGATGAGTGATAAATGAGTGGCATAAAATGTGTTATTGTCACTGGAGTGAGAAAAATGCTGATGACATCAGCACAGTGATGATAAATGACATTTATCACACCTGTGCAAACCCACACAAGCTGTGCAAAACCATGCAAAGCCACGCAACTGCTAACATTTGCAAAATATGGACCCCTATTGTATAAATCTGGTAGAAGATGTGCACTCGTGTGACATGGAAATTATTTTCACTCCTGCACAGTGACCTCTGAATCCTCACTCATGGCTTTGCCACTTGTGAATATCCAGAGGTCACTCTAGACAAGTGAAAATATTTTCCATCTCACACTCATGACCCTCATATCCCTTATTTACATATATATACATATATATATATAAATATATATATATATGCATATATATATATACTGTATGTGTGTGTGTATATATATATATATATATATATATATATATATATATATATATGTGTATATACTTAGGGTTGAGTACCCATTTATGGATAAATCTGAAATTTGGCAGCTTAATAACTTTGCCACCATATGAAGGATTTGCCTGAAATTTGGAATGCATGGTCAGGAACCATAGACCCCTGTACATGCCAAGCTGTGTTATGATTGGGTGTACAGTTGTAGAGCTACAGAGTGCCAAAAAATGCATAAATCATGGGGTTTTGCACATTTCTTTGCTCATATCGACAGCCCACACATTTTGGGTGGTTGGTCTGGAAACTTTAGGGAAAATGCAGCCAGGGTCTCCAATGTGCCTTTCAAAGATTCGTGAAAAAGTATTAAATAGTTCAAAAGTTATTCAAAAAAATACTGAATCCCATTATAGTCTATGGGAGAAGTTAACAAAATATGCGAAAGTATCACAAATGCAGTTTTTAGTGTCACAAATGATCATTTTACTTGTGTGATTCAGCCATTTTGTTCAATTGTTGGTCAGAGAAATGTTTGGCATTTATATTAGGGGCCGTCTAGGGACACAATTCTTTTTGTGTTCACCTAGTCGAGCCCTGGGAATGCTCCCCACATCTTTTTTGGTGTAAAACACACCAGATATGTTTTTTAAATTTTTGTAAAAAATAGTGTCGCAAAGTACTTTCGCATACTCAACACTTTCATGATTTTGTTGTGAAACTGTCATGATTTGCGGAAGTACTTTGCAACACTATGCCCAAAACAATAGGACATTTTTGCCACCCTGCTGCAAAACAACAATTTAGTCTTTTGGGCTGAAATTTCCAGGGATGAAAGCCAACATCTCACCGATGTGCCTTTTTGTGGTTTGGTGGCAAAATATAATACATCTGCAAAATTACGGCATTCCAAAGTTGGCATCCACCGCACCTTTCGGGTCCCGTATCTCAAAAACGTTTCAAGATACAATGTTTTTGACAGAAACATTCTTAGTCCCCCACTGGGAGGCTAGGAGCAAAACTAGCCTGGAAAGTCATAAATAATACGACATTTTAATTTTTTTTTGTCATTCAGTTACTGAGATTTAAGCAATTTAGTATTCCAAGTACTCATTTTCTGTTCAGAGGGCCATTATTGTGCCCACATTCTTTGTATCCACTGTGCTTCTCAATGCACCTTTTTGGGACACAAAGTGTTTGCGTTTGCATTGCTTTTACCTTTGGTGTTTGCATTCGTTTCCACTTGTGTTCCCATTACAGTTTGCGTTATTATTTCCTTTTGTGTCACCATGTGTGTTACCATTTGGGTTTGCATTTTTGTTTGCGTTTCCATTTGCGTAACTGTTTCCTTTGGTGTCACCATAGCCATTACCATTAGCGTTTGCATTTCCATTTGCATTACCATTACCATTGGTGTTTTCATTATTGTCTGCGTTACCATTTGGGTTTTCGTTATCGTTAGCATTTGCATTTGCACTTGCATTCACATTGTAGCTTGTGTTACTGTTTCCTTGTGCCTCGCAGTTGCATTACCATTTGCATTTGCATTTGTGTTTCCATTTGTATTACCATTACCGTTTGCATTTCCACTAACGTTTGCATTACCATTACTGTTTGCATTTACGTTTGCACTTGTGTTTCCATTACCATTTGCATAATCATTTCAGTTCACACAAGCATTTGCATTACTTTTACGGGTAGCGTTCATGTTCACGTTTTGCACTTGAGTTCCTGTTACAGTTTGTATTAGCATTTCCTTTTGCGTCATCATGTGGGTTCCCCTTTGTGGTTGCTTTTTTTTGCGACTGCATTCCCATTTGCGTTACTGTTTCCTTTGATGTTGCCATTGCTGTTGTCATTAGCATTTGCATTTCCATTTGCTTTATCATTACCATTGGTGTTTTCATTACCATTTCTGTTTGCATTTTCATTACCATTAGCATTTCTATTTGCACTTGCCTTTGCATTGTCATTTGCGTTACTGTTTCCTTGTGCCTCACCACTGCCATTACTGTTTGCATTTGTGTTTGTGTTTCCATTTGTATTATCATTACCGTTTGCATTTCCATTACCTTTTGATTTACCATTACTGTTTGCATTTACATTTGCACTCGCGTTGACATTACTGTTTGCATAACTGTTTCCATTTGCATCATCATGTGCATTACCATTTGCACCTATGTTTATGTTACTGTTACCATTGCTGTTTCCTTTTGAGTCACCGTTGGCATTACAATTTGTGTTTGGTTTACTGATACCATTTGCATTTCCGGTACCATTTTCATTAGCATTTTCATTTACATCACCGTGTGCGTTTACCGTTTGTATTTCTATTTGCGCTTTCATTTGTGTTTATGTTACCGTTTTAATTTTTGTTACCATTTGCATTACCATCTGTATTTGTGCTCACATTTGTGCTTGTGTTTCTATTTCTGATTACATTACTGTTTATGTTTGCTTTTGCACTTGCGTTTGTGTCACCATTTGTGTTACTGTTTTCTTTCATGTCACCATTGGCATTACCGTTTCTGTTTGTGTTTGCATTACCAATTCCATTTTCATTACTGTTTGCTTTACCATTTGTGTGTGTTTTCATTACCCACTTGAAACCAGAAGAGACAGAGGGGACATGACTGAGACCTCTAAATGTAGGACTGGATAAGTTAGACTCTGGAAAACTGTTCTGACTCCGTGAGATTATAGTTGCATCCAAAGACAAGGCCAGATATTCCCTATGCTCCTACAGTACCAATAAAGGACCACCAGAGAGAATCTGCTTAGTATATGCAGAAATACCTGAAAATATCTAGACATGTGTTTGGCTGCAACTGTACGTACACCTGAGGGAATGGCAACCGGTTGGTGGGGGTACTTTAGGTTAAAAGAGGAGACCAGAAAGAACTACTGTATATCATGGAAAGGTGGTGGAGGTGTGCAGGCTGCAATGAGAGGTGGTAAATGGGAAGACTGTGGAAAGATGCAAGCGGAGGCAGTCCAAATAGAAAGGAAAGTTCAAGAGGCAGGAAGGGGAAGGGACTTGGACATGCAGTGACTAAGCACCTCAACATCAGACAGATTCAACAGATCTCAAGGCCATCTTCTGCTGACCTATTTCTATATACCAATATGAATGCATTATTTTTTATTGATGTGCACTGTATCAGATTTTATTGTGTACTGGTATGTTGAATGGGCTCCGAAATGTTAACTTAAAAAGAAATTAGGTTCCTTGATGGTGCAAAAGGTAGCCTTTTATATCAGATAAATCATTTTTTTCTGGGGGGGAGTCAGTTAACCTTGAAAATGTTAGGGCTATACTCCCCCCCCCCAAAATATTAAGTCTAAGTAACAAATGTCATATTGCAACAGTGCTCATTTTCTGATATTTTAAAATATTATCAATAATTTTGAAATACTTCACTGCACACCCCACATCATGGGAATGCTTTCATATTCTGTAATGCACTCTCTAGAGTTGTGATTTGCACTTAGAAAATGAGACACAGCTCTTACATGTTATATGTAAAGTGAATCACTTTTCTTTGTGATTGGGTTTACGTAGAAGTGTTTTTAATTACAATATGCATCTTAACATTATATACATAAAATAATCTCTGATTGTCCGGGTAGTGAGATTTTTTTTCCCCTTAGTAATGAGATCCGGCACCTGACTTTGCATTGATAGCTTTTTGGTGCTTTTTTTTGCCTTTGTAATGAAATGTGGCACCTCACTTAGCAGTGATTGATTTCTGATGCACCATCATGTTATTTCTATTCACTTTGAGGTTTATGGGATGTCCCTTGCCATTTTATAAAGTAATTTAAAGAGTCAGTGAAGCCAGAATGGGCAGACAGAAAAGTAATACACATTTTAAGAAGTGACTAGTTGTAACATTTTATTTCTGAACTAGGTTTGTTTTTTGTTTTGCTCATTGGAATGTCTTCTATGTGATAATATTGTGCTGGATGTGTGAAATTGCTCTCAGACTGGCAGATGGCATATCTATCTCTATTTGCCCTTCCCGCTATATCATACATATTGTGATTTCACTAACAGTGGCATCAGGTGTGACTGACCTGACAGCCACCGAGTGGCTGCTCCTAAAGGGCAGTGATGACACAATCAGTGAAGTCAAAATACTTATGATGTATTAGAGGGCTAGAACGAGATATGCCAGCTGCTAGGCAGAGGGCTGTCCCACACATCACACCAACTAACATCTGGTAAACAATCTTGCAGTTAACCAACAGGTAAAGAAAAATTACCTCAGATACAGTATAAAAGGTAAAGATTGATTGCTTTTAAAAAGTAATATCAGTTTTAGGCAGTACAATGTCTCTTTAAGATACTGCTTGAGAGACATTTATTTAAATCAACCGAGTTGCAATTCTTAGTCAAAACTGGGCAGCTTCAGCAGGCACAGAGCAACCTGGTAAATACACAATCACTTCAGAAGAAAAACTGTGCAGCTTGCAACACAGAAATAAAGAATATTCTCAGTTATAAGAGCCTTGGTTGCAAATATTCAACCAGCCAATGGCAAACAGGTATAAAGAAATAATTCAACTAGAGCTCTTATGTGTATGTTTTTTCTTCTGAAGAAAATGTTGCAGTTCTGTCAAATACATTTAAATTTGAAGTTAAATTTCAGTTTAGTATCTGTTGTACAGTATTCTTTATGATTCTGAAAGATCTTATAATTTGCATCTATTATAAAATCAATGTACTTTTAAATCATGTTATTGTGTTATAGGTGACTTTGAAAGTCTTTGAAAAAAGGCACTGGTCCGTATGCTTTCCTATGAAATAAATTTGATTTATTGATTGACTAAATTTAAAGAATCAATAACTGAATGTGTTAATATTTGAATATTTGTATCCAAATCATTTCCAAAGTAAATCCTCCAATCATCAGATAAACTTTTGATTAAGCTAAATTTGCGACTATAATGGTTAGAGATGCAGTGAATTTAAATTCCACCGGCGAAGTGTCTGCGAAGTGGGCACTTTGCGTTACCACTCCGCTACGCAGAGTGGGCAATGCAAAGTGCTCACTCTGCCTAGTCATTACCACTTCATGTTATGATGGAATGACAATGTGAAGTAAGGTGAAGTTGTTGTTTTCAATAGACTTCTCCCTGCTGTTTAGCCATAGCCAGGCAGGAAAAGGAAGGAAGTGAGTCATACAAGCAGACACGTTCACTTCCTCATGTGCAGATGAGACAGAGAGAGGGGAGTGTGTTGTTTTGTCACTGCTGAGACTTGGAGATCAGAGCAAGGAGGAGATTAAAACTTTGATTTATAGACCCAACAGCTTTTTTATAAGCTACATTTTTTTTTGTCTTTTCTGTACTCTTTTTTTATTTAATGTGTTCTTTCTGTAAATTTATTTTTCTTACCTTTATAAGTAGTTAGTTGTTTGTCTGTGACTGTGTGTATATGTTGTGTGATAGTGTGAGTAGTCATTGCTCAGACTGAGAGAGTGCAGTAGGAGAGATGGACCAGGGTGAGGGTCTGAGGGAATGTCTGGGGCAGGGGCAGCTCTGGCAGAGCATGCTACTGGTAGGTGTCATACCATGTGGATGTGTGGTGTGTATGGCCGCCAGTTTCTGTTGGACAGATTGAAAATGCTGAGTGTCCCCCTCAGATGCAGGACCAGCACCGCCCTCTGACTCTGAAGCAGTTGAACCACCACCATCACTGCCACATCCAGCACAAGCCCCAGCTCCAGCTCCTCTGGAGCAGGGTGTGACTGTGCCCCTGGGCCCAGGTATGGATCCCAACCTTGCTGAGCACGATGACCAGCCAGCTGCCAGTTCATCTGGCCCTCCCCTTCCCTGTGCCTGGTCCTCCCCACACCTCCATAGTTTGGCAGTTTTTTAACTGTGTGGGGAAGGAAATCAGTGTAGTCAGGTGCCACCTATGTGATGTGGAGGTGCACCGTGGCCCCTGGGGGACTCACCTGGGAACTGGGGGCCAGTGCACCCTGACCCATGTGCTCAATCACCACCAGTTGGAGTGGCATACTGCCAAAGAATGGGCCATGCCTGCACCTTCTGTGGCAGAGGGTGCAGTTGTGCATGGTGGCGGCCCTAAGAAAAGGAGGGTAAGAGCAGCACCTGCTGCTCCATCAGCTACCAAACCACCATCACCACCACCAGGTCAGCCTGTAGAATGTGTGGACCCCAGAGAACTGTGTGTAATACAGGCAGACTTGGCAGTTCTCTGGAGTGCTGTTGAGGAGAACAATGAGAGGGTGAGTGCTGTCGAGCAGCAGTTGGATCACATAGAGGGACATCAGCTGCAAATTTTGTCCATCCTGGAACTGCTGCTGGATCACATGGGATCCCACATTAGTTTATTTTTCCTCACACCATGATGTTCCCCCCCACACCTTCCTTGCTGTGTTATAAAATGTATTCCTCCACCATCCCTGACCCTTGTATGTAATTATGCCCTTTTTCTGTTGTCGTTCGTATGCATGACAGTTTGCATTCTGAGCAGTGCAAGTATACTGTGTGCTAAACTGCATGTGTGCAGTCAGCCTTCTTTCCAGTCTGTGTATGTACTGCAAACACTGTCCAACTCTCTGACTTAAAAACACTTATTAATGAGTACATTGGTGGGATGGTGAAGCCTGGAGAGATACTAAAAAACAGGCTTACAAAAGTTACAATACATCAAAGTAACCAGTAAAAAAAAAATTATGTTGTGATTCGTGACATGATTGTAAATTGTGATTTGTGACTGCATTTGTAACCGTGATGATGAAGAAACACGAATGCGTACAGCTGTACTTCTCTGGGCCCCAATGAGGTGTGGTACAAAACTCCCTGACTTGAAAACACTCATTAATGAGTACAATGGTGGGGTGGTGAAGCATGGAGAAATACTACAAAACAGACTTACAAAAGTTACAATACATCCAAGTAACCAGTAAAAAAAAATAATGTTGTGATTCGTGACATGATCATAAATTTCATGATTTGTGACTGCATTTGTAACCGTGATGATGAAGAAACGTGAATGCCTACGGCTGTTCTTCCCCAAGACCCAATGAGGTGTGGCACAAAACTCCTCGACTTGAAAAAACTCATTAATGAGTACAATGGTGGAGTGGTGAAGCATGGAGAGATACAACAAAACAGGTTTACAAAAGTTACAAAACTTCCAAGTAACCAGTAAAAAAAAATAATGTTGTGATTCGTGACGTGATCATAAACTGTGATTTGTGACCATGATGATGAAGAATGTGATTTGTATCACGAGTGGCTTACGAACATGATGGTGGTCCTGACTTAAAAATGCATATTAATGAGTGCAATAGTTATCCAGAATTATGCACCACACCCATCCAGTACTCTGAAGGGAAGCCAAAGAAACAACTGTGACTTAAGCTACAGTTGGGGATTGGGCCCTAAAGAGATGCAAATGCACAGACAGATTAAGACTGTGCTGTGCACTGAAGAGATGCAGATGCAAAGGCACAGCACCTAACCAGTGCTTACCATCAGAAATTCAAATCTGGAAAAGAATATTGCCAGTTGGGGTGAGCCATGGGGGGGCAGTGTACTGCACTGCACTGCTGCAGTAACAGTCACTAGTATTAGTACCAGTACCAGTAAGGATACTACAAAGAAGTACAAAAAATCACAGAGCTGTAGTGGACAGCAGGTTCACATTGCTGACATTACTATGTGGCACAATAAAAGATGTCTGATTTGATGACACGCATCATACTCATACTCACAAACACACTTAGTAATGAGTAGCAAATTGAAAACTTCAGTAATATAATCATGTATTTTAAATAAACTAAAATTATGCACTGCTGCTCCACAACAATTGGCAAAAAAATGCAAGAATTATTGAAAATATTACTGTGTGTACATTCATTAACACAGTTACAAGAAAAATATCATCAACACAGAAAGAACTGTCTTTCCCTCCAAGTTAATCTACCTACACCACAGTCAGAGACACTCCTCCCCCAAAGCACACTTTCACTGTCTCCTATTACACAGACCCAATGTTGTACATTAACATTCAAAATCCACACACAAACAATAAACACTCAGTGATATGAGCACAGGAGTGTTTCCTACAATCGATGAACTAAGTTTGAGCAAAAATAAATTACTCAAAAAGGCTTTTTGAACAGCTTTTAGAAGGTTTGAATCACAGAGATCTCTTAGCACACTGTTTCCTACAACTTCCTACACACAGTACCCTGAACTGAGGCTGTGCAGAAAAATATAGAGCTCATGTGACCTGAAATCCCATGAATCACTGCAAAATTCACCTTCAGAGTTTAAAAACAAGGTGAAGTAAGGTGAAGCACATTGCTTTCAATGTACTTCGACTTAAGATTTGGTTGAGTAGTGGTTTGGGAAGGCAGAGTAGCGCAAAGTCATTGTTCTCAATGGACTTCGCGTTACCCATCATAAAGTGAAGTACTCTGCTTTGCGTTAAGGGGCACTCCACGAATCCACTGATTTGCGATCACTTCAAGCGACCAGGGCCACTTCGCCCATCTCTACAATGGCTAGCAATATTTCTATTTAATGAGTTAATTTTGCCAACTTACTGTATATGAAAGACTAATTATGATACAATTTTTAATGAATGCTAATGTCAGTTGTTAATAATGTTGATTATTGATATACAGATTTTTCATAATATTTTATTTAAAAAAATATGATTTGTGCAACACTACTTGATGTTTGATTTACTGAGTGATTTATTTTATTTGTTGACTTGGTACCAAAAACAGAACTATTCCTTTTCATGGGTGACTAGGAAACATAAAATACACACAAATACAAATAAGTAAAATGCAGCAACATACACAATTAACTTCAACAAGTAAAATGTGCAGTATGTGGAATACACAAAGATGTATTTACAGAGTTTAACTTAAAATGAATGCAGGGAAGTACAATTTAAAACAGGAGGAATGAGAAGCATACAAGGTTGCACAATAGAAAAGAGACATATTGTATGTCCTTTTTTGGGGGGTGCATTAATGGTATTGGAAAACAATTTCTTTATGGGGATCTGGTACAAAATTCATTGGCAAATAGTCGAAAGTAGTTTTCTTCCACTATGTACAGTATAACTTGCTGAATGTAAAATGTTGTGCGAAAATACCTGTAGAGAAGTATTAGAATATGCCTTCCATGAAGGCTGAAGCCTGCCCTGGAAAGGAGATTAGAGAGAGGCACCTAATCCTGTCTGTGATTCTCTCCACTTACAATCAACAAACCACAGTGACTAGCACTGGGAATCTCTCCTGTACCACCAGCAGTCAGCCCCATCCACCAGCCTTCCTTGACCAAACAGAGACACTCGCTGCAATTAAAGGTAGACACCTCTGGTGGTCTCACCATGACAGTCCTTATGCAATTGGTCACAGCAGAAAGGGCATCACACTGTGGGTGTAAACTGTGGGAGTTGGCAAATATCCAGCCAAGCTGCCCTCTTGTTTATCATGTTATTGTTGGACTGCAGCTTTTCTGAACACTCTTCCCTGCAAATGTAAGTTGCTCATCATTAATCATGCTTTAGTATAAATGAAACACTTGATATACTGTATGATAATACGGTATGCACTATTAAGAAATAGTTGATCTGCCTTGGCCCACGGTGAAAGGTTGAATTATTAAGATGAATATTGTTTTTGTAAACAGATCTTGATATGGTAATATATAATTTGCATGCAACAAATGTTTCTGTGATACTCTCTAGGAGGACATTTTTTCTGTCCTGTGTAGGAAGCAATATCAAAATCTGTATATTTCAGCACAGTCAGCTTTTGTTGTAATCCCACTCATGTGTGGACTTAAATTATACCGGATATTTTGACACAGTTAACTTCCATGTCCCTTACAATATAAGTAGTTCAACTACTATTATTGCTCCATGGAGCTGACCCCCCTCATAATTATGCCCTCAAACCATATATCCAAAGACAGACAGTCCCCGGTGGGTACCCTTCTTAATAATTTCTAATATTTTTAACTTGGGGGCAGTAAAGAGAAACATTCCAAGCAAACAAAAATGTAACAACCAACCACTTCTCAATAGTTCATATCCAAATCAATTTTATTTACAAATTGTGCCCAGCAGAGATCCTCATTGTAAGCCCAATTTTAGCCCTCTCTATTGTAAAAGTATTTTTCTTCCAGTGCCTCTTCTGGAAATTCTGATGAGGAATACTATATGTTGCATAAATAATGTCTTGTATACTAATGTTCATAATTCTATAACTGTTTTACTGTATAGATCCTCCTCCCTGAAGAAGCCCAAAGGGTCAAAATATTGGGCTTACAATCAGGATTTCTGCTGGACACAATGGGATAGGCATAAGGAAACAAATACAGATGAATATGAATAAATATGCCATTGGCAGAGTAAAGACCTTGTATGGCACATTCATAAGGTAGAAAAATGGGCAGACTGGATGAGCCTTGGGTCCTTACCTTCCATCAGCTTCTATGTTTCTATGTGTAAATAAAATCAACTTGGATATGAGATATTCAGGAGTGGCTGGTTCTTACACTTTCACTTGCTCACACCGCATATCACCATACAGTTATAACCATCAGGGACACAGACGTTCATGCTCAACAATGTCTGCCTCTGGACTCTTAATTGTATTCTACTGGCAGATCACCTGATTACATCTACCTCTTGTACTGTACCCACTTATAGCACTTTTCAAATCACACTATGGCTCTAACTGGAATTCTGAGGCAACCCTGTTAGCCACCCAATTGTACTAGTCAAAGGACAACATAAAGTCTCAAAAAACTAACTTTAAACTTGATAAACACACCATCTTTCTGTTTCTAATCTATTCAGGTAATGCTGAACTCTACTCAGGGCCAAAAGATCCCTATCTAACTCCCTCAAAGTTTTCTAAACTATCAATATTAAAACTTTTAACTATTAATGTCCATAGCCTACTTAATATGTTTGACAGTGTGAAGGTATGGATGTGCTTAATGAAGCTAGATATACTGCTGCTAATGGAAACCTGGCTAAATAGCTCAATGGCCCACAGTGCCATGATGATTGCTGGGTACAACCAATATCACCAGGATATAAACCCACCTGAGACAGTGGCATAATCCTCTATGTCTTAGATACATTATCTTTGACTATTACTCACTCTCTGTTGCTTCCACAAAAATTTGAATGTCTGGAGGTCACACTTGCCATATCCCTAAATTAATCCATCAGACTTGTTATAATCTTTATGGGTAGGCTTGGGGTATGTCAGAAGTTGGACAACTGGGTGGCAAACTGGTTGATGGGCAGAAAACAGAGAGTGGTGGTAAACAGTATACAGCCAGAAGAGATGCAAGTCACAAGTGGGATACCTCAGGGATCAGTCCTGAGGCCAGTCCTCTTCAATATCTTCAGCAGTGACATTGCAGATGGACTGGAGGGTAAGGTTTGTCTCTTTGCAGATGACACCAAGATCTGCAACAGAGTAGATGATCCAGATGGGGTAGGCAGAATGAGAAAAGCTCTGGATAAACTAGCAAAATGGTCGGAAGAGTGGCAACTGGAGTTTAATGCAAAGAAATGCAAGATCATGCACATAGGGAAAAGAAACCTTGAAGCCACCTATAAGCTGGGAGGGAAGTTGCTGGCAGTCACAAGGGAAAAAAGAGACTTGGCATCATCATCACCGATGACCTGAAATCATCCAAGCAGACCACTAAAGCAGTAGGTAAGGCGGGGGATGTTAGGGTATATTAGTAGGGTATGGCAAGTCAGAAAAGGGAAGTAATAATCCCTCTTTACAAGACACTGGTTAGGCCCCATCTGGAGTATTGCGTGCAGTATTGAAGGCCACACCTTCACAAGGACATTAACCAAATTGAAGCAGCCCAGAGAAGGGCAACCAAAATGGTGAAGGGACTGCATCAGAAAACATATGAGGACAGATTAACGGAGCTCAATATGTATATGCTAGAGCAAAGGAGGGAGAGAGGTGATATGACCAAAACATTCAAACAGCTTAAGGGCTTTAACGAGGTGAAAGAGTCTAACATGTTTCAATATAAGAAAAATAGCAGGAAAAGAGGACACAGCATGAGATTAGAGGAAGGCTGATTAAGGGGTAATGTGAGGAAGTTCTTTTTCACAGAAAGGGTGTTGGATGCATGAAATTGCCTACCTCAGGAAGTGGCGGATATGAATACAGTGCAGGGCTCCAAACAGGCATGAGATAGGCATAAGGGAGTAATACAGATGAGAATGAATAGATAGGTCATTGACAGAGCAAAGGCTGATGGCACATTTCTAAGATAGAAAAATAAATGGGCAGACTGGATGGGCCTTGCGGTTCTTATCTGCCATCAACTTCTATGTTTCTATAGGCACCCTCTGGTGGTTTAAGATTAGTTAGCTACCTGACAAACCTACTAAGCACTTACAGAAATAAGACCATGCAGTAACCCCTCACTGTAACAAACTCTTTATAACAAAGGATTGGTTATAACAAACGTTTATTATGGCTCCCACCCCATTCCTAACTTTTTTCAGCCACATGAAAAATCACCCCCAAAATCCACACAAAATAAATCAAGGTTTCTCATTCTCCTGATGATCCAAGGATGTTCTGCTGCACAGGACACTCAGCATTGTTTAGTTAGCTAGCAACAGTGAGCCCAAAAATAAAATAAGAAATAAATGTTTTCCTTTTGCCTTCCCGATAATGTGCTTCCACATCTAGATTTTCGGCAACTTGTCATGAAAGCTTCCTTGCAATGGAGGGGTGGGGTAGGGCATGGAGCAGAGATTGCGGGATCATTCAGTCAAACTGCATCAGAAAAGACACCACCTACCTTGTATAGCATGTCGCTGTCAGAAAATCTGACAATAATAAAGTGTTCAGGAAAGGAGGTACGAGCATAGCAAAAATAAGCTGTGAGACTGACCTTTTAAAAGTATTTCAACACATAGTAACTCCTGTTCCCCCTGATCCCCTACTCCCATGATCTCACAGCAATGGTGTATATGAGAGAAACCAAAAAGATGATGTAAAGTAAAGCACAAAAATATAAACAAAGAAAAATACTTAAAGATAAATGTAACATCACAAAAAATATTCAAAATGGCATCCCTCACTTTAACAAATGGCTTGCTATAATGAACGTCCGATATGACTCCCAAGTCATTCATTGTAGTGAGGGATTACTGTAATTTTGGAAGACCCAGTCTTCGCAAAGACATGGACAGGATGGAAGCTGTCCAGAGGAGGGCAACTAAAATGGTGTAGGGTCTGCACCGGAAGACATATGAAGAGAGACTTAGGGAGCTTAATATGTATAGCCTCAAGGAAAGGAGGGAGGGGGACATGATAGAAACTTTCAAGTACCTCAAGGGACTCAACAAAGTCCAAGAGGGTAGCATCTTTCAAAAAGAGGTGTGCAAGAATAAGGGGCACAATTTGAAGATAGAGGGGGCTCAGAGGTAATTTAAGGAAGTATTTTTTCATAGAGAGGGTTGTGGATGCATGGAACGGCCTTCCAGAGGAGGTCATGGAGTCAAAAACAGTGGTGGAATTCAAGCATGCATGGGACAGTCATAAGGCAATTCTAGGGGTTGGGGGTAGGAAAAAGTAGGCTGCTGGTTAACTAGGATCTGCAGCTTATCCAGTAGGCAGGGAAATGGGCAGAATGGGTGGGCCAAGCGGTCCTTATCTGCCATCAAATTCTATGTTTCTATGTTTCTATTTTAAGCTAGACTGGCTGTCTTGAAAATCCAATGAACTTAAACAGCACTGTGATAAGTATGATCTAAAGCAGTTAGTTACTGTGCCTGCTAGATCCAATAACAAGAACCTTTCCCATTCCTCACTACTAGACTTAGTGTTTGCCAATAGGCCACAAAATATCACACCCACTGCTGTATTTGATAATGACTGTAGTGACCATAATGCAGTAGCATGTCTCAGAGGCACATGAAAACCTCCCACAGTATTTGCCTTCCACTATAAAAGAAAGCTCTCCCAATTCTGTGTGGCAAGCTGCTTCCATAGTCTGGCAAAAATTAACTGGCAGCATTTTTACTTGGGCCCCTCGGTGCATACTGGAGTGGATATTTTTACCAATAAGTCCTTGTTGTAATAAATCCGCATTCTACACTAATAAAAGAGAAAGTCAAGTTGAACAGGCTTAGAAGCAGACATTCAAAATCTCTGCCCCAAACTCCAACCTCTGAGAGTCAACATGATCCTGCTGCTGGACTACCCCCTCGTCCAAAGCTTCTGAATCGACTTCAGAAATATCTTCTCAACATAGCTTTTACCACTTCTAAGAAAGCTATCACTACACATTTGTTATCACAAACACCTCCAGATATAGACCATTGGAGAGAGCTCATAATCTCAGTATATCACTTAGAAGAACTTACCCATGACTTGTGATATCAACTTGAATTAATAACAGACAGAATGGATGGGTAATACAAATAATGTCTAAACATAAAGATTTTATGCCATGTTTGACATTATGTGAGAATATTAAATTCAGACAGAGAAAAACCTCAATGTATAGTTAGCCAGGGTATAGAACTAAAGGGATCCTGATGCTATTCCTTTAAGTTATTATAGGGATGCCATTGCACCCCTAAAGTTAGGGTTGAGTATGCACTTTAAAGTTAACCTCTTTATTTTGCATTATAACAACTTTGCAATTGATCAATGGAATTGCACAAAATTTGGCATGCACTGTCTCGTGTGGTAGATCTCTTGACATGGCAAGTTTTGTTCTGGTTGGATGCACAGATTCTGAGACCTGGATAGTGCAAAAACCTTAAAATTCTCCACTTTTAGTAGTTTTTTCCTCATCGCCTTGTGCCCAGATGGTGTGGAATTTTGATGTGAATGTTTTATGGTCGAAACTAGGGGAACAGAACTGCCTTTCATTTGTTTGGTGAAATATTAATCTGCTGTAGATTCATTCAGCTTTAAGTTTCCATTATTTTCAATGGGACTATCAAACTTCACAACAGAGGAATGGAATGAAAAAGGAATTTGGTCTCATGAAAAAGGATTCTTTTTTGTGAGAGTCTAATCCTTTTTCATGAGAAAAAATTCCATTTTTGTTTTCCATCATCTTATTTTCAGTTTTTTCAACAAACAAATATTGAAAACCCATGAAATCTAGGTGCTGTACAGACATCACAAAATGTATCTTGATCATTGGAACTCCATTAGTTGGATTATGCAGTTCTCCAGTACCAAAATGATCCTGGAATGTTTCTTTTTTCTACATTTTAAATCATTTTTATCAGTCACTCAGAAGCTTTTTCATGAATCTTTTTTGCTACAATAAAAAAGGATCATGAGTCATGAAAAAGGATTGCTTTCTTTACCATTTTTTATTGATTTGGTTATAATTTATTCACTGCTTTCTTATGCCAGTTCCTAGCAGGCAGCAATGTTCCACAGCCCTACCTCTCTGTTGTGTCAGTTCAAATGCAGTATAGGTTGTAGGCAGCAGGAATAGGGATAGCTCCTACTTGCTCAGTTGCCTGAAGTTGTCTTACAGTTCTTGCTATCTCTACCATGTTTGCAGTGTGCCCAACATCCTCTCTTCCTCCCAGTTACTGCACAGATGAGGAGGTTTGGCTAACTGGCAGTCACTTTGTAGGGTCAAGAGCTATGCACATGGTTTCTAATACTCTGACATAGTCACATGGTGAATGCCTTTGATCAAATTGGGATTGCAAGACTGGGTAGCCAGCTACCTGGCCTCATCATGTCCAAATAGGCCAGCTTTAAACAGGCAATTTCCCGGCTTTTACTTGGGCATAAAAGCAGGTATGGTTATACATACTGTAGAACTAATATATTTTGCATGTAAAAGATCTGGTGGATTCAGCTGGGTAGGCGCGGAGGGGGTCAGAACTTGGTCAACTGGGTGACAAACTGGTTAATGGGCAGAAAACAGAGAGTGGTGGTAAATGGTATAGAGTCAGAAGAGATGCAAGTCACATGTGGGGTACCTCAGGGATCAGTCCTGATGCCAGTCCTCTTCAATATCTTCAGCAGTGACATTGAAGGTGGTCTGGAAGGTAAGGTTTGTCTGTTTGCAGATGACACCAAGATCTGCAACAGAGTAGATGATCCAGATGGGGTGTGCAGAATAAGAAGAGATCTGGATAAACTGGCAAAATGGTTGGAAGAGTGGCAACTGGGGGTTAACACAAAGAAGTGCAAGATCATGCACATAGGGAAGAGAAACCCTGAAGCCACCTATAGGCTGAGAGGGGAGTTGCTGGCAGTCACAATGGAAGAAAGAGACTTGGGCATCATCATTACAATGACTTGAAATAATGCAAGCAGACAACTAAAGCAGTAGGTAAGGCTAGGGGGATGTTGGGATGTATTAGAAGTGGTATCACAAGTCAGAAGAGGGAGGTAATAATCCCTCTTTACAAGACACTGACTAGGCCCCATCTGGAGTACTGCATGCAGTACTGGAGGCCGTGCCTTCACAAGGACATTAACAAAATTGAGGCAGTCCTGAGAAGGGCAACCAAAATGGTGCCGGGACTTACTCAAAAAACATATGAGGACAGATTAATTGAGCTCAATATGTATAGCCTAGAGCAAAGGAGGGAGAGAGGTAATATGATCAAAACATTCAAATACCTTAAGGGCATTAACAAGGTGAAAGAGTCTAACATGTTTTAATATAAGAAAAACAGCAGGACAAGAGGACACCGAATGAGATTAGAGGGAGGCTGATTAAGGGTTAATGTGAGGAAGTTCTTTTTCACAGAAAGGGTGTTGGATGCATGAAATTGCCTACCTCAGGAAGTGGCGGATATGAATACAGTGCAGGGCTTCAAACAGGCATGGGATAGGCATAAGGGAGCAATACAGATGAGTATGACTAGATATGCCATTGACAGAGCATAAGCCAATGGCACATTCACAAGGTAGAAAAAGAAATGGACAGACTGGATGGGCCTTGTGGTCCTTATCTGTAATCAACTTCTATGTTTCTATGTTACTCAGTACTAGATCTAGTATATCCCTGTCTCTTGTGGGTTGTTGTACCAGTTGTTTGAGGCCTTCCCCCTGCAGGGAATCCACTTTCTGTCTAGTTCTGGTGGATGTGTCTGCTGGTATTGATCAGTCTGTATCTGGCATGTTGAAGTTTCTCATTATCAGAACCTCCCCTTTTTAGCTATCATGTTTTGTATATCTTCTAACAGTAATGTGTCTATTTCCTCTCCCTGATCTGGAGACCTGTAGACAACCCCAGTTCGTATGTCTGTCCCATTTCCTGTTTCCAGGGTGACACACAGTTTTTCTGTCTCCTTATGTGTATTCTGAATTTCTGTAGCTTTGATATTTTCATTGACATAAAGGGCCTCTCCACCCCCTCACTTTTTTGCACCTCAGTCTCTTCTTAACAGTGCATAGCTGTGTACTAAAGTCTCCCCAGTGTGGTTACTGGTGAACCATGTCTCGCTAATGGCTACTTTGTCTAGTTTAGCCTCTGTCATTGTTGCCTGTGGGTCTGGGATCTTGTTTCCCAGACTGCAAACATTTGTATACATGATTTTCTATTGGCCAGATTTGGGTGCATTTGTTGTTGGGTGAGGTCCAGCATTTTCTCTGTGCATGGGAAGCTAGACCTTTTTCCTTACCTGTAGATGCAAATGAAATACAAACATGCTGAACTCCTATTTGATCACTAGCTGAGAGTGAGGGGTGTTTTCCCCATTCAACATATTGGGTGCTGCACACCTCTCCCCATTTGCTAGTTTAAATATTCTGCAAAGACATTAAACTTCTGCCCCAATACACTGACTCCCTCCTCAGTTAGATGCAGTCCATTGACTTGGAACTTTCTCTCCCAAAACTGTTGCCCATTACCTGCAAATTTGTGTCCTTTTTCCTCACACCAGCCCTTCAGCCACATGTTTAGCTCCCCTTCCTCCCCTTCTCTGACCTTCCGTCCATCTGCCGCCCTCTCCCAGACTGGCAGGATCTCAGAGAAGGAGATGGATTACATGGATGACAGCTTGTCACCCAGGCTGGTCAGGTGTTCCTTGGTCACAACAAGTGACTGGCTGGTGAGATCGTTAGTCCCTATGTGTACCAGATCGTTGATGTTTTCTCCTGCTTCCTGCACTGTTTTAACAATGCAGTCAGTGTCTCTCTTTGCTGATGTACCTGGGAAATATCTGACCATTACCCCCGGCTGGAGGTTGGTATCAACTCCCCGAATCATGGAGTCTCTTATGATCAGAAGTATTTTGGATTTCCTTTTTGCTTTTTTTGCTTTGGCCCCTTTTTTGGTGAGTTTTATTTTGCTAGCTCCTGTGCTGCAGTGTCATGCTCTGCAGTGTCCTCTACCTCTTTGTTTGATTTTGGAGATAGAGACAGATACCTGTTTGTAGTTTTTATATGGTTTGTGGAGGTGATACATTAGAGAGCACTGAGTGATGGGGCACCCGTTTTGCCCCTCCTACCACCTGCCAACCTTCTGGACCACTACCGTCTGTGGTTGAGGTGCTCCTGTTGGATGTTGGGGAAATGGAGGATGGTCCTCATAATATATTTTCTCCTGAATATACGATTTGAGGTGCACAATCTCTGCCCATGCTGCCTGGAATGGAGCCCTTAGATCTCCAATGATCCAGCATGTAGGACAGTGTCTTAAATCCTGTATAACTGTCCTTTTGAAAAGTGCCCCACAGTACCTGCAGTTAATAATATTCATTCCAGATGAGTTACTGGGTATATAACCTGGTCAGAGTAATTAGAAGGTGGAAAATGAAAGCAAAAGTTAGATTTGCGGATTGTTTGTTTTTGCATAACTGCACCAGAAGACATATGAAGTGAGATTTAAGGGGCTTACTATGTATAGCATTGAGGAAAGGAGGGAGGGGGGACATGATCAAACCTTTCAATTAGCTCAAGGGAATCAATAAAGTCCAAGAGGGTAGCGTCTTTCAGAAAAAGAGTTGTGTTAGAACAAGTGGGAACAATTTGAAGATAGAAGGAGAGCGGCTCAGAGGTAATGTGAGGAAGTATTTTTTCATGGAGAGGCTTGTGAATGCATGGAACAGCCTTCCTGAAGAGGCTGTGAAGTCAAAAACAGTTATGGAATTCAAGAATGTATGGGAGAGTCATAAGGCAATTTTAGGGGGTGGGGTGGGGTAGGAGGAAGTAGGTTGTTGGTTAACTAGGATCTTCAGCTTATCCATTAGGTAGGGAAATGGGCAGACTGGGTGGGCCAAGTGGCCCTTATCTGCTGTCAAATTCTATGTTTCTATGTTAACAAGTTGTTAACTTGTGCTCCTGTAAATGAGGTCACTGTGTGGATACCCTCTGATCCTCCTCTTCCTACTTTGCTACATGAAATGTCACAACTCTGCTACCCTATAAAAGGAGTGTAGCGTGAGGTGGTTGGGGATAGGGGTGGGTGACTGGGACCTTCCCCCACTGAAAAAGAACCACAGACAAAAGAAATAAGCAGGTAGGAGCAGAAACAATCAACCAACAATAAAAGCATTAGCCCTGAAAGCCTAATGATAGATAAAGCTGTAAAACCTGTAAAGCATCACCTGTAATAATTTAACAGAAGATATAGGCTGTAAAAACACTTTGCTACATAGAAAAATAAAACAATAACAGAAGATATGCCTTGCAAAAAACAATTTGAATCAGAGAAGACAACAGCAGTAATCTGTACGCACAAACCTGTAGGCACATCCTGTAATAATACAGCAGAAAGTATACCCTGCAACAACTCTTAGAATCAAAGAAAAATTAAGCAGTAAAATGTTAGCAACAAACAGTAACAATCCCTGTAAGTACAAAAGAAAATAATAACACACAGTAAATCTAGTGAGGATATTCATATTGTCACGTGTTTTTATTATGTTTGTCTGACTGTGATGTAATTTTGTTCTGTATCCGGGTCAAGCCTGTAAAAGGGCCATATGGCCAGTGCTTTTTATCCAGTTAACAAAGTTTTAAATAAAAACAAATCTGCCTAGCTAAAAGAAGCCTTAATGTTTTTCCTTGCTCTGATAAGGTTCCTTGCTCTGTCCTTATAAGTTACCTAGAAGAAAAGAGCTCAAGTGAAGCTAGGTGTCTTTGTCAGCAAATCTAGTCTTCCACCGCCAAGATATCAACTAACCAGACCTTTTAACCCTTCCGTCTGTTGAAGTTAATAACAGTTTGTCAGTTCCATCCCCCACTTACACACCTAATGCCCTGGAAGAGCTGTGGGAGGAAAGCAATTAGCTCCTGTGTGAGAAGGAGACTGCAACATCTCTGAGACCAAACCAAAAACCTTTTAGCAAAAAAAAAATAGTAGTAAATAGTAATTTTGCTTAGCATAATGATAAAATAATCACAAAAGTGTAAGCATCACCTGTAATAATTTCACAGAAGATATACCCTGTAAAAAATGTTTTGCTACAGTAGTATTCAGTTCTGGTGCTGCCCTTTCTGAGGAGCATGACCATACACTTCTTGGCATTAAATTTCAGTTGCCATGAGGAGGAACATTTTTCAAATTTCAGGAAGTCATCCCTCAATAATTTAACCCTTCCACTGTGCTGACCCTGTTACAGTTCTTAGTGCCATCTGCAAATAGGCATGCCCTGTCCCCATTTCCTCTGTGATGTAGCTAAAGAATACGTTGAGGAAAAGAGGCCCCATGACCTACCCCTGGGGCACCCCACTTGTCACTTCCCTTTCACAGGATATGGCTTCATTTACTGTTACCTACTGGGTTCTGTATTCCAACCAATTTCTTACCCATGATACTATTCCCCCACCCCTCCAGTCCTTAGCATCTTTAGCAGCCTTCTGTTGGGTACAAATATCCAGACTGGAGCACCTTTGATGCAGCCGCATCCAAGAGCAGGGCCATTCTCTATGCCCTTCCGGGAGGGTATGCCTCAGGCAGCTAGTTTTAGAACCCATTCAGGAGAGAGCAATCTTAGACCTGGTACTTTCAAATGGGAATGGAGAGAGGATCCCTGATATTGAAGTGGGTAGCGATCTGGGAACATGTGACCACCAAACAGTGTGGTTCATGATAAACTTAGCTGTAGGGTCAAGCCACACAAAAGTAAAGGTACTGGACATCAGGAGGGCTGATTTTGTCAAAATGGGAGAGTGCCTCAGAAAAGCACTAGCAAACAGGCAAGAAGGTGGGGTGGAGCAAGAATGCAGAAACATCAAAACCGCCATCACAGAGGCAACAAGCCTTTGTGTGAAGAAAATAAACAGATCAAAACAAAAGAAAAAAACACTATGGTTCTCAAATGAAGTGGCAAGGAAGGTAAGGGAGAAAAAGATAGCATTTAGGAAGAATAAGGAAACACAGAAGGAGCAGGACAGAGAACTGTACCAGTTAAAGCAGAAGGAAGTGGGTAACGCAGCCAGAATAGCAAAGGCCCAAACAGAGGAAAAGAGAGCCTACTCAGTTAAGAAGGGGGATAAAACCTTTTATAGGTACATTAGGGAGTGAAGAAAGACTATGGCAGGGATACTGAGGCTGAACAAAGAGGAAGGTGGTTGGGCAGAGAGTGACAGTGAAAAAGCAGGAATACTGAAAGAATACTTCTGCTCAGTATTCACTATGGAAAAGCAGGGGGAAATACCTAATCTGGTCAATAGAAGCACTCTGGATAAGGGGTTGATATTAGTCCTTTCAAAGAAGAAAGGGTTCTGAAAGGACTTTTAAAACTGAAGATGGATAAAGCAATGGGACCTGATGGGATTCACCCCAGAATTCTAAAAGAACTAAGGGAAGAACTAGTAACACCACTGACTACTCTTTTTAATAAATCATGGGAGGATGGTGTGATACCCAAGGACTGGAGGAGGGCAGATGTGATTCCCCTTCACAAAAGTAGGAGCAAGATAGAGGCAGAAAACTACAAACTTGTCAGTCTGACCTCAGTGGTAGGGAAAATAATGGAATCACTTCTGTAGGAAAGAATTGTTGAGTACCTAGAGGCCAATGGGGCACAGGACCTAAGGCAGCATGGATTCACAGCGGGAAGGTCATGTCAGACAAATCTAATTGATTTCTTTGACTGGGTTACCACAGCTGTAGATTAGGGAGGGGCTGTGGACATGGCCTACCTAGACTTTAGCAAGACATTTGACAAAGTCCCGCACAAAATATTGATAAACAAATTAGCCAGCTTGGGAGTGGGTCCCAGGGTGGTAGCCTGAGTAAAACACTGGTTGGACAACATGACACAGCGGGTAATAGTAAATGGAGTCCACAGTGAAGAAAGGAGGGTTACTAGTGGGGTACCGCAGGGTTCAGAACTGGGGCCAGTCCTTTTTAATGTCTTTATAAGTGACATTGCAGAGTGACTGGAAGGGAAAGTAGGTCTCTTTGCAGATGACATAAAGATCTGCAATAGGGTTGATACACGAGGTTTGGGAGAAAGGATGAAAAGGGACTTGGCAAGGTTGGAGGAATGGTCAAATGAATGGCAGCTTAGATTCAATGCAAATAAGTGCAAAGTAACGAACCTGGGAAACAAAATGCCAGGGGAAGAGTACACAATGAGGGGTAAGACACTGATAACAAAAATGGAAAAGGACCTGGGGGTAGTCACATCAGATGACCTAAAGGTGGGCCAGCAATGTGAGAATCAGTAAGGAGGGCTGGAGGATACTGGGATGCATAGGGAGAGGCATCACCAGTATAAAACAGGAAGTTGTCAGCCCTCTGTACAGACACTTGGTAAGGCCACATCTGGAGTACTGTGTACAGTTCTGGAGACCCCATCTCTGCAAAGACATAGACAGTGTGGAGGCAGTCCAGAGGAAGGCAACCAAAATGATGCAGGGTCTACATCAGAAGATATATGAAGAAAGACTAAAGGAACTAAAGATGCATAGCATTGAGGAAAGGATGGAGTGGGGGGACATGATAGAAATGTTCAAATACCTCAAGGGAATCAACAAAGTCCAATAGGGTAGCATCTTTCAGAAAAAGAGATGTGCAAAAACAAGGGGGAACAATTTGAAGATAGAGGGGGAACGGCTCAGAGGTAATGTGAGGAAGTATTTCTCCACAGAGAGGGTTGTGGAAACATGGACCAGCCTTTCTGAAGAGGTCGTAGAGTCAAAAACAGTGGGGGAATTCAGGAATTCATGGGACAGACATAAGGCAATTCTAGTGGGGGGTAAGAGGAAGTAGGCTGTTGGTTAACTAGGATCTGCAGCTTATCCGTTAGGTAGGAAAATGGGCAGACTAGGTGGGCCAAGCAGTCCTTATCTGCCATCAAATTATATGTTTCTATGTTTCTATGTTACAGAGTCATATACTTTACTGAGGTCCAGGTAGAGATATGAACAAACTAACACATGAATTTGTCAGCAGAAATAGGCCATTCCATTCCATTCTGCCACGACCCTGTCTGTGAAAGTGTCTACTCATTTCTGTCCTAAATCTTCTCCCCTCCAATCTAAGGCCATGCTTTCTCATGCCCCTCCTCAACCTCAGCCTGGGTATCTCTTCAGTGCCTTTCTTGTTTATCCCCTTTATGTACTTTTAGGTCTCAATCATATCCCCCCGGTCTCTTCTCTCCTCCAAGGAGTGCATGTTCAGTTCTCTCAGCCTCTTCCCTAATGGTCTGTCCTTCAATCCCTAGATCATCCTTGTCCTGTGCTGTACCCCTTCCAGTAATTTTACATCCTTCTTCAGATATGGCTGCCAGAATTGCACACAGTACTCCAAGTACAGCCTGACCAGTGCCCTGCAGAGAAGGAAGATCACCTCCCATATTCCTGAAAGAGATCCCTTTTGCGATACAACATAGCATCCTATTGACTTTCACTGCTGCCCTCCTATAGTGCTCTGCATTGTTCATCGTCTCCATTACAACCACCCCTAGATCCTTATCCTCCTCAGTGGAACCTAGCTTCACCCCTCCCAGCTGGTAACCCCTCCATGGGTTCTTTGCTCCAAAGTGCAGGGCTTTCCACTTTTTCACATTGAACCCCAACTGCCATGCTTCCATCTTCTCCACCAGTTTGGTCAGGTTGTCCTGCAGCTCCTGACAACCTGCTATGTAGTCCACCACTGCCCACAGTTTGGTATCATCAGCAAATATACTGATCTTATTCCTGATGTCATTCAAAATGTTAGTTATAAATATTCCAAACAATACTGGCCCCAGTACCGATCCCTTTGGCATCCCACTCATCACAGCCTCTGAAGATGAGAGTCCCTTACCACCACCACCACCTGCTGCTGTCTCCCCTGCAGCTAATTCTCAGTCCATTTAACCATCTTAGTCCCCACCCCCATGTATCTCAACTTCCCTCCCGACCTCCCATGCATTACCAAATCAAAGGCCTTACTGAAGTCCAAGTATATGACCTCACTGCATGACCCTTGTCCATTTCCCTCATGACCCAGTCATAATACTCAGCTAGGTTCATCTGACAGGATTTTAAGGAGACAAACCCATGCTGGTGACTGTCCAGGAACCCATTGTCTTCTATAAAGGTCATCAGCCTTTCCTCAATTATTATCTCCATCAGCTTCCCTATGAGGGAAGTTAAGCTTACCCACCTGTAATTAACTACCTCATCCTTTGGCCCACTTTTATGGAAGGGTACCATGTGGACAACCCTCCATTCATGCAGTTTGCACTCTGTGTCCACGGATGTATATAGTAGTTCCACCAGTGGTCCAGCCATGATCCCAGCCATTTTCTTCAACACTCTGGGGTGCATGCCATCTTGTCCTGGTGCCTTATCCACCCTCAGAGCCCTTAACCCCTCCAATATACTACCTTCAGTGATCACCCCATCCATTACCCCTCTCTGCCCCTGTCCATCTTGTGGTAGCTGCCTTCCTTTCTCCCTTGTGAATACAGAACAGAAATACTCATTCAGTGCTTCTGCATGATCCACCCTTTTCTCTGTCCACCCCCCCATTCTTCCTGATCCTCACTATCTGGTCCTTGCAGCTCCTTCTCTCCCATATGTATCTGAAGAAGTCCTTTTCTCCATCCCTAATGCCTTGCACCAGCCTCAGTTCCCTGGAGGCCTTAGCTGCTCTGACTTCCCCGGTAATTTCCTTGGACCTCTTCACATATTTCTCCCTATTATTCCCCTTCCTGGATTTCTTGTCTATGTCTGCCACTCTTCCCTGGTCTACTGTCCTTGTGACAAACTCCAAAAACTGTATCAGGTTGGTCTGGCAGGATCTGCCTGTCATTAATCCATGCTGCCTGGAGTCCTACTGCTCGTTGGCCTCCAAGAACTCAACCATCCTCTCCTTGGGCAGGGATTTTATCAGCTTGCCACCACACAGGTAACTCTGACTGACTTCTAGTTTCCTGACTATTTCTTGCTTCCCCCCTTGTGAATGGGGACACTGTAGCTCTCCTCCACTCCTCCAGAACTATCCCTTCTTGTAGAGACTTATTAAAGAGAGCCATCAGTGATGCTGTTAGCGTCTTTCTTGGCTGTCTTAATATCCATGAATGAATCCCATCTGGACCCATGACCTTGTCTGTTTTTAGCCTTAATAGTGCTTTCATAAGTCTTTCTACCTTAAATGGGTTAAGTCAACACCCTTGGCCTGTATGGTTCCAGCTATCAAGATAGGTCCATCTCCCCCTGCTTGATTTGGAAATACTGAGCAGAAGCATTTATTCAGTGCTTCTCTTTTTCAGTTTCCCCTTTTATCATCTACCCTCCCTCTGATTTGAGCCTGACTATACCTCCTTTGTTCTTTTTCCTATTGCTTATATATCTGAAGAAATTCTTGGTACCTCCCGAGATGTCTTGCGCAATATTTTCTTCTACTGGCGCCTTGGCTGCCCTGATTTTTCTACTTGCGTCCATCAATTTAATTCTGCAAAGATCCATGCCCTCATCCATGTTAGAGGCTGTGTGCCTTTCAAATGTCTTTTTCTTTTACCTTACTGTACATTGCAATTCCCTTGTAAATCAAATCATGTTTCTTCTCCTTTTTGTTTTGCTGACTATTTTTATGCAGCCTCCTACCACCTTGTTTAATGCCTCTTTATAGTGGTTCCAGCTGTTCTCTACTCCCACAGGTGACATCTATTCCAGTGCTTTCCTGAGGCAGCTTCTCATCTCAGTGAAATTTGCTTTCTTGAAATCATAGACCTTGATCCTTGAGTGACTCAGGTCCTCCTTTGTACTGATTTAAAAGAAAACAGTTTTATGGTCGCTTGCCCCAGATGACTCTAAACTTCAACCCCAATAACCTTATTGATTATTAGGACTAAATCCAAGGCACAGTCCCCCTGCCCCTTGCTGTGTCAGCAGCATATTGCTCAAGTTCAGCTTCTCTCAAGGCTCTGATAATGTCCCTACTTCTAGATGAAGCGACAAAGAAGGATTTCCAATTTACATCTGGTAAATTGAAATATCCCACCAGGATCACTTCCCCCTTGTAGGTAATGTTAGTTATATTTTCTAGCAGACTTTTGACTGCCTCTGCATTATGTGTTGGAGGCTTGTAGGCTACTACAACAGAGAACTGTACCAGTTAAAGCAGAAGGAAGCAGGGAAGGCAGTCAGAATAGCAAAGGCCCAAACTGAGGAAAAGATAGCCAACTCAGTTAAGAAGGGGAATAAAACATTTTATAGGTACATTAGGGAGTGAAGAAAGACCAAGAGAGGGATAATGAGACTTAATAAAAGGAAGGAAGGGTGGGCAGAGGGGGACAGTGAAAAAGCAGGAATACTGAATGAATACTTCTGCTCAGTATTCATAAAAGAAGAGGATGAGGAGGTACCTAAATCAAAGAATAGAAGCATTTTGGATAAGGAGGTCGATACCAGTCCATTTACAGAAGAATGGGGTCTGCAAGAACTCTTAAAACTGAAGGTGGACAAAGCAATGGGGCCTGATGGGATTCACCCAAGAATTCTAAAAGAACTAACGGTAGAACTAGTGACACCACTGACTATCTTTTTTTAACAAATCATGGGAGAATGGTGTGGTACCAGAGGACTGTAGGAGGGCGGATGTGATTCCTCTTCACAAATGTGGGAGTAAGAAAGAGGCAGGAAACACCAGACCTGTTAGTTTGACCTCAGTAGTGGGGAAAATGATGGTATCACTTCTGAAAGAAAGAATTGTTGAATTCCTAGAGGCCAGTGGGGCACAGGACCCAAGACGGCATGGAATCACAGCAGGAAGGTCATGTCAGATGAATCTAATAGCTTTCTTTAACTGGGTGACCAAAGTAGTAGACCAGGGAGGGGTGTGGACATTATCTAGATAAGGACCACTTGGCCCACTTAGTCTGCCCATTTCCCTAGCTAATGGATAAACTGCAGATCCTAGTTAACCAACAGCCTGCTTCCTCCTACCCCCCCAGTAGAATTACCTTATGTCTGTCCCATGCATTCTTGAATTCCCCCATTGTTTTTAACTCTACGACCTCCTCAGAAAGATTAATATACAAGTTAGCTAGCTTTGGAGTGGGTCCCAAAGCGGTAGCCTGGGTAAAGAGTTGGCTGGACAACAGGCCGCAGAGGGTAATAGTAAATGGAATTCACTCTGAAGAAAGGGGGATTACTAGCTGGGTACTGCAGTGTTCAGTACTGGGACCGGTCCTCTTTAATGTCTTTATAAGTGACATTGCAAAGGGACCGGAAGGAAAAGTATGTTTCTTTGCAGATGACACAAAGATCTGCAACAGGGTTGATACAGAAGGTGGGTGAAAAGGATGAAAGAGACTTGGCAGGGTTGAAGAAATGGTCAAATGTATGGCAGCTTAGATTCAATGCAAAGAAGTGCAAATTAATGCACCTGGGAAACAAAATCCAAGGGGAACAGTACACAATAGGGGTGAGATACTAACAAACAACAAAAATTTAAAGAGACCGGAGGTAGCCATATGAAATTACCTTAAGGTGGGCAAGCAATGTGAGAAGGTGGTAAGGAGGGCTGGTGTGATTCCGGGATGCATAGGGAGAGGCATCACCAGTAGAAAACAGGACGTTGTTATCCCTCTGTACAGACAGTTGGTGAGATCCCATCTGGAGTACTGCGTGCAGTTCTAGAGACCCCATCTCCACAAGAACATAGATAGAATGGAGGCTGTCCAGAGGAGGGCAACTAAAATGGTGCGGGGTCTGCACCAGAAGACATACAAAGAAAGATTAAAGGAGCTTCGTATGTAAACCCAAGAGGAGAGGAGGGAGAGGGGGGACATGATTTAAACTTTCCAAGTACTTCAGGAGAATCAACAAAGTCCAAGAGGGTAGCATATTTCTGAAAAAGAGGCAGTTTCTGTAGAGTTTTTTATACTCAGAAAAAACTACACTGTTATCCTTATATTGACTAGTTTTGAGTTTTTTAAAGAGTTCTTTTTTTCTTTTTAATTTGTGATCTAATAGGTTTATTCAACCATTTTGGGTATCCTACCCTTTTTATTATATTTGTTTTTGTCAGTACATATTTATTTTCAAGGAATGGATCATGTTTTTTTTTAATAAATTCCATGCCTCATTTGTAGAAAGACCTTGGAAGACCTTATCCCACTGCGTGTTGCTAATTTCACTGGTGATAGTTTTAAAATTAGCACTATCATAATTTTTGTATGTTGATTTTTTTTTAAACTACAGTGATTTCCTATTAAATCAAACAGAATAGAATAATGGTCACTAGTGCCCAAGGTGTCCAAAATTTGAATGTTGTAAAGTTTATGACTCATGTTTGTAAGAAGTAGCCCAATAATATTTATTCCTCTAGTAAGGGAAGAGATGATTTGCAATAATCCATTATCTGTTAATACAGACAAAAGGTCAGTGTCCTGTTTACTCTTACTAGTATAAGTGAACCAATCTATGTTTGGCATGTTAAAATCTCCCAATATTAGTACCTGCCTATGTTCAGAGAAATGAACAATATCATTTAACAAAACATTCCTGTATATAGAATTGGACGTTGGGGGGGTTATAACAATTACCTATACTTATTTGTGGAAACCCTTTCAATTGAACTGCCACCAAGATGCTTTCAGAATTCTTTTGAGCTGGAAGTTCATAAGAAGGAATGTCCTCTCTAATATAGAGTCAAACCCCACCACCCTTCTTGTCAACTCTGTTTTTGAAGTGGCATTTATAGCCTAATATTTGTTGGTTCCACTTAGAATATGAATCCCACCAGGTTTCCATTATTGCAATTATACTCAAATTTAACAGTTTACTTTTAGTTTCCAGTTCCAATAATTTGGATGTATTTAAGGATCAGGCATTCAGGGACAGAATTTTGCATGTTCCAAGAGACTGGGTTTTAGGATTATTTAGAGATGTGGGTAATATCCCATTCTCCCCCATTTTAATCAGTTTAAATGGTTGCTAATGATGTTTAAAAAAGATTTTCCCAACATAATGCTGCCTCTTCTGCTAAGATGCAGACCATTCCAACTGTACAAGGGTGATTTATCAACAAAATTTTCCCCAGTGCGTTATACAGGGAATGTTCTGACTGATGCACCATTTCCGTAGCCAATCATTTGTTTGTCTGATCTTTGAGGTAACAAATTGGGTAGCTCTAGGGATAGGTAGAATCTCTGAAAAACAGACAGTACACCCGTTATCCACAAGTAAGTTGTTAAGTGCAATTATGTCTTGTTTCAGTTTATTTTGGCTTGTGCTCAGAATGTCATTAGCTCCAGTATGAATAATGGCAAAGGGATTTGAGCATGAATTATGTAAAATACTAGGAATCCTTGCAGTAATGTCTGAAATTTCGGCCCCCCTAAAGCTGGAACAGGTACAGTTGGCTTTATTTGGATTGCAGATGGCCCTATCCAAATGCTTTATTATAGAATCACCAAGTACTAATATCCGTTTAGAATTATCAATAGGAGCAGGGGCAGTAGGAAGGCTACTAGAGAGTGCAGGAGAAGATGTTGTTATGTTAAGGTTGAAGACTGATTTGGGTGATGTTTGAATATTCTGGGTGGGAGGTAAGGAAAGAGATATATCACTTGACCCTTTCTGGGGGTCAGGGGCTGATAATGAGAGGGAACCCTAAGGATTCTTACAAGTTGTAATACCTATTAATTCAGATTTTAAACCCTTAATAGTATGTTGTGTAAGGCAGGACACAGGGTTATCAAGGGTGAAAGTAGTATCCTGGGGCTGTTGATCATGTAATGACAGAAATCTAATGTTCAAAGGAATCTGAAAAGGCTGATGGATTTGCCCCACTCTGCACCTTGTTTTGCAGTTTGTTACCAGAGCCTATTCATCTGTAAGAGACTGGTATTGAATAACAACTGGTTCCATGGCAATAGAGTCAGTGTTAGAGAGTGTAGAGTTGAGGGAAAGAGGATTGCTGGAAGTATACTGTTCAACTGCTTGGTCAATAAATTGTTCCAAGCTTTCAATATCATTGCTGGGTGTCTCTCTATTTAAGAGAGTAGTGATTTGTTCTTGAAGGGACTTTATTAATGAACAATTGTTGGAAATAAACCCTGTGACAGGAAATCCCAGGCAAAACATTAAACAACAACTACACTGTTTAAATGGGCCCTCCATTTTGTCAGCTACTAGACGTACTACTTGTTAGTATGTTTACTCATTTCCCAGTCTCCCCAGCAGACACGAGCACAGATGCACGTGTCTCTGTGTGCATCTCCACGCATGATGACATGCACCCAGCCACACTTGCCCTGCTCGCTGAAGGGACAGGTTTTAAAGCCTAAACTAACCTGGAAATACTCATGAAAGGTCGTGGGTCCCTTGCACACAGGGTGACTTTTTAAAGTTTAGAATCTGCTTTAAATTAGCACTGTGCTTATCCCACTCATCGTGGGGCAGACGCAGACCACTGGAAAACCAGGACAATTCTTTTGTTATTTTAAAAAAGCTGATGTGCTCATGTAGTAGTAGGTCTCCCCAGTGAAAGAGCTATCACTCTCTTCCTGCTACCATAGTAACGGACAGGCAGGGCTCCAACTAAAATCTGGACTACAGTCCAAGACTTGTTTAACAGAAATTAAACACACAAGATCTGTTGCCTCATTTTACAACAAACGCACTATAGGTACATGATATTACCTCTAGTCTGTGTAAATTTGAGTTTAAACACACCCAGATCCATATTTTATTTTATGTACAGTAATTGCTGAGTTTCCCTTTTTTTCCTAAACAATTTTTTTTAAATAAACACTTTCCAGGGTGGCCACATTTCGGCTTAGTTTCAGTTCTTGCCCAGATTTGAATTGCTGTGTTTTAAAAATGGTTTCTCTTTTTTTTTCTGATAGGATTCCAAAGTTTCTACCCCAGTTGCTACTCTATAGTGGGGAAAAAATAACACAAGAAATCTTACTGCTTAGTTCTTCTGGCAGTGCTGTTTGAGGTGACATGGAAGCGGTGAGCGGTTGCGCTGCTGCGTGCGCATGCACACAGCAAGGGAAACATTGTGCATGTTTGCCATTATAAACACTCCTTTATAATGGCAAACTATGCCACTGTTTACCTATGGGAAAAAGGGGAAGCCGGTTATTATAATAAAATTAAACTATATGTGGATGATACAGTTTTGTTAGCGCATGGTACGAACATTAAAGAGGTAGAAAAGGGGCTCCAGGAAGATTTTACAGGGTTAGAAAATGGTTAGCCAATTCAAAATTAGTATTAAAAAGCAAAAAAAAAAAAAACCTTTCTTTTTTCAACTCAGAAGGGTAAAATAAATTGTAAATGGGAATTGAATACAAAAACACTAAAACAAGAAATATTATAGCAGGTTCCTCATTATAAATATCTAGGAGTCTGGATAGAGCAGGGACTGAAATTTGATATACATGTAGAAGAATTTGTAGGTAAAGCAAATAGAATATGAGGGTCTTTTTGAAGAAACAGGTTCTGTACAGATATTAGAATAAGTAAATCAATTGTGAATCAGTTATTAATTCCTGCAATAGACTATAGCAGCCATATATGTGGAAAGGCCTTGGGCTTTCTTTTAAGAAAGCTTGAGGTCACCTATAATAACCTAGCTAGGTTTAATTTATAGTGTGACTATAAAACTCACCACTGTAATTTGTATTTGGCATTGGACTGGTTAACACTCGATAACAGATGAAAATTGATAAGGGCTTTATAAACACATAGCTTACAAATGACAGGAGAATCAAAATATTTTAGGGATAAAATAGAGGACAAAAATGTTAAACATAATTACAAGTTAAGAGATAATGGGGTGACCCCTTACATGCCTAAGGTAAAAAATAATTTTACTGACATGACATTTAAAGCTGAATATGCTTCAAACAGTCAATTGTTGAATGTTATAAAAAAATAAATGAGATTATAAACAATCTTTGGTTACCACATTTTTACAGAGGAATTAAAAGTTAGATGCATGTGCAATGGATGAACAAGATACTTTTTGGATTTTAATTGGTATTTCATGTTGTGAAAATAGCTGTACAAATTTTGTTGGAATATAAGTATATTTATTACATGTTTAAAGGTCTTAGAGATTGAAAGTGATATCTGTGTCAGGTACAGACCTCAGGTGGTTTACATCATTCCTCACAGGTAGGACACAGAAAGTGGTGTCTGGGATTTTTTCCTCAGGCCCTATTTTTCTGTCGTGTGGGGTCCCTCAGGGTTCAGTGCTATCACCCATGTTGTTCGCAGTGTACATGCTACCCCTCTGAGACATTGTAAGGTATGGACTGGGTTTTCACTGCTATGCTGATGATACCCAGCTCTACCTTTCTTTTGAATCCAACCAGGTAGGAGCTCTCTCAGTCTTTAACAATTGTCTGAAAAGAATCCAGGAGTGGACGGATTCCAGCTGGCTGAAGTTGAACTCGGAAAAGACTGAGGTGCTGGTTGTGGACCCAGGTCGCCGGAAGGGAGGTTGGGGGTTGGTTTGCCCTTGGGACTTTTTCTTGGTGGCATTTCACTCTCGACCTCCAAACAGGTGTGTAACCTGGGGGTAATTTTTGATGAAGGGCTAACCTTGTATTCGCAGGTGTTGGTTGTCATCAAATCTTCCTTTTACCATCTTAGGAATATTACCAGGGTTAGGCACCTCATTCCATCTGGTGACTTTCCTACTTTGGTCCACACCTTTGAGTCCTTGCACTTAGATTATTGCAATTCCCTCTTCATAGGGCTTCCTGGGATGGAACTCCGCTGCCTGCAGCTGGTGCAGAATGCTGCACCCTGGCTTTTGACAGGATCTGCTTGGTCCTGTCATATTACGCCAGTGCTGCACAAACTGCATTGGCTGCCAGTACAGTAGTGGATCACCTTTAAAGTCAGTTTACTGACTTTTAAAGCCCTACATGGACAGGGCCCAGATTACCTGAAAGAGCTCCTTGTTCATTACTGCCCTGGATGATCACTCTGCTCGGCCGATGAGGGGTTGCTAGAGATTCTAAGAGTGTGTTTGAAATCCTCTGGGGTGAGAGCATTTATGTACACAGCCCCTACCCTATGGAATTCTCTACCCCATCGGTTACAGGAGTGCATGACTGTGGGGGAATTCAAGCATGCTTTAAAAACTTTTCTGTGTCAAAAGGCATTCAGTGGCTGATCTTCCTAATGTTGAATGGTAAACTGTTATTTTAATATTAATTGTATTGTTTGTTTGAATTGTATTGCTGTCTGACCTTTTTTTAAATTGTTAGGCACCTTGGCTATTAGATAAGGCACCTATAAATACATTTTATTATAATTATTATTATTATTGCATTTGTACTTCATGCAATTTTAAAGTCCTATTGCCAGGACCATCTTGAAAAAAAGGCTTTGGCCTAAGATGTGAAGTAACAACTTTTCCTGAATAAAAATACATCTTTTACTACTACTATTTGGCATCAGAAACTTTTTTCCTCCAGCTTTTACATTCTTTAAAATGTTAAATTTATGGCTTACTATACAATTGTTTTTTATGGACTCCATTTTCCAGCTTAGTAGGAGGGTTTCAGGGGGAGACAGTTATGGATAGTACTTTTAGTGAAAACAGTATTTCATTGTGGACTTTATTTCATTGTTTATTGGCAAGTGTATATACCTCTTCAGATTAAGGACAACAGTTAAATTGTAGTTGGTGTTCCTGTTTTTCCCAAATTGTATTTAGGTAATTAATTACTATGAGTTATTTTTCTCTTCTTACTATGACAGTGGGAAATGTTTTACTTTTATTCTGATTGGTAGCTATTTTCCTTTATTAGAGATGTGAGCTGCCTTATGAAATGTTATTATTTACCCTGATTGGAAAAGAGCAGTTTTTAAGGATGCATATGGGGTTTGTTCCAAGCTTGTCTTTTTTCTTATTGAAATTCTGAAGAAGGGGAGGCGTTTCAGAGGGTTATGTATGGGAGAATTTTGTTTTCTAAATTTCCAGTTCTTGGGATGTCTTTTTTGTACAGGCTACATTTCAAGCTATTGGAGCTGTTTTTGCCACATTTAGTAAATTAATGACAGAAAGTATAATTCATGATCTTAGGGTTGCATCTTCTAATGTAAATGGAGTGACTAGCCCAGTTGAAAGGTATAGACTTCTCAATAATTGCCGTCAGCAGACAGCTAACTTGATCTTTTTCCAAGAAACTTATTTAATTTCTCTGCAGCCCAAAACATTTCTGAAATTGGGTTTTGAGAAGATAGTTTATTCATCTCACCCTAAGGGGAGGTGTTGAGGGATCTTGACTTTATGTTGATCAGGTTTACCCTTGGAGGTACACGATATTGTTGCTGATCCAGAAGGAAGGAATATAGTAGGGACTGGATTGCTACAGTACATGGGGAAGAACATACCTTATGTAATACTTTATTTCCTGCAAATACCACAAAAAGGGTGTTTCTTAACCTCTTTTCATTACTTACTTCTAAATTGAAAGGTAGACTACTTTGGGGAGGGACTTAAATGTTGTATTGAATTCTATGTCAGATGCCTCTAATTTTAAATCTTATACACACTGCAATTTGTCTCAATATATTAAATGTATACTTCAACATTTGGGATTAGTAGATAGCTGGAATTTTTGTCCTCTCTGGGAGTTTGCCTATAGACATTATTCAGCAAGACACGGTAGTTTGGTGAGGCTTGATCACTTTTTTACTACAGCTGAATATTTAGGGGATGTATTGCAGGTAGAACTGGGTCCACTTCATTTGTCAGATCATTCTCCAGTACTGGTCATCATAAGCCATATCAAAGAGCCACATTGTGTACTCTAGTGACATCATCTAGCCAATCTAAGGGACCAACCTTTAAATAAAGACTTTATTAGTCAAGTTCAGACTTATTTGGAATCCAATGATACCGGTAAGGTCTCGGCCAGTATATTATGGGGCACGTTAAAGGCCGATATTCAATGTAAATTGATTTCTTAAGCCTCAGCAAAATAAAAAGAATGGGAGAAAAGAAAGACTGAATTATATCAAGAAGTAAAATCTTTGCATGAGGCCTTAGCCCAAGGGGACCATACTGTCCGCTTGAAGTTATTAAGTGTGGAAACTAAATTGCTGAAATATACTTACCAAAGAATTGGACATGGTGCTTTAATGTTTGAGAAATCAGTATCAATTGGGGGGGTTGGCTGAGGGAAGCAAAGTACTTGGCACATTATCTTAGAACTCGGCATGTATCAGCTACTGTTCTTAAATTAAAAGATCCTGTTACAGAGACAAGTACTCACAATGCTGGTGAAATATTAAATATATTTTAAGATTATTATGAGTTGCTTTTTTCTCCCTACTTATAAGAACATTCCTCAAGCATGGTGTTATCGTATTTGACTCAAGCAATGTTACCTTGGATAACAGAACAACAGGCAGTTTCCCTTATTTCTCCTATTACAGTTTTAAAGCTCTCAGCTGCAGTTCAACAGTCTAATTCTGAGAGGAGTTTTGGAGTCTGTCACATTTAATTTCTTTTTCATTTTCACCGTAAGTCTCCATCTCTGTCACCCACATTTGTCACCTTTCAGCCTTTTTACTTGGCCTTGTTAATTAGTCCCCACCTGGGGATTTCTGTAGCTCATTCACTGCTATTATGCTTTGTCTTTCCCATCATCACCGTTTTGTTTCACTGATTCTCTCTCTTGATCTTGACATTTATTACTTCTTCTCCCCCTGAGCCTCCCTTTTTTCTTTATATATATATATATATATATATATATATATATATATACACATACCTTATTTGATTATTTGACCTCCGCTCTACACTAACTTTGTTTTTGTTTCTCTTTCAGATATTTCCTGAAGAAGACCTAAGGTCAAAACATAGATTTGAAGCTCTATTTTCTATTTTCAGTGTGCATTTAATATAACCATTTTGTTAATCATATACATATATATATATTTTTCCTATCTATTTGAATGCTCCAGAAGTAAGGATAATTATTGCAGCAAAACAAGGAAAGGACTTTAAGCAATTAATAGGATCCTTGTACTCTGACATATGATACCCTAATTTTGAAATAGCTACATGAATATTTCAGAGGTGGGAACCAGAACTGGAAGAACCTTTTACCTGAAAGGAATGGCATACCTCAGTGCTACTGAGTTTTGAGGTCTTGTTCTCCCCTTATTTAAAAGAATTTACCTGGAAGTGTAGGGCTCAGTTCTTTCTCACCCCTGTGAGGGTGGCTAATTATAAGGCTCACAATATACTTCCTGCTGGCAGTAATGTTGGAAATCGTAGGTTGACCAGGGGCATATTTTTTTGAGCTGCTCAATGTTGGAGCTGTTCTGGCAGACAGTAATGTGGATCTTTAGAGGATTTTTACTGAAAATTTGACATTATCCTCCAAATTGGTATTATAATGAATGGTAGAACATTGTTATCAGTTAAATTCCATATTTTACTAAAGCTGTTGTACCACTGATGTTGAAGTTCAAGTTCAAGTTTATTGCAGGAAAACTCCATTGAGCAAGCTCATTCACAAGGAGGTCCTGTGACATAAACACTTAAAGTACAAACATAGATAGGTAATAACAGTACATGCATGAAATGCATGTTACATGATACAGGCTGGATATACATACAAGGGTACCACATATGGTGACCTCAGGTGGTAAACATTAATATGAGACAGGGAAGCGACTTACAGGTTGCATACTGATAAATGAAACATGATGACTGGTGTGTGCAATACATATATTTTGGCAAGTAGAACAAACAAAAGACTAAAACTGATATTGGGGGGAGGAGTGATTTGATGTAGTAGCAGTTGAGCGTAAGCATAGATGAAGCCAGGAGTAGAAGGGGAAGGGAAAGCAGTTAATATGACAAAGCAATTATACCTTACCAGTGGATAAATATAGCACACATGGGGAAGGAAGAGACTTAATGACAGTTACAGGTGTCTTTTATTTTAGCTGAACTTAGCGATTTGTAGAAGTTTATTGAAACGGTGCTAGTTAGTTTCAGTACGGTTTGTAACTGGTTCCAAATGGAGGGAAGGGCATATGCAATAGCACGTTTACCAAAGGAGATCCACATCCTTGGTATGTCAAGCATAATAAAGTCAGATTTTCTTAACGAATATGCACTATGTGAGATACTAATAAGGGAAGAGAAATAGCTTGGCAATTTCTGCAGGAGCAGTTTAAGAGACCATAGCCCAGCATGGAGCAGGCATCTAGTAGTAAGGGATGTCCAACCAACAGCTGCATATAAGTCACGGTGGTGCAAGCGGTAAGGGGAGTTGGTAATGAACCATAATGCACGGTGATAAAGGATGTCCAGTTTACTTAGATTTGCAAGAGTGGTGGAGGAATAGATTACATTGCCATAGTCGAGTAGGGGGAGAAAAGTGGCCTGTACAAGCTTGTTTCGAGTTTCAAGGGGATATAGGGCCTATTTCTGTAGAAGAAACCTAACCTTGCTTTTAACCTTCTAGAGATCTTCTACGTGGTCATTGAAAGATAATTTATTGTCGATCCAGATACTCAGATATTTAAATTTGTTACAACTTCCAGAGGCTCGTTTAAGCGTGGTGACAATGAAGTCTTAGGCAAGGGTATTGGGGGGGCCTGTGACAGCACTGCTGGAGAATATCATCGCTTTAGTCTTCTTAGCATTGAGCAGAAGCTTTGCCTTTATTAGATTATGCTCAAGTTGTGCAAAGTCCGCTTGAAGCACTCCCTTGACTTCAGATAACGATGAGCCAGAAGTATACAACACAGTATCATCTGCAAAAAAGTGCAGATTGGACGTAGATATGTTAGCATCTAAGTCATTAATGTACAAAGAAAACAAGCTAGGGCCTAAGATGGAACCTTGGGGGACTCCTCTTGCAACTGGCAAGGCAGCAGAAAAAAAGCCTTCCGCCTTTACTTTTTGGAATCTTCCAGTGAAGTAGCTAGAGAACCACTGGGTGGTACGGTATGTGGCACCCAAATTTGCAAGGCAATTGACGAATAGTTTGTGATCAACAGTATCAAAAGCTTTGCTGAGGTCCAAAAAGACTGTGCCAGTTATCTTCTTAGCATCTATAGCAGAGATCCAATCGTTGGTTACTTTTGCTAGTGCAGTGATTGTGCTATGATTAGCTCGGAAGCCGGATTGAGCTGGGTTAATGAGAGAGAAGGTTTCCAAGTGAGATTTTAACTGAATATGGACCAGTTTTTTGAGAACTTTAGAAAAGATAGGCAATATGGAGATAGGCCTATAGTTGTTTACATCGGATGGGTCACCAGATTTACATAGAGGGAGGATATGTGCTGATTTCCAGCAGGATGGCACAGTAGCAGATGTAATGGAAAGATTGAAGATGTGGAGAATTTGGGCAGTGAGATGGGCGTAGCCTGACCTTAGGAAAAAGGGTTCCAAGCCATCGTCCCCTGTGCTTTTTTTGCTGTCTAAGTTAAGAAGAGAATCTTCTACTTCTTTATAAGTTATCTTGCGCAGTTGGAAGGGGCTGGGTACAGGACTAGATGTGGCGGGAGGGGTATGCTGGCTCATCGCAGCACCAGCATAAGGTGACGAGCCAAAAGCTAATCCAGCTGTGGCAAAGTGGGAGTTAAGTTCCTCCAGGATTAGGGATTTGTTTTCCAAAATCTTGCCACTTGCAACTATCTTTGTTGGGACAGAGGGGGCCATGAGCCTTCCTTCTATAGCTTTGATAGTCTTCCATATTTTATGAGGGTTACCTTTAGCTTGTTCGAAAGTAGAAATATAATAGTTAGCTTTAGCAGAGCAAAGTTTTTTCACACAGTTATTCCTGGCTGTTCTAAAGGCCTGCCAATCCGAAGATTCTTTGGAATGTCTAGCTTTAGCCCAGAGCTTATCTCGAGCCATAAGGGCTGCCTTGAGATCCGAGGTGAACCAGGGGTTGGAATTGTTCCGTACCCTTACTTTGATGAAAGGAGCATGCTTATTTATTATTGTAGTGAGTTTGTCATTAAGGATGTAAGCTGCCTTGTTGACATCTTTGGTTAGGTAGAGATCTTGCCATCTGATCATGCTCAGGTCAGATAGGAAGTTTACTGCACTGAATTTGCGAAAAGATCTTTTTGTTATAAAGATGGGCTGCGGCCGGGCCTTAATTTGAGATTTTATGCAAGCAACAATTCCATGATCACTCATGTCATTGTGAAACACTGCCGAATGAGATATTTTGTGTGGATGGGTGGTTAGTACCACATCTAGAATGGAACTGTTGGCAGTATTTAGAGTGTTGTTCCTAGTGGGTTCACTGACTAATTGCCCAAGACCTAGCTCGTCACAAAGGGATTTGAGGCCGTGTGATTTAGGTGACAGCCAGTCCATATTTAGATCTCCTAGAAATATTGTTTCAGTTTTTGCATCTACGAACATGAATTTCAAAAGATTAAGGACTTCATCACCACCAGACGGGGGTCTATAGCCGCCTAGGACAGTGATACATTCCGAGGAGGGGAGATGAAGGCTCAGTGAAACTAACTCAAATTCCAGAGATTTGCAACTAATATTGGTGACCGAGTACTTAGATTTGGCGTAGATAACCACACCCCCGCCTCTAGACTCTCTATCTGCTCTAAATAAATTTTAGCCCTGCAGTGATATTTGTTGATCAGTGTTCGTCTTTTTTAACCACGACTCAGTAATTACGAAAAGGTCAGGGTTAACGTGTGCAGCCCAGGCTTGCAGCTGTATAAGTTTTTTAGGCAGGCTTAAAATGTTGACCATCAACATTTTGAGACCTGTGGCCTCAGCAGAATCGATAGGTGAGGTAAGTTGTAGGGGGGCCAGGGTTGAGCTCCACATTTCCTGAGCAGAGAAGAAACAGAAGTATAACTTTCTTTAAGGAGCTTTTAAGAATGGAGACTGCTTTTTTATTTCTTCGCAGCAACCCATATCGTGCTGCGCAAGAGGCGGCACCACTGTAATGACAGTTGATCGTGACCAATGTAAGTGCTTGAATAGACATAGATGAGGACAATAGGAAGGGGGTGTAGGCTAGCCGGGGGGAATAGGCTAAAAGGGGAGAGGAGAATAACATAGTGTCTGCACGGTAGACCGTTATAACATTAGGTATTGATAAGGTACATTGGAGAACTGAATTGCATTGAGGTACTTCGAATTGCACGTATTGCTGAGAACTCTGTACCTTAGGAGCAATAAAACACAATAAGGAGAGCCATGGTCCCAGATTGAGTGGTCTCGTGATTTGTATTTGTGTAATATTTTCTAGGCAAGTAATTTGCCCACCTAGGTACTCACTTAAAACCTAGATGATAAAATACAGCAGAAAGGGGAACAACGAGAGCAGGAGCAGCTTAGTTAGTGGCGGGGCCCAAGAGATATTCACACAGGGCAGTCTTATTGGCCGTACTCAGATACCAATCATAGGTTGGCAGCAGTCGAAACTAGGCCAATGAAGCAGTAATATGATATAGGAGGCGGATCATGAGTGTATTTAAAGGAGGCCTGGGAGAGGGGGGTGGTGGGGGTGGGAGAAAATTTCAGGTCAGAGCGAGAGCTGAGAATTCAGAATTAAGAAGGGAACACTGTAACAGGCTATAGAGAAGGTGCCCCAATCAGAGCAAAGCAGGCAAGCTGGCGTACCAAACACAATCCTCCTAGGGCAGTGCCGCACCAATCAAGGGTCATGTGTCGTTACGATGTTATTATACCATCAATGGTAAATCACAATGATGGTATAAAAAATGGAATGAACACACATGGCTCTTTCCTAGTCAGCATGGGCTGATTGAACATCTAGGCTGCAGTTCGAAGTCTATAGTCAAATGTGACAGTTACACTGCACATAGTCCCCCTGACCATCCCAAAACCCTGCTATCCCACTTGCACTTAGCCTCTTAGGTGCTAAACAGAATAAGTATCTGATTTCAGCTTTTTGTCTGTCTTTTGTGTTTTAGTTTAGATCTGGAAAGGACAGCGAGCTGCAGTGATTCACGGCCCAACCCTGTTTCCTGTATTATGGCAATTCAGATTGGATGTTTATAGTTACACAATTTTTTTTTTTTTTGTTTCTACTGTCCCATAGCCGTAACTGTTAGGTGTGTGAGACTACAGAGTTTGCAACAATCTGTTTATTTCTTCAGCTGTAAGAACTTCATAGAAAATATTTTTTGTCCCACTCTGATGACACTGATGCCAATACTCTGTAAAAGACAAAGTATGGGCATCAATGAATAACCCCACTAGGCTGGCATTTCATGGTTCCCTTGGCAACTACTGTAAACCTCTCGTGCTGCACTCTCAAGGTTTGCCTGAGTTGCCATGGGAACCACTTGATGCTAGCATAAAGCAGTTATTCATCAATGCCCATACTTTATCCTCTATATTATTGATTCCTCTGGAGGCTCCTAAGCTTTTCCAGGTGCCAGGTTAGGTTATTAATGATGCTAATATTCTGTGCCAAATAAAGTCTTAACCAAATTTTGACTACAGTCACAGATCCCAAGTATAGCTAGCTGGCACAAGATAGTTAATTATTTAGTGTTGCCTTATTTAGTTTTGGGGAAAAAATATGTCAGATAGTAGTTATGTTTTATTGGAAGACTTGATGCTTTTTTAACCATTATATAATCATTTTTATTTGAGAGAGGTTCCCAATATTGTTCCTCCTTGTAAGTGTAGTGTTTGTATTTGATACTTGTTACATGTTATCCCTGTTAATTCTTAATAAACTCTGATTGTAAAAAAAAGGTCCTCCATTGTCACAGGAGGCCTGAAGGCTACTCCAAACCATGTGACCCTGGATGTCTACGTCCCATTCATGGTTATCATTAAACTATGTTTCAGTTACTGCTATCCAATCAAGTTTTGCATCTGCAGTGAAGGCTATTAGTTCTGCCATTTTATTTGATAGACTACACACATTTACTACCATTGCCTTCCACGTCTGCCTTACTGGATTTGTTACATCCACCAACCCACACACACACTAACTTGTCTGGCAGAACTGGTTCTTACACTCAATGCTTTTTCTTTTAATAACAGTTTTTTTCAGCAAGTCAGTGGAGTTGCCATGGGTACCAAGATGGGTCCCAGCTTTGCTAATCTGTTTGTGGGTTGGGTGGAGGAACATTTTTTCCTCTCATTCACAGGGACTGTGCCTGAACTCTACAAACGCTACATTGATGACTGTGTGTGGGCCACCTCCTGCTCCAGGGAGACCCTCCAAGTCTTCTTTGACAAGTTTACCACGGCCCATCCTTCCCTTCAGTACACCTTTGAAGTATCCGCGCTACACTGCCTTTTCTGGATATCCAGTTATCAGTCCAGAACACTGGTCTGAAGACATCAATCTATTACAAACCCATTGACTCTCATAGTTTCCTCCTCCACAGCTCCTTCCATCCTAAACATGTCAAGAATGGCCTGCCTTATTCACAGTTTCTTGGACTTCGCAGGTTATGCAGTGAAGAGGATGATTTTGCTGAGCAGACCCAAATAGTGCATAGTTTTTTTATCAACAGGGGATACCCTAAAAGCACAGTGGACAGAGCACTCTCCCGGGTCAGTAACATGCCCTGTAACCTTGACCCCTGCAGGAGGGATACTGTCACACAGGAACAACATTGAATTCCACTAGTTCTTCCTTTCCATCAGAGCACACCTTCTCTTCACAAGATCATCACTAGTAGCTTTCCCATTTTGCAAACTGATCCTAACATTGGTGCTTCCTTTACAGAACCACCTATTGCCTCCTACCGCCGGCCACCTAACCTGTGGATTCTACTGGTTAAAAGTAGCCTACCTACTCCTAACAGTTCCTCCCTCCCAGGTACCAAACCTTGCAACAGGACTCGCTGCCACACCTGCAAATTTATTTCCAGTGTGACTGAGATTCTGGGGCCTACAGGTGTTTTTCACATCACCAAGGAGTTCTCATGCACCTCCACTAACGTGGTGTATTGTATTCTTTGCAGAAAGTGTACAGCTATTTACATCGGAGAAACTGGTAGGCGTCTTGCTGACTGTTTCAGGGAACATTACAGAGCAGTCAGGAATGGTGAAACTGCTAAACCCACTTTTTCTCCAGGGACCACAATGTCAATGACCTTTCTGTTTGTGTCCTTCAGCAGGGCTTCTGGGATCCTGACCATAGAAAAAAACATGGAAGCCAAGCTGATCATCCACCTTGGCTCCCAGCTGCCCTCTGGTTTAAATGATAGACTTATTTTCCACTAACATCTTTCAGCCATCCCTTTTTTTTTCCTAAAGTCTATTTGTTTTTCTACTCATTTAATTTATTTTTCATTTTTACCATATGTCTCCATTTCTGTCTCCTTCCCACACATTTGTTACCTTTCAGCCTTCTTACTAGGCCCTGTTAATTAGTCTCCACCTGGGAACTTCCCCAGCTCTTTCACTCCCATTATGCTTTATCTTTCCCATCATCACCTTTTTGTTTCACAGATTCTCTCTTAATCTTACCATTTATCACTTCTTCTCCCCTGAGCCTCCCATTTCTTCTTTCTCCACATATATATCTCTCTCTCATTTTACCTCTCCTCTACACTAACTTGTTTTTTTTTTCTCTTTTAGATATTTCCTGAAGAAGACCTAAGGTCGAAATGTAGATTTTTAACTCTATTTTCTATTTTCAGCGTGCATTTAATATAGCCATTTTGTTTTGTTACATTTATGTTTGCTTTGCTAATATTTTTTTGTATCCTTGTATTTTGTTTTCATGGAGTGTTTTTTTGTCTGAATCGTGGGGGAAGGTGACCTAGACTCCCTTTTGAAGGTCCAGTTTAGACACTGTCTCTCCATGCTCTAGTTTAAACTCCCCACAGAAATATTAAGTTTCTAATCAAGTAATCTTGCCTCTTTTCTAGTGAGATAGAGAACATCCCTCCTAAAGAATCTCCTGTCCCAAAAAATTATTCAAATAATCAATGTAGTGATGCTACTTATTTAGACACTGAGGCCCAGATATTCAAAAGTGTTGATCATGGTGTAACAGTGTTGCACCATGCTCAACTGACTGATTAGCCCCGGCATGATATTCAAAAGGGAAAAGTGCGTGGCACAAATCCCGATGCATCAGAGCGCATCAGTAATGTATGCAGGAGCAGGTGGGGGGGGCGTGCCCATGCATACCCTGCACAGCCCGATATTCAGCCCGGGATGTGCAGAGCCATGCATGCGCAACTCCTACCTGTGCCAGCACAAAGTTGATCCAAAAAAAAAGGAACAACTGATGGCCACCCACAGGTGAACTGCTGCATTGCAGGAAGCAACACATCAGCTGCCACCTGTGGGTGGCCACCCGAGTTCTGGCTGCATCTGGCAGCACCCTCCCATGCCCGATTGCGGGCATTTGTAATAAAAAAATGAATTCCCCAATGTCCCTGGTGGTCCAGTGGACCACTGCCTGCTCAATTGTGGGCATTTGTATAAATAAAAGAAGAATTCATCCTATATCCCTGGTGGTCCAGTGGACTGCTATCTGCCTGATCGCAGGCATTTATAAAAGAAGAATACGTCCTATATCCCTGGTGGTTCAGTGGACTGCTATCTGCCCAATCATGGGCATTTGTAAAAGAAGAATTCGTCCTATATCCCTGGTGGTCCAGTGGACCACTACCTGCCTGATCGTGGGCATTTGTAAAAGAAGAATTTGTCCTATATCCCTGGTGGTCCAGTGGACCGCTATCTGCCCGATCGTGGGCATTTGTAAAACAAAAAACATGTCCAATATCCCTGGTGGTCTAGTGGTACCCACCTCCCCACCCACCCACTGAGCCCCACCTCCCTGCTCCTCCCATCAGCTGGTGGGTGGCAGCACCCCACTCGCCTGCTGCCCGCTGCCACTGACTGACACGTTGGTAGGGCTGTATGCCCATTGGTCCACAGCATGAGCCAATGGATGTTCAGCCCATACTATTCTACATATTCCAGATATGTGAATGGGATCATTCACATATCTGGAATGTAGTACAGTATGCGCTGCACGCCTATTGGCTTACGCTGTGAACAATGCATGAACAGCCCAACCGACGGTCGTCGTGGGCTGGGCGGGCAGCAGGTTGGTGGGTGCTGTCACCGGCTGACCGTGGGGAATGGGGCGGTGGAGCTTAGTGGTGGGTGGGAGGGGCACCACTAGATCACCAGGGATATTGGACATTTTTTTTTTTTGCAAATGCCCGCGATCAGGCAGATAGCGGTCCACTGGACCACCAGGGATACAGGACAAATTCTTCTTTTATTTATACAGATGCCCATGATCAGGCATATAGCAGTCCACTGGACCACCAGGGATATTGGAAATTTTTTTTCTCTTGCAAATACCCACGATCAGGCAGATAGTGGTCCACTGGACCACCAGGGATATAGGACAAATCCTACTTTTATTTATACAGATGCCCGTGATCAGGCAGATAGCGGTCCACTTGACCAACAGGGATATTGGACTTATTTACTTTTATTTATGCAGATGCCCACGATCGAGCTGTGGAGCACATTGCCGGCTACAAGGGGCATCAGTCCCCGATGGCTGCTGGCTGGCAGGGTGCCAGGTGCAAGTCGTTAGGGATTGGCGCTCCTGCATGCAAATGGGGCCATACTGACATGCAAATGGCCCATGTGCACCTTGCATACATTATGGCCCCATTTGCATGTCAAGTTTTGAATATCATGGTAGCTGTGCATAGTGCAATGGAACTTGTGCTAGCACATCCCCATGCTCCATTCTGCTCACTTGCGCTGGTGCAGTGCCACTGCGCCATGCACACTGGGGGTGGCCAGGGTGTGATATTCAATGCTGCTGAGCCATGGCGCAGCTCCATTGAATATCGCCCTGTCCACACACTTGCACAACCAAGTTGAGCTGCGCCCAAGCTTGCACCACAGCCTGGCACAGTTTGAATATCTGGGCCCAAGCACATAGCTATGCATTAAGTTTATCTCTTTTTCCCAGTACCTCAGTAAACTGCACCCTTTCTCCCTTACTGGCAGTACCTCAGAGATGGCTAGTTTGGATGAAAAAGTGGTTTGTTTGTTGCCAAGTGTTGAGATGTGTGTTTGGTTTCCTCCACTGATTTACCAACTATAACGTTAGTCCTGATATGAATGACAATGCCCTTTATGTCATGTTCTCACTCCATAAACTTAACACTGCATTGGGTGTCTTTTTACACCATGGCTCCCCAGAGGCATTTAACTTTTACTTGCTTAGAGGCATTGTCACTCAGGTGAGGTTCTATTTCCTTTTTCAATGAATCCCCCCATTATTATTATTCTATTTATACCCTTATTTGCTGAGATCCTATTATTCTGATCTTTTGTCTGGGTTTTTCTAGTTTGCTTATGCTACTGTGCTGCAGTGACCTCAGCCTGTTCAGTGTCCAAATTCTGGAGCAGTGAAAACCTGTTGCTCCCTGCTTGTGGGAGTCATTCACCCCTCCACCTAGGCACTTCTCACCGTCAACTTGGCATGGGTGATGACTGAGTACTTAAGGGGGTGACACCCACACAGGGCTAGGGTGATGACAGGGCCCCTGTGGGGGTGGCACCACCCTGGGCTTTGATGCTGAAGGAGTCCTTTGGGTGGATATGCCCTTCTAGGGTTTAGGTATCATGTGGGGTAATCACAAGAGTGGGTGATGGCATCCAGCTGATGCCACAGGCAGTAAATATCATCCCATACCTCTTGGAGCTGGGTCTTGATGTCTTCTATAGCCCAGCTTTGGGGCACTTCCCTAGGACCCTCAGGGAAGATGTGCTGTATACCCCCCAACATTGTTGGCAACCTATATAGTCCAAGGAAAGTCCCAGTGAACAGAATAGTAACCAAGTTGATAGATGTTCTCTACTTAATACCAGGGGAAGAAGGCTCTAGACATACTGAACACTTTTGTGATAGACAGACCTTAGTGACTTGGGCTGGATCTTTGTTTTTACATTAAAAGTAGAGTTCCTCTGAGTCTGGTGTGCTCTCTCAAAGTAAAAAGAGTGGAACTGCTTTCCTGTTTACTGTCTGGTTTACTGGGTAGGCTACTATGGAGTTAAGTACTGTTTCTTTACTGGTTTAATGCTATACAGGGTAATGATATTTTTCTTCCTAAGGAAGGTTTTGATTTTGTCTTGTTTCAGAGTTATAATTTATTCAAGGGAGCCATCTCCTCTAAGAGTGTTCTCCCACTCATGGTATTGCTAAATGTTAATGCACACAGGGTGCTGGCTTTTATGTTGTAGATCTACATGTAGTTATGAGCTAAGACAATGGAGCCAGCTTTTGAGGCACTCATTCCCATTATAGGTAGTTTCATGGTTTTCTGAGAGAATACTGGATGCAGTGTCCAAGATAAAGGTCCATGTGCTATGCCAGCCTCATGGTGGTGGTCAAATTAGGTAACGGGGCAGACTGGTAAGGAAGCACCACAGGACATTGACGGTCACCCTGCCAACATCCCCCACAGTGGCTCCATCAGAATGCTGCAGAAATCCTGAACACAAATGACAGCAACAGACAGGCCACTGACGCGGCACCCAGTGCCGATGACACTACGGCGGCCACCAAGATAACTGGCCACAGAACGCCATGCCACCAACTGACACCACCAGGGGTGCCACAAGTGAATCCCTTCCCGTAACACAGACCGTGAAGGCCAACAGGCTGGGAGCACCTGGAGACATGGCAGCTCACAGGTCGAGACAGCTGCAGATAGGATTGGTGCACAGAAACACACACACACACTAGACCCCCACAGACAGATCAGTGTCCAAAGCTGTACAACATGGCTAAGCACACAGCATGGCTGCAGGGTAGGCGAATGCAGATGGAGGCAAATGGGTCACAGCACTGACCCCTGTTGACACACAGAGTTGCACAGCAGAGTGGCATGGCCAGCAGTGACATAGGTGGCAGCAGCATAGCAGTTACCCCTGACACAGACACAGATGGGGTGCCATGCAATGGTATGACACAGGGAGCCAGTGCCAGCTATGGGGTTTGTACAGGCAGACAGTGACACGGCACCCACCCCCACCCCAGAAGTCAGACCTGAGGCTGATCTTCAGTGCCAGCCTCATTACGTAGTCCCTGCTTCTATGCATGCTGTACTGGGCAACAAGGTCGGTGATCCAGAGGGCACTCTTCCTACAACATCTATGTGAATGCCCCACCACCGCCTGGACATGGTCTGTTGCATCTTGACCTTTGTCATGCATGGCATACCCTCAGTGACTGATGCATGGCAGTTCCACACAGGGATGGGGAACAGTGGCCTGCGGTGGTGCCCACTGCGGATGTGCCTGCCCAACCATGTGTCCTCAAAATAATCAAGGACTGGAGTAAGAGTCTCTTCATGCTCTGTGTAATAGGTCCAGCTGTGGAGCTCTTCATATGGGGCACACGCATCCTTGGGGGCATGAAGGTGAGTGCAGGCAGCAGGAACGGGGTCATTATGTCGCATGGAAGAATGCGGTGTAGCTTAATCTCTCTGCATGATTTCCTGTTATTAATTGTTCTGTGGGGGGGGGCTACACACACCCCCACACCCTATTATGGGAGCTATGCCCCTGGACTCTCCCATTAGAGATTCCAACTCAAGTGCCCACATTAGAGATGATAGGTCCAGGTTTCACCATAATGCCATACCATAATAAGCGCATAACATTATGACCGTGCACAGGCAGCCTATATAGGTACACTGCATACACATCATCACCTATGTACATAGAAACATAGACTTTGATGGTGGATAAGGACCACTTGGCCCACTTAGTCTGCCCATTTCCCTACCTACTGGATAAGCAGCAAATCCTAGTTAACCAACAGCCTATTTCTTCCTACCCCTCACAAAAATTGCCTCATGTCTGTCCCATGCATTCTTGAATTCTCTCACAGTTTTAGACCCCACAATCTCCTCGGGAAGGCAGTTCCATGTGTCCACCACCCTCTCTGTGAAAAAATACTTCCTCACATTGCCCCTGAGCCTTCCCCCCTCTATCTCCAAAATGTGTCCCCTTGTTCTTACGCATCTCTTTTTCTGAAAGATGTTATCCTCTTGGACTTCGTTGATTCCACTGAGGTACTTAAAAGTTTCAGTAATGTCACCCCCCTCTCTCCTTTTCTCAAGGGTATACATATTAAGCTCCTTTAGTCTCTCCTCATAAAGCTTCTCTTGCAGACCCTGCGCCATTTTAGATGCTCTCCTCTGGACTGCCTCCATGCTGTCTATGTCCTTGTGGAGATGGGGTCTCCAGAACTGGGTGCAATTCTCCAGATGGGCTCTCACCAACTGTCTGTACAGAGGGATAACAACTTCCTGTTTTCCACTGGTGATGCATCTCCCTGTACATCCCAGTATCACCCCATCCATCCCTACTGCCTTGTCACATTGCTTGCTAACCTTAAGGTCATCTGATATGATTACCCCCAGGTCCCTTTCCATTTTTATTGTTACTACTCCCTCATCACTGTATACTCTTCCCTTGGGTTTTTGTTTCCCAAGTGCATTATTTTGTACTTCTTTGCACTGAATCCATGCTGCCATATGTCTGACCATTCCTCAAACCTTGTCAAGCCTCTTCTCATCCTTTCACCATACCAGCTCCACATGCTGCTGTATGTGCCACCCCACTCACTGGCACAGGTGGAAGTAGCAACCATGCATGTCCACCTGTGGGAATACAATCCACAGTGCCCTGTAGGTGGCCATTTAGTAGTCAATCAGCATGTGCCATGGGCCACCTGCAAGGCACAGCTCTGCCACCTTTGCAAATACTACCGCGTAGGCTGCCACTGTCCATTTGCGCATTAGGACATACACGGTGGGCAGTACCGTGGTGCCATTAACTCCAGGAAGGGGGTGTATAATTGCTGGAATAAGTGTGGACAGCACTTGAAGGTGCCATCCCCAAAGCAGGAGGGGCTACAGGCCAGGTATTCCAGGTGCCTGCTGGTGCTGAACAGCAGGAACCTGTGGTCACCGGTGTCTTTGAGTTGTACAGCAGGAATGGCTCCCCATCTACTGAGCTGTGGAACTCCTCTGGGATCACCAGCTCCATTAGTTTCTGGGGGTCTACTGATGCCCACCAGGCATTACACTGCACTCTGAGCTACCTGTTTCAGGAGGGGTACGGGTTGTAGGCTACCCCCCACAGCCTCGCTGATGCTTAAGCAGCAGGCAACTACAATCTGCTGGGATGTCTCATTTGTGTCCCTTACTCGCCTCTTCACAGCAGCACATACCCTCCAGACTCCCACCGCGGATGAGTTGGGCACATGGTTGTGGATGCTTGAGAAGGTGAGTTCACCTCCTGTGATGGTCAGTGCACAGCCCTAGCACCGGGTAGCTACATACTTGCAGCACTTCCAGTAGGTTCTGTCCCCATTGCTGCATTCATGCTGCTATGTGTATTTGTCCACCACTAGCAGTCTGTTTCCCTCTGCATTCTCAATGAATTCCAATGTCAGCCTCCCCAAGGTTGCATAGATGGGGTTTGTGGGTGTGGCCGTTGTCTTTGTGGTCTGCTGGCACACCTGCTGATGCTCTGGGGGCATGTCGCTTCGGTGCAGCATTCACTGCAGTGGGTGTGGGGGTACAGTACCACTCTGTAGTAGTGTTTCTGTGGTGGTGTCGATGTGAAACCATGCTTCTGACTGGTTACTGAAGCATTGTTCCAGAAATAAAATGAAAGCAGAATGCATGGGAGGACCCAGTGATCCCACAGTAAAACAAGGATACTATTATACTCTCTCAAAAAGTAAGGAAATAAGTTGCAAAAAACCTTCAGTGATGCACCAGTTAGGGTCAATGTGACAAAAGTTGGTAAATGAGGTGTTCGGGTTTCCAACAATAATACCCCACCTTCCTAAACCAGACAGGAGAGTAGATGTGGCGGGTGATTGGACTTCTCAAGCTCAACGCTCACCCCATTATATTAGGCCAACTACATACAGTAGTACTGCTACTGCACTTAAGTAACTGATGACTGGTTTACCTCGCTTGACCAAAAACATGTAATAGCTGTCCTTTTATAAGACCTCAATAAGGCCTTTGATACCACAAACCATCAAATATTGATGCAAACACTGTCTAATAAAGGAAGTGGTTAGCACACCTTACCCTGGTTTTGAAATTACCTAATCGGTAGGCAACAGCAAGTGAAGTCTCGAAGCCTGCTCTCCTCTTGTTCACAAATCACTAAAGGCATTCTACAGTGATCTATCATTGGGCCACTTTTTTTCCCTGTACATGTAAATAACCTGGGTGATGACAGAGGAGATGCCAAACTGCACTGCTATGTGGCTAACATGGTGCTATATGCAACAAAACCCATTTCATTAGAAGCCCTATGTTCCCTTCAATCTGCATTCAATATCCTACTACCAAAACTGTGTTCATCTATGCTCCTCCTTAATGTTGCAAACCAAACTGTATGATTTTACCCCTCCTCCCATAAGAAGAAGTTATCTGACCCCTCTCCCCCTGGTATACTGTACATACTCTATTAGTCAATAAACTGGAATTAGTGGAGACTTTCAAATATCTAGGCATAGGGCTTGACAGCTCTCATTAAACAGCCATATAGCTTAGGCCAAGGTTGGGTTTGTACTTCAGAAACAAATTAAATCTACTCCAGATGCTGACAGAACCATAGCCAGGGCTACAGTCTTAGCCCTGCTGGACTATGGTGATTTTTTGTGCATAGGTAATGTTGCTGGCCAGTTTGCTAAATAGGATGCCCTGTATCATTGGACTCACAGATTCCTTAAATGCCTGCCACAAGAACCCACCACTGCCCCCTGTATACATTGGTTGTTAGGCCTTCCTTTACCATTAGATGTCTCAAAAACCTTTACCTCTGGACATATAAATCCCTTATGCATGATGTACCCCAGTACATCTCTGACCAGCTTGGTAAGGTCTCTAGCATCTACAACCTCAGAGAATGCAAATATATTTTACTCGAAAATTACTTCTAAATATGGAAAAATGACCTTTAGGTGGCTTGCCCCAACTTACTGGAATAAATTTCAAGCCCGCCTCAAACTAAAATCCATTGTGAAATTAAGTACCTTCAAGCACCAAATTGGCCCATACTGCTCTGATAAATGCACTTATCTCTAATACATGATTGTTGATATTTACATATTTTCCTAAAGGAATAATGCCTGACAGGGTGGGTGTTATGTAAGTAATAATACTCGACAGGGTGGGCGTTACTGGGATATAATGGACAGCCCAGGGGTGTAATGAGGTCTGACATCGCAGGCGGAGGGCCTTATAGCCCCTGGAAGGTCGTTATATTGCACAACGCCCACCCTGGAAGGTATTATTACACTTAGATAATGGGTTAGAGATGGTAATTTTGGAAAAATAATATATAAGAAAAAATGTAAATATAAAAAAAAAGTAAAAATTAAGAAGAGATAATGTTTGTTGTAAAATAGTCCCAAGTGTGAAGTCCCAGAATCGGCACTAAAAGTCGCTGCTGTGTATTTTATTTATGGTGTTTCTCATTAGGTTGCCCTCCTGCTTCTTCAGTTTTTCACACACACACAAACACAAACAGATTGAAAAATGGTGTGTGAGAATAGGAGAAATGCAGTTCTGTTTTAACATGGGATGGCTTAGAACTGTAGCGTGACTGTGTAGCTGGAATTAAAACTGAGCACAGGCTTTATAGGGAGCAGGAGTATGTTCAGTGAATGAAAAAAGAACACAGAAAGTTGGGAGGTTGAGTTTCGAAGTACTGTAAGTGTTTGAAAATGGTTATTTATTTTTGTGGTGGTAAGGAGGAACAGAGGCAGTTCAAAAGGCCGTATCAAGGTATAAGTGCAATTTTTGTGCAGCAGAGTGGCGGGACTGGGGCCGGTGTGTCAGTAAATGTGGACAATACAATGGTGGTTGGCAAGTTTGGGGTGCTGAAAGATCGAACTGGCAATTGTTTTGAGCAGGCTGTTAAGAAATAACGGCCCGGGTGGCAGGCTGTTTCAGCCAATCAGGATGTCAGTTTCAGTTGACGCATTATCTAAGCTGGGATAGCATCCCAACTTGGGTGGTTGGTGGCCGAGGGCATCCAACACCTGAGAAGGGATATTCTCCCAGCATAACACCCACCATGGATGGCGTTATTCCTATTATACAATGGTTTGTGTTTATTTAAAGAATGTTTGTTAGTGTGGAAAATATTTTGATTCATAAGAGAAGATGCAAGCAGTCAATAAAGAGGTTCATAGTGTTGAGACTAGAGCCGGGATATTATGCTGAGATAACATCTTTGGGCTAGCCCCAGACTGATCAATCAGAGGCCAGCATTTTTCCATGCCAGTGTATAATACACATTGCATATACCCTGCTCTTTTACCATTTTGTATGACTTAAATCATTTATTGTTCTTTGCTTCTAGTCTGTGTCTGTTACCTGTTATTGTGACTTAGCAGACTGTACAACATTGTACTTTTACATTAATTACTCATTCTGTATACTTATCATTGCAATGTTTTTTTTCTAGCATACTATACTGTCCTAACTAGGACCTCCTTGCAACTTAGAATTGCTAAATGGATTTTTTTCCTGCTAATGCAAATTAAATTAAATGAAATACAAAATGAAGTCTATTTTTTTTCCATATACATTTTTCCACCTTCCATAGGAACTGGCAGGCAGCTTGGGCCCCTCCCTCAGAGGGGACTCATCTCTCTGCTAGGCTTTTCCCCACACCCACCTGAACTGGCCTTCCCCCACAGGTTATACCCTCCAGTGACAGGGCCTGTGGTGAGGGGTGCCAGCCTCCACCCCACCAGAAGCCAACATCTAGATTGTTGGGGGAGGTATGGGCGCAGCCTACCATCATGGAGTCTGCCATCTCTGATCCTTTTCCATTTTCTTCCCAGACCCACACATGTGCAGTGGGCAGGGTGACTGTCTCCACCATCGCGGAGGCAGTCTTATGCCCTGTGCATGGGTCCACCCACTTCTAACATCATACCTCTGCTGACCCCTAGCCTCCACTGGGTGTTAGTCTACAATACGGTGCTGAATCCCCCCACCCTCGAGAAGGAAAAGCTGCCAGCAGATACTCAATCCTTCCTCACCCTGGTCGAGCCCCAAGCAACCTGAGTCCATTCCCAAATCTAGGTCACTGGCGTAGCACAAGGTAAGGCATCCAGCACCTCAGCCTTCTGTGCCACTGGGCTGGATTGAAAGCCGTTTTATGGTATTGTATAATATACAATGATGGGATGCCTGAAAAGCTTGAATCTAAACATAATGGTGAATTCTAGTATATAGGAGCCTCTCTCTTGACAGTTTGCATGTTTGAATGTTGCAAAATAAAATGTATTCTATAATGATTTCCAGATACAAATAAACTCTTAATTAAATGTTTAATCGTTTTAGGTAACAGTTGGTGGACATCCCTGCTCAGTACCCCCGATCACAAATGTAGAGTTTAAATTATGCATTCAATATGTACTTTATATGAAAGGGCACTGATAAGTGTGAGGCTCAAATATTTGAAGGAGGGGATCAACTCAGTGAATCATTGCCTAAAGACTTTGTTTAGTTAGTTATTTGCATCCTGTGGTGCAGACCCCTATCGTACCTTGACCCTTCCAGGTCTGCATCTGGCACCTCAGGGTCTTACTTTGCCATCTTGGCTCTTCCACCATGGCTTTCCCATTGTAGTAGGGTAGGTGGTCTCATTCATGCATCCCTAATGGAACCAGATCACAAGGAGAGTGCCCCATAGCTGTGATAGGTCAGGTCAGGTCAGCCAGCCTGCTCTGCTCCAATGCATTTTCTTATGATTATCCCTGGAGTATTGGAGATGCAGTGCCATCCAGATAGACCCAAGCAAGTTTCCATGCACAGGATGTCACTGCCCACCAATCCTTCATTCTTCAGCATAGCAGCCCTGGCTGCCTTAGCCCCCAGCCACCACTTGGGGCCAGTCTAAAGGCAGGTGTTGCAACCTTCCCTCCTTTCCCAGAGAAGCAGTGCAGTCCCTAAAGTGCTCAGTCCTCCTTCTCCCTTCACTGACCCTCCAACTCACTTCTGAATCTGGATCATTGATCCCTCAAGCAGTGGCCATATTAATGCTCTTGTTGGCCAGCTGTTGCCTAAAGATTCATCAAGAAGGTTACAATTGTCATAAAACTTATGGAAGATGTCTGGTTCACATTCTGGCTATACATAGAATCCACACTTATTTTGATGATTAGTGTGTATTGACATAGTATCACAATTTAATTTCAGTAATTGCAAACATATTTTCTATGTTTAGTGATCCTGAAATTTTCCTTTGTTTTTACAGACTTTCCAAGCAAATAATTGAAACCTTGACAAAGAAGGCTCACAGTCCTCTCTCCTGCTGTGAATGACCTTGTTCACATCAATTTGTAACATAATATATGTCTTTATAATTACGTATAGAATAATACATGGAGTGGTGTGTTTAACAAGATATTACACACACCCGAAGTGTTGGATACTACATAAACCTTGAGAGCAAAGCTCAAGGGGTTTATTTAAGCATCTGACAATCAGGGTGTGTGTTAAATCTCAAGTTAAACACTCCACCCCATGTTTTACTTTATATTACTGCTGTGGAGTCTTTTTTCATCACCACAGCAATGATGTAAAATAAAGCAGTCATGGTCCAGTCAGGATGAAACATTGTATGCAGTCTGTACTGCTGAATGGCTGCTGAAACCTTTCTTTTTTTTAACCATGGATTACTTGTTTAATCAACAAACTCAATGGCTGAGAGGCATTTTTTTAACACACTTGACTGACCACCAAGTAATAGAGTGAGGTGGCCAGTTGTCCTGCACTGTGTATGGGGAGAACAGTGGCAGGAGCATGTGTGAAGTGAGGGGAACCTAGTCCGTGTTCACCATTATAAACCATGGATTATAACAGCAAATTATAACTGGAGTCATCGGTCCTAAGTCACACCCCATTCTCCTATAACTCAGCTTCTTTACACATGTGATGGGGTGAGAGTTAGGGCCGATGACCCCAACGCACACCCTGATGTCAGTTGGAGGTGCGGGATGGGGGATGCAAGGGGGCCTTTCAACCCTAACATCGAATTTCCTCACTTTTGTCGCTGTGGAACAACCCTAACTGATGCATTAAACTGAGTTTTTCACCTCTAATTTCCATTCTATTTGAGAATGAGGACTATAAATAGTGAATAGAATCTTGTGGTGGAAGCAGCTCCCACCATGAGATTTTTCCTGGCATAGTAACAGTAACAGCAACGTAAACACAAGCAGTAAAGGTTAAGCGCATGTTGACACAAACGTAAATTGTAAAGCAAGCATTAATAGAAACACAGGGCAAAGTGACGCCAAAGCGAAAAGTGACGCAAACGGAGATGCACGCGCATATGGAAACACAACTGGTAATGCAAATGGTCATGGCACCACTGTTGTAAATGAAAATGATAACTGTGACAGCAACAGGAAGGTGAAAGGAAACAGAAATGCAAATGCAAGCGCATACGGAAACACAAACCGTAATGCGCACAGTCATGGTACTGCATTCCTAAATGGAAATGGTAATGGTAACAGCAACAATAATGCCAAAGGAAACAGAAACAGAAATGCAAATGCAAGTGCATATGGAAATGCAAACCGTAATGTGCACGGGAATGCAATTGGAAACGCAAATGGTAATGGTAAGAACAACGATGACACAAAATGAAAGACAAATGCAAATGGAAACAGATGAGCAGGCACTGGTGCACACACCCTATTTTTCCCCAAAAGTTCCATTGAGAAACACAGTCAAAACAAAGAATGTATGCATAATAATGGGCCTCGGAGCAAAAAATGAGCAGTTGTAATACTAAAATGGTAATATCTCAGTAACTGTACGACATAGAAAAAAATTTAAATTTCACATTATTCATCATTTTCCTTGCTAGGTTTTCACTGAATATGCATTGTCATGATGAAAATTTCATATCTCGCACCATTTATGAGATACAAGCCCCGAAAGGTGCGGCAGACGCCACCATGTTAGTCTATGGGAAAAAAAGTCTCAAGTTTGGAGTACCATAACTTTGCATCTGTGCAATATTGAGTCACAAAACCACCAAAAGGCACATCTGTGAGATGTTGGCTGCCTTCCCCCCAAATTTCAGCCCAAAAGACCAAACTGTTCCTTTGCAGCAGGGTAGCAAAGAATTCCTGTCATTTTGGCCATAGCCTGGAAAAGTACAGTAGTGTCACAATTTGCGAAAGCTTTCACAAACATTTGCAAAACTGTGACAACTGCGACACTACTTTTTCCAGAAATTTGAGAAATATATTTCTAGGGTGTTTAACCCCAAAATAAAGACTTGGCTAGCATACTGAGGGTCCGACTAGGTGAACACAGAAAGAATTGTGTTCCTAGTGGGTCCCAATTTTAAACGTCAAGCATTTTTCTGATCAGTAACTGAAAACAAAATGGCGGATTAGCAACACTACTAGGGCCATTTGCAACACCAAAAACTGCATTTGCGAAAGTGTTGAACTTTTTGTTAACTTTTCCCATTGAATTATAATGGGAACTTGTTTTTTGAATAACCTTTGAACCGTTCAATATTTCTTCACAAAATCTTCAAAAGGCACATCGGGGACTCTGGCCGCATGTTTCCTGAAATCTTTGGACTGGTCGTGCAAACTGTGTGACCTGTAGGCATGAGCAAAGAATTAGCAAAAAAGCATAATTGCTCACATGGATGTCACTTAACTATGCAGCAGTATATCTGACTGATACGAAAGTTGGCAGATCCGAAGATCTATGGGGCCCCCATGCCTGCCAAATGTCAGGCAAATCCGTTGAATGGTGGCAAAGTTATTAAGGTGCAAAGTTTCACCCTTTAACCTTAAAAGTGCTATTCAACTCTAATTATGATAACACTACCGTGCTACAATTATATATATTGTAGGGGCATGGTCACATCCCTATAGTTAGGGTTGAGTAGGCACTTTAATGTTAAACCTCAATTTGTGCACCTTATTAACTTTGCAACTGTACAACAGATTTGCATGAAATTTGGAATGCATGGACAGGTATGGTATGTCTCTTGATTTACCAAGTTGTGTTTTGGTCAGACATACAGTTTCTGCAGAGCAAAATGACAAAAAATGTACTTTTCACAAGTTTTGATATGTTTTTTGCCCATGGCACCGTGACCACACCATGTGATCTTTTGGCTGCAATTTGGAATGTAGAAAGAGTGTATGTCAAGGAACTATCCAGTGTAGGTTTGGTAAAACAATATTAATCCATTCAAAAGTTATTTAATTTTTAATTTTTGAGTTCTGAGCATGCTCAGTTCACTACAAAATTTATATGTATTTTTTTGTGAACTAAGCATGGTCTCACAGTCAAATATTTTGTTGGCCTGCAGACTAAAATTACAGTTTGTCAGAAAAAATTTGTCGTCCATGAGCTGCCATCTTGTTTTCAGTTTTTCAGCCAAACAAAATATCATGATTTTCTTCATGAGTGACTTTTGGGCCAAAGGAGGAATTGGCTTGTTCCTTTTGCTTTGAATCATTTTGGTAAAAAAATAGGTTTTTAAAAATGTACAATTCTTTGTGTTGTTAAATTGCTACTTGAATATTGTGCTATTTTGCATATGTAGTGGAGTCTTGTAACTTCTGAGTTGCTCTAAATTAAACTTGTACTGTGATTTTTTATTATTGTCTGCACTCACTCTAACACAAGTGTCTTGAGCCCTAGAAAGTATTAGTAGCTAGGTAGAGGAGCTGTAGTCCTGAGATGCTCCCTCCAGAACTACAACTCAGCGAATTCTGTACATTTTTTGTTTCTTTGCACTTCAATCAGGCACTCAGACTTGTGTTAAGCCACAAATAGTTGGCGATTTTAACTTTGGAAAACACACACAGCTTTCACCTTTATTTTTAAATTTCACCTCAAGAATCTGCTTGACCTTTGGGAACACTTCCAGGTCATTTGGGGCTATATCTGCAAGCCCTGCTGTGAGGAAGGTGAGGCCAAGCAGGGTGAGCGTGCGTCATCGCGTGCAAATACGTGTGCAAAGACACGCACGTCTGCGTCTGTTTGGCATGATCAGTGGTTAGAAGGGTAGCAGGAAGAGCATCATTTACAATAAGGTACATATTAGGATAAGGCAGCTGTTAGAGCTGAGTTAACATATATTCATGAAGGAGGTTGTAATAATAGCAATTGATGGAAGACAATGCACATTGTGCTCATCATGTAATATGTATAATTTTGACCCGAATACCGTTAGCAGCTGAGTATATATATGCACAAAGTGTGTAAAGAATAAAGAATAGGAAGAGGAAATTAATTTATTTGATGGCAGATTATGGGCTCTGGAGTTAAGTCAGAGGGAAACCACAAAAAGGTTCCGGGTTAACTTTTACTTCTGAACATTGCCAGGTGTTACAGGGTGAGACCCTGAGAGCAGACATTGTTCCTGATATACCCCTAAGAAAAAGGCCCAGACCTGAAACAGAAATATTACATAATGAAGATGAGTGGTTTACTGTTCAATACAGTAAACTTGCAAAGAAAGGCAGAAAAGCTGGATGCTTTGAAATACCCATATGCAATACTTTCGACCCCCTAATAGATTTGCATGTTGCACCTAACACTGGAAATATACCTATACCTGTGAACACCGTAACAACTGAAGGAATACCTGTGGCCCATTTTCAATTAGATCATACTGGTAATAAGCTGGGACCTCCTTCTCACCCATCTCACAATATTAACAGCAATCAGGCACAGCTTGATTTACTCAGCTTTCCTGAATACATAGACTGTGTTAATAATGCTGAACAATATATTATGGAAGAAGGCATGGTACCCAACTGTTCTAAAGAGACTTTTGCTTTAGGTGACTCCAGGATCTCTAAACTAGATAGACAAATTTATGATAAGAAGAAAGCAACTCACACACTATCTTGTTTTTGTGGGGCAAAAATACAAGATATTGCTAAGATGACCAGACACATTTTGAAAAATAGTACTGAAGACCCCATGGTCATTGTTCATGCAGGAATCAATAACATCAGATTCCAAAGTGTACAGCAGATAAAGGAGGCATTCATTGGATTAACAAACATATTATCTGACATAGGGGCCAATATTGTACTTTCTGAAATATTACCAGTACCTAGAGCTGACCACTATATGGAAGCTAAGATAAAACAAGTGAACAATTGGTTGCGAGGTTGGTGCTTGAAGTAGAATCTTAAGTGCCTGATGCACTGGGAACAACATAATAGAAAATGGCAATTCTAGTCAACAGATGGCCTTCACTTAATTGAAAGGGGCTCTGAATTGTTCGGTAAAACAATCAATGCAGAGATTGACTATTTTTTAAACGTATAAAGGGGGTGGGTCACAGGGAAATTGTGTAGCATCTACTAACCCTCCAGTTAATATTAGTCCAGATCATGTGAAATCACTACCTACCGTCTATCCTGAACACAATCTTAATACATATCACTCCAAACTTAAAATATTGTTATTGAATGCTAGAAGTTTAGTAAATAAAATAAATGAACTTCATCTTGTATTAAACAACAAGAATATGTAGATGTGTGTGGGGTGACAGAAACATGGTTCAGTGAAGAGCAGTGGGGCCAAGACATTCAAGGCTATATTCTGTATCATTTAAAAAGAATCACACCCTCTCAGGAGGCAGTGAGGTAGCAGTATATGTCAAGGATTGTGTAGTTTGTCAGGAAGTGAATATTGATATGCCTGCCCCTAATGGTATCAAAATTATATGGGCCAAACTAAAATAAGAATAGAATGATACAATGTTAGGACTCTGCTATAGTCCACCATCCTTAGACGCATATAACAATACTTCTGTTTTGGACCATTTACAAAACATTAATCACCTTAATAATATTATACTAATGGGTGACTTTAATTTTCCAGGAATCAACTGGAATACCTTAGTGGGTTCTAGTTATCAGGAAATCAAATTCTTGGAAACAATAGTTTATTTGGGCTTGGATCAACTGGTTCATGGTCCTACAAGGAGGACAACACCCCTGACATAATTTTCACTAATTTCAATGACCAGGTAGAGACCCCAACTATACTTGAACCTTTGAGAGATAGTGACCACTGCATGGTGTTTTAGATTATCAGTTATTACAAAATGGCTTCTAAGGGTGTAACTAAAATGAGGAATTTCATAAGAGCTAATTATGGGGCAATAAAGACCTATCTCACAGACTGGAATTGGCAGCAAGAGCCAAGAAATCTTAAAGTACATCAGATCTGGGCAAAATGAAAGAAAAATTGGACTACTGTTTTAATAATTGGGTTCTGGAGTGGATAAAATACAAAAATCTAAGAAGGCTTCCTCTTTGGTTTTCTACAGGGATCAGCAAACTTGAGAGGGCAAAAATAAAGGCTTTCAATAAATATAGAAAACATAAGACCGATACCAACTGCAACAGGTTTAAACAAAAAGCCAATAAAACTAAAACTGCCATTCGAAAGGCAAAGAAAGAAATGGAATATAAACTAGCAACTGTAAATAAAGATAATAATCAGTTTTTCAATTATATTGGGTCCTTGAGAAATAATCCTTCCAAGGTAGGCTCGCTGAAAACTGATGATAATCTGGTGTCTGATGAACAGTTAATGGCTCATGAATTCAGTCAGTGCTTTTCCAGTATCATTAAATCTAATGAACCTGTGAGTAACATAGATTATACCTCGGAGGAATCTGGACTAGAATTTACTGTTTCAGAAGTTTATTCAGCCATCAATTCCTTCAAATCATCGCCTAGAGTTGGAACAGACAATATCTCCTTTGTCTTTCTTAAGGAAATTTCATATGAGATTGTAGGTGTTCTTACCCTTCTGTTCAATGAATCTATTAAAACTGGGGTGATTTTAACAGAGTGGAAAGAAGCCTTGGTGATCCCCATTCATAAGGGGATACTAAACAAAATGTAAAGTATTACAAGTATTACAGACAAATCAGTTTGACCTCCTGTATAGGAAAAATAATAGAGAAATGTTTACTACATAAAATAAGCATGTATATAGAAAAGCATGGATAGACTGACATAACCCAATGTGGATTCACACCAGGTAGATCATGTCATAATAATTTAATCAATTTTTTTAAGCCCATTAGTACAGCCTTGGATGCAGGCCTTCCAGTGGATGTAGTCTTTTTGGATTATGAAAAGGCCTTTGACTCAGTATATCATAAAATCCTGATTTAATGTCTTATGAATATAAGGCTACACAAGAATATTATTAGGTGGATTTCATCATGGTTCATCAACAGAAAACAACAAGTTAGCATCAGGGGATATAAGTCCACTTGGAGTAGGGTTACTAGTGGCATGCTTCAAGGGTAAGTGCTATGCCCAATTGTATTTAATATTCTCATCTCTAGCATGAATACCACAAATGGAGTGTGGTTAAATAAATACACGGATGATGCCAAATTGGTGTGTATAGTTAATGACTCTACTTCTGCTCACATGCTACAGGTTAATTTGAATAATTTATCTATCTGGACAAATGAAAATAAATTTACCTTTAACATTCCTAGATATGAAGTGATGCATTTTGGCAAAAGCAATATGCTTGTAAACTATTTTATGGACAATATTTTGTTACGTACGGTAACCTCTGAAAAGGATCTGGGAGTTACATTACTATCAACTTGAAATTTTCTGAGCACACAAACAAAATGGTTAAAAAATATCATAGATTAATATATAGCATTTTGAAAACTATCAAATCTCTGGAGCCTGAAGTGTTAATACCTATTTATTGTAATATAGTCAGATCTCATCTTGACTATTGCTCATCCTTTTGTTCTCCAACACTGGTTCAAGATAAGTTGTCAGTAGAAAAAGTTCAACTGAGATTTACTAGATATATCTCCAATCTGAAAACATTATCATATGATAATAGATTAAAAAAGTTGAGCCTTTTTTCAATTAAATATCATTCTTTAAGAGGTGACTTATGTTTGATTTATAAAGCAACAAGAGATACAGACTTATTTGAGTCTATATGCATGGAATGGCACCATTCTGTAAATAATACTCAGTCTCATAAATTATTGCTAAGATCAAGCATAAATAAGACAACTAGAAAAAAATGGCTTTTTCACACAGAGAATAGTACCAATTTGGAACTCGTTTCCACTGGACGTGGTGCATAGTAGTACTCTCCAGATCTTCAAAAAGAATCTTGATTTATATATGGGTGATATCAAATATAATTTCTACCTGGGTTAATGGGTGGTGAGTTGATTATGGGCTAGTCCCTCAAGCTTGTATTGACCTATGACCTATTGACAGTGACTTGCTAATGATCTTAGTTGGCGAGCTAACAAAATCCTAGTCCGCAAGACGATCTTAGTTCGCAAGGTAACAAAATCCTAGTCCGTCATATCCTGAACAGATGGCCCATGTCACGGACTAGAATTGAAATGATGGACTAGGATTTTGACAGCTTGAGAACAAGGATCAAGTGGTGGAATAGGATTTTTTCAACTTGCAGACAAGGATTTTTTTTTTTAATCCTCATTTGTGAGTTGACAAAATCACAGTCTGTGAGCTGTCAAAAACATAGTTTGTGATAAATCTTCATTCATAAGCCTACAAAATCCTTGTCCAGCATTTCCCAACCAGATAACCCATCTCACAGACTAGGATTCAAATGATGGACTAGGATTTTGACAGCTCTCGAACAAGGATTGATCTGACAGCCCAGGATTTTGCTGTCTCATGAATTAATAATTTTTAAAGGTGTAAAAACTTTAGAATTGCATTACACATTAATGGTTTGGCCTTTTTACTTGAAATTTACAGGGCGTTGAAGGGATGCCCTATAGATGTGAATTATGCTGTTTAGGTGTTGGGGAATTAAGTGCTTCCATACATATGCCATAATGAAGTTGAGATTTTCTCCTTAGGATAACATTGGAGGGTCTGTCATGCCTTTCAGCGTCCTTATCTCAAAAATGAAGCAAAATACAATGTTTTCGTTATTGGCAGCTTAGGTCACTTTTAGGTGACCTATGTTGCTGGAACAAGATTTGAAACCATAGAGTAAGCCTGCAATGGAATTATTTTTTCGTGGGTGGCATGGTTAATGAGATATTGTCAAATTAATGTCACAAGGGTTCAAAGAGTGCCTGTCCAGTGCTTTTTGGTGTCTGTATGTTGTAAACGATGCAAGATACAGGTTTGGTCAATTGTGGTTGTGTGAACTGCTCTCTGTCATGGATATAATGAGACTTGCATTTTTTTCTAGCTGTTATGGTTCCTGAGATTTCAGCTAATCAGTTTTACAATAGTTTCTTGCCCTGTAGGTGGTCCCGTGCTCCCACAAATGCATGTTGCTCCTGCCAATACATATTTTTAACTAGTTGCATTTCACCTTTTCAGAAAGTAAGGAAATTTATGGCAAAAAGTTGCATTTAAAGCATCAGTTAAGGTTAAAGCAACAAAAGTGAGGAAATGAAACATTAGGATTGCGTTCCTAAGCCCCCCACACAACCCACACACCCATTCTCCACAGACTGACAGACACTGGGGTGTGCTATTGGGGTCGTGAGGCCTATCTCTCACCCCATTCTACTTTACTGTTGCAAGTCAACCTGCTTACACATGGAATGGGGTGAGAGTTGAGCCAAATGACCCCAATGGCACACCCCAGCATCTGTCAGTCTGTGGAGGATGGATGTGTGTGTTGTGTGTGGGAGGTTAGGGGCTCAACCCTAACATTTCATTTCCTAAGTTGTTTTGCTTTAACCCTAACTGATGCAGTAAATGCAGTTTTTTGCCATGAATATATATAATATATGCATGGGTGGGTATAAAATTCTAGTTTTACACACACCCACCCATTTATTATTTTATTTAATTAATGGTCATCATCTTTTCTTTTTAGCGCATGAGTTAATGTAGTGGTTCTGTCAGACACACATACATGCACACGCACGCACACACACACACACACTCACACGCACAAACAGCCTGTATCTCACTCACTTGCTCACTCACTCGTCAGTTGCTCACAGTCGATTGGGGATGCACCCATGGATCCCCACTGAAGAGATAAGAACAGTATTTTTAAAGCAGGATCAACCAGACAGATATTGAAAACTATGTAAAACAATTACCTGCCATGAACTAGGATGTAAAGGATATGTTTGGAAAGTTGTTTAACAAGCAACAGTGCCTCCATGTTGGGAGAGATGATCAGCCTACCCACATGGAGAGTTACAGCCAATTAACTGCACAGCCATTGCTTGAATGGCAGATACTGATTACAACCTCCTGGTTGTAATCAAAAATATAACAGGGCGGTTGCAACGCGATTCAGAAGTCTTGTTCTCCAGACTTAAAAAATTATGATCATTAATTAAATATAAATGAGAATTTTTCTATAGATAAAAACAATATTTTAATTGTTCTTTGGAAACTTATTCAGTTGTATCCATGACTGCAGTATAGAATCTAACATGAAAACATGGCTTTTACAATTAAAGGTCAGAAATTCAAAGCTTTGTGCCTGGTGCAAATCCATTGCACCAGAATAGTGCCAAATTTGGGTCAGACTGCAATATTTAACAATAAGGCAGCAGGTAGGTTATGTCAATTACTCCTGGGGTGGGTTGAAGCACGAGGTGAAGCCGAGTGCTTCCACCACCCCAGGAGTGACGTTATTACACGATAACACACACCTTGGAGTGCCTTATTGCAATTATACAATGGCTCAATGTTACACAAAACAAAAATAAAAATGTTTTTAGTAGATTTTTAGTGAGGCAGTATATCTTTGTTTCTGAAAAAAGCTCAAGCTCAGGCTCAGGGTCCATAAAATCAACACAGTGATGTTATTGTGTAATATCATCACTGTCTCAGGCACACACTGACCAATCAGGGTCCAGGAAATTTTCTTGCCATTGTATAATTGCCCTTTTAGCACCGGTGCTGAGTGATAGCACCGATTCTAAAAGTTAATGCATCAAAGAAGAGAGTAAGGGGACTGGAAATGAATGCTGGCATATTCAAAATAAAAGCACCTCACTACAGGTTTTTGTCCCAGCTGTAGCACGGCACTAAATACCACATGCAAAATGCATGGGATAATGCGGCACTCCCGTTCTGTAGAAAAATGAAGCAATCCAAAGTAATCCTAATTCTACCTCTGGTAGTCTAGTAGCCCCCCCACCACACCAGCCTGATCCCCTGCTCCCTTAGGATGTAATAACAGTTATTTTGCCTGGTAGTCTAGTGGCCCCTCACCCCACATCATGATTCTCGACTCCTGTTGTGAAGTACTATAAGCTTTTCCCTGGTAGTCTAGTTCCCCCCACCACCACCACTTCACAATCCCCAACTCCTGCTGTGAAATATTATAAGCTTTTCCCTCATAGTCTATAGGCCCCACCACCACCACCTTGCAATCCCTGACTCCCGTTGTGAAATATTATAAGCTTTTCCCTGGCTGTCTAGTGGTCCCCCTGCACTGCATCATGATCCCTGACCCCCCATTGTGAAATATTATAAGCCTTTCGCCAGTAATCTAGTGGTCCCCAACCCCACATCATGATCCCAGACACTTGTGAAATATTATAAGCTTTTCCCTGGTAGTCTAGTGGTCCCCCTGAACCCACATCATGATCCCTGACCCCCCATTGTGAAATATTATAAGCCTTTCCCCAGTAATCTATTGGTCCCCAACCCCACATCATGATCCCAGACACTTGTGAAATATTATAAGCTTTTCCCTGGTAGTCTAGTGGTCCCTCAGCCCCAACATTGAGATCCATGACTCCCATTGTGAAATATTATAAGCCTTTCCCAGGTAGTCTAGTGCTCCCCACCCCCACATTATCATTCCCAACTCCAGTTGTAAATTATTATAAGCTTTTCCCTGGTAGACTAGTGGTCCCTCCACCACCCACCACAATCCCCAACCTTCGTAGCTTTCATAAAAATGTATTTTCCCTGGTAGTTTAGTGGCCCCCCACCTGGCAGTGCTAACCCTCTGCACTCTTCTCAACCATCCCTGAATGAAGCCAGTGACTGTTTCAACCCACTGTCACCTCTGTGGACAGTCACCAACTGATTGTTGAATGGGTGTGCATCGTAGTGAGAGATGAATGCGCGAACCCATTTTTTTACTTTTCTACACTGGGATGCCCACTCCCAGTGTCAGATGCCCCCCAGCCCACTTTTATTGCCAATGGGGGTACCCAATCCCCCATTGGCATCATGATTCCCTCCAACTCATGTGGCACACTGGGTGCCACCCCAGTGAGCCCAAATGTATTTTTTTTCTATACCTGTAAATAAAGAAAACCATCCCCCAATGTCTTTTTTTCTTTGATGTAGGATCCTGCATCAGACTTTTGTAGTCAGCCACAAAAAATCCACCAACATTAGACTGCCTAGTCTCCATGTCAGCATCATGTCCTCCCACTCCCCAACTCATGTGGCACACTGAGAGTCCACCCCAGTGTGCCCTAAAGTTATTTTATTTTATTTTCCTTGCTGATGGACGCCCAATTCCCTGTTGAGCATGTATCACCCCAACTCATGTAGCACACTGGAAGCCCACCCCAGGGTGCCCAAATTTATTTCTTTATTTTTGTACCTGTAAATATAGAAAACTGTCCCCGATGTGTTATAATTTTTTTTCCCTTGAAAAAATAAAATAGTCACTTGTCATCTTCCCAGTCCCTCCTTCCCCATCCTCATCCTCCCACTGAGCACCCACCACCATGCACCCACCCCTTACCTCATATTTACCTCCAGAGATCTGCACTGTCTTCCTCTGAGGACCAGGACACATCTACACTCTTCAAAGCCGAACTGCAAAATAAAGACTCAAAGGTAAGGGCAGTTTAATGGCTGTCAATGGGGGCTTCAACTTATGATGATATCTCAGCCATTTTAAGGAATTTTTACCCCAAATTTTCAACATGGGGTTCCTGTGAACCCACCTCATGAACACTGTCACTGTCATTTCATTACTCAGTCCCAAAATGTGACTTTTGCAGTTGCTGAGTGGAATCACCCTTCAGGACAGATTAACGAAACAACAGTGCCACTGTTCATGTAGTGGTGTCTAAATTGCCCATATTGCAAATTGTGAATAAATTCCAAAACAATGACTGCATTATGAGTGTGCATTGAACAGTTTCTATGCACGCTCATAACTTTGCCAAGTTTTATTATTTCCACTCTGGATTTTCCACATTGTCATTTATTCACATCTGCTTATGAAAAGTACAGCTGTCATTTTTCATATCCTGCCAAAAACATGAGTTTGCAACTGTGGTTCAGAATGGCATGCTCACTGTGCAAAATCAACATTCAGGAAGGATTAACAAAAGCATAGTCCCACTGTTCATGGGGGAGGTCCCAAAAAGGCCATGCTGAATATGTGGTGAAGAAATTCCAAAAAATGACCACGTTTACAAGTGTGTGTTGCAGTTTCTATGCACACACTCATACATTCGCGAATTTTTCATGTTTTACTCCAGATTTTCAACATTACCATTTCTCACCCTACCTCATGAACAGTACAGCTGTAATTTTTCAGATCCTGCAAAAAATGTTCTTCCAGATGTGTGGCACAAACCTGCATTACAGTTGCAAAGAATTACATTTCAAAAGGGGTTTGAAGGTTTCTGTACTGGGTACATGTGGTGAGGTGATAAGGTTATGTTGAACATCTGAGGTAAAAATTAATTAAGATGGCACATTTATGACTATTTGTCGCAATTTTGTTATGCCTGCTCATAACTTAATGTGTAAAGACACTGGGGCAGAGACCCCTGTGTTTCCACAGCTACATACAGGATCCTGTCCTCCCAGTGTAACACACGGATGCTGTTATATTATCTGGATCGAGAGATGCAGACCCTGTGCTCACACAGTAAAATGAGGATGCTATTATGCTACCTCAAAAAGTAAGGAACTTAGTTGAAAAACCTTTGTTAATCATCAGATAGGGTGAATACCAAAGCAACAAAAGCAGGGAAATGAGGCATTAAGGTGTACAACTATAACACCCCACCCAAAGGTTTCCCACCCATACCACCCCATCCTCCACCCTCCACACACCAACAGGCCCCGGGGGTGTGCCATGACTTCAGGACTAACTCTCAGCCCATTTCATATGACCAGATGGTGTGTGGAGGGTGGGAGGGGATAGGGGTGGGGTGGCAGGGATGGCAACCCTGTGGGTGGGGTGTTAGGGTTGTAAACCCTAATGCCTCATTTCCCTGCTTTTATTGCTATAATATTCACCCTAACTGATGCATTAACAAAGTTTTTGCAACATATCTATATATCTATATATATATATATATATATATACCTATATATACTTTCTGTGTATAGATATATGTCATTATAGCTATGTATGTACACACATCTATATAGTGCTACACACAGTCATATATTCCCCACTGTGTCCCTCATTATGGGAGGCATCTTTCTGGGTACCCCTCAATCTAGCCCTGGCCTGCATACGTCTCCATATGAACAGTACTGTGTACACATTCACTATGGTGTACAGTCAGACATGGCCAGAGAGTGTTACAGGCTATGGGACTACGTATAGTTACCCTTTGTACATACAAAGTACACCTCAAGGGAATCAACAAAGTCCAAGAGGGTAGCATCTTTCAAAAAAAGAGGTGTGCAAGAACAAGGGGGCACAATTTGAAGATAGAAGGGGGGTGGCTCAGAGGTAATTTAAGGAAGTATTTTTTCACAGAGAGGGTGGTGGATGTATGGAACGGCCTTCCAGAGGAGGTTGTGGAGTCACAAACAGTGGTGGAATTCAAGCATGCATGGGACAGTCATAAGGCAATTCTAGGGGGTGGGGGTAGGAAGAAGTAGGCTGCTGGTTAACTAGGATCTGCAGCTTATCCATCAGGTAGGGAAATGGGCAGACTGGGTGGGCCAAGCGGTCCTTATCTGCCAACAAATTCTATGTTTCTATGTTTCTATGTTACAACGGTGTTGGTATTTGTGTTCTGTGTTTGTATCCCCATGTTTGAGAATGAGTCCCATCCTCTGGGTAGCAGTGTCCTTTATTACCCCTCATTCAGCACATATGTATCCCTCATTGCAGTGACACATAGGCAAGTCTATGTACTGACTCTGCTTGCCAACACCCATTTCCTGCAGCATCCAGCCTGTACTCCCATTCTGGTAAACAGCGGATTTCTGTGTGCACACCCTGCCCTGCAGCTTCCAGCCTAAACTTTCCTTCTGACCAACAGGAGGATGCAGTGAGCTCCTTGCAATAGCGCTATGCAAAGTATGTGGGAGTGCATGCACAGCAGGCCATAATGAGATGCAAATGTTTTTATTTATTGATCTATTTATGTATTTATTTATTTAATGACATTTTTTCACCAGGAAGACACACTGAAATGCTGGTTACTCGTCTCCCAGTGCAACCTTTGGGGTGGGGAGGTACAGTTGGCTGAAGAATTAGACATACAGTTTAACATTTAACATATCCAAGAAATAAAACATTCAATTATATTCATCACAAGACATACAGTTAAAAATATCATAAATAACCATACGGTTGCATTTGTGACATAACATACAGTTAAATATATCATACCTGTGGAATATGCATTTAATTACAAGTGGCATTCCTGAGGAACATAGTAGAGAAATTTAATCTAGCCTTGAAGCCAACTCCTTGCAGGAATGGATCACAGTTAAGGGGCAGATCATTTAGCAATTATTGAATGAATGAGTTGCAGTGGAGGGACACCAAGGAGGGTAGAGGGGTAAACAGGGGAAACCAGCTGGGGGAAGAAGAGGATAATGATAGGAGGAATATTACTGGAGAAAAGTGAGAAAAAAATCAGTTGTGAAGGGTAAGTTAACACAGGCCAAGTGCAATCTGGGAGCACCTCAGAACAAAAAGTAAAAATTGTTAGCTCAAGTGAACTAATTACTTAGATTATGTTAAGGAGGTAGACAGGGGGGGAAGGAGAGAGGTGGGAGTAAGGGATAGTCAAGGGAAGGATGAGTCATACCTGGAACTTGCCCCTTCAGAGTCCGGCGAGCACTGCTACTGGCAGAATGAGGTGAGGACTTAAAATGAGGGGCTGGAGTAGGCCAGGACAAATTGGGTAGAGATAGTAGAGGGATGGCAAATGTAAGGAGGAGGGTGGGTGTCATTGAGGCACAGGTCAGGAAGCATAAGGAAGACCAGGAGCAATTGTAAAATTCACCAAAACTAATTATTTTACAGTTGCAGTAACATAAAAATTAACTTGTCAGAGGTACTATATACAGAGGCAGAATAAAGTTTTCTTTAAGTCTATGTGTCCCTTATTCTTCTCTCTCAGAAATTGCAGCTCAGTTCCCTTATAAGTCATTTCCGTTTACCCCTCGTAGTGACATTTTGCCTGTGAGGTGCCCCACAGTGGCTACAGTGCCGAGCTGTGGTGGGAGACCCGCTGGAACCTGGTGTTGTCTGTTGGGGGTCCTGCACCTCCCAATCAGCTCTGACTGGAGTTGAGAATCTTCAAGTGGGGGGTGCGGGGGGTGCAGCCCCCACATGGGGGGGTTCGGGGGGTGAAGCCCCCAAAAGAAAACAAAGAAATCATTAGCGAACTGGCAGTTGACTGCAGAATGCGGTTGACCTGCCAGTGTCACTGACAAAGCGTTCGACAGAATTTCTGTCAGACTTCTGTCATGGATCCAGTCATTTCAACCCCCACTCCTAATTCAGGCATCCTGTCCTTGTAAATATCAGGCAGAATGAACACAATAGAACACAGTGTGCTTGCTGAGAGGCCTTATTTCCACAGCTTTTGCAAAATGCCTTAAAATTTCAACTTTGGTAACCTCTGAAGTTCTGAATACCTTTTTCAGTTATGTCAAAATACTGTTATATACATTTCAACAAGTAATATTATATATTTTCCAAACACAAGGGTTCCTAATACCAGTTACATTTCCATACATTGATTTGCACATATTTTTATATTAACTGATATAGATATGCAAGGGAGAAAAACAGGCAGCAAGAGAAAACTGAGAGACAGTGAGAGGCAAAGAATTGCGAGTGTTCGGGTTGATCAATTTCGAGGTCTCACAGGAAAATTTGGTTGTGCAACCAGACAGAGAAGAGACAGAAAATGAAAGATTCTTGCATTTAAACACATTCTCCATAACAAATGGGACAGGGTCCAATTCTACCCTGTCACAGGTGGGAGAAACTTGCCTAAGACTAGGCCTCTTCAGGATGCAGAGAACACCCAGTCTCGGCACCCAACTAAGGATCTAGGTTCGAGCAGACTCGATAGACCGTAAGGCCTAATCTGCTGGCAAATAGTATGTTAGTATGTTAACACTGCCAGAGAGCAGAGTCAGGCAAAGATGAGTTAGGTAGACAGGATGGAGGGGAAAGGGGAGGGATAGAAGAATCATTTCCTAGTGCTGGACCCCTCTGGGATGCTGAAAACCCTGCCAGGGGGGAAGAACTAGGCGTGGACAAGTTGGGAAGAGAGAAAAGAAAGGAAGAAGGGAAAGGAAGGAAGAAGAGGGAAAGAAGAAGCTTGCATAAGACTAGGCCACTCCTGGATGCTGAGAACCCTGCCAGAGCACAGAATCAGATGAGGACTAGTTTGGTAGAAAGGATAAAGTGGGACGGGGAGTGAAGGAAGAGTAGTTGCCCAATGCTGGACCCATCCAGGATGCAGAGAGCCCGCTAGGAATAGAATTAGTGAGGACAAGTTGCGCAGTGGGAATGGGGGTAGAAGGAGAAAGAAAAAAAGAAGGAGGGAGGGAAGAAACTTATCTGAGAGTAGATATTACCAGGGCACTAAGAATCCCAATAGAGAGATGATGAGGGTAAGTTGGGTAGAAAGGAAAGAGGGGGAGCAGAGGGGAAGGAGGAAGCTTGCCCAGTGTATGGAGCCCCAGGCTCAGGAGGGACATGTGTAGGCTGAAGGGGGTCAAGAGACGAGTGACGAGGAGTGCATCAGGTCTGGGAGGATTGTCCTATGAGGATAGATTGAGGGAACTTGGTTTGTATTCCTTAAAAATACAGGAGATATCACGGAGACATGTGTCTGATTTATAAGGCATGTAGAACTCCTGATTTGTGGGAATGTCTGGGATTCACAGCAAGATCGACTTTAATTACAAATCGGGGTCATCAGTATCAACTAAAAGGAGAGAACTATAATAAGAACCTGAGAGGGGCTTGGATTTCACAACGAACAGTGGATCAATGGAATGATCTGCCTAGTCATGTAGTTTCCAGTGAAACCGCGAATGAGTTTAAAACTGCTATAGATAAATATAGAAGTAGCCTTCTATATGTTTTGAGGTTGTAAATGGTGTAGGATGACAAAAGCCTTATGGTTAATAATCCTGATATTTTCTGATGTTTCCTATGTTTCCAATGCTAGTCCCCTCCAGGATGCTGAGAACCCTGCCAGAGGTCAAAACTAAGCAGGAACAAGTTATTATTGGGAAAAAAGGTTAGGGGTAGGAATGAGGGGGTAAGCGGTGAAGGGAGAGGAGAGCATGCTGAGAAGCAGACTCAGGGGGGAGAAAGGTTTAATAGGGTATGTGAATCATGGAGAGGAGCAGGGGTATAGGAGGAGGGTTAAGGAAGGTTAAAGCAGGAGCTTAAATGAGAGAAAGTTATATAAGACAGAGGCAAGGGAGTAGCAGGAGGAGGAGGAGAGGAGGAGTGCTGTTTTTGGGAGGAAGGAGTGCCAGATTTGCGGGGAACGATGGGCAAAGCCTGACTGAATGATGTGAGTGGTTCGATGGGGAAAAACAAAGTGTGAGTATCAGAGGATCTAAGGGAGTGGTGGGGAGAGTGAGCATGGAGGTAGGAGGGAAGTTCTTTTAACCAAAATTTAGAAGTGGGTTTGGCACAATGAGTGAGGTGCATGTTGGAAAGTGGGGGAAGGGACAGGGCATGATAGAGGTCACAGTGATGAGTGCATGATGGGGAATTAAGGGCAAATCGACAGAAAGATATAAAGAGATTGTCCAGTCAGGTAAGGGAGGATTTGGAAGCAGCACCATAGACTACATTACAGTAGTCAAAAATGGGGAGAATCATCTTCTGGACCAGTTCACGCCACACCAGAGGAGGGATGCAACTACAGTTCCTGAATAAGGAACAAAGCTTGGGGTGCAGTTATTTCAGGATGGTGTCAATGTTGCCAGAGAAGTTGAGGTGTTGGTCCAACCAAACCCCAAGGTATCTGGATGAGGAGGTGTCCTCTAGGATTGTCCCATCAAGGATATGGATGTGACTGTTTGCCCACGGATTGCCTGAGTAGGCTCATTTGCATGGGTTCTTTGAATATTGCAAACATTTGCCCTTGGTTAACCTTTTTGCACCAGGTTAATGAGTTAGCACTGTGCAAGAAGGATAGCCCAGGGCAAACCTCTCAATAGTATAGCACAGTTTTGAGTGTGTGGCCTGCATTGTCATTTCCAGTTGTTGTGCAACACTTCATTGCAGTCACATACACTGTCCACAAACGTCAGCTCTGCCTCACTGCACCTCTGTGTCCACTGAGCTGTTGTTGAATTTTGCACTTCCCTATTGCTATATTCAGAGCTGTCTTGTTACCCAGCCTATTTTAGCACTGCACTCCCAGCCCTGTTTGCACTGCTTCCTTTACATGATATATTCAGCAGGTTTAGCCTCATGGCTATTCCTTTGAATAAAGCTTGTTAATGATTCAAGGCTAATTTAGCAGGCCGTGAAGTACTAATTTAGCCCCGGGTCTAAGTCTGGAATATCTGGCCCAAAGTTTATTTGCAGGACAGATGTGAACTTCATTATCATTTAATTAATTAATTATTAGTTATACTATAGCAGCAGGAAACCTGACAGTCTATTAAATGTTTGAGCTGACCATGTTTGTTTAGGCCAACTGTTTTTTTTTTCTTATAGGCTCTAGTGATTGCATTAGTCAGATCATCCAACATACTGAGCTTATTGGAACCACTATTATCAGTGTTAAAGCACCTGATGCTGCGTACTGCCAGCTTATCTGCACCCATCATCCTCTGTGTCAGTTCTTTACTTTCTATGCAATCGACAGGATCACGACCTTTACCAGGTATGTAAATATATGAGATATGGCTTTTACTATACTAGATATTACAGTATGTCTGTCACAGCACCTAATATGGAGTACTGCCAGCATATCAGCACACATCATCCTCTCTGTCAGTTCTTTACTTTCTATACAAAAGACTGGAACTATAACTCTTACAGGTATGTTTGTAAATATACAGCATGAAGTACAACCAAAAAACCCACTCTGCCTAGTCTGCCTGGTACACTGATAAAAGATCAATTTTAGCCAAAAGAAAATAGGGCACACAAAAATCTCAGTGGGATCATATCCATATTTCCCTAGAAACACCAATATAAATCCATGATACAATTTCAAAAGTCCATTTTGTTCAACAATTCAGAACATAGAAATATCAAAGGCACACTCACATGAAAAGGATTAATGTGCCATGGTGCAGTGTAATGTTTCACTCCCAGGGGTCACTTCGTCAGAGGTTGCAATGGAAAACAAACCGTGGGATTCAGTAATGAGTGTGATTATTTGGTTTATTCAGTTGGCTTAAGACAAAAGAAGGCATTAGCCCATTTAGTAAATCTCCCACTCCTAGTTGGTATCTCAGACAGTGTTGGTCCCATTCCAGTTGAAGTGCCTATCTAAATAATTTTTAAAGTCTATTTTTTTTTTAATTAACCACTGCATGAGGAAGTGAATCCCGCATTTTGCTGCCCTGATTGTAATGTACACAGCGACACAAGTAAGGAAATTTGCTGTTAGGGTTGAAAACCCTAACTCTGAATTCACCCCCTCCAGCACCACATGTACACAGACACACACACACACACACACACACATGCAAGTATTGGGGAGGACCAAATCAACACAACCAATGACAGACAGCAGCAGCAGGTGACAGAAATAACAAACAATTGTCTAAATGTACTACGAGACATCCCCACCCACCTGACCAGGTACTGCATGCTCAGTGGAGATCAACAGCAAAACTGAGGCCATGTACACCAAACGTACACACATCCCTGATTGCAGCTGCACAGCAATACCACACTTAGTAGTTAATGGCCTTACCTAATGATGCCCAGCAGACCCGCCATGTGGTGGGCCACCCTGAGCAATAGAGTTCAGCAAAATCAAGGAGCTGTACTAGTATAATATCTGATTATAACAAGGGTTTGAGAAATGCAGCTTTCTAATTGACTGTAAACATTGTAACAGCCTTATGTTTAGTTTTTATTAACATACATGTAGAGCCTAACCATATGATGAACATGGTTTAATGTTGTTTAAAAAACAGTTTTATTATGATAGCAATAAACCACTCCCAGGTATTATGTTAATAGTCAGTTTATCACTGTCTAGCGACATGTGGCACTCGGCTATGCCTCATTCAACATTAAACCCCTACAGGGTGATTAACAGACCATTTAACATAACTGTTGGTCATGCCTTATTGCTAATTGTCTTTATGGTAGATACTCTCCCTCTGCTAGGCACTGCAGCAGCTTTGCAACAGTGTCCCACCCAGTTACACGTCACACTGTCTAGTTACTGGAGAATGGCTGTGAATATGAACTCATGAAGATGAACAGTGTAACTTGATTATTACAGTCATCGAAACCTTAGTGTGATTATAACAGACAGAGTCAGTGATAGAGAATAACCCCTGCTGTCCTAGTACACTTACCCCATTGTGAGTTAAATCAATACTAAAAGACATTCTGTTTATATCTACACTATACCTACTTGATTCCTGTTGTACCACAATTAACATAGTTATCACTTTGATAGCATCAGTGACAGAAGTGTGGCAAACCCAAACACTAGGCATACAGCCTGAGTATGAAACAACTGTTAAAAATTACACTGTGTCCATAAGTGGCATAGATCACTCATTGCAACAATAGTAAATGTATTACTATTTGAATAAGTTAGTCATCACAGATGCAATGAGATTGTCTTTATCAGGTACAACATACTCAGTAAGTGTCTACAGGAAAATCTATCCTATATACATCTCCGATACAGGTACGTCATTGTTGGCTCAGTAGTGCTATGATATTTAGAAGTTGCTTGGCCTGATCCATGCAATTACACTGTTTCTTACAAAGAATACTTACTGCATCTTTAGTATTGAAACACACTGAAGGTCTATGTATGTACATCAGCAGTACACCTTCATCAGTAAGAATGCATCTGATACTGGCAGTACGAATTTCACAGCGTTGAACAGGTAATGCTTTTCCATACATTTACATCAGCCTCTCTATCATGAGTAAACCGTTGCAGTAAATGTACTACTATGTTAATCACATACTAAATGTAACACTACTTTTATCTTGAGCATGCTAGTGTCTTGTAGTTAATTTATGTACTTCTCTTAATTAATGTATACTCACTAGTGTTAAAACCTTTCTACAACTGTCATCATGCACCTTCAGCATTTATATTGACTAACGGCACAGTACCAGTTGTGGTGTGGTGTTGGGCATCGGTAGGTAAGGCCATGCAACTACTAAGTGTGGTACGTTGTGTGCAGCTGCAATCAGGGATGTGTATGTTTGGTGTACAAGGCCTCAGTTTTGCTGTTGATCTCCACTGAGCATGCAGTATGCAAGGGATTCCGAGCTGGATGTAATTGTCCACCTAGGGACAAATTACTTGGCTCATCATGAGATTAGAGCAGTGCAGGAGGACATTGCAGAGTTGGGGAGGGACCTAAGACAAGTAGCACACACAGTATCCTTCTCAGAGGTGCTGCCTGTCAAAAGCATGGGGGAGGTGAGGGTAATTGGCACCATGCAGTTAAATGAATGGTTGAAAAAATGGTGCGGAGCACAGGGGTTTGGCTTCATTGGGGACTGGGGTTCCACCTGGAGGGACACCAGCCTATACTGGCAGGATGGTCTGCATCTGTCCAGGAAGGGAACAAGTCTTTTGAGCAATCAGTTTAAATGCTTCATTGGCAAGCTTTAAACTAGTCAAAGGGAGGCACTGACAAGCAGCAGGAAAATCCCAGCCTCTTCCTACAAAACAGGGTACTAAATGAGAAAAAGACTGAGGTAGAATGGTCAGTGGGGGATGCTGCAACAGAAGGTAAAGCCATCAAAAAATGGAGAGCAATGAGTACTAATGCCCGTAGTCTGGGTAACAAGCTTCCTGAATTAGTGGCCTTGATGGAGGAGGAACATCTGGATATTGTGGCAGTCACAGAAACATGGTACACACAAAACCATGACTGGGACATAAACATACCAGGATACACTGTCTACAGGAGGACAGGGAGGGTAAAAGAGGAGGAGGAGGAGTAGTTCTTTACATAAGGGAAGGAATAAAAGCAACAGAACAAAAGGGTAAACAGGGAGGAGAAGAAGCACTGTGGGTAAATTTGAAGACAGGCAATGGCACCACAATACGCACAGGGGTTGTATACAGATCCCCTTCTCAGGGGGAGGAAATGGACAGGAAATGATAGAAAGTATACTTAGAATGGCAGAAAAAGGGGAGATATTGCTGATGGGTGATCTGAATATGCCAGATGTTAACTGGAGTGCAGTTGCAGCTGCCACTTCGAAGAGTGCAGTTATTCTAGATGCCCTACAGGGGGCATGCCTTAGACAACTAGTACTGGAGCCCACTCAAGAGGGAGCAATATTAGACTCGATTCTCTCAAATGGAGATGGAGAGAGGATTACAGATGTAGAGTGGGTAGCCATCTGGGAACTAGCGACCATCGAACAGTATGGTTCACAATAAACACAACAATAGAGTCAAGCCATACAAAGACAAAAGTACTGGACTTTGGGAGGCTGACTTTGCCAAAATGGGTGAGTACCTAAGGAATGCACTAGCAAATGGGCAGGAAGGAGGGTGGAAGAACAATGAGGAATAATAAAAACTGCCATCACAGAGGTAACGAGCCTTTGTGTGAAGCAAATAAACAAAACAAGACGATGTAAAACCACTATGGTTCTCAAAGAAAGTGGCAGTGAAGGTTCAAGAGAAAAGAAAGCATTCAGGAAGTACAAGGAATTGCAGAAGGAGCAGGACAGAGAACTGTATCAGTTAAAGCAAAAGGAGGCTGGGAAGGCAGTCAGAACAGCAAAGGCCCAAACTGAGGAAAGATAGCCAACTCAGTTAAGAAGGGGATAAAACCTTTTATAGGTACATCAGGGAGCAAAGGAAGACCAAGGGAGGATAGTGAGGCTTAATAAAGGGAGAGAGGGTGGGCAGAGGAGATTGTGAAAGGCAGAGATACTAAACAAATATTTTGCTCAGTATTTACAAATGAAGAGGGAGGTACATAAAACAAACAGTAGTAACACTCTGGATACAGAAGTTGATACCAGCCCATTTACAGAAGAAAGGTTCTGAAAGAACTCTTAAAACTGAAGGTGGACAAAGCAATGGGGCCTGATGGGATTCATTCCAGAATTCTACAAGAACTAAGGGTAGAACTAGTGACACCACTGACTACCCTTTTAACAAATCATGGGAGGATGGGTGGTACCGAGGACTGGAGGAGGGCAGATGTGATTCCCTTCACAAAAGTGGGAGCAAGGCAGAGGCAGGAAACTACAGACCTGTTAGTTTAACCTCAGTGATAGGAAAATGATGGAATCACTTCTGAAGGAAAGAATTGTCAGTATCTAGAGGCCAGAGGGGCACAGGACCCTAGGCAGCATGGATTCACAGTGGGAAGGTCATGCCAGACAAATCTGATAGATTTCTTTGACTGGGTAACCAAAGTAGTAGATCAGGAGGGGCTGTGGACATGGCCTACCTAGACTTTAGCAAGGCATTTGACACAGTCCACAGAAAAGATTAATATACAAGTTAGCCAGCCTGGGGTGGGTCCCAAGATGACAGCCTGGGTAAAATTGGCTGGAGAATAGGACACAGAGGTAATAGTAAATGGGTCCACTCAGAAGAAAGGAGGGTTACTAGTGGGGTACCGCAGAGGTTCAGTAGTAGGACCAGTCCTCTTCAATGTCTTTATAGCGACATTCATGGAAGGACTGGAAGAAAAAGTATGTCTCTTTGCAGATGACACTAAGATCTGCAACAGAGTTGATACAGGGTGGGGTGGAAAGGATGAGAAGGGACTTGGTAAGGTTAGAGGAATGGTCAAATGTATGGCAGCTTAGATTCAATGCTAAGAGTGCAAGGTAATGCACCTGGAAACAAAAACCCAGGGAAGTGTACACAATGGGGGTGAGATACTAACAGCAACAAAAATGGAAAGGGACCAGGGGTAGTCATATCAGATGACCTAAAGGTGGGCAAGCAATGTGAGAGGGCAGCAAGGAGGGCTGGGGGTTACTGGGATGCATAGGGGAGGCATCACCAGTAGAAAACAGGAAGTTATTATCCTCTGTACAGACAGCTGGTGAGACCCCATCTGGAGTACTGTGTGCAGTTCTGGTGACCCAATCTCCACCAAAGACATAGACAGGATGGAAGCTGTCAGAGGAGGGCAACTAAAATGGTCCAGGGTCTGCACGGAAGACATATGAAGAGAGACTTAAGGAGCTTAATATGTATAGCCTCGAGGAAAGGAGGGGAGGGGGACATGATAGAAACTTTGAAGTACCTCAAGGGAATCAACAAAGTCCAAGAGGGTAGCATCTTTCAAAAAGAGGTGTGCAAGAACAAGAGGCACAATCTGAAGATAGAGGGGGTGGCTCAGAGGTAATTTAAAGTATTTTTTCACAGAGAGGTTGTGGATGCATGGAACGGCCTTCCAGAGGAGGTTGTGGAGTCAAAATCAGTGGTGGAATTCAAGCATGCATGGGACAGTCATAAGGCAATTCTAGGGTGTGGGGGTAAGAAGAAGTAGGCTGCTGGTTAACTAGGATCTGCAGCTTATCCAGTAGGTAGGGAAATGGGCAGACTGGGTGGGCCAAGCGGTCCTTATCTGCCATCAAATTCTATGTTTCTACGTTTCTATGTTAGTATCTGGTCAGGTGGGTGGGGATGTCTCGTAGTACATTTAGACAATTGTTTGTTATTTGTGTCACCTGCTGCTGGATGTCTGTCATTGGTTGTGTTGACTTGGTCCTCCCCCATACTGCATGTGTGTGTGTGTGTGTGTGTGTGTGTGTGTGTGTGTGTGTGTGTCTGTGTGTGTGTGGTGCTGGGGGGGTGTGAATTCGGAGTTAGGGTTTTCAACCCTAACAGCGAATTTCCTCACTTTATCGCTGTGGAACAACCCTAACTAATGCATTAAATGGAGTTTTTGCCTCTAATTTCCTTCTTTTTGAGAATGATAATGAGAAATAGTGATGTAATGTGGTGGCGGAGGCGGGGCCCTTTGGGCTACGTTCCCTACACATGATGTCTTAATGGCATAGTAACAGGAAGAGCAACACAAACAGAAGCGCTAACAGTGTCGCACAAGAGTAGCATAGCGCAAATGACAACAGAAAGAGACCGCGCTGCGGTGGCATAGAGCGAACGGTCTGCCACGTGATGTGTTGTCACATAGTAACATGGTGCCTGCAAATGGAAATGTCAATGGGCATGGTGATGCAAAGTGAAAAAGAAAGAGAAACAGTACTGTAGACACAAATGGCAAAAATAACAGAAAACAGCGCCAATGAAGCATAAGGATAACGCGCATAGGGCCCTGCGCTCCTGGCACATAATGCGGCAGCGCGGGGCCCAAAGAACCCGCCTCCACCACATCATGTCTTGTGGCATAGGTAACAGGAACAACAACGCAAACAGAAGCGCTAACAGTGGCGCAGAATGACGTATAGCGCGAATGAGACAGAAAGTAATGAACATGATGGCGTAGATGGAACAGTGTGCCATGTGATGTCTTGTCACATAGTAACATGGTGCCTGCAAATGGAAATGTCAATGGGCATGGTGATGCAAAGTGAAAAGGAAACAGTACTGTAGACACAAATGGCAAAAATAACAGAAGCATGAAGCACAAATGAAAGCATGAAAAGATGGCCGTACGTGGTGGCGTGAGCGTCATTGTAAGTGAAACGGGCATGGAACCACAAGCAGAAAGGGCAATGGTAACAGTAATGTAAGCGCACAGGCTGGTTTTCCCCAAAAGCTGAATAGAGAAACACAGTAGTACAAAGAATGTATGCATAATAATGGGTATCGGAGCAGAAAATGAGGACTTGGAATACTAAATAGGTTATATCTCAGGAATCGTACAATGTAGAAAAAAAATTTAAAAGTCGTATGATTTAAGACTGTCCTGGCTAGATTTATACTTGACAAAAAGTCCATATCTCGCACCGTTTCCGCGATACGGGCCCTGAAAGGCGCAGCGAATGCCGTAATGTTATCCTATGGGAAAAAAAGAGAAGTTTGGAGCACCATAACTTTGCCTCCCTGTAATATATTTTCACCAAACCACTGAAAGGCACATCTGTGGGCTGTTGGCTGTCTTCCCTCCAAATTTCAGGAAACAAGACCAAACTGTTATTTTGCAGCAGGGTGCCAAAGGATTCCTGTAATGCGTCAGGCGCCGTAATGTTATCCTATGGGAAAAACTGTCAAATTTGGAGTGCCATAACTTTGCTGCCATGTAAAATTTTTTCAATACAACACTGAACTGCACATCTGTGAGATGTCGGCTACGTTCCTTCCAAATTTCAGCCCAAAACTCCCAACCGTTCTTTTGCAGTGCAGTGCCAAAGAATTGCTGTCATTTTCCCACAGACTAGAAAATTACTGTCATGAATTTGCAAAGCTGCGAACATTTGCGACACTTTCGAGCACGAAAGTAGTCTTTAAGAAGTACTTTTTCCAGAAATCTGAAAAACATATTTCTGGGGTGTTTTACCCCAAAATAAAGACATGGTTAGCATCCTCAGGGTCCGACTAGGTGAATACAAAAAGAATTAGGTTGCTAGAGGGTCCCAAATTTAAATGCCAAGCATTTTTCTAATCACCAACTGAAAACAAAATGGTCGATTTGCGAAAGTAACAGGCCCATTTGCGAAAGTAAAAATGCATTTGCGAAAGTGTTGAACTTTTGTTAACTTTTCCCATTGACTTATAATGGGAAATTGTTTTTAAATAACTTTTGAACCGTTTAATATTTTTTCACCAAATCTTCAAAAGGCACATCGGGGACCCTGGCCGCACGTTCCCTTAAGATTTCGGGCCAGTCGCGCAAACTGTGTGACCTGTACGCGCGACCGTAGAATTCCAGAAAAAGTGTAAATGTGCGCGCAAATCATGCTTAATAACTCCACAGCTGTGTATCCCACTGGTACAAAACTTGGCAGATGCCAAGACCTGTGGTCCTTGACTGTGTATTCCAAATTTCAGCCAAATCTGTCAAAGCGGTTGCAAAGTTATTAAGGTGCAAAGTTTGCGGGTTTAACATAAAATGGCTCCTCAACCTAACTATGGTAGCACTACCGTGCTACCATTTTATATATATATATATATATATATATATATATATATATAAAATAGGGTGTAGTCACACCCTATAGTTAGGATTATGAATCACTTTAAGGTTAAACTTGACATTTTGTGTGTCAATAACTTTGGACCCGTTCAACAGATTTGCATGAAATTTGGTATGCGTGGTGGGGCATGGTAGATTGCTTGATCTGCCAAATTGTGCTTCAGTTGGATGTGCGGTTTTAGCACAGTGAATCACTGAAAAATGCATTTTTCGCCAGTTTTGAGGGTAGTTTTTTTAATGTTTTTATTTTGTCTGTGGTGCTGCATGGCCAACATGTGGTGTGCTGGTCTGAATCGTGGAATCTAGAAAGAGCTTGGGTCAAGGGACATACAACTTTTTTGTTTGGTGAAAAATATTAATCCATTCAAAAGTTATTAAACTTGTAAGCTCCCATTATGTATAAGGAAAAATGTATATGGTTGTTTTGTGAAAGAAGAATGGTGTTTTGGCCATCTGGTCACTCCTCATGAACAAAGAATTTGCAGATTCGCAATCAAAGATTCTTTGATCATGAGAAATTTATCGATCGTGATGGCCACCATCTTGTTTTCAGTTTGGGGTTGGAAAAAACAAATATCTCAGCACAGGGGTGACTTATGAAGTAAAACTAGGAGGGTTTTTCTCTGGGAGCCTCCCTCTATTGATCCATTCCTGTGGTTTAATGTAGTTGTGTCAAAAAATGGAGTTTTAATATTTTTTAATTCTTTGATTGCGAGCCTACAAATTCTTTGGTTGTGATTTGTCTTTGATTGTGAGCTTTGTTCGTGAGGGCTGGACGAGATGGCCAGATTTTTGCTGGACCAGATGTCTCTAGGAGGAACCAGATAGCCCAAACTTCTTGACCAGATATCCCCTCACAATCAAATATAATCTTTGATCGTGAGGTCACGGCTGATTCTCACGATCAAAGAATTTTTAAAGGTGCAAATACTTTAAAATTAAATATCTTGGAAACGGTTTTGTCTTTTAACTTGAAATTTGGATGGTGCTGAGGGGATGTCCTGTAGATGTGAACTGTGGGGTTTTATGTTGGAAAGTTAATTTGCTGTGGAGAAATTACATGATACAGTTTACATTTTGCAGAAAGCATTCTGCATTGTGGTAGTGGCTTAAAATTTATAGGGAAGCTAGCCTTGCAGCTGCAAAAGTACTTTTCAGTAGTTTGGTGTTTAAAATGTAAACAGGTATGAAATTATGCCACTCTTATGAATGAAAATCCAAAACTTTAAAATTAAATATCTTATTAATGGTTTGGTCTTTTAACTTGAAATTTGGAGGGTGATGAGGGGGCGTCCCTTAGATGTGAAGTATGTTGCTTAGGTATCAGAAAATTAATCTTCTGTGGATATATTGCATGATGCAGTTGACGTTTTGTAGATAGCGCTCTGCATTGTGGTAGTGGCTTGACATTTATGGGGTAGCTAGCCTTACTGCTACGGAAGTAATTTTCAGTGGTTAGGTGTGTAAAATGTAAACAGGTGCAGAATTATGCCACTCAAACAAATGAAAATTTGGTTTGTTTCACATTGGTGGGAGTGTAGGGCCCAAAGGGCCATGCACGTCCAACAACTAGTGTGACACTGTACTGTACTATGCTTTCTCAAAAAGTAGGGACATTCTTTGCAAAAAATTGCATTAATGCAACAGTTAGGTTTTTTCACAGTGACAAAGGTGTGGAAATTCTCCATTAGGGTTACCACCCCTTGCACCCCATGACCATCCCGCCCCCACCAACAGGCATCTGGTGTGCGTTGAGGTTTTTGGTCCTAACTCTTGCCCCATTCTCCTATACTGCACCACTTCAGCTTATTTACACAAGGAATGGGGTGAGAGTTATGGCCAGGACCAACACACACCCAATGCCCATGAGTGGTGAAATGTGTGATGCAGGTGGTACCGAAATCGCAGAATTTCCACATGTCTTACACTGTAAAAAAACCTAACTGTTGGATTCATGCAGTTTTCTGCAAAGAATATCTATCTATATCAGGCTGATTGGAGTACAATGAGTTGGTGCCGCTGATGCTGTCCCCTCCACAAGCAAACTGCCTGCCTAGGACAGGCCGAGAAGGCGCCTGCTGCCCACACTCCTCCTTGGCCCATAAGATAACATCTGCTCCTGGACCCAGAACAAGGGAAAGAGGATTTTTGAGCCTTCCTCCCAATGGGAACTGAAAGGTTCCAGATAGCCTGCAGCGCTGACATTAGTTTCCTGCCCAATGTTGCAACCACTGCTGAAATCATTGGACCAGAGCATAAGACTGCAGAGAAACACTGACCTTTGATGTTTCTTCCTTTTCGCTTGCCAATTCACTCAGTTGTACACTTCTGTGAGCAGTTTAGTGCAGAGCAGCATTTGTGTACCTGCACTGGCCTGTCAGTGATTTGTTGATTTATTTATTTTATTTATTATTATTTATGGCAATCCTGCCACTAGGGTGATTTGTTGATTTTTTTGTATTATTTTTGACAATTCTGCCACTAGGGTGATTTTTTGATTTTGTGTGTGTGTGTGTGTGTCTACTTTTCCGTTTGCAAATTATACTGTAAAGCCACTAGAGGACAACAACACATATAGATTGCAATCCTCTACCTACTGCTATCCCCTAACACTTCTAGTCCTGGTCATTCATACCTAAAGCAAATTATGAATTTCATAACATTCAGTGGTATGATCTAAATCTGTAAGCCTGTACAAAACCTCTACTACCCTACCCAGAATGGTTTCCATCTCCCTGCTATTTACACCTTTCCTGATTCTTACCCTTTTCCCAGTCTCCCCCTCTACACCTATTGTCACTTCTCTCTCCCCTTCCCTTCCAGATACCTCCTTCATTCTGTTAATCACCCCCAAGGCTCCCCTTTTAAGCAGACCCCACTTTCCCTTTTACCCTCCAGCATCTCTGTTTTCCCTTTCTAGTCACTTTGCCTTTCTTTGTTTCCTTATCTCCTTCTCTCAACCACGCCCTCCCTCTTCCACTCCCTTACATATTTCCTACTCCGATTACAAAATTCTAAACTTCACTATTTCATCCTTGCCCTCCCCCTTCTTTCATCAGGGAACATCCACCCCAACCCTGGTCCTATTTCTTCTCCTACCCTGGCTCCTTACACAAATAACATGTCTCCAAACCCCACTCCTACTACAACCCTCCCTAACTGATCGAAGCTCCTTCACCTGAACATCTGCAGCCTGCTACCCAAAATCGACCTAATATAAACTCTTATGATTTCAGACACCCCTGACATCCTCATTTTTACCAAGACATGGCTCAAAAAAAGCATCCCTGATAGTGCCATTGCTATCCCTGGATATTCCATCTCCAGACAAGATCAATTGGGTCAGGGGGAATGGCCATGTATATCCTGCTCTCACTGCAGTTTACTACCACCCTATCTACCTTCATCCCAGCTACCTATGAGGCCCCTGTCACCTGCATTACCCTTCCTTTCTCAATCCCAATCTTTATGGTTGGCATCTATTGCCACCCAGGCATTCAACCCTAGGTCACAACTGAACTCTTAGCCAATATCACCTCCCACTTGCAATCTGGTGAACTTTTCATAATGGGTAACGTGAATCTAAATTGGTTGTCTCCCAAGTTAAACAAGCTATGCAATGATGCCACTGCTCTAAGCCTCACTCAATTTATACTTGAGCCCACATGCCCTAATCCCGAAACACCAAACCACACCCTGCTTGACTGGGCACTCACAACCCACCCACACCATGTCATTAAATCTGGTCTCCTCCCCAATGCCCATAGTGACCACAACCCTATTTTGATTGTACATGAGGGTTATCACCCCAGACCTCCCCCTAAAATCATACAGCTCCAGTCCTTTAAATCCTTAAACCTTACCCTTATCAGCTCTGCACTCACTTCCACCAACTGGGCCCCCCTCTCTACTGCCATTTCTGTAGACCAAGCACTTGACTATTTTAAGGATAAATTCATTGCCACCTGGAATGTCTTTGCTCCTTTCATACAGACCAGAGTCCATGGGCTTCACCTCCCCTGGATCACCCCTGAACTACTGGCCTGCTTCTGGGAGTGTGATTGGGCCTGGAGAAAACACAAATTTACTAAACATCCAAATGACTATGCCAAGTACAGAATGCTATGCAATTCATGTACTAAAGCTACTAGACTGGCTAAGTCTGATTATTTCAACTTCTCATTCCTGACTAACACTAACTCTCCATCTAAATTCTGGAGGGTAGTTCATAACCTATTCTCTCCCCCCTCTCACCCTCACCCTTCAGTTCTCAAAATAAATAACTCCTTAGTTTCTGACCCTGGCTCCGTGGCCAATGCATTTAATGCCTACTACACCTTGTGCACCATATCTCTTCTAAATTCCCTCTCCCCTTGGCCACCTACTAACTTCAGCCCTTTACCTCAGCCAGTGCCTACCCCTCCACCATTTTCCTTTTCTACTATCTACCCTGATGAAGCTCTTAATGCTCTCCTATCAGTCAACTCCTCTAAAGGGTCCTAACCAGATAAGCTTGATCCTAAACTTCTCTACCTTTCTGCTCCTGCAATTGCTTATCCTATCTGCCTAATCCTTAACCTGTCCTTTATTTCAACCCAGGTACCCTCATCCAGGAAACACACTGTAGTCCTTTCTCTCCCCAAGGGTGGTGACACATCCAATCCTGGCAACTATCAACCCATTTCCCTCCTTCCTACCCTTGGCAGACTTCAAGAACACTTAGTTCTCTCTCACAACTATCACCCTTCTTCTCTGATTCCTCCTTCTTCACCCCCTTCCAATCTGGTTTTTGGAAGAACCACTCAACAACCACCTCCCTCCTCAGGTTTACTGACTCCATCCTTTCAAGGATGGATGACAGCCTGATCACCTCGCCCATCTTTGTCAACCTAGCCAAGGCTTTTGATACTTTTTCTTATCCCCTGCTTCTTGATTCATTCTTCTCAGCTGGCCTTGCTCCATCAGCCACCAATTGGTTTAAATACTACCTCATTGGCAGGACCCAGTCGGTGAGAATCTTTGATTCCATTTTCCCTCCACTCCCCATCAACACTGGTGTCCCTCTGGGCTCAGTGCTTGGTCCCCTACTCTTCTTCATTTTTTTGTAATGATCATCCCAGAGTCTGCTTATCCTCTTCTATTCAGATGTACACTGATGATACTGTTTTGTACAGTTCCGGCAAAAACCCTGCAGGTGTGCAAACCAACTTATAGCATGACTTCAACTAAGTTCAGCTCTGATTTATTTCTCACCAACTTTTTCTAAATGCCAAGAAGACAGCCTCAATGAACTTTGTCACCTGGCAGAGACTCTCTAGGCTCCTGGTCCAACCCACCTTCCATACCTTTGATGGGACCATCTAGGAGGACACCTCCTCATTTTGATATCTGGGAGTTTAGCTCAACCAGCACCTCACCTTCTCTGTGCATATCAATGCTATCCTGAAGAAACTGCACCCCAAACTTTGTGCTCTATATAGGAATTGTAGTTGTATCCCACTGACTGCGAGGTGTGAAATTGTGCAGAAGTGGATACTCCCCATCTTTGACTACCGTGATGTAGTCTATGGTACTGGTCCCAAATCTTTTCTGACCAAGTTGGACACTCTCTTTAACTCCTTCTGTCACTTTGCTATTGACTCCCCTTCCCGCTCCAACCACTGTGAACTCTATCACTCTCTAAGCTTCTTTCCACTATCTCACAGTGTCAAACTAACCTCCAAATTCTAGTTTGGAGGGCTCCCTTCCTATGTCTCATCCTCTATCTCCACTCCACCTCCCCCCACCCACTCTCTCAGATCAAATGACACCTGCACCTTGATGGTCCCTTGCCGCTCAACAGTCATCAGTCAGACTGGTTTCGCCCATCATTTCCCTAAAATCTGAAATTCTCCCCCCAAAATATGAAACTCCTCCTCCAACTACTCCCTTACCTCTGCCCTACACAACTACCTTTACCTCAGCTATTCCTGCCTTAACCCACCTTAATACCTATCCCCAGTTTCTGGCTTCCTACCATGACACCCCCAGCAGGGTTATCAACATCCTGAAGGGTGAAATCTGGAAATAGCTACCCCTTCTCATATTCAGTTCTTGCCTCCCCCCATCTCCACCTGCCCTTCTGGGTCACCAGTGTGCACAATCTAACCCCATGCTTTTTACTCCAACAGCACTTGCATATTACCTCAAGCCTGCTCCTGGTACACTCATACACTATAAATGGTTCTATCACATTATTACGGTTTTGTAGATTCATATTTTTTTTTATGATTTTGGATGTGTACTGTAATTTACCCAATGTTCCACTACTGTTTATAGTACAATACCTTGTGATCCAACTTTTGCACAATCTTACAATGTAGTATTGTTTGTACTACCCATATACTATTCACAACCCTATGTAACCCCTCCCCCCAGGTTGCACCATGAGATAAGCAACTTGTTGTTTAGTGTGCCCTCCTGGTGAAATATTTTAATAAATAAATAAATAAATACTGTGTGTGTGTGTGTGTGTGTGTGTATATATATATATATATTGATATGTAAGGACTGGTCTCATCCCAGGTAACACCCCATCCACCCACCACCCCACATCACAGCACCCCAGGGTAACCCAATGTATCCCTTGCATCAAGTGGGTCCTCTCCCTACAGAGAGAATAAGCCTTACCAGTCTGCTCAATTTTGTCACTGGGTGCTGCTGAGGTCAGCCTTGGTGTTCTGGGCTCCACTGTGGTGAGGGTCCAGGCAGCCATCATCCAACTGGCAGATGCACCAGTTCCACATTTTCTACACCCCTCCACACCACGTTCTTGGCATATGGTGGTGGTGTCCTAGGGTGGGGGCATGCAGGGTGTGTGTCAAGACCACATATCCCCACAAGCATGCAATGAATCTGCCAGGAGATGCTGAGGCAGAACACATCCCCCAGGAGGGAAGCATACGATTTACAATCCCTCCTAGCCAGCCTCTGCTCCTGACACCCTCCACTCACCTCCTTGGCTGGCTGCCCACTGCCACTACATTTTGGGATAGGGGAGCAGGGTGGAAATATACCTATTAGAGTTGGAAGGGGTGGTGCAGGGTGGGCATTAGACCACATGCCAGGATATAAGGACATTTAAAAAAATACTGGGGATCAGGAATTGCAGACAGGGAGGGAGGATAATTTTATTACTACACTAGACCACCAGGATGAAATTAATTTACAGGGTTGGGGATTAGGATTTGTTGGGGGGGCAGTAATATACTGTGAGGGGCAGTGGTGGGTGGTCAGGTAGAGATATAGAGGCCACTAGCCAACATGGTTTGGGTAAATGTTTGCAATGTTGGCTGCTGGGCAAGTTGGGCAAAATGACTGGTTGATGAAAGTGGGTAACCAAGTGAAATTTTGGCAGTAACATTTGCGGATGTTTTCCACTCTGCCATGGGCAGAAGGTCAAAAACTTCTGCCAAAGTTACTGATTTCCACTGAAGTTTTGCCGCAGTAGAAAATCCCACATTTGCCTAGCCCTATATTTTATTTATTTATTTATTTATTTGTTTGTTTGTTTGTTTATTTATTTAATGTTTAGGATTAAATACCTTTGAGCACTAGGCTACTTTACAAAGGTTCTGAGTCAAAACAACAGACAATATCATATCAGATGTCAGTACACAACAGGATGATATTTGAATGAAAACACAGGCAAATGTTACATAGGTTACAGACAAGGTTACATGTGTTACAAAGTGTCATACGAATCAAAGTGAGAAAAAATATTCAGTCATTTAAATGTACTGTACCATGCTTTAATCCATTTTGAACAATATAATTAGAGTTAATACACATTTGAATTTAAATGTATATGTTTTACCAGAATAAACAATGGGCAGAGCTCTGCTGCACTTCCATGAGAGAGACAATGGTTTGGGAGGGACCTTAAGTCACTCACTGATTGGGAAGGATGGTAAAGACAGGAGTGTATTTATTTACATGTGTATTCTGATAAATCACGGATTCTCTGAAATGTGTTAGGCATCATAGATTTTTATCTTTCAGCACTGAACAAAATTTATTTATTTTATTATTAATAAATGTGGTTAAGAGTGGTGCTTTTTAATGGAGGGGTGAGTGCCTGATACCTTTTATTGTGTTTTATGTTTTTACTTTGTTATGTTGAGCTCCTGAACCCAGTGTGAATCTTTTTTGAATGGATTTGTTTTTTTTTTCATTTTACCAGGATAATATCCAGTGAGCATAATTCATTTTCAAGGAGGTCTTCGGTACAAGCAAACAGTTGAAGCAAAGTTGACAAAACTGTTTGGCAGAAATGATAATGTAGTAAAAGAAAAATTTTTTTATTCAGGAAAGTTCTTACTTCACATCTTAGGCTGAAGCCTTTTTTGAAGATGGTCCTGACAATAGGACTTTAAAATTACATCCAATACAGACACAATACAAACATCACATTCAATCTCTAAGACCTTCAGACACCTAAATAAATAGACTTATATTCCAACAAAATTTATACAACTCATTTCACTACAAAAATACCATTTAAAATCAAAAACATATCTTCTTCAACTATTACACATACATCTAAGTTTCAATTCCTCTGTCAGAAATTTAGTAATCAGTGATGGTTTATAGCCTAACTTATTTTTTAAAACATTCAGCAATTTACTGTTTAAGGCATATTCAGCTTTAAATGTCATTTCAGTAAAATGATTTTTTAGCCATAGGCATGTAAGGGGTCATCCCATTACCTCTTAACTTATAATTATGTTCAACACTTTTCTCCTTTATTTTATCCCCAAGATATTTTGGTTCTCCTGTCATTTGTAATTTATGAGTTTGTAAAGCCCTTATCAATTTTCTCCTATTATCAAGTGTTAACCAATCCAATGCCAATACAAATCACAGTGCTAAGTTTTATAGTCATACTGTAAATTAAACCTAGCTAGGTTATTATAGGTGACCTCAAGCTTTCTTAAAAGAAAACCCGAGGCCTTTCCATATATATGACTACCATAATCTATTGTAGGGATTAACAACTGATTCACAATTGATTTACACATTCTAATATCAGTACAAAAATTATTTCTTCAAAAAGCCCCTAGTTTTCTAGTTACTTTACCTACTAACTCTTCTATATGTATATTAAATTTCAATCCCTGATCTACCCAGACCCATAAATATTTATAATTTATTTATTTATTTATTGAAAATGTTTCACCAGGAGAAGCACACTGAACAAAAAGATGCTCGTCTCACGGTGCGACGGGGGGGTTACAGAGGGGGAAGGTAATACATACAGTAGTTGAACTATACAGTAGTGCAATAGGGATAGTATACATAGTTGGGAGGGAAAACATTGAGCTTGTTACATAGGCAGAGCAGTACAGAACAGCACAGGATCAGTAAGTAAAGGTTATACAGATCATGGTTACACAACGAGGTAGGAACAGTACAGAACAAGATCGTAAGGGCAAGGGATACCAATACTGGTTAAACAATTCATGGTTACACAACAAGGTAGGAACAGTACAGAACAAGATTGTAAGGTATGGGATTCAAATCATGGGTACTCATAGAGGCAAAGCATGACATACCTTAGTGCCAGAATTCAGAACAGGGAAGTACTAGCAGAACTTGAGTGCCAAAAGCAGAGATTGAACTGCAGAGAGATGCACCAAGTTGAGAGGTGTAATTAGAGACCAAGAAGGGGGTAGGGAAGGAGGGTCTAATAAGAGTTAGGTGTGTAGGGGGGAGGAAGGTGAGAAGGGAATGGGGTTGGGGGGAGTAGGTTGAATAGGAAGGGGGGAAGGGAGAAGTTGAGAGTGCAAGCAAGTAACAGAGAGAGTGTAAGTGCACAGGGCAGTAGATAAGCCAGACAATTTGGCGATGGCCAGGCCGCTGGTCAGGCGTTGGGGGCTGGGGAAGATGAGCTACCGGGGGGATGGTCAGGGGCAGTAGCAACTGGGTGCGAGGAAGTTGGAGAGGGCATAGGAAAGGGAGAGTTTGGATGAAGAATGGCAGTCTGGATGGGTAGGCCATTCCAGAGTTTAGGGAAGAGGTAAGAGAATGTGGATTGGCCAGCGGTGGTCCTTCAGTGAGGGATGAATAGTAGCTTAGCATCAGCAGACCTGAGGGCGTGCGAGGGGGAAGGTGGGAAAGATAGGGGGGATACAATGTAGCGAGGGAGAGAGCCGAGCCAGAGGTTAGAAGTGAATTTAGCGCTATGGATTAGGTGCCGGTTACTCAGAGAAGGAAGGGATAGGGATCAGTAAAGCAAGCAGTGATGTGTGCGAGGGGGGGCATCAAGGGCAAAGCAGCAGAAAGCATTGAATAGGGGGTCTAATCTGGCTAGGGTGGTCTGAGCTGCGGAGCTGTAAACTACATCACAGTAATCGAAGGGCGGTAGGTTCATTTTCTGGACAATTTCATGTCTGGCAAGAAGAGGGAGGCTAGTGCGGTTTCTGTAGAGGGCACCAAGTTTTGGGCACAGTTTTGAAATAATGGCATCCACGTGAGTGGAAAAGGAGAGATGGCAGTCAAGCCAGATCCCTAGATACCTGAAGGAGGGTACTTCATCGAGGATGGTGTTATTAAGGGTGTGGAATCTCAGAGGGGAGGTGAGTTTGGATAGGCGCTGTCTGGTGCCAAAAGTCGTAGAGTTGGTTTTCTTAGCATTTAGGGAGAGTTGGTTGCTATTGAACCAGTGCTATATTTTGTTGTAGTCGGTTTGGAGTTTGGAGGTGACTTCTTCGTGGGTCCGGCCAGAGGTGAAGAGGACTGTGTCGTCTGCATACATGTGGATAGCAGAAGAGGAGCAAGAGTTTCATAGGTCATTTAGTAGGATGGAGAAGAGGATGGGGCCAATAACTGAGCCTTGGGGTACGCCAGTGGTGACTGGAAGTGGGGGGAGATGTGGTCCACTATTTTAGTGGATTGGGTTCTATTTAGGAGGTAGGCACTGAACCAGTTTGTAGCGGTTTCAGATAACCCAGCTTCAGAAAGGCAGGATTGTAAGAGAGAATGAGAAAAGGTGTCAAAGGCTTTTGCTAGGTCAATGAAAATAGCAGCAGTGATTAGCCCCTTGTCCATCCCAGTGAGATGTGGTCTGTGAGTCTTAGTAGGGAGAGGTAGTGGGTGGTGTTTTCTGAACCCTGACTGGAAAGGGGTGAAGAAGTTAGTTTCAGAGAGGAAGTGAGAGAGTTGGGATAGCACAAGTTGTTCCTGGAGTTTTGCGAGGGTGGGGAGGAGGGAGATAGGGTGGTAGTTGGATGAAGAGGTAGGATCACCACCTTTAGGAAGGGGTAGGACAGTAGCATGCTTCCATTTGGAGGGGAGTGACTCGGTAATGAAGGAAAGATTTAGCAGGGCTGCAAGGGGGTAGCCATGGCGGGAGCAGATAGGAAGAGGAATTTGTTATCAAGACCATTGGGGGATTTGCCTTTGGGGGGGTTTAGGGTGCAAAGGGCTTCTAGGGTTTCAGAGGGGGAAATGGGTCTAAAGGAGAAGGTGTTCATGCCAGATGGTTGGGGGATAAAAGACTGAGGAGATGGAGTGGGTACGGGTGGTAGGGCTTCAAGGAGGGCCAGGGCACAGGTAGTGAAATAGGAATTAAACTCAGAGGCTACTTTCAGGGAATCAGAAAGGAGAGTCCCTTGGGCAAGAAGAAGAGGTGGAGGGCTAGTTGTTTGGGGGGAGAAAAGGAAGTTAATGACTTTCCACAATTTGGAAGGACTACCAAGGTTTGCATTAAGTGTGTTATTAAAATATTCAGACTTAGCTAGGCGGGTGGCCTTAGTGCACCTATTGCGGAGCATGCGGTAGGAGTTAAGGTCACCTGGGAGGAGTGAGGGTTTGTAATTACACCAGGCCTTATCGTGGGCTTGTTGGCAAGTGATAAGCTTGGGGATTATCCTGGGGAGGTGGGAACCTCTGACTCTAGCCAGGCGTAGGGGGGCGTGTGTGTCCCAGGCGGAGAGGAAGGTGTTCTGAAAGTGCATAAGGGCCGAATCCATATTATAGCGGTTTGAGCTTGGGACCCAGTTAGATCGGTAAAGATCATCCAAAAGGGGGGAGAGGTTGAGGGATTTGTATGAGCGCTGGAATATATATTTGGGTGGGGATTTAATTCTGTGGATTTTGCGGACTAAGTAGATTAGGTGGTGGTCGCTAATGGAGCCAGGGAGAAGACCTGAGCCGACAACGCAGTGTGGATGGGAAGTAAGTGCCCAGTCGAGGAGTGAGTGGTTGCCGGACTTAAGGTTAGAGCGAGTGGGTTCAGTAATAGTTTGGCTGAGGTTAAGAGCAGTTAACTCAGTTTGGGTTTTGTTAAAAGTGGGTGCTAGCTAATTGTGGTTAAAATCACCCATGGCATAAAGTTCACCCAACTGGGCAAGGGAAGAGAGCTGGGCCAGAAGGTCGGTGACTATTGTGGTTGGCGTGCCAGGGCAGCAGTATATACCAGCCACAAAGATGGGTAATGAGGAAGGGGGGACAGTTTAACCATCAGAAGTTCATAGGCTTTGGGTAGAGTTTTGTAATGGAGACAGTGAAGTGAAGGGCTGATCTGATGTAGATAGCCACCCCACTGCCTCTGGAGGGCCAGTCTTGGCGTGATGTTGAACCCAGGAATGGCAAGATTTTATTGGATAGGCTAGGGTTTAGTCAGGTCTCAGATAGGATGATTATATCAGGGTGTAATAGGTGGCTAAGACCTGGAGCTGATCGAGCTTTGGGGCTGAGGCTACAGATATTTAGATGGAGAAGATGCAGGCCTCGGGAGGAAGCTAGGATGGGAGGCGAATTTGGACTGGCCGAGGGGTGTGTTGTGGGGTGGGCAGGGCCTGGAGTAGAGTTGGGCCAGGGTTGGGGTGAATATCCCTGCTGCCTGAAGGAGTGAAACAATGGTAAGGTGGCAGCGAAGCCGCGTGGAGGGGCAGGATTTTGGTATCGGTGGGAGGGGCAGTAGTTGGGGGCTGTTGAAGGGAGCTGGTAAAGGAATGGGAGAGAGAGGCCAGGAGGCAACCAAAGGAATAGACCGGGGAGGAAGGGGGTGTGGGGTAATGGGACCATGAGACAGCTGGGAGGGAAGCAGTGAACTTATAGGGGACAAATGAAGGATGTGACAGAATAGTTGTTGGGGGAGTGGTGAAGGGTAGGAACATGGCAGGGGAGAAGATGTGGGGAGGGACAGTAAAATGAAGGAGAACAGTAGTGCCATTGTTATAGAAGGGGTCATTTTGCCAGATTTGAGGGAGAGGAGACCAAGCATAATACCCTGTTAGAGCCGGGTGGGGAGTTACAAGTGTCTTAATAGCCCCTCAGATAGCGTAGATACCACTTTGGAGTAGTGGTACTGCCACAAACTTTGGTGGACAGGGTGCAGGGGTCAGGACCCTGGTAGGGCAGTAGGACTTAGACCTGGCTGAGTGCTGGGATCCAGTAGTTAGCTGGCTTGTGGCTGGCTATGAAAGGGCCAGGAAATGGGGCTGAAATAGTGACTCCTAGTGGTCACTGGGGGTAATTTGCAGACTGGGTGAGGATCAGGTAATAGGACAAAGGTGGTACGTAGGGTTAGCCAGATGGTTGGGCAGTGGAGGGGTGTGGGTGAAGGCAGGGGTGGGAGAAGGGAGAAAAGTAGTCTAAGCAGGTAGAGAGGTAACCGGAAGTAAGTGGGTAGTACAGGTGGAGGGGCTAGAGAAGGGAAGGTCCGAGGGTCCCTCTAGTGGCTAGCAGGTATAACCTGCAAATGGAGAAATGGGGACTTAGTTAAAATGAGTAACAGGAAGTGATGTCATCAGAAATAGCCTATAAAGGAAATGCTGAGCCAGGGTGGGCAGGGCAGTCGACGCGTGTAGCGCATCGACGGGCTATCCCCCCTCACAAGGGTGCTACAGCATGGAGGTAGCTTATTACCTCCTAGTATGAGAAACCTGATGTAATATTTCATGTTTCAATGTTTTTATATTCAGTTTCTGTTTGCAATTTATTTTACCCTTCTGAGTTGAAAAAAGAAGGGTTTGTGTTGTTTTACTGTTTAATACTAATTTTGAATTGGCTACCCAATTTTCTAACCCTGTAAAATCTTCCTGGAGCCCCTTTTCAACCTCTTTAGTGTTCATACCAAAACTGTATCAACAACGTATAATTTAATTTTAGTATTATTAGCAACTTTTACCAAATCATTAACATAAACCAAAAAAAAGGTTGGGCTCAAAACTGACCCCCTGTGGTACCCCTTTAACAACTTTAAGCTGTTTTGAGGTTACTTCTTCAAGTTGAATCAATGGTGATATTTCAAATAAGTAAGAAGAAAACCATCCCAAAGTTTCAAAGTCTAGGCCCAACCTTTCCAGTCTCTGTAGCAAAACCCTGTGGTCCACAGTGTCGAAGGCCTTAGACAAGTCCACTCCCCAAGCTAAGAGGAGACAAAGTCTATTAGGTTTGTGAGCATGGTGTCCATGGGACGTCCTTTACAGAATCCTGATTGTGAATCCAAAAGTAAATTAAAGTTTTTCAAATAATTACTTAACTGGTTGTTAAGCAGTTTTTCCATAACCTTCGACACCATGGACAACTGGGCTATCAGCCTATAATTTGAGAGGTCAGTTGGATCTTCGCCTTTAAAGACTGGGGCTAACTGAAGGGAAATCTCCCTTCTATTAAATTCCAATTGAATATCTCAGTTAATATAGGAGCCAGAAAATCAACAGCATCCTTTAAAAACATACTAAGATAAAACCTATTGTCTATTTTTTCTAACCTGTACACTTTATTAACTTTTACATTTCTTAATTCTTTCTGCACCTCATTACAGCTAATTTTCTTAAATCTAAATCTTGAGACCCTCAGAGTAGCAGTAGATGGAAGATATTGAAGCAACTGATTTTCAATCTCTGGAATGTCTATTCCAGGTAATTCTGTAAAATATGCATTCAGAATATCTGCGGAGTTTACTTTACCTTGAAGTACACCATTTTGTTGAATTTGGACAGAAGGTTTACTTATAACTGGTTTCTCCAAGAATTTGATCAAGGACCATTACTTCCGAGAGTCAACTGTTTCAGCAATTTTTGTTTCATAATAATGTCTTTTTGTGTTTTTTTTACTTTAGCACTCGTTCTCTTTCGAAGTATTTTATATGCTTCCCAATCAACTTTACTTAAGGATTTATTTACCTTCTTCCATAATATATGTTTTATTCTGAATTCCTTTTTTAATTTTTCTGTCATCCATGGGGGCTGATTTTTCCTAACTACACTGTATAGTTGTTTTAAAAGGGGCAACCCTATTGCAAGCCTTTAGAAACATTCTAGCAAATTCTCTCACAGCTAAGTCCATATCAGGAATAAGAAGAATCCTATACCACTCTAAATGTGCCAATGTATGTAAAAATAATTTGTTACCATAGTTTTTAAAGGACCACTTTCTTATTTTTATAGGGGCTTCTGATTTTATTCCTTGACCGTCAGCCTTTATTTCACAATTACATATAACTGATCAATGGTCACCCAGTATTGGTTGACTGACGTGCACCTCTTGAACTTGCATACGTTCTGTTACAAAACATAAGTCTAATAATTTTCCTTTACTGTTCAAATCTGTTTTTCTTGTGGGAGTCATCACAACCTGGGTCAGGCCAAGGGGACTCAAGCCCTGTAACAATGCATTGCCCCTTGGACCACCCCAGGCTGCGTTGAAATCCCCTGACAAAAACAGGCCATGATTCATTGTAAGTTTCTGTATGCATTGTGCCAGTTGCCCAAATTCCACCATCCTCACATTTGTGGGTGAATAAACCACTCCAACAGCAAGGTTATACTTCAGTAATTGAACCAGCAGAATTTTCATTTGATTTTGTGTCTCTGAATAAACAACCCTAAAACTTCCCAATTTACAATTTGTGTACAGCAGACCCCCCTGCCTTTCTTTCCCTCTCTGTCCGCCCTATGAAGAAAAAAGCCCTCTATTTCAATTTCATTTGAGTGAACCTGTGAGGTTAACCATGATTTTGTTATAGCTATAATGTCAGGGAGTTCATCTGCAGCCCATAATTTTAAAGTGTCCATTTTTGTTTTCAGACTCCTTGCAATGTCAAGAATAATTTTAAATTTGTCTATCTGTCCATCTGGCAGGGCCACAGATTCAATTCTACATCCCCAATCTCAGAGAAGGCCTCTTTAAACATAAAGAGAGGGGAAGAGAGGCATTAAATGTAACACTAAACTGATTCAATTTTTGTGTAAACTGGTTTCTACCACTTCTACTAAAAGGCAACATTTGAAAATATTCCCATGTGTACATTATTCTTAATGAAATGGCAGTTATCCCTACATTACCAAGTCCTTCCTGAAAACTAGGCTCTGTACAGCAGCTAGTATTACAAACAACATTAACTGCATAGCTTTTATCCCCTTCATCTTTTACTACTTACTTACTTTCCTCAGTTGGGAGTGGGTCCCAAGTTGGTAGCCTAGGTAAACAATTGGCTGGAGAACAGGACACAGATGGTAAAAGTAAATGGAGTCCACTCTGAAGAAAGGGGGGTTACTAGTGTGGTACTGCAGGGTTCAGTACTAGGACCGGTCCTCTTTAATGTCTTTATAAGTGACATTGCAGAGGGACTGGAAGGAAAAGTATGTCTCTTTGAAGACCACACAAAGATCTGCAACAGAGTTGATATACAAGGTGGGGTGGAAAGGATGAGAAGGGACTTGACAAGGCTGGAGGAATGGTCAGATGTATGTCAGCTTAGATTCAATGCTACGAAGTACAAAGTAATGCACTTGGGAAACAAAAACCCAGGGGAAGAGTACACAATGGGGGGTGAGATACTAACAAAAACAAAAAATGGAAAGGAACCTGGGGTAGTCTTATCTGATGACCTAAAGGTAGGCAAGCAATGTGAGAGGGCAGTAAGGAGGGCTGGGGGATACTGGGATGCATTGGGAGAGGCATCACCAGTAGAAAACAGAAAGTTGTTATCCCTCTGTACAGACAGGTGGTGATACCCCATCTGGAGTACTGCATGCAATTCTGGAGACCCCATCTACGCAAAGATATAGACATGAAGAAGGCAGATCAGAGGAGGGCAACTAGGATGGTGCAGTGACTGCACCAGAAGATATATGAAGAGACACTTAAGGAGCTTAATATGTATAGCCTAGAGGAAAGGAGGGAGAGGGAAGACATGGTAGAAACTTTCAAGTACCTCAGGGGAATCAACAACGTCTAAGAGGGTAACATCTTTCAGAAAAACAGGTATGCAAGAACAAGGGGGCACAATTTGAAGATTGAGGGGGATGCCTCAGAGGTAATGCGAGGAAGTATTTTTCACAGACAGGGCTGAGGATGCATGGAACAGCCTTCCTGAGGAGGTTGTGTAGTCAAAAACAGTGGTGGATTTCAAGAATGCAGTCATAAGGCAATTCTAGTGAGTGGGGGTAAGCAAAAGTAGGCTGTTGGTTAACTAGGATCAGCATCTTATCTATTAGGTAGAGAAATGGGCAGACTGGGTGGGCCAAGTGATCCTTATCTGCCGCCAAATTCTGTTTCTATGTTTCTATCCTCAACTATGGGCTTCCACACTGAAGAAGAGGATCCCACCAGGAAAGAATTGGTGGACTTCCTGGAGATCCCAGAATCTCCCTGCTAAAATAATTCCTCCAATGTTACCAGTCTTGAGGAATGCAGCCACAGCTACCTGACACATGCCAGACATGGTGCCAGCTATGCCTCACAGGGCAGACAAACTTTATCAAGCCGCCCAAGGCTTCACTTGCTATGCTGCCCAGCCTGAGACAGACTCAGTGGTCATCAAGGCAACTCATGACAGGTCTAAGACACCTAGGCACCTTAGTTCCCTTCCCTCAGATAAAATGTCTAACAGAATTGACTTTTGGGACCTCATTTGCCCTAGGTTTGATGATTAGTAAAATACCAAAATGTCAATAGGAAGAAGGGCAAGGCTGCAGCACAGGCCCTTCCAGATGGCACTCAGAAGAAGGAGTTGCTTCAGTGCCTTCAAGCTGTGGAGGATGTTAGTTAACATCTCCTCAGAGACCTGTATGACATGACTGACACCACTGACAGGGCAGCTGCCATGGCCATATGCCTATGTAGACACTCTTGGCTCAGAGTATCTGGCTTTGCAGCCAATGTGTAGCAAAAAGTAGTTAATGTCCCCTTTAATGGTACTAAGCTGTTTGGCCCTAATGTTCAGGACAGCATTTATGATCTGCAAGCCTTAGACATGGCCCTCAAGTCTGTCCAATTCCTCTACCATACCCAATCAAGGGGCAGAGGGCATCCTCCTTTTTGTAAAATGAAGAATAGGCCTGGGCACATTTCCCAGCACCAGGGAAAACACAAAGCCTTGCTGCCTTGTCTGCCATGTCCAGTGCCAGAGGAGTGGCCAAGTGCCATAGAAGTGAAGGACCAAGCCCTGCAGCTGGCTCCACCTCTCCTTGACTCCTTGCCAGACTCTCTCTTCCAGTCCTGGAACAGAAGGTGAAGGTCAGAGGTCAGTTCTCCCTCCATCTGAATCAATGGACAATCATAAGTTTGGATGCCACACCAGGCACTTGGGTTAATATAGCAATACTGACACTGTAGTGCAGCATGAGGGGGCTGCTGCACTCCTGAGGTGCCGTCTTTTGGATGAGACTTTAAACCGAGGTCCCATCTGCCTGTTCTGGTGGTAGTTCAGGTGGATGTTAAAGATCCCATGGCACTTCTCAAAAGGAGCAGGGGAATTTCCCCGATGCAATGGCCAAATTTCCTCCATTCACAAAAAATATCACCAACAGCTTCATCTGGGTCAGTTGGCATTCATCTGTATTCCCCTCCCCTGGGTCGTGCCCCTAAATAGGCAGGATTTTTCTAGTGCACTTACCTGGTCAACAAAAACTAAATAAATAAACATCTGCAGATCATAAAAAGGAGACATACCTTGGAGCTCATCAAACAGCCTCCCAAAACCCAAAACCCCATCCCACCCCACCCCACCCCTCCCACCCTCCTGTTACCCCAGGCTCACCTATCTGTTCTCTGGGAGGAAGCACTGTCCCTTCTGTGCAAGCAGGCCATTGAGCCAGGGCCCAGGCATCAGAGAAACAAGGGATTTTCCTCCAGATATTTCCTGGTCTGCCCAAAGACGGGTGATCTGAGGCCTCTCCTGGATCACACCAGCAGGACTCCAGCATTGAGCTCCCTCCCAGAGCTCCAATCTCCATCACAGGTGCAGCCATAGAGGTAATTAAACTACCTCAAGAGGACAGCACCCTTGTGAGGGGGTTAGCCCATCGACACACTGTGTGCATCAACTGCCCCACCCACCCCAGCTCATCACTTCCTTTATAGGTACTCCCCTTGATATCACTTCCTGTACTCATTAACCTAAGTCCCCACTTTGCCATTAGCAGGTTATACCTGCCAACCACTAGAGGGACCCTTACTACCCACCCTGCACACACTAGCTATCCCCATCCCTACTATTTCCTAGGTCCTCCAAACCTCCTGAGCCACTCCAATCTCAATCCCTCCTACTCACACCTCTGCTATCGGCATCCACCCCCCCACCCAGCCCTCAAACAGCCCATTCTCTGACTCAGGACTGCTTGGCTGAACTGACTCCCAATGACCACTAGGAGTCACTATTTCTCACCCAATTTTTAACTCAAACCCAACCTGTTCTAGGCCCTAGAATGTGGATTTACTGCCCTCACCCAGGCATCTCACGCTGCCCCTGCTGAGTCTTGAACCTTGCACCTACCCACCATAGTCCCGTTACCACTAATCCAAAGTGGTAACTACGTTTCTTAGTAGTCCATTTAGAAACTTCTACCTAAGTCCCAGCTATCACCAATTTTGCCATGTTTGACCACCTCCTCCTAAAATGCCTCCCCTTCATTTACCTTCTAGTACCCTCGTGCCTCCAGACAGCCATCCCTCCTGGATCTCTGGTTCCAGCACTGGCAATTCCCCTAGACATGGCTCACACAAACCCCACAATTACCATGCCTACTGACCAAAAACACCCACTCTTCATGCTCCACCACACCACCACTCCAGGCCACCCCTGACAACTTATCGCTCTCGCCCTACCACCCTGCCAATCCCTACCCATTCCCTACTCCCCCAAGGTCCCCCCCTCAGCCCCCCATGCATGTAGGAAACACACACACCACCACGTCCTGCCCAGAACTGTGATCCTCCTTCTACTCCTAACAGGCAACTTACATCCCTAACCCAGGCCCTCCCTGACCTGCCCATCAGGTGGGCCACCTGGTCTGAGTATTGCCTCCATGAATATATGCAGCATCTTGAAAAAACTTGACACCTCAATGCTGGGTCATGCTGCACAAACCTGACATCATTGCACTGGTGGAAACCTGGCTATCAAAGTCCACTCCTGACTCCTTCATCGCCCTCCCTGGCTACACCTTATACCGGGAGGATCGTGTAGGCAAATGCGGGGGTGGCTGCGTGATCTATATAAGGGATTCTCTCACTGGTCAAGCACTCCCTTTCCCGGACCTGGCAGGTGGAACACAGGCCCTCACCCTTAAACTCACTCCAGAACCCTCTAGGGGCCCCTTGTATCTCACCTCTGCCTACATTCCACCTAAGAACCGAAACTCAGCTACATCATCCTTAACTGACTATCTTACCACCATCCCACATAGGGCTGATCAAGTCCTTGTGGGTGACCTCAATGTTAACTGGCTCAGCCCCACCTCCACCATCACCCGGGACTCCTTTGCTGCCATTGATATGACACAGCTAGTCTCCAAACCCACAAGAGTAAACCCTAAGAGAGGTACCAGCTCCCTCCTTGATGTCATCATCACCAACCGCCCCAAAAAAATCCTGGGCATCCAAATCCTCTCTGACTCACTCAGCGACCATTCCCCAACCATATTCCATTGGGTGACCACCCTGCCAAAACCCACCGCCCAGCACACGCCTCACCAGCGTTTCAAACCTGGTGGGCTGAAGAACCTAAGGCAATGCTTGGAGTAACTACACCATTCTTGCTCACTACATCCGTGAAAGTCTACTGAACTGGATTTCTGCAAAACATCATCACCAGGTATCTGCATTTTTCATTTAAAAATCAACTTTTTGGAAGCTATCCCTAGCAAAACATAAGTCAAGCAACTAAGTCTGACAAACTCAGTGACTCTAGGTCTGCTTGAATCCACATTTTCGTCTGACCTGCTCCATGATCTGTATGTGGGCTTTTCAACAACCTCTTTGAATGACAAAGAAGCATGCAGACAAAAGGATTTCACATCCTGCATATGCACAGGCACAGTTCATCACCTTCAGGAATTCTAACATATTCTGTGACTCTGTACCTCAGCTGTTGATCATTTCTTTTGGCTTGTGACTTAACCACCAGGTATATACTCCTGTCTCTCCTGTTATGTCTAAACTGGCTAACAACTTGTACATCTCTTGCTACTTATCCCTGCGCTAACAATGATAGTGACTTCAGGTTTCTAACATCCTGCTGTACTATTACTCGAATTCTACCCCTGCTCACTCTATCCTCATCAAAAAGGGCTGTATCTAGCTGTCTATCCACTCCTATCTCTTGAACTATCGTAGACCCAAATGCCAGCTAGGCACTCTCTCTGCCAACCTACTTTCTCACCTTGCCCGGCGGCTCCTTATGCTTGCCGGAGATATTGAACCCAACCGGCCTCTATGGTTTGCGCTCACCCCTGCAACGGCTGCAACAAAAAGGGTCTGGTTATAGCCACATAAATATCCGAGTCTCACGAGTCACCTGGCTGAGCTCAAGCCTGGGCTAAACTGATTAACCCTGACATTTTATGCCTATCAGAGACTTGGCTGAAGCCTTGGGTGCCTGATGCCACTTGTCTTGTGCCTGGTTATAGCATTCTAAGGAAAGACCGTATTGGGTCAAGGGGGTGCGATTATGTACAAAAATCATCTATCCCTGAACATCCTACCCTGCACTGATTCCCTAACACCTTGTGAAACTCTGCACGCTACCCTGGCACTGGGTTCAAAACTGCTGCACATCATTTGTGTCTACAATCCACCTACAAGCGGGATGAGTGGTCTCCAGAATTTGCTACAATATGTCTCCCAGAATGTAAAATCAAATGAGGCTCTACTCCTTGGGGACCTGAACCTTAACTGGCTGGGTCCACAGCACAGCATCCTTGAATCTCTAATACAGAAGCACAATCTACACCAAACTATCACAGGCTTTACCAGAACTACTACTCCGCACTCAGGGTCCCTACTTGATTGGATCCTCACCACCAGACCTGATCATGTACTAGATGCCACAGTGCTTGCTGACTCAATCACTGATCATTCCCCTACACTTTGTCGATGGCGATCCTGTCCACCTCCTCCTCCTCCACCACGTCTGATTAGGTTTTCAAACTATGCTGCCCTGGACAAACAAGCCTTCCTATTTGACCTCTCTTGTGTTGACTGGTCTAGCATTTATACCGAACCAATGTTGATACTGCCCTCAATTCATTTCTGACTGAATTTGGCAACATCCAAAGAAGCACCTCCCTACAGTCAAAAGGAGGGTAAGGGCCAGCATTCATGGTGGCTGAAAAAGACCTGCTTCAAAAGTTAAAAGTTAGAGACAATCAATGGAAAAGTACAAACAAACTGGACTGAGTCAGATCTCATTCTGTATAAACAATACAGAAATGACTGTAAAAGATACATCAGGCAGGCCAAAAGTAAATACTGCCAAAACCTGCTGATTAATTCTTCCAATGACCCTCAAGTTTTGGGGTCACATTAAGTCCTTCTTAGGTTCTGCTAAAGATGTCACTCCCTCAGATATGGTCCTACATGGTGTACACTGTAATGATTCTACTACCATTGCAAATGCTTTTAACCAACAATTTTCTGACTTATCTGCCTACACAGCTTCCTCCCATCACAATCCTCTGCTTCACAGTTTAACCCCACAGCATCTGAAGGACCCCAAACTTAACCAACCCCTTCTATTTCAGGGAAGTGTGTCTAGGCATCAGGTCCTAAAGCTGCTCAGGTCACTCTCTGAAAACACCAGTACTGGCTCAGATGGCCTAGAACCAAGACTACTAAAATGGCTTCTTACTACATCTCTGGCCCCTGGCACACATCTTCACCTCTATCTCTCTCAATGGCATTGTCCCTGAAGTCTGGAAGGCAGCCAGAGTCACTCCTGTATTTAAGAAGGCAGTAAAATGACATATCAAATTACCGGCCTATTGCTATTTTGTCTGTTCTGAATAAAATCCTGGAAAAGTAGTATCCATGCAAATCACTGAATATCTTGAGAAATTCAATTTACTAAGCTCACACAACATGGTTTTAGAAAGCATCACAACACCATGACAGCACTTGCAAAATTCACTTCAGATATCGTTACCAATATGGATAGAGGAAAGTTAACAGGGGAGTCTTCATTGACTTAACCAAAGCTTTCGATCTGGTTGACCATTCTCTGCTACTATCTGCCCTCAGTACCTTGGGCTTCTCTCCCCAGTCACTACCTGGTTCAAGGCTACCTCTCCAACAGAACACAAGCTGTTAAGTTTAATTCATCCATGTCAGACAGTGCTGTTATCAACATTGGGGTCCCTCAGGAGTCTATACTTGGCCCTCTTCTATTCTCATTATTCGTCAATAAACTTCCTGGGCTGGTCACCACAGGTCACTCACTTCTTTATCTGATGACCTAGTAATTTATTATCACTCTGATAAGGTCCTGGATCTAAATGCTGCCCTCACTGTAGATTTTCGCTGTACAACACTGGTTGAACTCTCAACGCCTGGTTTTAAATACAAATAAAACAAAAGTATGATGTTTGGCTCCAATCACAAGCTTAGATCCTGTCCTCTGACCATCTCTGTCTCTGATATCGATGGGGACCCTATAGAAACTGTCACTTCCTTTTGTTACCTGGCATCCCACCTGGATCAAACCTTGGACCTGAAAGCACATATACAGGAAACCTGCAAGTCAATTAACTGCAAATTGGAGGCTGCCTATAGAATCAAATACCTGCTCACCCTGCTGCTAAATTGGCGATAGCCAGGCATTCTATTGCCAACCCTTACATATGGGTGTCCCATCCTGTCCTTGGCCACCAAATCTTCACTGCAACTATGGGATACTACCTTCAATAATGTGTGCAGGTATGCAACCAAAGCATCTCGGCTGCAGCATCATTGTCTCTTATATCAGGACCTTGGTTGGCTCTCTCCTTCCTCTACCAGGCAGTACTACTTGTACAATTTAGTTGATTCCATCCTAAGGACGTCCAAGCCTGCTATCCTGTCTGATCTCCTCAGGCAGCCATTCCCACAAGGAATCTAGATCGGCTGATCAGACCTTACTATCCATCCCCTTTGTCGGACTAAAAGGCATGGGCTCCTTCCATCATGCTGCCCCCCACCTATGGAACCTACTACCTCAGGATCTAAGAGATGTCTCCACTCATGTGACTTTTAAGAGCAAACTCAGGACTTTCCTCACTACTATGGACAAATGTGTTTGCTTTGACCCTACCTGAGCCGCTGCATTTGTACTGTTTCCTCATTGCTAGCACTTTTGCCTGTCCAAATGGGTGTTCTATACTGTGCCTTGTAATTAATGTTTTATTTTGTGCCTTGTAATTAATGTTGCCTTAACCTGTTTCTTTATAAGCCTAATGTTAGCTGTTGACAATTCTAAGTCGCTGTTCTACTCCATGACATTCTTATCTTCACTTAACAGCCTCTCCTCACTTAACCCCAGTGCTGCTCCCTTCCCCCCCTTCTTCTGCTATATCCTCTTCCCCTTTTGCCACTCCCCACCAAACTCACCTTTACCTGTTCCTACCTCATCCATGCCTCCTTGAGTCCCCACCTCTGGCTGTGCAGTCACTCTCCACCTACTACCGCCTACTCCCACCGTCTACCTGACCCCCTTCCCTGCCCTGCCGTCTCTTGTCCACTGGCTCGGCTTGAATTTGACACTTTGCCGCTATTGACGTAACTCCTCCGCCTCTATCCCCCTCTCACGGCATCCTCACTCTCGCCCTGCCGTCTGTCAGTTCCACCAGCCGGCTGTATTTTCCTACCTCCCTACCGCTGTTGCCGTCTGCCACTCCCCTACCACCCTCTCTTAGCCTGCCGTCTTTCAACCATAGGTCCGCCGCGGGTTGGTACCTCACCCGCTGTTGCCGTATCTGGCGGCACCTCCTTTCCACTTAATCTCTCCCTCCCATCCTTTTGCCAGTTTTCCCTTCCTTGTGTCTTTTCTACTGATGCTATCCTCTCTTATTTTCTGCCTTCTACTATTCACATTTTTGAGTATGTTCCATGATCAAGTGCTAAGTATATTTTTGTTTACTAATGTATGTTACATTGCCATATGTATTTCTCTCTGCATTTTTTGTACTCGTTGTCTTAATAATCTGGCTGTACTCTTTGTGTGTTGTAATTGTACCTCCCGGGTCGTGCCTGAAAACAGTCACTTGCTGACTAGCGCACTTACCCGGTTAACAAAAACTAACTAACTAAATAAATAAATAAATAAATAAAATTTCTGGCCCAAACAAACTGGTCGCCCATTCACCGTGCGCCAGATATAGACACTGCCCTCGCCTTCTTCTCTCATACATTTAATACAGCTTGCGACCTCTTCGCACCCCTCTCAGCTACCAAAACCAAAAAACATAAAGTGCCCTGGATTACCCCTGCCCTATTACAGTTACTTAGACATAGGGATAACTTGTGGCACCTCGCAACAGAAACAGGCCAGATGACTGATAGACAAGCCTATAACGCCACTCGCAATAAGTGCACCTGGGCTGTCCAAAAAGCCAAGGCCGACTACTATCAAGCCACCCTCACCTCCTCTTGGTGGTGTGCCAGAACCTTTTGGGACAATATAAACAACTAAATGGGAGCACACGCTCCCCTCCCCATCACATCTCAATATTGGCGGCACCAACATTACTGACCCGATAGGCGTCGCAAATCACCTCAACTCCTCCTTCACGGACCTCAGCCCTATCCTCCCCAGTAACTTCTTTGACCCACCACCCTCCCTACCAACCCCAGATCACCAGCACCCTAGCTTCTACCTACGTAGAGTAACTACCCTCAAAGCTAGACCCCACCTGATCCGTGCACTAAAGAGCAATAGTCCCGGCAACTCCACTGTGGACCCCACCATTCTCAGGTGCGTACTGGACCAGGTCCTTGTCCCACTTACCAGCCTTCTCAATAAATCCCTCTGCCTGGGGCAGTTCCCCACAGTGTGGAAAATGGCCATTGTCACTCCAATCAACAAAGGGGGTGATAGGTCCTCAGCTGGGAACTACCGACCTATCTCTATACTCCTTCCCCTCTCCAAAGCCCTTGAAAAACTGGTCGCCATACAGATTACTGAGTACCTGACTAAATACAATATCCTTTGCCCTGAACAGCACGGTTTCTGGGCAGGACACAGCACAGGCACAGCACTAGTGGAGTTCTCAACATTCCTACACACATCCCTAGACTCTGGCTCCCTAGCTGGGGCAGTGTTCATTGACCTTTCCGAGGTGTTCGACACTGTTTCCAACCCTCTCTTACTGGGGACACTCCACCAGACTGGCTTCGCTACTGGGCCTCTCGCCTGGTGCACCAGCTATCTATCGGCCTGCTCCCATTGTGTCAAAATTAATGAAACATAGAAACATAGAATTTGACGGCAGATAAGGACCGCTTGGCCCACCTAGTCTGCCCATTTTCCTACCTAACAGATAAGCTGCAGATCCTAGTTAATCAACAGCTTACTTCCTCTTACCCACCCCTAGGACTGCCTTATGCCTGTCCCATGCATTCTTGAAGTCCCCCACTGTTCTTGACTCCACAACCTCCTCAGGGAGGCTGTTCCATGCATCCACAACCCTCTCAGTGAAAAAATACTTCTCACATTACCCTGAGCCATCCCCCCTCTATCTTCAAATTGTGACCCCTTGTTCTTGCACATCTCTTTTTCTGGAAGATGCTACCCTCTTGGACTTTGTTAATTCCCTTGAGGTACTTGAAAGTTTCTATCATGTCCCCTCTCTCCCTTCTTTCCTCAAGCGTATACATATTAAGCTCCTTTAGTCTTTCTTCGTATGTCTTCTGGTGCAGACCCTGCACCATTTTGGTTGCCCTCTTCTGGACAGCCTCCACTCTGTCTATGTCTTTGCGGAGATGGGGTCTCCAGAACTGCACACAGTACTCCAGATGGGGTCTCACCAACTGTCTGTACAGAGGGATAACAACTTCCTGTTTTCTACTATTGATACCTCTTCCTATGCATCCCAGTATCCCTCCAGCCTTCCTTACTGCCTTCTCACATTGCTTGCCCACCTTTAGGTCATCTGATATAATTACCCCCAGGTCCCTTTCTATTTTTACTGTTGTCAGTATCTCAACCCCCATTGTGTACACTTCCCCTGGGTTTTTGTTTCCCATGTGCATTATCTTGCACTTATTTGCATTAAACACTATCAGAATCATGTCCCATCCGATCAGGGATTCCTCAGGGCTCCATCCTGGGACCTCTACTCTTCTCGCTCTATCTTAACACTCTGCCAAGTGAATGCACCGGTAATATGCTGCTGTATGCAGATGACGCTGTCATCTTTGCCTCCCACCGCAACCCTACCTCCCTTCAGGAATCCCTGCATCTCTCGTATACTGACGCAGAAACCTGGTTCACAAAGCATAGACTGATCTTAAATCTCAAAAAAATGAAAACAATGATCTTTGCCCACCCCCAAAACAAAGCCAGTAATTTTCCACTCCACATCCTCCCTGGCTTCAAAAAACCACTAGAGCAAGTGCACTCGCTCAAGTACCTTGGGATCACCTTTGACTCAGCCCTCAACTACCATACCCACATTGACGCCCTTGCCTCAGCAGCCAATATGCGGCTAGGTATCCTATACCGCTACAAAAGCGCTCTCCCCCCGCTGCCCTCCGGCTTGCGGTAACATCTTCCATATTATCCCTGGTAGACTATGGACTCCCAGTCTACAGGGCTGCTGACATACAACTCGCTCACACAAAATCTGCCTGTTACTAACAAGGCATGCAGACTAATCACTGGGGCCCCTAGGTTTTCACATTCATGCCAGCTCTACGGGCTGGTGACACTGCTGAACCTAGATGAACGACTGTGTTACCAAACTTGCCTAATAGCAAAAAAACTCTCCTAGGACTGTCCCCCCCAGGGCTGATAGCCTCCCTCCCCATAGCCAAACCCCTGGTCTGTACATGGACTTCCTGCAAGACTACCTTCCAGACACCAAGAACCAGGACCTCCCATGGTCAGAGGTCCTTCCCCCATAGAGCCCCTTCCTGGTTCAACTTGCTCCCACTCCACGTCACAGATGCCCCTACGATCTCCAAATTCAAAACTGCTCTCAGAAGTGAACTGTTCACCACACAAAGCTGCACCTGCATAATCTGAGGCTGAGTATAATCTGACGCCCTACCCACTGTGCCCTGACAATGCCCACTGGGCCCTGACAATGCCCACTGGGCAGCATCCAAACCGCACCACTCTATACTTATACCATGATGGTCTGTACAGTAATTATTCCCTGGTGCCTAGCCTTTCCCCATGCGGGTACATATCTCCCCTGGCAGCATTACCACTGCTCTGCCAACTGCTCAAACCGCAGTATTGCTATATGTCACTGTACCTGGCTTAAATTGCTCTGTTGACCTCACACTCCGGCAGTGTTACATATGTGCTGCTGTAACCTGGTTAATTTACTATGCTGCTGTAGCCTGGTTAAATTTGCCACTGCTCCTGACTGCCCTACCAATATACTGCTGTAACTGTTAAATTACCACTGACTGCTCCATTTCCAGTCTATATGTTACAATAACCAATCTGGCTCTCGGTAATATCGTCCAATCACCAATTGATTGATGTTCCCATAACCTGCAACCATAAGTAAGCTTTTGTATACTGTAGTTACTGCTGTATCTATCATGTTCTTCACAAACATGTATGTTAACTCCATGTAATCCTACATCCTGTAACATGAATGTCTGTACTGTATTGTCCTCTTTGTGACGAGGTACCTTTGAAAATGAGCCCCTGGCTCAAAGGTTGTAAACCGATGTGCTAATAAATAAATAAAGGACTTCAGTCTCTATGACCAGTAGAAAAAGTTCCAGATGGTTACTATGCCATGCCTGATGCCCTTTCTCAAAATAGGGGACTGGTTCTGCTCCCTCGACATGCAGTGTGCCTATCTGCACATCTCAAACTTTCCTTCTCACAGAATGTTTCTCTGTTGTACATTTTAGTGTGAGCATTATCAGCACAAAGTGCTGCCCTTTGGCTTGTCATCTATGCTGCAAGTCTTTACCAAATGCATAGCGGTAGTCACAGCAAGTCACAGAATGGAGGGACTGTATGATTTTCCTTAGCTGGACTACTGGCTCTTTAATGCTATGTCCAAGGAACAACTTTTGCTGACTCTGGAGCAAATTATCCAGCTTTTCCACTCCCTGGGCATCATGTCAATCTATGTTAGTCAGTCCTAGTAGCTTTCCAGAGGTTGCTGTATATAGAGGTGGTTCTGGACTCAGCACAGGGAAAGGCCTTTCCACCCCAAAACAGGGCAGAGTACCTCATAGGTCAGGTTCAGGAAGTCACCCAAAGTAGCTATATTTTTACCAGGGTATACCTCAGGTTGTTAGGCCTAATGACAGCTGCCATACCCACTGTTCCATTTGCCAGACTTCATAAGCACATCCTCCAGTGGCTTCTCCAGTTGCAGTGGGACCAGTGCACAGATGAGTTAGATCAAGCAGTCCTGGTCTCCTTCCCAGTACACAAGTGATACAGTGGTGGACAGACCCCTTGAATCTGCTTCAAGGTGTTCTATTCATGATCTGCTCCTCGCAACAGATTCTTACTATGGATGCCTCAGGTCTGGGCTGGGGAACACACATCAGTCCCTTCCAGACACAGGGCTTTTGGTCCTAGTGGGAGGTCTCTCTGCATGTCAATGTCCTGAAGATGAGGGCAGTGCTCTATGCCATGCAGGACTTTCAGGAACACCTTGCTTCAGGTCTGCTGCTGGTGCAGTCAGACAACCTGAGTATAGTATTCTGCATCAACAAGCAGGGGGATCCATTTGTACCCCCTATGCAGGGAAGCCATGAGAGTGTGGTACTGGGCAGTGGACCATAGTCTGTCTCTCTCAGGTTCAACATGCCAGGTGTGTTAAATACCCTGGCAGACAGCCTCAGCCGGACTCAGTCCAGCATGCATGAATGGGAGCTCCTCTCATCCATCGTAGAACACTTGTTTAACTGATGGGGTCATCCAGAGTTGGACCTTTTTGTGTCCTCAGTAAATGCAAAACTGCCCAATTTCTGGTCACCAGCTCCGGGACCTGGAGTTTTCTGGTGAGATGCCTTGCCCCTCTCTTGGAGCAAGAGATTTCTTTATGCCTTCCCTCCATTTCCTTTAAATCAGAGGGTGCTAATGGAAGCTGCAGATGGAAGATGCCAGCATTATCCTGGTAGCTCCATTCTGACCATGGATAATATAATTTCCCCTGCTTAATCAGCTAGCGGAGGATCCTCCATTCCCTCTCCCCCTCGGTAGAAACCTGCTGATGCAGGATCAGGGGACCCCGGCTAGTCCATCCCAACCTCAGGTCTCTCCATCTGCATGCTTGTCTACTGAGGAAATAGTCATCACCAGGTTTGGACATCCTCATGGCCATCCAGAAGTGTATCACTCAAGCCACATATCCCACAAAGTGGAAAAGTGGAAACTGGTTGCCATCTGGACTGCCAATCAAAGTTTGAACCCTCTCACCTGCCCGGTGAACCACATTATGGACTACCTGATCCCTCTGTCTGACACAGGTATCCAGTACTCCTTCCTCAAGGTGCACCTTTTGGCTATTTCTGAGTCCACTGGTGACTGCACTGTTGCTCAACTGGATGTCTCCCATACCTTTCAAAGGGCCATCCTGCATCTGAAACCCCCAAGCCATTCTCCTGTCACACCCTGGGATTTAAATTTTGTTTTGGAGAAACTGATCCTGTCACCTTTTGAGCTAATTGTGTCCTGTGATTTACACTTTCTCTCTTGGAAAGCGTTTTTCTTAGTTGCCATTACTTCTTGTCATTATCATATCATATCATCATATGGGTGCTTGCCCATAAACTGAGCAAAACATAACAATTAAAGATTAAAATCTATAAAACTGCAGTTCAATAAAAATATTGGGTTCAACAAGAATCTGAATATACTAAGCTAAATAACTATGTTTTAAGTGCTGTTTTGAAACTCTAGATGGTCAGACACTCTTGTACCCAACGAGTTAGAGAATTTGACAGGGTTGGGGCTGCAAAAGCAAAAGACTGCATCCCTGATGTCTTCAAAAGAACCCTGGGAATCTCCAGCAATCCCTCATGTCAGAGAAGATGGAGGGTCAGTAAGGGTGAAGGAGATCTTACAAATAACAGGGTCCTTGGCCATGTAGGGCTTTATAGGTCAGTAACCCAAACTTGAAGGTGATATGCCACTGTACTGGCAACCAGTGAAGTCTGCAAGGCACAGGTGTTATATGACTGGTCCTATAAGTACACATCGATAGCCTGGATGCCACATTCTGCACCAGCAGCAAGTGGCAGATATCAACCCCCGGTAGCCCTAGATAAAAAGCACTGCAGTAGTCAAGGTGGGAGGTTACAAAGGCATGGACCAAGACTGAACGATCATCAGGAGGAACCAGATGCTGCACCTGGGTGATATTCCTCAGATGGTAAAAAGAGGACTTGACAACGGCTGACACCTGGGATTTAAAGGTCTGGCCATCATCAAAAACAACGCCCAGGTTCTGCACCTGATTTGTGGTAGTTAACTGAACACCCCTAAGCCAAAGCCCAGAGGGTTGTCCTGCCAGTAAACCTGCCTCCCGGTGATCTAGGATCACAACCAACACCTCAGTTTTATCTGGGTTCAATCATAGCCAGCTGGCACTCTCCTCAAAGTATTTAAGTGCTTCAGACCCTCTCGTGTAAGGAACCTTATTTGATTTTTTCACAAAGACAGGGTGTTTTTGTGCACAAATCCTAAGGTGGTCTCTGAGTTTACACTCAATCAATTTATCCACCTTCCTGTTTATTTTCCTGAGTGTGCCAATCCAGGGGATACACTGCTCCATATGATAGATGTGTACAGAACTTTGAAACACTACCTGCTTCGGACCAAGGAGTCTAGAAAATCAAAGCAGCTGTTTGTTTCTTTCACCCCAGATTGAGAGGGCATTGCAGTCTCTAAGCAATGTTTATCCAAATGGTTAGCTAATTACATTGTGTTCTGCTACAACAAGTATGGCAAAGAACTGCCTGGTGATGTCAAAGCTCATTCCACAAGGGGCTTGGCAACCTCTGTGGCTGGTTTCAGAGCAGTCTCAGCCACTGACATTTGTGCAGCTGCCACCTGGACTACTGTCCATGCTTTCAACATGCACTTCAATCTGGACATTGCCTCTAGAACCCATGCAAGTTTGGGCAGGGCTGTGCTGCAGGGCCTCCTGTCTTAAGTTTATGGGGAACCCTCCTCCCAGGCTGTCTGTATGCACCTGTAACTGCTTGGGACTCATTCCTATGGTGTTACCAGATGACTGAGATAACCCTGAATAAGATAGAACAGTTACATAGAACTTACCATAACAATAGATCTCAAGGGGATCTCAGTAGTCAGGTATGCTTTATTTCCTGCCATATTCCTTCTTGAGGCTCCTGTCTAGGAACTGGCTGTCTGATATTTCCAGCCTTTCACATAGGTCTGGGCACTTCTCTATCTCTCTCTTTCTCTCTCACAATGGTTCTCTATGGCTAGGGCTATGCTACCTTTGTCTCCATGAGGAAGAACTGAGGAGGGAGTGGGGCCACTCACACTTTTATAGGGTTAGTGATGTCGATAGACATTAATAGAGTGGGTGGTCCCAGTTCTTCCACGTGGATTCCCCTTCACTGACAGTGAAGTTCATATCATGTTACCTGATGACTGAGCTCCTCTTGAAGATCTACTGTTATAGTATGTTCTTACGTAACTGTCCTTTACTTATTGGGGTGGACCTACCCATGAACAAAGCTGCAGTGCAAATGAAATTCAACTGGTGAATTGCAAGAAAACTCTGGAGCTTCTAAATAGAGTAATATACGCTACGTGTTATATACATAATATTGAAAGCATTTAGATTCTGCTCCAAGGTCAAAATGGGTGGCCGCACTGGGCTAACCATCAGCAGCAACAGCACTGAAGTGTTTTGTTATTGTTTTTTGCTTATTTTATTTTATTTCTTTAAGATTTAAGATTTAGTTTCAGCTAATTTTAGTGGTTGCTAGTTAGGGCCTTAAGTGAGTTGCCAGGGTAGGAATACTGCATGTCAGGGTAGCAAGCTCTGTAAGTTAAAATGCTGAGTTAAATCATATTCACCACTAGATAATATTTGTCATTCAGCCTTCTTAAATTTTTGAGTTTATCACTGCTCTGGTGCTTTTGACTTTAATACACAAGAGCTGTTTTCAATATTGAATTTACCCTACCTGACCATGCTGGTGCACTCCATAATTTTCTGTGAGAGCAAACTCTGTCGAGAGAGAGGAGAGAGGAATAGCAGTGAAGGAGTCTTGTCAACAAGGAGTGGTGGGAACCAGAACTGTGGGAGTCCAAAACTTGCTTAGGTTGTTATGGTGAAGAGCATGGCCGAGCATGTGAGGGACAGCCTGGAAATGTTGTAGAGAGTTTTGAAGAACATTGCTGTCCAGTGTTATAGTTAGTGGCCAGTGGAAGCACTGGAGGGCTTGCACACCAATCTGGGAAGATGGCTGTCTGACTTAATTCCTGGTAGGAGGTGTATGTCTGAGCTCACTGAAGGATGTTTGTTGTGATGGACTCTTCTTAGTTATCTGAGGTGTCTGCCAGTGGGTGGGTGCAGACCTGGTCCATAGTTTAAGGAGTTGGGCTGGGGTAACTGCTCTCAGGGGGTAGCTGCTGTGAACCAGATCTTTAGTCCTGAATTGTGCCCCTACCTACTGCCTGTGTGGATCTCCAGGGGCTGCTGTGGTGGTGATAGTCACTGGAGAGGACTATGCAGTACAGCAGACTTGCAACTGAAGTCTGTCGGTCTCAGTCAGAAGCAGAAATAATTATTGTGAAGGAAAGAGGCTGAGAGTAAGGAACATAAACCATATCCAACAAGGACATTAGAAGAGAAGACTTGAGATTTCTGTCCAACTGGGTCAGGTTTGGGCTTATTTAATTTATATCTGATACTTAGAGGCAGTGAGTGTGCCTGGTATTGATTCAATTTTCATCAATTCTGTTAAGCTTCATAGTTGAAGTTTTTGTTATACCATAACAATACTCTGGAGCTCTTTGGACATATTGGCCAAAGACAAGTGAGAACTTCCAAGCCCTGCTGTTTTACTGCTTTGGGAGAACTGGTGACTGTAATTTGAACCATGGAAAAACTCATTTGAAACTGCCTAAAGACTATTATTTTATTTTGTCTTGTTATTGAGTATTTATTGTATTGAAGGTGTCTGGTGGGTTTGTTATGTATTTGCCTAGTTGGGGTTAATTATTTGTGTTATGTAGTTATAAGGGAGAGTTGTTTGCCTTATTTGGTAAATTTGGAGATTTTGTGTTGTATGTGGGCCGAGTGTGTTTGATTTGTTATGGTGTATTGTTAGTTGTTTGATTGTAAAGTGTGGGAGTATGTTGCTATATTGAGTGTAGCTTGTGTGCTGCTTGACTACCATTAGCTTAGTATGTGTTGGCAGAGGGCACTGATGGTCAGGTACTACTCTTCCTCCAGGTTCAGGGACCTCTGTCCTTTTAGCTGTGCCCCTTTATCTGTTGGGGACTATAGACGTTGTCATGCCATGGGGACTGCTAGTAGGAGGAGGAAGTGGGATGGTGCTGGGCCTGGTTGTGGAGCAGAGAGAGAGAGTGAGTGGATTTGGGTTGTGGTGAAGAGAAGACACACTGAGATGAAATGGGTCCATGATAGGGGTTCTCCCTGCCTGGTTCCCATACCCAAGGGCTCCACTTTACGTGGGCAAGTAGCACAGTCTACTCATCCTACTCGTATGATGTTGTGCAATACCAGGCCTATAAAAAAACAAGACATCTGTGGTAGCTGATCTTTTTGGACAACTGTCCTGGCTTGCATCACCGAGACCTGACTGGATGAAAATGCTGTCCCGATATAGGCTTCAGCAGTTCTTGCTGAGTACTCGGTGATGCACTGCCCAAGGGTGTATCATAGGTACGGGGGCGTAGCCATTTGTTTTAAATCAGAACTGGTCCTTATGGATGTTACAGTGGTGATGACCAGATTCTTTGAATGTATCATGGGGTCAGGTGTAGGTTGCAGGATACTTCTCATTTATTGTCCACCTGGTATTGAGAAGACATTCCTGCAGAAAGTCATAGACTTCGTTGTTGACATGTTGCTGGTGTCCCAGATGGTTAATTCTGGGAGACTTCAATGCCTGGGTCGATGATGAACACTCACAATTTGGTCAAGACATCCTCCAACTTATGTCCTCTTTGTGCCTTACACAGCTAATTATCTCTGCCATCCACAATTGTGGTCGCTTATTGGAGTAATGTTCCTTCTGCTGATGGAGATCGCCAATTTGGTGGTGGAGCCAGTTGGATGTCTAGACCATCACACCATAGAATTCAGTTTCAAGGCTCACCCTAATAGACCTGCCCCTACGGAGATGGTCCAGTATCACCCTTTAAGGGGCATAACCCCAGATGGTCTAATGGTGGTACAGGACATATTGTGTAAGCTTGGACCAAGGGGATATTTTACATGCCTTTAATAAGGCAGTGACAGTGGACCTGGATTCCAAAGCTCCTGTCCGTATTCGACCACTCACTCTTTATCCAAAGTCCCCTTGGTTTGAAGGGATTTTGAAAGAGGTGAGGTGAGTGGGTTGAAGGTTGGAGAGGCGCTGACAGAAATTGGGTGACACACTTAGACTGATAGATCATTATAGGGACTATCAATTGGAAATCTCATGTAAAAAGACAGAGTTCCTGTCCTGGGAAATTGCCGTTGTACAGCGTCAACCAGCTCAGCTCTTCTGGACTGTCAACAGATTGTGCAATCTAATCTGTCTTCAGTTTCAGGAACCATTTTCACAAATCAAGTGTGATGAGTTTGCTCACTTCTTCACAGATAAGATTGCCACTGACAAGTCCAAGATCCACTTAACTTCCTCTGTAGGGTATTGTAGAGGTTGACAGGAGGCTGTGAGTGCCCAGTTTACCTGGTCTGACTTCGGCCGGCTGGTGATCACTGACACTGTGAGGATCATCAAGAGTCTGCGACCAACCTGCTGTAGTTTGGATCTGAGTCCAAAGCGTCCGCTTGTGGGATGTGTTGAGGTGATTGACCTGGTCCTATCCAAGATAGTCTGGAGCTAATTGGAGACAGAGGTGTTTCCTGACCCCCTGAAGGAGGCAGTTGTGAGACCTATCATTAAGAAACTTTCCTTTGACCCTTTCTGGCTAACTACAGACCTGTTTCTAAGCTGCCCTTCATAGATAAGGTTATTGAGAAGGTGGTTGTGTTGCAGCTGGAGGATCATTTAATCATCCACAATGTCTATGATCCTCTACAGTCCAGATTTAGGAAGAGGCATAGTAATGAGATGGCATTGGTTTGGGTTCTTAATGATCTCCTAATAGCGAGTGATCGAAGGACCCATTTGATCTTACTTCTCCTTGATCTCTCTGCAGCATTTGACACTGTGGACCATGGTGTGTTGTTGGAGCAACTGTGGTCGATCTGTGGATTGTCATGTGCAGTTCTCAGGTGGTTTCAATCTTTCCTAGCAGATAGGACTCAGAGAGTGGTGTCAGAGATTTATTCCTTGGCCCAGCTCCCCTATCCTACAGAATCCTACAGGGCTCCATTCTATCACCTGTGTTGTTGAAGGAGTATATGCTGCTTTTGGGAGACATTTTAAGGTGGTATGGGATGAGTTTCCACTGCTATACAGATGATACTCTGTTGTACATGCGCTTTGTGCCCAAACAAAATTATGTTGACTCAGTTTTAACAACTGCCTCTCTGAGATTCAGGACCAGATGAGTGCCAACTGGCTGAGGTTGAACTTGAATAAAATTGAGGAATTGGTAATGGACCCAGACTATCTGGATATGGGGGTTCCCAGCAAGGACAAACGTCCAGGCTTTGGCTCAATGATACTCAGCTGGTGAACTATGATCGAGTGCAGAATCTGGGCATTATTTCTAACAGTGATTTGACTCTTAAATTTCAGGTGTCGACCATTGTCAAGACAACTTTTTACCATCTGAGAAATATTGCCCAGATAAAACACCCTGTCCCACCTGATGATCTTCCAACATTGGTCCATGCCTTCATTGCCTTGTGCCTTGGCTACTGCAATGCCCTTTACCTATGGCTTGTGGGGGTGGATATCTGCTGCCTGCTGCTGGTGCAGAATGTGGCAGCCAGGTTGTTGACTGGTTTATTAAGATCATGTCATGTCAAGCCTGTGCTCCATGACCTTCACTGGCTGCCAGTTCAGTGGCTGATTACCTTCCAGGTTGGGTTACTGACCTATAATGCCCTACATGATCAGAGACAGTGGTACTTGCAAGATCTTCTTTGTCCCTACTGTACCCTCTGCCCACTCCATTCCACCAAAAAGGGATTGCTACATGTTCCCAGGGTCCAATTTAAGACCTCTGGGGCCTACTCTTTTGCTTTTGCAGCCTCTACCCTGTGAAACTCACTACCTCATTCAGTAAGAGAGTTCCTGACCATTGGGAGCTTTAAGTCTGCCCTTAAGACTTATGTTTTGGGCTTAGTCTTTCCTGATCCTATTTAAATTTGCTGATATGGGAATTTTAATGATTGTAACTTTAAATGTGATTAGTGAGAATTTATATGTATTGTTTTGATGGTTTTTATTATGTACAAACATAACGATCACAAGATATTGTGTTTTTTAAAAACAAAAAATGAATTGAAAAAATGTAATTGAAAAAAATTACAATTGTGAAAAAAATATCATTTTTAACTGCCATATGTCCCTCTCCAGCTCCCAGGTATACAGTGATAACTTGACTAGTCAATTGGTAATGGCCTCAAGACTATCAGATGTTATAATACTGGATGACTTTAATCTCTCAGGAATCGATTGTGATCAGCTTGTGGGTACATTGTCATTAGAGACAAAGAACTATCTAAGGTTAAGTATGCAACTATTAGAAAAAAAATCCTTTAACTGGGAAGAAAGAATGGGGGATATATCAGTTGAAGACTGCTCAGATCTCATGAAAAGCAAACTAAAGGAGCAGGAAAAAAAGTATGTTCCATTAAAAAGAAAATACAAAAATAAGGGGAAAATCCCTATGTGGCTTCCAAGCAAAATTAGGAGACACAAAAAAGGAATGTGCATATCAAAACTTTAAGAAGAACCCATAAGATTTAACAAGATCTAAATATAGGGAACAACTGAAATGACAGATAATGATGGAGAGAAAAACAAAACTAGAATTTAGGATTGTGCATACAAAAGAACCAGAAATCCTTTTTTTCCAACCTAAACAGCAACAAGAGTGGGAACAGATCAATAGGACCATTAGTCAAAGATAATGAAACCACAAGAGATCTAACTGAAATTGCCAATACACAACAATTACTTCTGCTCAGTATGTAACAAGAACAACCGCAAGGTACTAGGCAATTCTGATTATTACACACTGCTTAAAATTAAACATTTTTCTGAAGAGGAAGTTGTGTTGGTCTTAAAAGCTTTAAAATCCATATCATCCCCAGGTACAGAGGGACTTCACCCTAAGTTCATCAATGAACCAGCAGTTTAATTGTGTGCTCCCTTCCCACTATTGTTTAACAAATCTTACAAAGAAGGCAGAGTACCCAATGATTGGATAAATGCTATTGTTATGCCTTTCCATAAAAGAAGGCAGATCCAGAAGCAAATGGTTTGATACCTTTTATTGGATCAACATAGATGTTACAAAAACAACAAAGTGCTTAAGCATTCAGACTGATGAAGTCCTTCCTTGGAAGCTTATGATAGTTATTCCAAAACTCACATAATATTAATGCCCAGATCATACATAAAAAAACAGAAAGAATTCTCATTGATTTAAAATATTCATTTGAATTCTCATTGGTTTAAAATACTCATTTAAATCATCACTGAAGTTAGAAACAGTTGACCCATACCTCATCAATTTGCCATTAGCTGAGATGCCTTTATATATCATCTCAATAAGATAATAACCTACCCAGCTATCAACTATCATAGATTATAAATGTTTGAACATGTGCAGTGAATAAGGTTTTCATGAACTGTTGGATTCAATTCTCACTTAAGTACATGTTAAGTAAGTAATATTACCCAGCAGGGTGGGCATTATTGGGATATAATGGACCACCCAGGGGCGTAATGAGGCTCGATTAAGCAGGTAGAGGGCCTTACAGCCACTGGAAGGTCCATTGTAGCCCATAACGCCCAACCTGGAGGATATTATTATTACACTTAGGATATGAAATTGTAGTTTGAAAGAAAAAAAGACTAGTAGACAACAAGATTGCAGAATTGTAACAGTAAATTTATTTAAATTTCAATGTGTTTTAATGGGGAAAAAATAGTCCATTTTTTGGCAATGGGTTGGAGAACTGAGTGTGGCAGTGGAGTCAGTTTTAAAATTAATTATGTAATTTTTTGTTTCTGCCCACTGCTGAAAAACTTGTATTGCCCACCATGTTTGCTGTTTTGTGTCGGGTTCCTGTTGTTCGTTCTCGACTTTAACTATTTCAGCTGCAGTTAATAACAGAAAACGGTGACTTACTTTGTGAGGTTTTTCCCTTTCTGGAGCTTTGTCCATCTCTTCTTCCGCTTTGTTTGTGTCTCCGAACATGTTTCTAAAACCGCGTTTAGTTACCAATGTATAGCTAACTATTGTTGTGGTCATTTAATTTGAGGGTGGCGAGTGGCTATGGCGTGTAATCATGCAGTGAGTGTGTGAGTGTGCATGGTGGAGTGAATATTGGCACAGCGTGGGCAGAGTCCCAACAGGTGGGTGTTGATGCTACTGGGCAGAACCGGTGAGGGTGATGTTAAGAAATAACAGCCCACTTGTGTGGCATTTTAACCAATGGGAGTGCACCTTTTCTTTAGCCCATATTCCAAAATGTGATATTATTGCATGTTAAAAACAAACAAAACTAAATAACCAATATTTTTTATACATGGCATTAAGAGGGATTAAAATAAAGTTAGCCTAGTCTGAGCAACTGTTACACACTGCTATACAGTTTAAAGCATATCTGGAGACATTTTTCCAACTATACAATAACCGGTTACTATATTCCATAAATCTTAAAACCTTCAGTGTTGTAACAGGATTTTATACAAGGTAATATCAATTGCCAATATAAGTGACAAACTGGGGGAAAACCTGCCAAGGCAGTAAAACATCAGCAGGAAATTACAGGTCATTGCGTATGACACCTGTATTATGCAAATCAAAAGTATAACTTAAAATCATGCTTTGACAGCAAGACCACAACTTTGGGGAAAAGTGAGCCTACCAAGCATGGTTTAAGCCCCGGGGAGTTCATGTATTGCAAATTTGGCATAATTTTATGATATGGTTAGCACCAACTTGCATAGTGGTACACCAGTAGATGTGAGTTTCCTAGATTTCAGAATAGCGTTAGACACTGTGCCGCACTTCAAACTAGTTGTTAAATTGAAAACATGGGATTTAGCCCAAGTCTGGTAAAATATGTCAAGGTCTGGCTGTCTGGAAAAATCTAACAAGTTTGAGTGGGTGGATACCTCTCTCTGAGGAGGAAACAGTTAGAAGTGGTGCACCTCATGGATCAGTGATGACCAACACTGTTTGGCCATTTCATGAGAGACATGCATTGCTTGAAAACTGTTGAAATCTAATGATTGTTGATGAAACAACCAATGTTGATGAGGCTACCAAGTGACCATTAATTCCATTATCCCTGGAGATGAAACTTCAAAGGAGGAGCACCTCACCATCAGCACCTCCTGTCACCTCTCCTACAGAGCTCACTACAGAGCAGCTCTTTCTGGGCCTTTCTACAATCAAATCGGCTGTGTATGAGCTCATAGCTGACTTTAAAACATTTAAACCAGCTTTGCAAGAGTTTGCGGTTCAAGTGGCTGGCACTATGACTCGAATCAGCTCTGTCAAGGATCACCAGAACTGAATTGACTCTTAACTAGTGCAGTTACAGTGCTCCATGGCCTGTTTAACTGAGAAAGTGAAAAAGTTAGAGTGCCGCTCATGAAGAAATAATTTAGTGCTTCTTGGGCTCCTTGAAAATGAAGAAGGCCTTATTGCTGTGGACTTCATTCAACATTTTTGTACAAAGGTGGCCGGTCCCTCTCCTAATGGTCCCAGTTATGTACTGTAGTAGAGAGAGACCATAGAGCCTTACGCCTTAAGCCAGCCCCTGGAGAGTGCCCTAGAACACTGACCTTCTGGCTACTTAATTATTTGGATCAAATTCATATTTTTTGGCAAGTTCAGGTGCTGAAAGTGGTGCAAAGGGAGGGACACCACTTATGGCTAGAGATGCAGTGAATTTAAATTTCACCAGCGAAGTGCCCATGAAGTGGACACTTCACATTGTCACTCCGCTACGTGGAGTGGCAAATATGAAAGGCTCACTTCATCTTCTAATTATTACTTCACACTGTCATTCTGCCTTATCGCGAAGTAAGGTGAAGTGACAACAATATTGGCATCCCCCCACACAGACAGTCACCAGAATTAATGTGCATTCCCAAAATGCTACTGTCTTGTGTCCAGAAAACTCCCCAGTGCTGACAAAGGGAAATGAGAGCATAACAGGAAATACAAAGTCTCCCAGAATTAATGGCACACTCAGTCATATGCACAATGGTCACACACAGTCACCAGAATAAATGTGCATAACCAAAATGCTACGGTCTTGTGTCCAGAAAATTCTACAGTGCTGACAAAGTTGAAATGAGAGTGTAACAAGAAATGCAAAGTCTCCCAGAATTAATGGTGCACTGCAACTGCAAAAACAGATTAAGATTGCACTGTGCACTTAAAAGATGCAGACGCAAAGGCACAACACCACCTAACCAGTGCTAAAGCCAGTCACAAATCCAAACCTGGAAAAGAATACCTTTTGTCAGTTGGGGGTGGTGGTAGTGCACTGCAGTAACAATCCTCTACCAGTAAAGACACCACTACGCAGTACAAAACATTCATGCAGGTGTGGTGGATAGCAGGGTTCACAATGCTGCAATTACTCTGTGGCATAATAAAAGGTGTCTGATTTAATGGCACACATCACACACACACTACATGTAATGCGTAGCAAATTGAAAACCCTTTAGTTATATAATCAAATGTTTTAAACAAACTGAAATTTGACACTGCTCTGCTGCACCACAACAATCAGCAAAAACAATTCAAGAATTACTGAAAACATTATTGTGTGTATATTAATACAGTTGTACAAGACAAATATAACCAAAACAGAAAGACTGCCTCTTTCTCCCAGTTAATCTACCCACACCACAGATATGCCCCTCCCTGAAAACATACTTCACAGTGCACTGACTGACTGCTCTAAACTAACATTCAAACTCCACATACAAACAATAAACTGTAGATGATATGAGTAGAGAAGAGTTTCCTACAATCAATGTACTAAATTTTGAGCAAAAAGAATGACTCAAAAAGGCATATTTAACAGCTTTTAGAGGTTTTGAATCGCAGAGCTCTGATAGGAAATTGTCTCCATCTACCACTACACACTCAATACCCAGAACTGAGGCTGTGGAGAACAATCTAGAGCCAATGCGACCTACAATCCCACAAATCAGTGTAGAATTCACCTTGGGGCTCAATTACAAGGCAAAGTGATGTGATGTGCATTGATTTTAATGTACTTTGCCTTAAAATTGGTGAAGAAGCTGAGCTGCCACATATTTGACCATTCCTCCAACCTTGCCAAGCCCTTTTTCATTCTTTCCACCCCATCTTGTGTATCAGCCCTGCTGCAGATCTTTGTGTCATCTGCAAAGAGACACATTTCCTTCCAGGTGCTCTCCAATGTTATTTATAAAGACATTAAAGAGGACCGGTCCCAAGCCGGCCCGTCTGCGCAGAGGTAGGTCTACCGCTCGCTGCACCAGCGACCTGGGTTCGGGACTGGACTCGGGTTACTGGAGGGCCAGCCAAGGGGAGAAGGATAGAGTGCCCATCGGCCGCTCTCCTTCTCCAGGGTGGGGAGGATTGCCTGTCCCACTGCTCTACCACCACCTGGGTGTCCACAAGTGCAGCGGTAGGTTTACCACTCACAGCACCAGTGACCTGGGTTCAGGAACGGACTCGGGTAACTGGAGGGCCAGCCAGAGGAGAAGGATAGAGTGCCCATCGGCTGCTCTTCTTCTCCGTGGTGGGGAGGATTGCCTGTCCTGCTGCTCTAATGCCACCTGGGTGACCACAGGTGCAGTGGTAGGTTTACCGCTCGCAGAGCCAGTGACCTGGGTTCAGGAATGGACTCGGGTAACTGGAGGGCCAGTCAAGGGGAGAAGGATAGAGTGCCCATCGGCCACTCTCCTTCTCCGGGGTGGGGAAGATTGCCTGTCCCGCTGCTCTACCACCACCTGGGTGACCGCAGGGGGTAGGTTTACTGCTCACAGCACCAGTGACCCGGGTTCTGGAACAGACTCGGGTAACTGGAGGGCCAGCCGGGGGGAGAAGGATAGAGTGCCCATTGGCCGCTCTCCTTCTCCGGGTTGGGGAGGATTGCCTGTCCCACTGCTCTACCACCACCTGGGTGACCACAGGCGTCAGTGCAGCTGGGACAGTCAGTGAGAAGGAGAGGATGCAGACCAAGAGTCGGGAGGAGATTGCATGTCAATACGTGCCTCACCCATTGGCTCTCCTCGTGTGTCTACGTCCTCGGGGGGGAGGACACCAGAAATCCAGGAAATACCCCGCTGGACTCACAGTAGATGGATCTCCTGGCCATGATCCCCAATGCCCCTACCGGCACCAGTACCAGCAACTCCCGATGAAACATAGACACGTCAGGGTGTAAGGGCTCCACCCTGTACCTGCCTGGGGGGAATATCCAAGGCTCCGGGGGGGGATGGACTGCACTGGTCACTGGCTAGCAGGAGCGGAGATGAACAAGGCCATTAGAGACTCCTGAAGAAATTGGAGTTCAGCTACGAGAAAGGGGGCATAAAGAGAAAATAAAAAATAAAATAAAAAACGAGGACCGGTCCCAGAACCGAACCCTGCGGTACCCCACTAGTTACCCTCCTTTCTTCACTGTGGACTCCGTTTACTATTACTCTTTACGTCCTGTTGTCCATCCAGTTTTTTATCCAGGCTACCACCTTGGGACCCACTCCAAGGCTAGCTAACTTGTGTATTAATCTTTTGTGTGAGACTATGTCATATGCCTTGCTAAAATCTAGGTAGACCATATCCACAGCCCCTCCCTGGTCTACTACTTTGGTCACCTAGTCAAAGAAATGTATTAGATTCATCTGACATGACCTCCCTGCTGTAAAACCATGCTGTCTTAGGCCCTGTGCCCCACTGGCCTCTAGGTACTCAACAATTTTTTCCTTCAGAAGTGATTCCATCATTTTCCCTAATACTGAAGTCAAACTAACTGGTCTGTAGTTTCCTGCCTCTGTCCTGCTCCCACTTTTGTGAATACCTCCCTTTCCTCTTCCATTGTGAATACTGAGCAGAAATATTTGTTCAGTATCCCTGCTTTTTCACTGTCACCCTCTGCCCATATTCCCTCCCCTTTATTAAGTTCCTATATCTCTCCCTTGGTCTTTCTTCACTCCCTGATGTACCTATAAAGGGTTTTATCCCCCTTCTTAACAGAGTTGGCCATCTTTTCCTCAGTTTGTGCCTTTGCTATTCTGACTGCCTTCCCTTCCCTGCCTCCTTCTGCTTTAACTGATAAAGTTCTCTGTCCTGCTCCTTCTGTGTTTCTTTATATTTCCTGAATGCTGTCCTTTTCTCCTTAACCATCCCTGCCACCTCTTCTGAGAACCATAGTGGTTGTTTCCTTCATTTTGTTTTGTTGATTTGCTTCACGCAAAGGCTTGTTGCCTCTGTGATGGCTGTATTGATTATTCCTCATTGTTCCTCCACTTCTCCTTCTGGCCCATTTGCTAGTGCTTTTCTGAGGCACTCTCTCATTTTCACAAAGTCAGCCTTCCTAAAGTCCAATACTCTTGTTTTTGTATGGCTTGACTCTATGGCTGTGTTTATTGTGAACCACATTGTTTGGTGGTCACTTGTTCCCAGATAGCTACCCACTTCTAAATATGAGATCCTTTCTCCTTCCCCATTTGAGAGTACCAAGTCTAAGATTGCTCCCTCCAGAGTGGGTTCCAACACTAGCTGTCTGAGGCATGCCCCCTGTAGGGCATCAAGAATCACCCAGCTCTTAGATGTGCCTGCAGTAAAGGTACTCCTGTTAACATCTGGCATATTCAGATTCCCCATTAACAATATCTCCCCTTTTTCTGCCATTTTAAGTTTGCCTTCTATCATTTCCTTGTCCATTTCCTCCCCCTGAGATGGGGGTCTGTACATAACCCCCATGCGGATTGTGGTGCCATTTCCTGTCTCCAGGGAGACCCATAGTGACTCATCAACTTCCTTTATTTTATTTTCTTTATTGTTTGGTTGTTTAGCATGATCGACCCCTATACCGCAATAATAAATGGGCTGCCTAATTGCTTACCTAGTATTTTTTCTCAAGGAATTCTTTTTTTGTTGTTCTTTTTTAAAGAAGATAAAATTAAGGGCTCCCACCTCACAGTTTGCAGTATGTGCTACAGTTTGCCTTACCATATAAATGGGAACATTACGCATCTTCGAATGAGGGTCCATTTTCCTTTTTGCTGTGATTTTTTCATTGTGACTTTGCTGCATATATTACCTAGATTTATGTAAGTTGGAGATGGTACTATTTTATTTAAGATGTCTTATGCTGAATGGATTGGAGAATGAGTACATTATAGGTGCTTGGCAGGTTATCGTTAATGCCTCCCTAGTTACAACCCCTTATTCTGCCCCCCCCACCATTTTATGGGGCAGATGAAGAGAAAGAAAACAGAATCTACTTATGTGGGAGATCAGAATCATTCAGAAGAAGTGTTTCTTTGGGTTGTTTTCCTATCTGAGACCTGGGGGGGCCACCTGCCTGTCAGCATTCATGGGCCGGTGCTTTGGGGATGAGTTTTTGCTCCTGAATAAAGGGTCCCTTGAGGAGAAAGTAGTATTGGGTTTGTATTTTTGGGTATCCTTATTTTGTTATTGGGTGGGGTATTTGTTGTCATGTATTGATTTCTTACAAATTCTTGGGGGGAGTGTAATCTCTGTCATCCAACCTGGTATAAATCTGCACATTTCATCTATTTTTGGAGCTCTTTTTTTACTGACTGTTTTTTCCTGCCTTTGTAATGGCAACCCTGTGGAATGTTCTTACGTGGAATATTAAAGGTGGTCAATCTCAGATAAAGTATAACGCAGTTCTAAAGCATTTAAAGGTCTTTTACACACCCATATTACCCTCTATCAAGAGACCCATATTGTCACCACCAAGCTCTCTCTCTCTTTAAGTGGGGTTGGGTAGGCCAAGAATTTGGTTCCAGTAACAGCAACTGTCAGAAATGAGTAACTGTTTTACTGCACTTTTTCTCTCGTGTCTGAGATCAATGACAAAGAGGGGGGATATGTTTTATGAATGGACATGTGGGACCTACTGGGATCCTACTGGGTTCAATTTATGGCCCTAATTGTGACACCCCTACCGTTTTCTCCAATCTAACTGTCACTTTAGCTCCTTACTCACATCTTCTTTGGATTATGTGGGGGATTGGAACCTGATTATGTGCAATGATGTTGATAAAACTTATTGACTATGTTATGGCTATTTCTGGCTTATGGAAGCCTGAGAGACTTTATTGATAACTTAGGCCTGGCTAATCCATGTCCTACATCCCACTAATTGGAAATACACTTTTTACTTGTGTAACCACCCAGTCTCGTAGGATTACTAGAGTCCCCTCAGTATCAGTGCTAGGCATGGAGAGGCAGCTGGTGATTAACTGGTTAAATGTTTTTTTTCATTTGCTCACTCTTTGTTTACTTGGCTTCAGCTGAAAGAAAGAGATGAGTTCATTTGGAACTCTCACAGCATTATTAGCCACAGTCATCAGTGAGGAGGTAGTTTTAGAATCTTAAGACGGTAGTCAGTGTGAGAGTCAGTGTGTGTCAGCAGCTTGAAGTGATAGGAGTAAGAACTGCTTAGCTGAGGGCTGTGAGGAGGGTCCTGCTTTCTCACCCTAGTCCTGACATTCTCCAGTTTACCAAGAGAAGTTGTGAAAACCATTGTGTACTGCAGGATCTCCTGATTTTCATTCCTAGAGGGGTGAAAAGGACTACTAGTGGATGGATCCTAGGGGCAATCCCCTTGTTGATCCAGCATGTTTGAAGCTGTCTGAAATCTGGAACAGTGAGCAGGATCTGACCTTTTGCTGCAGAAAGCAAGTACCTGTGCTATTGAGCTCTCTGTCTAAAAGGGAAATGCACAACTCTTCTGTGAAGTCAGAAGTCTGAGTCTGATCTCATTTAAATTTGGCTAAAAATGTGTAATGCCCACAGGTATGACTATATCACATTGTTCAGGATTTTAGTTCTTCCACTACCACTACCGTAATGGGGAGTGTGGGGGGGCCCCCCATGGAAAAAAGACTTATGCCTCATAGCAGAAATTGCGCTGTATTGGCAGCACAATTTTGCCATGCGGCATAATGTCTTGTGACATTATGACCTCGTGCCGGTCTGCAGACAAGTAAAGAGTAGTAGGAAGGAGAGACAAATACGTAGGATGGCTGATGCCACAAATGGGAAGTCCTTTCCTATGTTTCCTTGCAGAGTCTGGGAGGAAATTGAACAGAACAGGCAATCCTGGCTAATGGAAGAGGCAAATAAGTATTTGTACCCTGGTACAAAATGTGTATGGGACAAAGTCATCAGTGTTTGCTTTAAATTCTGGAGACTGGGAAGGACTCTGTTTATGGATACTGTGCGAGTTATGGATGGGTGTGATAATGAGACATTTCACAGCATCAACTTTGAATGCCAAGACAGGGTCATAGTCCTCGCCCCACATCCTGAGTGGTGCTACCCTTAATGGTGCCACTCCTTGTGAATATGCCCAGAATGCCTAAAGGAAATGAGCAGTGGTAGGCCAGTGTCTATCATCTGAAGCAACAGTACCTATGGAGGAAGATGCAGCTCTTCTGGTATTTTAGGATTTCTTCAGGTATATCCAGATTCATCAGCCCAGCAGTTTTCTTGTTCCATCATCTGGCCTTCCAGAGGACATTTTCCAGCAGTTTTGCTGTTTCATCATTTGGTTTTCCCGAGGCCATCTGCCCATCAGTTTTCCTGTGTCATTGTTTTCCCATTGGACATCACCCAAGCAGTACCCGAAGATGCCATCTGCCCTGAAGGGAGAAGGTCCTCAGCTTGTAGAAGTAAGATAATCCTTTGTTTTTGTTCTTCAAGGAGCTGGTAAGAAAATGTTTTATTTATTTTAATTGGCTTTGCACGACACATCCTAAATTTGAAGACTATCAATGGAAATTAAATTTTCATCAAAGACTCTCCCCATGAATTACAGTGCTATACAGGCCTTGTCCTGTCCAAGTACTGTTCTTCAGCAGGCTTTGGCCTAGGAGAGACTCTTTAATGGGCAATGCCTAATGGCAAAATTGATCTTACCTCTAGTTGGGACATTGTAGGGCACCCCATCCCCAAGTGTGTTGTATAAATGGTTTCTTTCCATTTTTTACTTTTTAACGTCTATAGAAAAATATTTTGGGGGGTTCGTTAGTGTTCAGTGGAGGTTAAGGCACTGTGTGAAATGCAAAATGCGTTTTGGGTTTTTTCTTTTCTAGCTGGTGTTCCTGAAGAAGAAGAAAAGAAAAGAAGAGAAAAAGAGGATGTTGGAACTCATCTGAATTCCCCTTTTATTAGTGCTTTTAGAATTGTTTATGGTTAACAGGGTGCTAACATGTTTTCTTCCCAGGTGTGAAATTTTGGATAATGTAATGCCATGTAATGCATGTTTTCCTTTTGTTGTTCTCAGGGACACTGGGAAGATTTTGTCGGATATGTTCCACAGTAGGCAGCATAGGTCAGATAGTTTTCCCAGGAGGGCTGGGGGAAATGCAGGTTGGTGGTCTTGATTCACAATAGGTGTCACCAAATTCTGTCTATCAGGACATGCTTCAAGCAGGTTTCTTGGAGCTGCTGAGAATTGATAGATAGATAATAGGATAAGGGCTAAAGTTTCATCTGCCATCCTCTGCTCCTTTAGTGTTCCCTGCCTGTGCCTGGCACATGATGGGGGAGTTTCTGATCACCCCTCCCCATAGGTAACAAAGAGAGTCAGATGGCTTAGTACTGGATAACGGTGTGACTGCAGACAGTCATTCATCTGGTTGTGGTGAGTTTAACCATCCAGTCCCTTGTGGTTTCTAGAATCCCATCAGTATCAGTGCTATGCAGGGAGAGCAGCTGGTGATTAACTGGTTAAATGGGGTTTTCACCTGCTCATTTTTTGTTTACTTGGCTTCAGCTGAAAGAAAGAGATGAGCTCATTTGGAACTCTCACAGCAATATTAGCCACAGTCATCAGTGAGGAGGTAGTTTTAGAATCTTAAGATGGTAGTCAGTGTGAGAGTCAGTGTTTGTCAGCAGCTTGAAGTGAGAGGAGTAAGAACTGCTCAGCTGAGGGCTGTGAGGAGGGCCTTGCTTTCTCACACTATTCCTGATATTCTTTAGTTAGCCAAGAGAAGTGGTAGAAACCATTGTCTACAGCAGGATCTCCTGATTTTTGTCCCTGGAGGGTTAAAAAGGACTGCTAGTGGATGGATCCTAGGGGAAATCCCCTTTCTGATCCAGCATGTTTGAAGCCATCTGAAATCTGGAACAGCGAGCAGGATCTTACCTTTTGCTGCAGAAAGCAAGTACCTGTGCTATTGAGCTCTCTGTCTAAAAGGGAAATGCACAACTCATCTGTGAATTCAGAAGTCTGAGATTGCTCTCATTTAAATTTGGTTAAAAATGTGTAATGTCCAGAGGTATGACTATATCACATTGTTCAGGATTTTAGTTCTTCCAGTACCAGTGTAGTGTGTTTAAATGCTGGATGAGAAAGTTCATTCAATTAAGCATTTTCCAAGTATGTTCAAGATGTTTAAGGTGTAACTCTAAAGAATGACTGGGTATGGATTTGAGAGCAAAGGGTGGGCAGACCCCCATCTGGAGTAACCAGTTCAGGACTACAGATTCAGCAAGGGCACCTGACTACTTTGGACATGGGACCAATGTCTGAAGAGGATTTTACCCCCTGAAGTGGATTGTGCTAGTTATTAGCCAAAAGTATGTTCAGTTGTGGCCATTGCCACTAGAAGAAATGTCAAATTGCCTATGCAAGATGGGAATACAAGGTGAAAGAATTCTGTCAGTAAATATGTGTTCAATTGTGGTCAGTGCCACTGGAAGACATGTTAAAAGTCCTATGCTATATGGAAATGCAAGTGCAAGATGTTCAATGTCTTATGAAATATGGGAATACAAAGAGTTTTCTGTCAGATAGTTATTTTGTTGTTCTGCAAGTTCCTAGTCCTATGATGTGTAAACCTTGGGGGTCCACCCTTGTTTTAGAGAACATATTTTGGAATAAAGTCATACTCCAGAACCCCAACTTTAGTTCGGACAATTACATTATTACCTCCTGTTGTGGAGTTACTGGGTACCCCTTCAGAAGATAGGTCTAGCATCGCTGTAGCAAAACGTTCTCTCCTCAAGACCTGGTTGTTGTAAATACCTTATAGATCAATATTTGCTTTTGTACATCCCCACCCTTTGATCTCTACAGTAATGAGCCAGGTATAAATTTCCAAAGATAGGAATGGTACCATTTGTCTAAATGTCTTCTGAGTGTCTGTGCCTAGTTAAGAGTGAAAGAGGTAGCTAACTGTGTAAAGTTGTGAGGCGGAGGTGTGGTTACACTTGTACTCACATAACTCTTATTCTAGATTTGATTACTTTTTAATTACCATCCCGATGCTCACCATAGTCTATGGATGGTAAATAGAATCAATAGTTCTCTCGGACCATGCCCCAGTTAAACTTACATTAGATAATATTTCCCAATCTGATCATGACCGCACTTGGTCCTTGAACATGCACGTTTTATCAGACCCTCAATTGGTTACTTATTTGAGGGAGTATTTCAGGACCTCTGTCGAAACTGTCTGTCTATACCAATTGTTTATCAGGCCAGGGGGGCCTTAAAATGTCAATGGTGCAGCGGATTAACTTGCTAGCCATTAAATATAAGAAAGAAACCTCCTACCAGGCCACTAAATTACTTACTGCTATTAGAGACATAGAAAAACACCTCTCTCTCCTGCTGCCCCTGGTGATACCCGTACTCAGCTTTCTCAGTTTAGATCACATTATTCACCTTACCTACCTTAATAAAGCCTGCAGATTTGTCTTCGGTGCTGATCACCTTATGCATACGTGTGATCTTTATATTAGGACACAATGGCTCTCTCTCCAAGACCAGATCAAGCTGCATCCCTGCATCCTTGGGAAGAAAGCCCTCCTTCGTCTTGCACCTCCTTCTCTGCAGACCTTATTTCAACCAGCCCAGGCCGAGCATGCCACTAAAAGCATAGCTAAATATGCACTTGCTGTACCGTTTAGAAAAACAACCATGAGAAAGTTAGCTTGTGAGGTAAGGGATCCCTCCTTGCTAAATGCACTCCTATTCTCTGCTAACAGCCTCACAAGCTTTAGCCACTTCAAAACTGAACTAAGAAAATTATTCATGTCCCCTGAGCAGTGCTTCTGCCACCTCTAGCCTCCTATGGGTACTAGCTCCCTGAAAACGTGACCCAGCCCAGAGTGCATGTTCTATTCCATTGCCTATGCCCCCTCTCCTACTACCTCCCCTATTGTCTCTCCTGTCTCCCTACCCCCTTTAAACCCCCTCCCACTATTTACCTCCCTTAACTCTCTAACACCATATCCACAGCTAGCTAACCTGCTGGGTCTTGTCACTCTCTCTCCCACCTTTCTTCTGTGGCACACCCTACTTAGACCCAGGCTCATTCCTAGTGCCACTGCCACTACCCTACTCACTATTATTCAGTTCCTGTATCTTTCTGACTTTTCACTTTTCCTCCTCATCATGGTTGTGATCCATTATATTCTGGTGTTCCAAATTGTTGTGATCTCTGTAATATTGTTGACAGTACTGTGATACTGTATACTCTATGTATTTATTACTGTTTATTTTGACATTGCCTTACAGCTGCATATGTTCCCACCTGTCTTGTCTCCCCCTCCTTTTTTTTTTACTGTATGATGACGATGCAGTACTTCAAAAAGGAATGATTTGCTCAAAGGATGTACTTCCAACTTTCCAAATAAAATAAAAATAAATTCAGCCCTTCTGCTGAAGCAAGCACAAAAATCTTTGAAAGCCTTAAAAACTACATATATGGGTCGGGAGGGAAAGCCAGTAGATTGTTAGCTATTAGATTATGACAGAAAACTGCAGACCACTGGATTACATCTCCTCTGACCCCATAACTTCCTCTACCACTGTTAAGGCAAGGGAACGGTCCTGTATTTTAAAAGATTATTACCTGCAACTATATTCTGCAGATCTGATGACAGGAGATCAGTATGGTGACATGTTACAATTTGTAAAAGACATTCAGCTATCACAATTTTCTGAACCAGTGGCTCAAACCTTAGAGCACCCCATTTCAGAAGCTGAGCTCAGAGCAGCTATTACGTCCCTCACCCTGGATAGGGCCCCTGACCTGAATGGGTTCACCCCACATATTTACATGGATAGGGCCCCTGACCCGAGTGGGTTCACCCCACATATTTACATGGATAGGGCTCCTGACCTGAATGGGTTCACCCCACGTATTTACCTGGATAGGGCCCCTGACCTGAATGGGTTCACCCTACATATTTACAAACTCTTTATGGATGAACTTGCCCCACTATTTGGGCATCAAAATAACATCAAACACCTCTTTCTTAAAATCATTGAACCTAGACCTCTTGATCAAACAAATTGCTCGAGACCTAGATAGAGGGAATTCATTGCCTCTTACACTATGGGGTAGGTCCAATATTATAAAGATGAATATTCTTCCTTGGCTTTTATACCCTCTGGGTATGTTCAACATTGCTTCACTGATTAAGTGGTTCAAGGACCTACACAGAACACTTTCAAGATTTTTTGTGGGAGCCCAAATCACGTCACTCCTACAAAAAATTGGTATGTTTTAGAAAATATGGGTGATTCAGTTACCTCACCTTTTCATGATATTACTTTGCTTTGCGTGGTGCCAGATATTTTCTTTGGGGACTCTCAGACACTCTGACCTCATCCACCTACCTTCTTTCCTGGTTTATAATTGAAGAGGACATATATTCCCTGTATCAACTTGACCTCAAATCCTTACTATTTTTATATTGATGAACATACTAACATACAAATGTGCCAGCAGAAACAGACCACCCTGTCTATCTAAGTCTGATTGAGTGTGCATCTGCCACACCCCATCCCCTTTGTCATCCCACTGCCACCCCCCACCTCCCCAACCCTCACTCTCCCTTGTTCCCTGTTCCATGCCCTTTTGAAGCTGTTCCTAGATTTACATGACACCACCCATTCTGGTAGTGCATTCCATTTTGCTACCATCCTCTCTGTTAAACAGTGTCTCCTTGTTTTCCTCCTACATCTTGCCCTCTCTATTCTTAGCCTGTGGCCCATTGTCCCTCCTTGGCTTAAAGATTACATCTACCCCCATCACTTGATTCTCCTCAGATACTTGAATGTCTCTGTCATGTCCCCCTGTCCCTTCTATCCTCCAAGGTGTACATATTCAGGTCTCCCAGTCATTACCCCAGGTCCTTCTCCTCCTCAGTGATCCTCAGCTTAACACCCTCCCCAGCCAGTATTCTCTCCTTGTGTTCTTCACCCCAAAGTGCATAATCTTACACTTCTTTGTATTGAACCCTAGCTGCCACCTCTCTGACCACTCCTCTAGCTTGCTTAGGTCACCCTGCAGCTGCTTATATACTCCTCGCCATCCACCACTGCTCCGATTTTGGTTTAGTCAGCAAACAGACTTACCTTGCTCACCACCCTGTGTGCAATGTCTGATATGAAGAGCCCAAATAATACTGGCATCAACACAGATCCCTGTGGCACCCCATTTGTCACCAGCCTTGGAGTTGAGAGCTCCTCTCTCACTACCACCCATTGCAGCCTCCCACTCAGCCAGCTTGTAATCCAGTTCATCATTTTTGCCCTTACCACTATACCAGTTAGCTTCCCCCCAAGCTTCCCATGAGGTACGGAATCAAAGGTCTTGCTGAAGTCCAAGTAAAGAACATCAACCACAATACCCTTATCCAGCTCACCTGTCACCCAGTCATAATATTGTATCAGGATGGTTTGAAAAGATTTCCCTGAAATGAGACCATGCTGCCTCACATCCTGGAGGCCATTGTCCTCCAGGTACTACACCAGTCTTTCCTTTAAAATCAATTCCTTGAGTTTGTACACTATGGAGGTAAGAATTACCTGGTTCATCCCTTGGTTCACTCTTGTGTAATGGTACTACATGTGCCATACTCTAGTCCTGTGGCTCATATCCCGACTCCATTGAGGTGCTGTATAGATCCACCAGCGGCTCAGCCAACACCTCCGCCATCTCCCTCAGCACCCTGAGGTGGATATCATCTGACCCTGGTGCCTTGTCTACCTTCAGTGCTTCAGTCCCTCTAGGACTCTACTTGCCTCAATTCTTCCATCTCTCACATCCTCTCCCTCTGTCTCCACCCTCCCAGAAAATGGTGGTAGCAGTTACACCTTTTCTTCCATGAACACTGAACAAAAGTATTCATTCAGTGCTGCTGCCTGCTCCTCCTCCTTTTCCATCCACTCCCCAACCCTTTTTATCCTCACTATTGCTTCCTTGCACTTCCTTTTCTCCCTGATGTATCTGAAAATCTTTCTCCCCCTCCTGCCATTAATTCCCTGCGCTAATCTCAACTCCCTTTGGGCCTTGGCTTCTCTCACTTTTCTGGTTCCCTCCCAGGACCATCTTGCATATGTCTTGTCCAATTCCTTCCCTGTCCTCCTATACCTCTGGTGTACCTTTTATTTTACTCTCAACACCTCCACTACCTCACTGTTCAACCAACATGGTTTTCTTGCTCTGCTCCTCTTACTCTGTGTCTTGGTGCAGGCTTCTGCTGCCTTGTAATCCCCCATTTAATAATATCCTATTTCTGCTCCACATCCATCTCCTGCATTTTGCCATCCAGTTTCCCTTTCAGTACTTCCTGCATCCTCCCAAAGTCCAACCCCCTTAAGATTACCACCCAATTAACTGATTTTTCTGTCTCCCCGCACATTGTGATATTAAACCACACGGTTTGGTGATCACTGTAGGCTAGTGGGTCCTCCACCTTTATTTCTCTTACTGTCTCCCCATTCGACAATACCAGATCTAAAGTGTTCTGTAGCCTAGTAGGTACACTAACCAACTGTGTCAGGAGACCCTCCTGTATTGCTTGCAGGAGCACTTGCTGCCTAGCAATGGAGGTGACCAGAATGTTCCAGTCAACCCCTGGCAAGTTGAAATCCCCCACGATGACCACCTTCCCTTTTCAACATACCTTTCAGATTTGTCCCAATAATTCCCTGTCAAGCTCCTCAGACTGGGACAGCAGCCTGTATACCACCCCAAACCAGCTTCCTACCCCTTGAGTCTCGGAGCCACAGCCAGATTGCCTCTGTTCTCCTTTCTCCCCCCTTGTCCCTTGTGCATTTGATCTTGTCCCTCACAAAGACTGCCACCTCACCACGCCTCCCCTCCTTATGGTCCTTCCTGTATAGTTTGTATCCTGGGATCACCAGATCCCAGTCCCGGTGCTCAGTTGCCCATGGTTCTGTGACAGCTGCAATATCCACTCTCCCCACTGCTAAGAATTACTGTAGCTCATCTGATTTGTTGCATAAGCTTCTTGCATTCAGTGAGACCACCATCCATCCTGCCCCCTTCCCTTCACTGTCCTCCATTTCTTCCCTTCTACTCCCTTGTTTTCTGCTGACCCAAGTCCTTCCCCGTTAGCCTGGCGGGTAGGCTGTGACTCCACTCTATCGGATCCCTTCATACCTGCTTTCCACTTGCCACCCTGCCATCTAGTTTAAATCCACCTTTGTTGCAATATACCTCCCCAGTCTTTGCTTTAATACCTCCTTCCCCTCCTGACTCAGGTGCAGCCTATCCCTTGCAAACAGATTGTTATTATCCCAGGTACTGCCCCAGCCACCCACACCCCATACCCCTTAGTTCAACACCATTCTACCAACCATTTGTTCAACTCCCTAATCCTCTCCTTTCTCACTGTGCTTGCTCAGTATACTGGGAGCACCTCAGGAAAGGCCACAGACTCCCTAGTCTCCTCGCACAACCTTCCCACTTCCTCAGCCCTCTCCCTTGTTACCTCCAATGTTTCCCCCACTAGGTCATTTGTCCCCACATGTACCACAATGTGTGGTTTCCTCATACCCCTCCTTATGCACCTTAGGATTGCCTGTTCTGCCTTGTCTGCCTTTAATCCTGGTAAGGACTCCACCCATATCCGACTGTGCCTCTCCCCCTTGCTGCCCCATCTGATCCGCTTGAGTATGGAGTCCTCTAACACCAGTACACCTCCCTTCTCTCTCCTTGTGCCCATAGCCACCCCCCTACCCAGGTTCTCATTTCTGGGGCCACTCAAGACTGTGCTTTTACCATGTGCCCCAGTGTCTTCCCCCCTGCTCCTCTCAGTTGAGACCCTTCCCCTCCTCCTGTCTGACTGCCAACCACCCTCTCCCTCATCACCTCTCTGAGTATTATCCCTCTCCCGCCACACCATGCTCAATCTCTCCACTAGTAATGACCCTCACTTCCTTTTCTTTGCAAGTACTATCCCTTGTGCAGTCTCCCCCTGTGTCCTCTTTCCCATGTGTTTTTCAACCTCTTAAATTTACCCCATTATTTTGGTCCCTTCAAGCACATGCCCAGCTACTGTATGTAAGCATCTTAAACTCTTTTGTCAAGGACCCTTCCCAACCTCTCCTAAATAATTTTGATATTGTTATTGATTAAAAAAAAAAAATCTTTGAGTTGGAGTTTACTTTTTTTACCAATATTAAGCAACATTTCGGGCACCTGCCTCCCAGTTTTTTCAGTTCTGGCAACCTAGTGACTGCCTTAGCAACTTTTAGATCCTTCTCCAAGGCCTATTAATTCTGGCTCCTGTTTTACAAGCATAATGACTATAACACAACAGGACCACCCGATCTCATGATTGTACATTGCTATAGGTTGGGTATTATAGGATTCTAACACTCTGGTTGCTTTTTATTTGGCCAAAAACGCTTCATATTGAGTGCAACAATGACTATTGGTTTTGCATTTGAATGGTCCAATCCACAGGTGGTGGCTAATGGAAAGGTTGAGGGTTCACTGACATCTGATGAGAAACTGGTGGAGAGAGCATGGGAGGGCCTTAGGTCATTAGGGACAGACAAGGCTCCAGGTCCAAATGGGATCCCAAAGTCCTAAAAGAGCTGGCTGATGTCATTGTTGCATCACTGACAGAGTTACTCAACTCCTCTCTCCAAATGGGAAGTGTAACATCAGACAGGAGAATGAGCATGTAGTGCCCATCTATAAAAGTAGATCTATGGATGATCCAGGAAACTATAGACTGGTTAGCCTGTCTTCCATAGTGTGGAAATTATTGGAATGTATATTGAAAGAAAGGCTGGTGGTGTACTTGGAGGTAAGTGGACTTCAGGATGTCAAGCAACATGAGTTTGCAAAGGGGAGATCTTGTCACAGTAAGCTGATTGATTTTTTAATTGGGTGACAAGATCTCTGGATGGTGGTAGGTCGGTTGATGTTCTATATTTGGACTTCGGTAAGATATTTGACTCGGTACTGCATGGGAGACTGCTGGGCATGATATCTGACTTGGAGGTGGGGGAAAGGTTGGTGAGTTTGACTAGGAATTGGCTGAGTGGCAGACAACAGCAGGTGGTAGTAGGGGGTGAGCTATCAACACTGAGGGGGGTCATTAGCAGGGTCTGTCAGGGTTCGGGTCTGTGTCCAATGTTATTTAGTGCTTTCATTTCAGATATTTCATTGGGAGTTAGGAGTAATATGAGCCTATTTGCTGACAACTCCAAACTAAGTGCTGTGGTAGACAGTGAGGAGGGAAGGAGGACGTTCCAGTAAGACCTAGAAAGACTAGTAAAGAAGTCAGTCAAATGGCAGCTGGGGTTTAACACTAGGAAGGGCAGTGGACTTTACTCAGTAGCTAGGAATCCAGGGTACAAGCACAATTTGTGGTGGTGGTTAAAAGTCTAAGAGGAAGAAAAAGATCAGGGAATAGTGATCACTGGTAAAATTAATCATTCAGGTCAATGCAGAAAAGCAGCAGCTGAGGCAAACAAAATGTTGGGGTGCATTGCTAGGGGATTCCTTTGGGAAAGGATGAGGTAATTCTGCAACTGTAAAAATCCTTAATGAGACCGCACTTGTAGTACTGTGTGCAGTGCTTGTGCCCTTACTTAAAGAAGGATGTCATGCTCCTTGAGAGGGTCCAGAGGAGGGTATCAAAGATTAACATTAGAATGAGGGATGAGCCTTATGAGGAGAGACTTAGGGAGCTAAACATGTACTCCCTGGAAGACAGAAGGGACAAAGGGGACATGATCAAGACCTTTAAATACTTAAGGGATATTAATAGGGTAAACACTAAGAGGGTGATCAGACTGAAAGGGGGAGGGACCACAAGGGTGCATAGCCTGAAACATTTGGTGGGAAGTACAGAAAGGACCTAAGAAAGCATTACTTCATGAAAAGGGTAGTGATGCCTTGGAATGCATTACCTGAGGAGTTGGTATCAAGGAAATCAGTGGGAGGTTTTAAGAAGGGATGAGATACATACATGGGAAAGGTACATGTAGGGAGGGTTAAGCCCATGGGAATTCAAAATGAAAATCAGGGGAGGGAAGGAAGGGAGAGGGGAGTGAGGGCAGCAGCGGTTATCGAATTGTGAGCTACATCTCGATCAGATGTGATAGACCTCAAGGCCAAATCTGTTGGCATTTTCGTATGTTCATATATGAACAATGAATGTAAAAAAAAAGTCAAAATTCATCTTGCATATGATGGCAATCTTGCTTCATATGGTTGATAGGAGAAATCAACTCATGGGAAAAAATTAGTTAAATGTGTTAAAAACACATTTCTTGGTAATTTTTCCAAAACGTAATTGCAGAATCCAAATAATGGAGTCCACCCTCCTCAGATAAGAGAGTCCCTGACTGTAGAGGGTTTTAAATCTGGCCAAAAAGCACATTTATTTTCCTTTGTGTTTCCTAATATTAGTATTGATTAGCCTCCCACCATCTTTTACTTGCTATTTTAAGATTGAATATTTTTAAAAATGTTATATTTGTTGTTCTATGGATTTTATTGCTGTAACATGTAAAGTGCTATGATCTTCAGAAAAGCGCTTAAGAAATAAAAATGTGCTTGCTTTCTTGCTTGCACCCAGTTCCTCCCCCTTTCGGCTCCCATGCACCTCTCTTAAGCTCCCTTTACCCAATAATCTTCCCCTGTACATCTACAAATCGCTGTGGGTTTACACACTACAGTTTTTCCCATCCCTTCTCACCTTCCTCCAACTCTGACACTTTGCAACACACTCGTCTTCCCGGATATTTGTTTTACTGAGCCTGTTGTATTTTATGCATTGACTTACATCTTAGTACACTGCTGTTTTTTTGTCTCTGCATTCAAAATATGATGTATCTTCTCTGGCTGAATGTATTACATCCTGTATGTACTTTATCAGACCCATGTAACTGTGCCATAGCACCCAGGTTGTGACTGAAAAAGGCACTTACTGCCAATGCACTCAGCTGGTCAACAAAGTTAAATAAGTAAGTAAATAAATAAGATACATGCACTGGTTTCTTTCCATTATACAATTTTTATGGGTTTTGAAATTCTTTGTTTTTTTTAAACTAAGTAAACTTTATTGAAAAACCAAAAAGGCAGACAAGATATATAATACTACAAATAGTCTGCAGAGTATGTATACAGAACCAAGTCAGCATCAAACAAACAGACTGCAAGACAAAATCACTACTATGATTTTATAAATGGGATAAGACAAAACAGTTCAACATTCAAGCCAGACCCAGCAAACCCAGATGCATAGTCTTGTCTGCCTGCCCTCCCTCCCTCCTCCCTAAGCCCACAAACAGCCTGTTTTCCTCCCTCCCCAACCCCTGGAGACAATTCTTTGTTTTTGAAAATAAAATGGAAACAAGATGGCGAAAAAGCCTACTGAAAGTCTGCACTGAGCATGCTCAGAACTGACATTTTAAATCCTCAGAACTCTGGGCTGGATTAATGTTTTGAAAAAAAAAAAAAAAAACAATGAAAGGCACAACTCTGCACCAAGCCCTTTGTACCCTGAACATTTCAGACCAAAATTCCAAACTGTCTGGGTGCTAGGCAATGACAAAAAACAGCAAAACCATCAGATTATTTTTTCACTTTTCTCAATGTCCATATTTCAGAATCCACACCACAAACCTGAACATAATTTAACTCATCAAGGGAAGCTGCCTCTGAGGCCAAGTATGCAAAATAGTGTGCAAATCTGTTGAACGGGGTGAAGCCATTAAAGGGCAAGGTTAGACATTTAACATGAAACAACCTATGTAACCTTAACTATAGTGGTGCTACTGAGCCACAATTATATACAGTACTTCACAGCCCAAACCCTGCAAGTTTGGTATAAGCTTAAAGAGAATCAATGACTGACCCAGATATTCTATTTCAGTTTCATTCTGGTGGCAGATAATGAATTTTGTCCTATTCAGATTAAGTCAATATTTTAGAGACAGAGGCAATTGGAATTAATATATATATATATATATATATATATATATATATATATATACACCAATTCCTGATCTTTAAAGGAGTCCTAACCTTTGAGAACCTCCAGGAACAATTTGGCATTACAGACCAATAACTTTTTAGATCTCTTCAGGTCAGTACATATATTCTGCATAAACAACCTTAGGCCCTGTACACATTAGAGCTGAAGATTTGCACCTGTTAAAAAAATGTTTTAAAAACATTTTTAAACTCACCACAGCAGCGCGTCCAGATCAGTCTTCAACCGAGTTTTAACTCGGTTATACCACAGCCGACTCCTGTCTGCATCTGCTTCCAGTAATGTTTTTTTTTCAAAATGGATTCTCCACAACCCTTAACACACTTCCTGGAGGAGCAATATGCAGACACCCGCCCACACTACACTGTAACATGCTTTCTCTCATAAAACCATTTTTAAAAATGGACTTGAGGCTAGCTCACAGCAGGGTTTAAGCACGGTTTCCTAACACGCTTTGAAACCGTGCTTAAATGTGGATGGGCACTGTGTTTGCACCAGTTAAAACATTTTAAGCACCTTAAAACGTTTTAATGAGCCTGATGTGTACAGGGCCTTAAACATGCATCTACCGGACCCAGCACCTGTTCTCAAAATGCTACTAGATGCTCTCAAGGATAAGCCATGATTGGTAACCCCTGTCAGGATCAACAAGATCTTTTGAGTGATTCAACCTAATTGATTTTGGACAGCTGGAACAAACAACTACTTTACACACTTCAGTACCTTTGGATATCTGACTACAGCAGGTGATTCCTGCAGTGAAATAAAACTGGTGGTTTCCTGATTAGAATTTGCCTGGAAATGCCAGTATCAGTATTTCAGGACCCTACCAGTGCTTTAGAAATACATGCCAATGAGGTTTGGTTATTGTTGGAGAGGCAGAGACCACTGTAAAGCACACTGTTTTCATATTTTCTGGGATTACGTGGCTCTGGCCTCTTTTCAGGAGGAAATAGCAGACTGTTTTGATGAATTATTGTGTCCATGTTCCTTGGTCACATTGACAGATGTTGGTCTTGATACCATCACCTAATATACTGTACATACTTCATGTAAATGCATGGTTTATATATCTCTACTTGCAGCTTGGAAAGTGAACATTTTGTCTGTGGAAGAAATCATAGGCACCTGTGGTTCACACTTGGAACAACATAATGGCAGATATACATGCCATGGAAAAAATAGCCACTGCACTGGATTTAGAGATGTTGCAAAGTTTAAATCCACCAGCGAAGTTCCCATGAAGTCATCAAATTTGCCCCATGAAAAACTTTGTGGAAATGGCCTCTCTGGTGCTAAAACTTCACCAAGTAATTTTTTTATCTTTTAACTTCGACTTCTTTTAGTAACTTCAAAGGTAGTTTTCTTAATCTTTTGCCAAAACTTTGCTGGTTAACTTCGAAGGCAGCTTAACTTTGAAGCTAATGAAAAACATGATTTTTCACACAATTCACTTACTGCATGTCACATGAGAGAATCCAGGCAGGCAGGAAGTGAATGTTTCACCTTCATTTTGGTAGTTGTAACTGAAGGAGAATGGAGACAGTCTGACTGACTCAGAGGAGATAATTTTAAATATCTTTAGAGTTCAGAGTTGAATATTTTTAGCTTAAATCATTATTTTTCTTTACTATAGTTTCTGATTTTATAAATGTTGTTAGTGTATTCTTTTTTCCTGATGTCTTACTGTCTTTTTCTTTCATTTTCTTTACATTTCTTTTTGTAATGGAGGGGCAGTGTCAGAACTCAGCTGAGTCCAGACCCGGTGAGGCTGGAGCACCAGTAAAGCACCCTAGCCTTAGCAGGTGTGTTTTTTTTTAAAGGGACTACACCCCCCCCAGCTCAGTAAGGGAGTTCTGCTGCTGCACAGCAGCAGTAAAGAGAAGATGCTCAGCAGCCTGTACAGCAGCAGCAGGAGCAGGAACAACAGCAGCAGCAGACACAAGGTCCTCCCTCCCAGCAGGAGCCTGCTGCCTCCTTTTCTAGTGCTCTCCTGGTCCCACAGTGCTCTGTGGTGTGGGAATTTTTGACATGCACCCTGCAGATGAGACAGTGGCCATCTGCAAGGTGTGTGGGCTGTGAGATGGGGTAAAAAAGGGAGCCATTTTGGGATCAGTGGCCAGAGGACACAGCTCCGCATCCACTACCTCACTGAGTGGAGGGCCAAGGAGTATGATGTGGGTGCATCATGTAATGGTGGTGGTGATGGCCCTGGGGAAATGTCAAGCAGCATGTGGTAGGTGGTGCTTCTGCAGTGAGTCAGGTGACAGGCATGGGATGGACCTCAGCAGTACTCCTCCTGTGCCTCACAGACAGCACTGCCATTATGGCAGTGGCAGTAATGATGATCCCATGGCACCTGCCACAAATGGGCATTTGGTTGTTTTGTGGGCTGAGGTGAATGATCTGTGGCAAGAATTTAACACCCTCCAGCGGGAATTGATGGATCGGCTGAACAGTGTCATGTCCAGCCATGAGAAGATCCTCACTCTCCTATCTGAGCTGCATGGTGGTGGCGGTGGTGGGTATGGCTCATCTTCTGGCAGTGCTGGTGGGGTGGTCTAAGTTGTTTTTTTCTCAATGAACATTTTATTTTATATGTAGTTATCCTGTCATCTGTGTTCTTAATTTCTTCACTTTCTAGTCCCCACTATTAAAAATTAAAAAAAACAACCCACAAATAAAAACAGTAAAAAAAAGATCTGTCTTTTTTTAAGGTCTTTTTTCTCTATCCTCTTTTTTAGTATTGTTTCATTCTTGTGGATGTCCCTTGCTTGCCCAGTTCTCTTATTTCTTTAATCCTTTTTACACATGATGAACCACTTTCCTTCCTTTCATTTTTGTCGCTGGTTCATCATGTGTATTCCCTCCTTCTATTCACAAATATCAGATATTTGCCACATTAAATGAATTGTTTCCCCATGGTACGTGATGGTGTGTAACTGTTAGCTGCGTTGTGTGCAACCGCCAACCACCCAAAGAAGTGCCAAATAATAACACAAACATGAGCTATTCCACTGATAAGTTAAGCATAAATCTGTTTTAAGCACTTAACATGTTTACTGCATTTGCCAGAAATGTGAAGTTGTGTCCCCAGACATAAATTGATTCCCTTCACTAAAATGCTGAGGTCACTGCTCCACAGCTGCGGTGTGTCTTGCTGTCTCGAGTGGGTGTTCAGTAATTCATAAGGGGCAAAGTGCATTGTTTACTAATGTTCAATTTGATGCAATTGAAAAGCAACACTAATTAATAGTTGTGGTTATATATCTCAGCACTGAATGTGATATATTATTGTTATTTAGTTGACATCCAGGATTACATGGTTGTGAACGAGTGGGGTCATGGAGGGAGAAGGAGAAAATAAATAGTAGAGTTCATTATTTTTTCCACATCCTTTATGAAGCATCCCTGCAGTATTCAATACTGGAACTGTCACCATACAGGAATTCCCTCTCCATCACTGCTTCATCAACTTCAATGTTGTGAGAGAATGATGAGTTATGTCTCGGTCTACCTAAAGCACTTTCCTCCTCATCATCATCACTGTCAATCAGTGCTGTTACCATGGACATTACTCTTTTTGATTGTATGTGAGCCTCATTCATTTTGATAAATGCCAGCATGCCAACATTTTTGGGAGATAGATGTGTGCACCTGTCACATACAATGGCATCTGTTCAACTCTGACGCTGGAGGATGGGCAGCTAAAATATTTCAGGATGACCACTGTCAGTGCTGGCCAGTCATTGATCTTAATGCCCTAGTATTGTAGTGGCTCATCTCCAATGATGAGGTTCTTTGTATCTGTGAAATATGCATCTAACATGCATTTTGCTAGTCGAAGACGTGCAGCAGGACCATTCCTGGAACAGCTTAATCTGGTTCTAGGTCAGTTGGCATTCATCTGTATCCCCCTCCCCCGGGTCATGCCTGAAAATAGGCAGGATTTGTCTAGTGCACTTACCCGGTCAACAAAAGCTAAATAAATAAATAATTCTCCTCCTCCTCAGTTTCCTTCATATATGCGACCTGCATCTAACTGAGGGCAGCTCAAATGAGATTCAGCATAGGTTCCTTTACCTTGCATTGCTTTTCTGCAGTTTGATACCCTGGCTAATATGAAGGGAAGTGGGTGGTAGTAACACCAGATCACTGTGCAGTACTATCATCTTTCTTTGACCCCTGTGCCCATAGTAGCAACTGTGCACCACCTGGCCTCTGACTAAGTAGTTTTGTCAGTCTCTACAACTCATGATGCCCACCTTGTAATACGGCTGCTAACACATGTTTATTACACAGGTTGTTCACTGTTACAATTCCAAACTTCTCGGACTGCATGATATACTTTATGTGGGTGTTGCAGTCTAATGTGTACAGCATGGGTTCCATTATTGAGCAAATGGCCCTGTCACCACCTTCTTCCAGCCATTTCTGCATGTTCAGCAGTGTCTGCCTCAGCACCTGTAGCAGAGGGATGGACTCACTGATGCAGGCAGTGTACCCACTCACTGCCTATGTTGTATGCTTAAAGGGTCTCAGAATCAAGATAAGCCCATCCATTAGGCACCACTACTCTGCTGTGAGACATATGGATGCCCCACTGTTGTCATGACTGACATGAATTAGCAGATACTCAGATATAGCCTTGTGCTGCTGGTATAGATGCTCCACAATGTACAAGGTGGAGTTCCACCAGGTGATGTTAAACTTTAAACAGTGCTGAGGTAGCTAGTTCTTTACCTGCAGAACACAAAGATGGCCAAATGGTTTTGCTGAATTTGCAAAGTGGGCACAAATACATCTGGTAAGAGTCAAAACTTCTTTTATATCTGGATGTTTAATGAAAACCAGCACACTTCATTTGATTTTATTTTTCATTTTATTTTTCACCCTTGTAGGTCTGATGAGCAAATTGCCCATTTTTACAGATGACAAGCTTTACACTAAACAAAATAAATACAATAACATATACAAAACTGTATAACAATAAACAATTAGACATTTAACAAATACATTCTTGGGTAAGCTGTAAATACCTTTTCAACCTTAACTTAAAAGAGAATAAGGAGGTACAATCTGACATATCACAAGGAAGTAAGTTCAAATAACTTGGTCCTCTATATAACAATGAATGTTGACCAGAGGTTCTCTTAAAGAATGGAACATTAAATGTAAACTTTGACTGAGTTCGAGTACAGTTGAAATTAACATGTTTAGAGTTAAGTGAACTTATTGAAGTTAGAAACAAACCAACTTTGATTTGAAATAAAAAGGTTCGAGTACAGTTAAAACTAACATATTTAGAGAAAAGTTAACTTACTGAAATTGAAAACAAACCAACTTTGATTTTAAATAAAAAGGAACACATTTTAAACTGAATTCTATTTATAAGGGGAATACAATTGGAAGATTTTTACAGTAAACAATGGTGAGTTCTGGCTGGAGCTGAAAGCAAAAATCTTAGTATAGAGTTCTACATAACTGTCAGTTTTCCTAAGAGCTTAGAATTTAAAGGGGCAAAGACCACCAACCCATAATCTAAAACACTAAAAAAAACTTATGAACCAGAAGACTCCTAGATTCTGGTGTTTAAGTAATGCTTAACTCTATAGAGGCTTCCAAGTCGTTGGTGTACTTTTTTTATGATGGAAGTGACATGACGTTCAAACGTAAGGTCGGCATCAAATATGAACCCCAAATATTTGCACAACAAGATTAAGGCAATGTCCCAGGTATGGCACCCTAACAAATCCCCCATCAATGTTGCATTTCCACACATTTGAGCCATTATCACTGGTGAGGAAGGCAGCTTTTAGTGCATGGGGGTGGAGCCACTGATCAATCTAGGTTAGTCTGACTTCCAGCATCTTTTCTCCAGTGTGTGACCAGGGGATACTCTTCATGGTCAGTGTTGCAAACTGCCTAACAACAGGCATGTTGCTACCACTACAGTTTGTCCTAGTGTAATTCTTGCCTCTCCCCCAATCAGCCACTACCCCAGGCACCTGTGCCCAGTGTGCTGTAATGCACAGATAAGAGCTACCAGATGTTTTCCCACTGGTCCACATGTCCATGCTCAGATGGGCATACTGTGCTGAGGAATGCTGCAGGGCTTGATGTACCATGTCACATACAGTACTGTAGAGTTTAGAGATGGCAAGCTTTGAAAAGTATGTACATGATGGCACCTGCCATTTCTGCAAGGCATGGGCCACAAAGCCACCAAATCCTTTATTCTCTACCAAACAGTATGGCAACAAATCCAGAGCAATCATTTCTGCACATGCTGCTTTCAACTTCTGTGCTGTACCATGATTAGGCAGGAATTTTGTTTGGCTATCCAAAATGGAAAGCAGTGTCATTTGAACTTTTCTTGATACTTCTGCCATCAGTGATGCACCTGGTGGTGTGCTAAACAGCTTGCCTCATGGTTGTGCCAGTAAGGGAGTGATCCTTGCCTGGGGATTCCAGTGGTACTCACAGCCTGGGGCATTGCATGACACACTTCAGCAGCTTTTTGGTTTTTTATAACTGGTGAAGCAATCACACTTCATGTTGGAAAGGTTCTCCAGATGTTAGGACCACTATTTTGCCCACTTTCAGAATCCTCCTCATCCAGGACCACAACAATGTCCTCCTACTCACCTGCACCTCCATGTCTCTGTAGTGGCGCTGGGTGTATTTTTGCTTACATTGCCCTCTGATTTGGACGGACCAGAACCACTGGCACTGGTTGCCTTCTGGTGTTGATACCACCAAATTGGGTACCTACGGTATTTTTGAGGTGCATGTGTTGCCCACCTGTGCCGAGATGACTAGCTTTCTTACCCCAACTAACTCGGGTTTAACACAGTTGGAAAATTGCCACTGCCTCTTCAAATGGGTCCAATACTAAAAATCCCACACTAGGGATTTATGGGGACGTGTATTTATTTGCTGCCAAGATGACTGTAATTGTGATAGCAAAGGAGAAGATTTGCCCTTTGTTATGTTGTGGGGTGACTGGAACAATGCAGAAATGGGAGAAACAGTAGTTGGGGTGTCCTTCTTCTTGGTAGTTTTAGCAGTTAAGGCAACAGGAAAGATATGTTTTGTAACACCCTGTTTTGCCCTTTTCTTTTCTGGCTCCCATGAGGGATCCATGGTGCCTGACACTTCATCGTCATCCACATCATAGCCTGGAAAAAATCTGGCAGTCTCATCAGTCTCAGCCGGTCTGTCCACCTCAGTAGCAAGTTCAGCAGGCTCTGTAACACACACCTCTCCTTCATGACTGTTGTCCTTAAGTTGTTCCACATGTACCTTCATGTCACCATCACTCACTGGACACACACTATCAGGCTCTGCCTCTGACCCACCATCACCAACAGCACCACTTTCAAATTGCATTTCAGAACCAGCCTCCTCCAAGACCACAGCTGTTTGTTTGGTGGTAGTGCTGCTGCTTCCTCTCACTGTGTCACTTGTCATTGACACATCCATCAACATGTCTGCCACAGATCTGGTAAAGAAAAACTTAATGGCAGGAAAGCCAATACCAAGGCCATGTCCATTGCTACTATTACTACTGCCTGACACAGAGTCATCTGAATGCTGTCCCTGTGCTCTCACAGATATGTTTCCGGTTCCTGCACCACTATTAGGATTAAGAACCACAAATTGGGAAATGTTCTTTGTGGCCACTCCAAATCTTCTCCCTTTTGTTACCTATTCTTCTCAGTCATTCTTCAGCTGACACAGTCACACAAAACTCACTTTGGTTCAATCACTGTACAGAGAACAGTGATTTCTTTTCCTAAATATAGGTGTGTATGCAGTGACACACAATCACTCAGGTTAAATTGCTGTCTGGATAACAATGATTTTTTCCCCTAAATACAGCTGTGCATGCAGTCACACAACAATCAATCTGATTAAATCATCTGGAAAAAGGTAATTTTTTTCAAAGTACATGTGTGCATGCAGGGATAAAACAATAACTCGGGTTAAATCACTGTCTGAAGAACAGTGATTTTTTTTCCCTAAATACAGGTGTGTTCTGAAGGATACAACGATCACTCGGGTTAAATAGTAGTCAGGAGAACAGTGATTTTTTTCCTAAATACAGTTGTACATGCAATCACACTAAAATCACTCTGGTTAAATCACAGTAAGGAGGAAAGTGATTTGTTTTCTTTAGAAAAGGCAGGGCACTTGCCCATTGATTTTGTGCAGATGACAACTGTGCCTTTTAAACTGCTCCTACCCTTCCTCACACAAGCCACCAAACCGCAACTTCTAACAGAAAAGTACATACTTTAAATAAACAATGCATGACAGAGAAAATCAACACAAAAATTACTGTGTGTGTACAAAGAGCACTCGCAATAACAGTTCTGAAGCAATCTGACAAACAAAATGCACTTTTATATAATGTTTTTATACGTGGCTCCTTGCTACAGCACAAACTCTGCTCTCTAAGTCTCTCAGACACACTACACTCACAGAACCACAAAACTAGCTTCTCACTGACTGTTCAGCAACATGTGATCTCATATCCCATGGTTCATTGCAAACTTTGACTCTTATGCTGAACTTCGATGGCGAAGTTATAGATTCGCAGATCTGGGACACTTCTATTGTTGACCCTAACAGAAATCAAAAGTTTTTGTCTTTGAAATCTTGCAAATCCACAAAAAAAGGCTTTGAAGTAGGACTTTGCATGGCAGAAAACTTCACGGAATAGACAAAATCCATGAAATTTTACATGGAATGAATTTTCCCAACTTCACACATCACTAAGTGTATTATGTACCATACTAATATAGATTCTGATTTTACACATAGCAGGGGATTTGGAGGATTACTAGCTTTTCTGAAACTAATGACCTTTATGGCTGAGATTAATTTAGACTTGATTACCAATACTCTTCTTCATAACGGTTGATGTGAGAGCCCCAACCCCCTGTGTAGCTGTTTAATGTACTTTTTCATAAAATTATGCCACCTGAGCTCCTGTGACTTTCTTGTACAATCCATTCAATGTATTTCTATATGTATTGTGTCATGTTGATTGCTCCAATAAAAATAATAAATGTAATAATCAAAATATATGTCAAAGAAGATAAATCAAAGTATATTGCAGTTGTATAGATTTAAGAATGGTTTTGTGCAAGTGATTGCAACCAGTACTGAGAATAACTAGTGTTAAACTGTCTGCACAGTATTAAAAGTATTTCAGCCTATACTGTGAGAGCTATTGCTTCACTGGCTAAAACATAATTGTTTGGATACCGGCTATGGATTCTTAAGATGTAATATTCTTGCCTGCCTCTCATAGCATATGAGGAATTAAAAACCTCCAGACTCTGGGGATTTAATAGCTTGTTGACTCTCAGTCCTTACGGATTTTTTTTCTATGTGCAAATGTAGTGCTCATGAAAGGTGCTGGATTGACAGTACTAGGACCTAAAGTCCTTAGTTTATCCACATGACCAGTACAGCATGGGTGATCACAGTACAAGCATCCCAACACTGCCCCGCCACTGTGCCTCAACTCTGTCATGGAGGGCCTACCATGTAGCTTACAGGGTAGTTTAAACATAGGCCACTTAACAGTCCTCAAGTGATAAGACTTTCAGCCACAACCAACCTGTGCTGAATCTGTACTAGTGAAGTAGAGGTGAAAGGCTCTGTAACCCACTACCTATCCAGTGAGTAATCCAGTTCCCTTCAAGAGAAATTCTTGAACTCACAGACCTGACATCTCTTGTGGATTTGACAGACATAACAGTAGCAATTAACAAGTCCTACACAAAGTTAATAAAAAGTAGATTAAAGGACAGGGACAATCTTAAAGAAATGGAGTATATGCAGATTGTCAGAATTAGCCCATGGCTAGTAACGAGTAAAAGATCTAAGGAACTTGAAGCAGCTCTATTGTTCTGAAACATTTAGGGTTTCATGAACTAATCTTTTTGACCGAGTTGTTCAATATTCCAATAGGGATTACAAATGCTTATTATGAGACAGGATGTATGAATTCAGGTCCAAACCACTCCTAAATTGGTGATGGAGTCTGTTTCATATGGGCTAACCCAAGTTATCCTAGATTAATGAATATGTACTTCACACTTTCCTATTGGATTATTCTGTAAACAAATTCTGCCCTGTGCAATGCTCTTTTTGCCAGTTTTAATACTGTGCTTGAGGGCTTAAGAATGCTCCTAGAATAATGTGCTCCTACTATGAATTATAATAACTTGCCTATACATGCATAAATGCCTTAAATGTCACTCTTCGTTTATTGCCATAAGCTGATATCTGGTTTGTCCAGCACAGTGTGTTTCTTGTTAGGACTGACTATTTCTGTCATATTTATGTACTTATGTAACTGTCTAACATGTGCATATTTAGAAAAATGTGATGAGCTGTATATACACCTGTCCGTGATCCAACTAGCTTAGGGGGTGTATACGACAATGTTATAAGTTTTATTATGACCAATCCAGTCCTTGAGCTATGCTCCACTCCTATGTATGATGACCTGTATATATCTGTCAGTTGAACTAGCTAGTCTAGAGTGTATAATCTGAAATGTGCTTACTACTGTATGTCCCCCCTAGCGTCAAATGATGTATTTCCCACAAGCTTGTTTACTATGACAAAAAACTGTACTCTCTTTGCCATGTCTTCTTGACTGTTATTCTTCATGTTGTACTCTCCTGGGTCGTTCCTGAAAATAGGCATAATACTTGTCTAGTGTGCTTACCCGGTAAACAAAAGCTAAATAAATAAATAGATATGTTTTTGCTGATCCTAAAATAAATAATTATTATGAGTCAGAAATTACAAAGAAAATGTAATATTCAGTCCCAAGCTATTCAGCAATATTTATTTATTGATTTGAAATTACTCCAGCAATGGATAACCCTGTAAGATACAATATCTTTTCTTAATGGGGGTCCAAGAGCAAATACTGTAGCTGTAGTCAAAAGGTTAACATAATTCATCAGAAACAGTTATGTACAGGCTAATATGGGAAAAAACTGTAAAGGTACATCAATGCAAACAATACTCAAAGCAAACTAACAAAGTGGGATCACAGCAAATTTAGAGTATGAACATTCTGTGTAACATGATCTAAGGCAGAGAGAGGAAGATTGTAGACCTATATAACAAATAAAAGCGTAGCTGTGTAATTTATTTCATAGAGCTAAATGCGTCATGCTTTCTTTCCCTTGCTAGATACACTTGTTCCCTGATGAGGTCCATAACAGGGAATAATTCCTACGGTGCATTAACACAGAATGTCATGTCAGGATATCCATTACGGTCCTGCAAAGAAGTGAACTGTAAGTATAACATTTTAATTACAACTTGTATCATGACATGTTCAGAGTTGGTCTGCTACTAAATGATATGTTGCATATAAAAACATCTGCCATTTTGCTGTTATCTTCTTACCTAACTCATCACTGCAAACATTACTCTTCCCTGGGGTGGCTGTCCCCAAGGCTCACACACCTTTGTGTTAGGTTGCTTTCTCTTCAGACTACTCAGGTCTGCTTCCCTGGTTACCCCCCCCCCCCCCCCCTTTCCCTATTACAAAGTGTTTACCTTACCTATTCACTCCATTCTACTGATGCTACACACCTAGTTATTCCTAAGTATTCAACCAAAATGGACAATCATGCCTTTTTTCTTTTCTGCCTCTGGGCAATGGAACTCCCGCCCTACCAGGGTATGCAGCTTCCCTACCTTGTCATCAGTTCAAGTTGCCCTGAAGGCTTATTTATCCACAGACTGCAGCTGCTTCTAACCCCACCACTACTTCTATCATACAAGTGCTCTCCCACTCCACACTGGCAGCCTGCTTTGATCTGCACAAATTTTTATTGTCCCTGCTTCTTAATGGATATCCTGCCTAAATTGTTGTACCTCTCAAAGTATGCTCTTACACTGAATTTGCTCTCAGTTTATGTTTCAATCACTGTATCTTTGGATTGTTTGCTTCTCACACTGTATTTGCTCAGTGCACTTGGTTTTGTCCAACACTTGAAATTATTTTTTATCTTCTAGCCTCCTTGGTCATACCTCAAAATAAGCATTCCGTTGTCTACTGTTCTTATCTGGTTATCCAAAATAAATAAATAAATAAATATCGTATGGAAATGTGATAAGAACTTCAAGGCTTATTTGAGATATGCAGATTTTAATTCCCCAAAGCAATGCTTTTTGCTGGACTCCATCTTTAAAACTTATTCCACAGATATTACTAATTGTGTGAGAAATAATTAAAGTACTGTAGAGGTCACATGAGCACCTGGAAGAAATGGCAGCTTGATCTTGCATCTTTGTGCTGCCCACCATGTCTCTTGCTCCACTTACTACTTTTACCTCATGGGCATCCAAGGTTTTACTGTTGGAGAAGCCAAACAACTATGCCAGCTGGGTAAGTACCAACAGTCAATCAACTTGCTAAGCATAAGTGGAAAAAAATCCATAGATAAATCACCCCCACAAAAACAGTTGCCGGACTTGAAGATGGCAGCTATGACAGACCACATCACTTACCCTCAACACCTTGTGTGGCAGGCATTTCTAATTGAGCAGATTGCCACCTCCATACAAGTCCTTCAAACTACTGTAACTGACACTTAAGCCAGCCTAACTGCTCTTACAGCCAGAGTAGATAAATGGAAAATTCATTTGCCGAAGTAGTGGATCATATGTAGTGTAAGATTGCTGAATACAGGCTGTGGAGACCTTAAATGCCTAGCCGACGGCAAAGATGGAGGACCTGGAATGTTGAGGGAGATAGAAGAACTTACATATTATAAGTCTTCCAGAACATCATGAGGGCAAGAACCTGTTCAGTTTCTCCATTCCAGTCTGCCCAAATGCCTGCAACTACCTCCTGAAGACTATCATTTTGAGATTGAATAGTGCACCAGATTTGCAGAGCCCAGACTGCCTGATCACCTATGAGACCCTAATCTTCTATCTTCAAGTCACTGCAATACCAAGATAAGGAGATGATTATGGCCAAACCCTGGAGCTTAGGGACATCATGACTGGAGGGTCTCAGATTTCTGTTTATCTGGATTATTCTTGGGGTATACCGGAGCGATGCCTGGAATTTGATCAAATAAAACAGGGCCTGCATAACTGTGGAATCACCTATGCCCTCCTTTACCCAGTCGCATTAGTGATTGCAATCGATGTACAAGTGGTATAGTTTCAGATCTCCAGGAAGCAGACAGATACCTGCACTGCACCTTGGACCAGTTGATCCCTCAGGCTGCCCTTCTCCATTTCACTCAGCAGTAGGGGAGCAAATGGACCCTGGAGTATATATTGTAGTACAAACCCCACTGCCCCTGCTGCCTGAAATTTCTGGGCACTTTGGGACATTGGTAGTTAAGACACTAGGTGTATCCTCTAAGTACTGTTTTCTCTACTACTCATACTTTGGTTTCCTGACCTGGGGATGCTGCCTGTCTTTCCACAGCCAGTCATACACTATTAAGACTGCTCCACTACTATTCTGGTCCCTCTTACATCATCTGTGCACCTGGTGAATCCTAGACTATGAGGGTTGCAGAACTTGATTTGGCTGGCCGGTGTAAATTGCTTCCTGGCTGAGGTTCCAGCTCTCCGTATTACCTCAGTGTCTTTTGTGTAGTTGGTACCCTGCCTCAGGATATCTTCTCCTCCCCCTGACCTGGACATTACTTTTATTGGTGGTGACTGTATGGAGGGATTGTGTCTCTGCAATGCAGCTGTAAAACTTCTCAACCCAATGCCTACATTTATTTGTTTGGGCACAACAGGAGCCTTCGACTCAATCACCTTGCCTGTCTGACTTGAGAGGTGACTGGTATTAGTTGGGGAATACATTTGTGTGCCACCATCTTCTTTGGCTCCTGATGTATGTGAGGAAAGGATACCATCACTTGGCCCTAATAGACATTGTTTGACTGGTTAGCTATGCACTTGTCCTCTGCATATGAATGGCCCTGTCTCCTAGATTATTCTCTCTCCTCATGCTGGTATTGATTATGGGACCTGGTCTTGGAAATGTTTAGACACTGTTTTTTGGGAGGGATGTCTTGCAAACATCTACCAGTCTCATGAGTTCTATGGAATATCATGCCATTCCCCGACTGACATTGTAGTTGTTTGCTACTATTCTTCTAGTTTGTTGCATTGTGGCTGGGTTTTGATATATTAGAGAGGTGGGAGTTGTTTTGAATTTATATATAGCCTTTCTCGCTGTTTAACTATATTCTTTACATGCTTGATGTTAATAGGTTTCTGCATGTTCTTCCTTTTCCATGTCTATGTCTTTGTACCTCTACATCTCACTTTTGGAAGACCTTTATAAGTTGGCTTCATTGGGGTTTGAGGCAAGTTTTTCCCCTGCAGGGATTTTACTTTTTTACCTGGGGTGGTGCCTCAATAATATGCCATTGTCTCCTCCCATTATTGTTTGCACCCTGCAGTGTACCACTTATATGCTATCCTCACTAGCCTTGGTTTTTGGTTGGTGCCCTTGCTAGACTAGGCTTGCTGGCATTTCCATCCAGTCCACTGCTGATATGTGCCTCCCCTTTTCTGAGGGACCTGGTGAGCTAGATCTCCCACTCTGGTTCCTTATTTCTTTCACTTTCCCATCCCTCCTAGTTGCTTTGGCCCATTTTGCCAGACAGGGCCGTGAGAACAGGGGGTGGCAGGGGTTACCTCTTGGTTTTTGGAATACCCAGGACCCATGTAAGTGATGGTTTAATAGCCCTCCAATAGCTTCTGCTAGGGAAGTAACCAGTGCACCTCCACTGGGAGTGAGATCACTCATCTTTGTCTTAGCCTTTCTGTTTTTTCTCTTCTCCCTACCTAGCCCCCTCCAGGCAGAGACTTTCATTTTTGTGAACACCCAATCACTGGTTGTTTATTGTTTGATTGGCTTCTATTTTTCCCATGTACTCTTACTGGTTAATCATTCAGTTGGTAGTCTATTGTACGGTATATGGTGGGACATCTGTGAGGAGGCAAGGGGGCATAAAGACTTTGGGGGGGTGTCCCCAGAACTGTGATAGTTCCTATGGTATATTTACCTGTAGTAAATATGACTCTAAAATGCATAGGACTGTCTTTCAACTCCTTTGGGATATACACTGTGACATAGCCCTTCTGCAGGAGACACACCTGCTAGTGAGGGACTTCATACCTTTAAGCTATATGTGGGTAGGCCAATACTGTTATAATGCCTGCTCTATCTGACAAACAGGGGTAGCAATTTTATGTAAGAAAGTCCAGTCACTGGGCATATCCCAGGAGTTTAAGGAATCTGAGGGTTGTTTTTTACTTTTATCTGATACTACCTCAGTCTCTCTATTGTATGGGTAGTATTTATGTCCCAAATTCAACAGATCTTCAGTTTTTTCAGGCAGCCCTGGCCAAGATCCCAGATGCTCCTGCCTCAGTTATAATTCGGGCTGACCTGAAGTTATCTCTGGACCCCCAATTAGACAAGACAATCCCTAATACCTGGCAAGAATCCATCTTGGTGACCCAGGTGACTGCCCTTTTCTGGGACTTCAGACTGCATGGCATGTAGCAGTCTCTCCACCCATCTGATACAGGCTTTACCTATTATGCTGCCTCTCACAATTCATACAGTTGGATTGATGTCAGACTGACCTCATTGGAACTGATTCCTAGAACCTGGGTGTTTCTCTGGGGAGTATATTGTTTTTTAACCACTCCCATGTAATACCGTCCCTGGCTTAGGATCTTTATACTGGTAGACATAGCACGTGGAATCTTAGCACCTCACTTCTGCAGCAGGAGGAGAAAAAAATGGGCAGACTGGATGGGCCTTGCGGTCCTTATCTTTCATCAACTTCTATGTTTCTATGTTTCAAACTTTGTTAAGGCATGCTATTCAAGAGTACAAGCCAGCCCAACAGCTCAGCGGTTGGATTTCCACCAGAGATGTTGGTGACCCAGGTTTGGAAATGGACTAGAGTTGCCAGAGGGAAGACTGGGGAAGAAAGGCCGGAGCATCTGATGATGGCTCTCCTTCTCCAAGGGAGAGGGCGGGGTTGCAGCTTGGCATTGGCTGGCCCCTGGCAGAGGCTGGTATCATACCAGTACAACTGTCCAGTAGTCACATGGGGGAGTGGCGGATGTCAGCATATGCCTTGACATCATGGCATGCCACTCTTCAGGGGAGAAAACAGAGGCAATAGTGCCTCAGCTGATTGGGTGATGGCCCTTCTGACTCCCCATCTCCTGGACTCCCTGACCTGCATCCACCACCTTAGCAGCACCCAGGGTCATGCCTCTTAGCAGCAAGGCTGTTCCCTCACTAAGGTAAGGGACCCACCCAACAAAGGGATATGTCAGGGATACCTGGGGATGGCTGCAATGTGGAGCAGTGAAGGTGGGGAGATTTCCAGAATGGGGGAGATTACGGGGGCCCAAAGGAGAGATCTGTCAGGGGGGCAGTAAGGAGTAAAAAAAAAAAAGTACTACTTAATGACCCTTCTGATTGCTCCTAATCCACTCTTTGTGGGAAATTGATAGCCCATGCCTCTCATCTGAGTTGCTGAGAGCTCAGGATCCCCTGCAGAGCTCTCACTTTATTGACCGAATTATGCAGCAAAAACTAAAATAAAAGATATTCTGCAATATAGAATGGAATACGCTCTTTATAAGCTGAACCAAAAATTTTGGAACCAGGGAGTTTACTGGTGGTTACACTCTGGGCCCAAGCCATGGAAAACTACATTCTGATTATTTTTGATGCATCTGGAAATAACTTGATTGCCTTGAAGGATACTAATTAGGTCTGCCAAAACTATTAAGCATTCCTTTACTACTATGAAGTCAGCTCCATGCCAGACCAACACTCTACTTTCTATGAGGACCCGCCTATACCCATGGTCCCAGACCATTTCTTTCCAACCCTCACAGCTCCCATCCAAGAGGTGAAGGTCACCCAAGCTATCTGCAGGTTGGCACAGGACAGGTCTCTTGGTCCAGGTGGTTTTCCTGCTGAGTTCTATGCCACCTTCTCAGATCTCTGAGCACTGAGACTTACCCTAGTGCATAATGAGGCCTGGGACAAGGGGAAGCTTCCACCTATGTTTTCTGAGGCAATTATCACCCCCCATCAATAAGAAGGGCAAGGATAGTATCCTGTGTTTCCATTTCTGGCCAATATCATTGCTCAACATTGAAGCTAAAACATTTGCAAATATTTTTGCCAAATGGAAGGAGCTTGTTACTACCTTCTAAATTCACACAGACCAGGTTAGTTTCATGATCGGGAGGTTGGAGTCTGATAATAAACATCATACCTTGGAATTGATATAGGAGGCCAATACCCTCTCTCAGCCCTCTGCCACCCTTTCTTTAGATGCTCAGAAAGAATTTGATCGGGTGGAGTTGACATACAGTACCTGTTTAATGCTTTGGCCAGAGTTGGTTTTCTGCCCCACCAGTCATTGGCTCAAAGGTGTTTATTTTTACTTTTTTTTTATATAATTAGAAGAGTTGGATTTATAACCTTTGTGTCATGGACTCATTTACAAAGGCACCTCATCATGGGGGGGGATAGACAGAGTTACATAGTGCGGTTACAACAATGAGAGCAGTACTGGTGCTGAACATTAAACATAGAGTACACATAGGTTGCATAATAATGTTACTTAAAATTGGTTACAGTCATATACAAGGTACCCAAGGGTTACATTGGGGGTACATCCCTGGACAGACCCAGATAATACCTGGAAATGGGTGGAGTTAGGGATGGGGATTGGGGTGGGAGGAAGGGGGAGAGGATAGGCTGTCCAGAGGACAATGTCAAGTCAGGGAGGCCTGACAGGAAGATCCCACAGTGGGATTAATTAGGTGCATCTACAGCAATGACTGTAGAAGAGATGGTTCTGGAGTGTGATTTTGAAGGGACCAATTTTGGGAATCTCTGTGATGCAGGATGAGAGGGAGTTGAACCAAGCAGTGGCTCGGTAATGGAAGGACCTGTGGGCTAGCAAGGTCTTGTTTCTGGTCACCAGAAAGGTGACCTTGACAGAGTTATGGGTGCCAACAGATGAGGACGCATGCCATAGGGAAGAAAAGACCCTGAGGGGGGAAGAGCCCTAGAAGAGATTTTTTGGCAAGTAGGCTGGTCTAGTAGTGCAGACACTTTTCAAAGATTAGCATGTTGGCGGTGAAGCAGAGCAGGCAAGTGTGAGTGCGGCTAGGGGCTCTGGTCAGGAGCCTGCAGGCCTTATTGATTGAGAGCTAGATTTTAGTCAAGGCGGTATTGTCCACTGAAACGTAAATGGACAAGCAACAGTCCACTAGTGACAGAATGGAAGAGGTGATGGCCAGCTGGAGGGCAACATGGGGGGAGACAATTTCTATGATGGTATAGTAGGTCTATCCAAGAATTTATGGTGGAAGATAGGGCATTGATGTGGATGTGAAAGGTGAGATCTGAGTCGAAAGTGATGCCTAGATATTTGTAAGAGGTCACTTGCTCCAGTGGGTGCAGAGTGCTGGGAAGAATGAAGGGGGGTCATTATTGGCCTTGTTTTGGTGATGGGAGAAGATCATTGACTTATTATTCATAATACATATAATGCCCTTAATTGATACAGTAATGAACTCTTCACCCATCCATCCTAACCTACTTCTTTTACGATTTACTATCATCTGTTCACTTTTATAAATACTCATTTGTATATGATGTGTATCAAGCTTCAATTTCCCGAACCTGAATTTTCCTATTAATAGGTCTCTACTAAATTGCTATTTTATTTCAGATAGAGGGCCCATTTTAAATAAAATGATCCCTACCCAATCCCATTCTACCTTTAGGTAGTGAACATTCTAGGCATTCAGCTGATCTGAGCTCTTTTGGGAGGATTCTAAATTGGATGCATTCCGTAATGTATTCAGGAACCTTTCCCTTAACACATTTAGCCATAAACAACAAAGTATGAAGATTTCTTCTACCTTGCAAAGTCGACCATTTTAAATCCCTATACATATCCATGCTATGTGTGCTTTTAGTAACATTTAAAATACATTTTGCTAACTTGTACATAATGTCCAACTTATTTGAGTTTGTAAGGCTCCAGCTTACACAATGTCTCCATATTCTAGTACAGATATTGCCATAACATTTATGATGTGCTTCCTAATTGTGGCTGTCATACAATTCCTTTTTCTATACAGAGATCCTAGATATTTTCTGACATTTATAGTAGCATCAATGTGTATGTTCCATTTGAGATGTTCATCTAACTAGATCCCCAAATATTTATAACATTCAACCTCTTCTAGTCTGGAACCTGAAAATGTTTCATTTCGTATGGACGCTGGACTCACTATCTTTCCCCTTGAAAACTTAATTACTTGTTTTTTTTGCATTTAAAACCAGTTTAAATTGAAGAAGAAAATCCTGCAACTCATCAAGGACCTCTTGTAAGGATGTCTAAATAAAGGTTGCTGACGTCCCCCTGAAATATATAATAGTATCATTAGCATACAGGTTTGATAATACAGAATCAATCATATACAAATTGTACAAAACGGGTCCCATTATATAGCCCTCTGGTATGCCTGAGAATGACATTTTCACACAGGAAGACCATTCATTAATGTTTACTTGCTGTGGTTTACCTTCCAAATAATTTCTGAACCATTTTACAGCCATCTCAGATAAACCAGTGGCCTTTAGTTGGACAGGAGGATGCAGTGGTCTAAGGTATCAAAAGCCATGGACAAATCAACAAAGATTGCTGCAACTGACATCCCCCTATCCAAACCCTCAACTATATTGCATGTGACATTCAATAATGCTGACATAGTTCCGTGAGATGGCCTAAAGCCCAATTGAAATTTATTACGAATTTTATATATAAAAAGAAAAGCAAGGATTTGTTTTTCAACTATCTCCGCAAACATTTTTGAGATAGTTGGTAATTACAAAATCAGATGATAATTTTCCATTGATTTTAATGCCCTGATTTAAACACTGGCGCCATCTTGGTTGTTTTCTATGTTAAGGGTAATTCTTTATAGGTCAGGGACATATTAAATATTTTAGCAAGTGGATGTGCTATAATGGTAGCAGTTAACTTCAAGTAAAGTATCTGTGACACCATCCAACCCACCAGCCTTATGTGAATTAATTTTAAGTAGCAGGTCCTCTACTTCTTTTACTGTTACTGTTGAAAATATAAACTCCTTATCCACTACTTTGTGAGTTTTCACAGTTCCTTTCCAGCACCAGATTTATACTGGAATACAGTTGTATTCTTACCACAGTTTAAACTTTATGCCAATGATTTAGTTCCTGTAGTAGCAAATACATGATTAAATTTATCAACAATTCTTGTAACCAATTGTACTTTTTGACCATCAGTTATGAAGCTTTCTGGATATTCTGCTTTCTGCATACCTTGTGATTTATTCATTGTATTCCAAAAAGCCCTTGGATTACCAGTCACATTTTAGTCAGTTGTTTTGTTTTGTTGACCAGGCAAGTACACTAGACAAATTCTGCTTATTTTCAGGCACAACCTGGGAAAAAGGGATACAGATGAATGCCAAATGACCTTGAACCAGATAAAGCTGTTGGTATTTTAGTGAATTGTAATATATAATATACTTGCTTGGCTTTCCTGAATTCCTTGGTATATAAATTTCACATTTGTTTATATGTACACCACTCTTGATCTGGGATATCCAGACTGCACCAGGCAGTGGTGCAAGCCTGAGCGCAGTGCAACTGTGATGCGCCGGGGCCAGGTCCTGGTGATATTCAATGGGGATACTCCATGGCAAAGCACCATTAAATATGGCAGGGTCAGGGCACATCCTGTGCATGGTATGGTGACACTGCACCGGCACAAGCCACAGATAGGGAGCACAGGGATGCGGCAGTGTAAATGCAGTTGTGGTAGGTGGATCACCCACGATATTCAGCAGGGGTCATGCAAATGAGGCCATAATGTATGCAAGGTGCAAATGGGGCCATTTGTATGTTATTATGGCCCCATTTGCATGTCTTGTGAAGGACAGCCCAGCGACTTACGCTTGGTGCCCTGCACAGCATGACGTGTGGTGTAGGGATCCCAGGGCATCCCCAGCCCCGTAGCGATGCGTGCATGGTATATGTTTAAAAAGAAATCCCTGGTAGTCTGGTGGCCTCCCCAGTCTCCGATTCCCTGATAATTATTATACGTTACCATCCCTCTATGTTTCTATGGTGGGTTCCCCACTCCCAATGGAATACCTGATTCCCTGATATATGTAAATAAAACTATTCCTGGTGGTCTAGTGGACCCCCCACCCGCCCGTTGGCATGATCATGGTAAATGTCAGTTACAACATTCCCTGGTAGTCTAGTGGACCCCCTTCCCCCCTGAGTCCCCGATCATGGTAAATCACACACACCTACATCCTTGCCCACCCTGCTCCCCCCATCATTGGTGGGCAGCTGCTTCCCACTCACACCGCCTGCCACCCACTGAATGACAGGTACAGTATGGGCTGTAAGCCCATTGATCCTCTGTGTGGACCAATGGGCTTGCAGGGCATACTGTACTGGACAATCCCAAGTATATGAATGATTAGGGAGGAAGGGGGGTCCATTAGAGTATCATGGAATGTTGTACCTTACATTTATCACAATCATAGCAATGGGCTCCCTCCGCTAGACCACCAAGGATGGTCTAATGTACATCATTCGGGGACTCGGTTGGGAGAGGGGACCACTAGACCACCAGGAATGGTCATGTATAATTATTATCAGGGAACTGGGGACTGGGGGTCCACTAGACTACCAGGGATTTCTTTTTATACATATACCATGCGATCTCGGCTACTGGTGGGGGGAGAGTCCGGGTTCAGTGTGTGCTTGTGGATAGTGTTCTTGGTGGGCAGGTGGCCACCCAAGGATGGGATGCTGTGCTGCACCCTGCAATACTACAGCCCACCTTTGGGTGGCCCGGAGTTGTTCCTACTCTGCAAGCGCTCCACTTTGAGCCTCCCTAGGAGGCGCAATGCAGGGTTGTGCCAGCATATGCGCCGCACATCATGGGCTGAATATTGGGATGTGCCACATATGCATGGGCATGCCCCCTGCATCTGCGGTGCATACCATTACATTGCACCCCGGCACATCGAGAACTGGACTGCTCCCGGTAGCCTTTTCAATATCATGCCAGGGTGCAATGCAGGGTTGTGCTGGTGCAACTCTGTTGTGTCAGGCACAGCCCCTTTGAATATTTGGGCCTTGGTGTACATATAAATAAATTTCATTCTTGTGTTCTTAGCCTTTTTCCATGCCTTGTCCCTGTTTTGTTTTAGTTTTTTTAAACAATTTTGAACCATACCATTGGGCATTACTGGCCTGGCTTTTACAGGGGCATGACAATTACAAATTTTTAAGAAATATTTCTGTAATAAATACTAAGCATCACCCACATTTGAGATCAGATTCAATCTGTCCCAATTATGCTCTTTCAAATCTAACGTGAATGTCATGACATGGAGCCTTTGTAAAACAGCTTGCGCTCAAAGGTCTTTTCTAAATCACTAAATAAATAAAATAAAAATAAATAAATAAACTGTTTATAGGATCTAATATTTAATGTTTTCCCAAGTGCCCATCTCAACTTCTGATTTCTTATACAAAAGATCATTTGGTGATCACATAATGAGTCTGGCAATACCCCATTTACTACAAACGTTCTGGGTTAGAAGAAAATATCAGATCTAATGCAGTAGATGAATTTGGGCTCTTAGCATTAAGTCTGGTAATGCCTTTTATATGCTGAGTTAAACCCAAGGTAGTAGTCATGTCCTTTATCCTGTGTTTGGTATCTATTGCAATCCAGTTGACACTAAAGTACTGTATTCTATTAAAAATAACTCATGAGTTAGCAGCCCAGTGGTACTGAGGGTTGATGTGCTGGACACCACACCTCACGCCTCACTGTTGACCTGTGTTCAGGAGCAAGCAGGGATCATCTTGGGACAGCAGGTGTGAGATGGATCGAGCATCCAATGGACTGCTCTCCATCTCCAGGGAAGGGGAGACACTCAGTTGCTGTGTGCCTGAACCCTAGTGGAGGCTAGGAGTAGGTCATCATGGTGCCACAAGTGTAGAGAGTGGAGTGCGGCAGAGGCTCGAGGTGGTGTGCACAGGAGCCTGCGTGTCCATGTCGATGACATCATTGCACATCAAGCACCAAAGGGGATGAAAAATCAGGGGAACAATGGCGTCCTGGTTGCTGCAGCTTGATGGCCATCCTACTGTTGCCCTGGCTTCAGAGGAGGAGGATGGCCAGAACTGGAGCTGGTCCTGGTGAGTGAGTTGGGGGCTCACCGCTGCCCCACCATGGGGGTGTAATCCGGGGGCGGAAGAAGATGATGGCGTCTCAGGATGAAGCTTGGGGACAGACCGGATGGTGGCTGGGTACCTGGAGGATGCCTGGATAAAGAGGTGCCGACCAGGAAGCCAGGGAGAAAGAAAGTAAAAAAAAAAAAAAGACTCATAAGTTGCAAGATAATCCTTCAGAATCTCCTGCAATTCTTTAAAAACTTGAATGTTACTCCTGGGTGAATGATAGACACCCAGGAGTAACACTGGTATTGAAAATAGTATTTCTGGTTCCAATGACAAAACTTCTGCTCCTGACCAATTATTCAAATTACACAATTTGTTTAAATCTACCCAGTTACTTGCATATATTATTACACTACCACCTCTTTTAATTCTATCCTTTCTCCACAAATTAAATCCATCTAATGCTATCATATTGTTGGTGATTTTTGTATTTAACCATGACTCTGTTATAACTATAGTTTTGGTTTATATGTAACCCCCCCCTACAAATGGGGGTTCCCGAAAAGTCTTATTTGAGCTTGCCTAAATGCTCACTGCCAGGCTGGTGTCCGGTGTTTTAGCAGTTTAAATGTATTACCAGAGAGTGCCTTTATAGCCTCTGTGTATTGTCTCTTTAATAGCTGCCTGGATTGCAATTATAATTAATCTGGGAGGGGGCTGAGTGTTTCTATGCTTGAGTCCTGAACAGCCTGCAAGATAATCGCTCCATTCTGCCATCACTGTTGGTGCAGAGGGAGCTCTGTTAGAAGATGTGCTTGTTTGCTGATTATCTATTAGAGTGATAATGATATTGTAGTTTGTCTAACCTGCCTTCTTTGCAGCATGGACAGTTCTGTGTATCTCCACCATCTTGGTCTGGGACTGCTAGACATTTGGACCAATCAGTACCCATGGGAACTCTAAAATGGAGCCTGTTCCCAGGACTTTGTGGGAGCAAAACTTTGTAGGAAATGTAGTTTTGGGACTTCGGCACCTAAATAAGCCTGGAGGGGGAGCCCTTATTGTGACTGACAGAGGAATCAGCCAACCAAACCTTTTGGATAAGGGGGAAATTCCCAAGCTGACTGCAAAGAGGGGCACAAGTGAGTGGGAGCTGGAAGAGTGAGCAGCTCCAGCTCGAGGAGCTGCTGCCCCACTAAGTAGCATGGGGAATTGGTGGAAAGGCTGAGTTTTTTCCTGCCTGCCTGCAGCTCTCCTGTATGGTGAGATTAGAGAAGTCTCATTTCAGACTCAATCGCCGAACCATTTTGTTGTGCCCCGATTAATGGGTGTGGTGAGCAGAAGAGTCAGATCTGAGTTGGGAATTGAAGGAGTAACAGCTCGAGACAGTTGAGCAGCGGTTCTGTTTAGTTTTGCATGGGAGAACTGTGGAAAGGCAGAGTTTTTTCCTGTTTGCTTGCCTGTTGCCCCTGAGAGGGAAAAGAGAGTTTATTCAGACTGAATCCGATTTGTGAGAACGATTTAATGCCACTGAACTGTGACCAGGCTTGAAACCTGAAGAAGGCCGAAGATTTGCTGAATGCGATCAGCCTGTCAGGACCTCCAGCCACCTCTGAACTCTCGGTTTGTGCAGAGACTCAATAATTGCAATCGTGTAGCAATCTGCCTGGTACAGTAGAATTTCCTTACATGTAAATGTGCTGTGTGAGCTAGTGGGTCATGATTTGATTCCCCACTATGTTTTGAACTGTGTTCTGCTTGCTGGAAGCTGCATCCAGCCCCAATGGACTGAATCCAAATTAATTTCCATTTGGCCTGGGGCTTGCCACACTCGCCCAGCCACTGAACAGAGAAAGCCATCGACAAGAGACCTGCCTGGGGATCAGCCCCCTGCTCAACACTTGAACAGGAACAATGCCTCAGTGATTTGTGTGGGCCCTACTTCTCCTGGCACTCCAGCTCAACAACCTGCAGTCTCAGTTACATCCTGCCTGTGTCCAATATTGGGTATCATGAGTAAACATCAGGGTAGCTCCCTGCAACAACAGCTAAATCTAAAGTGTTTTCATCTGATTGTCTTGTTGTCTTTTCCTTTACAAACTGAGGCCTCCGGCTCTGGATTACAAATAATGTGTGTTGTGCATGTTGCTTTCTTCCATCATAGGGCCCCTACCTGCTGTGACACCAGCCTACCCCAGGCAACGTTTCTGGCTAGCTCACCTCTTTCCCACCTGGGTAACATAGAAACATAGAATTTGATGGAAGATAAGTACCGTTTGGCCCACCCAGTCTGCCCCTTTCCCTACCTACTGGATAAGCTGCAGATCCTAGTTAACCAGCAGCCTACTTCTTCCTACCCCCACCCCCTAGAATGGCCTTATGACTGTCCCATGCATGCTTGAATTCCACCACTATTTTGACTCCACCCAAAGTGTGTGACTGTGTAGGGACTCTGAAGTGCATGCATGACTATTTGATTGCTATAGTCTTTAAACAAATTAACCAAATTGCACCTCTCCCTTGTTCAACTCCCCTGAATAAATCATTTCTAACTCTTTTTGCATTTAACCTGACTGTGGTTCCAGTTTGTGCCCAAAGTACTGTACTGTTGCTATTTGCTGTGCATAACCTTGTTTTAAAGGGGGGTCTGACATGACCTTCCCGCTGTGAATCCATGCTGCTTTGGGTCCTGTGCCCCGCCGGCCTCTAGGTACTCAACAATTCTTTCCATCAGAAGTGATTCCATCATTTTCCCTATCACTGAGTTCAAACTGACAGGTCTGTAGTTTCCTGCCTCTGTCTTGCTCCCACTTTTGTGAAGGGGAATCACATCAGCCCTCCTCCAGTCCTCAGGTACCACCCCATCCTCCCATGATTTATTAAAAAGGGTAGTCACTGGTGTTACTAGTTCTTCCCTTAGTTCTTTTAGAATTGTGGGGCGAATCCCATTAGGCCCCATTGCTTTATCCACCTTCAGGTTTCAGAGTTCTTTCAGAACACTTTCTTCTGTGAAAGGACTAATATCAACCCCCCTATCCAGAGTGTTTCCATTGACTGGATTAGGTATTTCCCCCTGCTTTTCCATTGTGAATACTGAACAGAAGTATTAGTTCAGTATCCCTGCTTTTTCACTGTCACTCTCTACCCAACCATCTATCTTTTTTGTTCAGCCTCAGTATCCCTGCGTTAGTCTTTCTTTGCTCCCTAATGAGCCTATAAAAGGTTTTATCCCCCTTCTTAACCGAGTTGGCTATCTTTTCCTCGGTTTGGGCCTTTGCTATTCTGACTGCCTTACTCCCTTCCTTCTGCTTTAACTGTACAGTTCTCTGTCCTGCTCCTTCAGTGTTTCCTTATACTTCCTGAATGCTATCTTTTTCTCCCTTACCTACCCCGCCACTTCTTTTGAGAACCATAGTGTTTTTTTCTTTCATTTTGATTTGTTTATTTGCTTCACACAAAGGCTTGTTGCCTCTGTGATGGTGGTTTTGATGTTTCCCCATTGTTGCTGCACCCCACCTTCTTACCTGTTTGCTAGTGCTTTTCTGAGGCACTCTCTCATTTTGACAAAATCAGGCGTCCTGAAGTCCAGTACCTTCACTTTTGTGTAGCTTGACTCTACAGCTAAGCTTGTCATGAACCACACTGTTTGGTGGTCGCTTGTTCCCAGATGGCTACACACTTCAAGATCAGAGATCCTCTCTCCATCCTCATTTGAGAGTACCAGGTCTAAGATTGCTCTCTCCCAAGTGGGTTCCAAAACTAGCTGTCTGAAGCATACCCCCATGTAGGGCATCGAGAATGGCCCTGCTCTTGGATGTGGCTGCAGCAAAGGTGGTCCAGTCATCATCTGGCATATTCAGGTCCCACATCAGCAATATCTCCCCTTTCTCTGCCCTCCAAAGGATGCCTTCTATCATTTCCTTGTCAATTTCCTCCCCCTGAGATGGAGGTCTGTATACGACCCCTGTGCGGATTGTGGAGCCATTTCCAGTCTCCAGGGTGGCCCACAGTGCCTCCTCTCCTCTCTGTTTACCATTTAGTTCTGTTGATTTAATCCATTCCCTCACATAAAGAGCTACTCCTCCTCCTCTGTTACCCTCCCTGTCCCTTCTGTAGAGTGTGTACCCTGGTATGTTGACATCTCAGTCATGGTTCTCTGTGTACCATGTTTCTGTGACTGCCACAATATTCAGGCATCCTTCTTTCATCAAGGCCACCATTTCAGGGAGCTTGTTGCCCAGACTATGGGCATTGGCACTCATTACCCTCCATTTTTTTATGGCTTTATTTCTTTTTGGCCCATCCTGTCTAAACTGCCTTTGTCTTTTTCTCCATTTATCCCTGCCCTTCTCCCCATAGACTGCTCTATTTTTGTGTTTACCTCACTAATTACCCTGATTTTTGGGGGGGAGCTAGGATTTGCCTTCTCCTCTTCAGTGCCTCCTCCCTTGACTAGTTTAAATGCTTGCCAATGAAGCATTTAAACCTATCAGCTAGGATCTTGGTTCCCCTCCTGGATAGATGCAGACCATCACACAAGTATAGGCCTGCATCCCCCCAGGTGGAGCCCCAGTCCCCAATGAAGCCAAATCCCTGAGCTCTGCACCAGCTTTTCAATCAGTCATTGAACCCGTGGTGCAGAGTGCACTAGCCTCAACCCTGCCATAGACAGGTAGCACGTCTGAGAAAGTTACCGTGTGTGCTACTTGTTTAAGGCCCCATCCAAATTCCACAAACTCCTGTTGCATTGCTCTGATCCCATTCTCAGACAGGTCATTCATCCCTAGGTGGATAATGACATCCAGCTCCCTTCCCCCTGCCGCTGCTCCAAAGATCCTGAGAATTTGTTTCTGTCCCTCCAAGCCTTGGCACTAAGCAGGCACCTTACCTCCCTTTCCCCTTCCTCCCCCAGTTCTACCCCCTAACAATTGAGTTCCCCACCAGGAGTTGTTTCCTTCCCCTGTGGGGTCCTGGGCCACCCTCCTGTGGGTCTCCATTTTGGAGGTTCCCCACATCCTCCTTGGTCTCCATTGTAGGTGCCTCCATAGAGGAACCATGCTTCACCAGAGTGGCAAATGAATTGTGGAGAGGCACAACTGGAGGGATGCACCTCTGTTCTGCCACCCTCACCCTCCCTGAACCCACTGTGGTCCAACCACTCCTCATTCTTGGCAACCTCTGAGTTAGTGACAGTGGCCTGGGTGGTCCCTATGCTGTCCAGAAACAATCACCTACAACTCTTACCCTCCACCCCGGGGAGTGCCTTCCCTCCTTTCATACACCTATTTCCCAAAGGCTAAGTAACAGGTCTAGTCACAGCTGACTGCAAATATCTCCCAGCTACAGTTCCTCCCTGGCAAATTAAAGTTAAAACTAAGAAAAGTCCACCCCAAAAACAGAATCAATACTAGTTACTTACACAGGTCCAAAAAGTAATAATTCAGTTCAGTGTAGTCTAAAAAATAACCTCCTTGATTTAAGGAAGCTGTGGCTGCTTCCTTACTCTCCCTGTCTTCAATGTGAGAAGGAGACTGCAACACATCTGAGACAAAAAACCTTTTCAGCAAAAAATAAATAAATAAAATAGGGGCAAACAGTAATTTTGTTTAGCCTAATGATAAAAGTCACAAAAATGTAAGCACTACCTGTAATAATTTTACAGAAGATATACCCTGTAAGAAACACTTTGCTACAGAGAAAAATAAAACAGTAACAGAAGATATACCTTGCAAAAGACAATTTGAATCAGAAGATTACAGCAGTAATTGGTTAGCACACACCTGTAGGCACACCTTGCAATAATGCAGCAGAAGTTATACCCAGCAACAACAATTTGAATCAGAGAAAAATAAAGCAATAAAATGTTAGCAATAAACAGTAACAATCCCTGTGAGTACAAAATAAAAACAACACACAGTAAATCTGCCTAGCCAAAAGTCTTAATCATTTCCTTTACTCTGGTAAGGTTCTTTGTTCTGTCCTTTCATGGAAGCTAGAAGGAAAGATCTCAGGTGAAGCTAGGTGTCTTGGCCAGCAAACCTAGCTTTCCACCTCCAAGATAACAAAATTTTATCAGGAGGCTACAGAAAAATATTATTGTTGCAATATTGGTCCTTGTAACAGACTATTCAGAAAATGGTCCTTGTAACAAAAAATCCAGAAAAAAAGATGATTTGATACCTTTTATTGGAATAACATAGATGTTACAAAAGAAAACATGCTTTAGCATTTAGACTTTACACAATCCTTCATCAGAAGCTAATGCCAGTTGTTTTGGAAAAATACATCTTATTAATGACTAGATCATAAATAAAAAAGACATAAAGATTGTAAAGGATCCCATTAGTCTAAAAATTGCACTTAAAAGTCAATTTAAAACCATATAGAGAACACAGGCTGACTACTATCAAGGAAAGGGATTCCAAGGTCAGATGTCACAGAACAGAAAACTTCCTTCTAAAAGAACTCATAAAACATATGTGAGGTTCATTTTAAACTATGCATGTGTGTTTTTGTGTATACATAAGGAACTGAGTCCCATAGCCTAAACTTGCATTTACAGTAAGAATCAGCCCCCCCCCCCAAAAAAAAGAATAAGGAAAAGAGCTACAGTCCCTCCAAAAGAAAGCATTTCAAGGTCAAAGATGCAGAATGAATAACTTTATAGCTGTGCTTTCTCTCAGAAATATGATTATTTATTCTGCAACCTCTGTTTTCCTTTTCTTTTTTTAGGAATGCCTTTCATTAATAGTAGTCAGCCTGAGTTCTCTATACGGTTTTGTGTTGCCTTTTAAATGCAATTATTAGGCTAATGGTATTCTTTACAGGCTTTTTGTCTGTTTTCTGCATGTATGATCTAATCTTTAAGAGGATGTGTTCTTCCAAAACAACTGGCATTAGCTTCAGATGAAGGACTGTGAGTAGTCCGAAAGCTTAATAACTTATTTTCTTTTGTAATATCTATGTTGCTCAAATAAAAGGTATCAAATCATCTTTTTTTCTGAACATAGGAGGCTAGTAAGCAAACTGGGTAGCATAGGAGTGGGTCCAAAGGTGGTAACCTGTGTAAGAAATTCTTAATGGTATATGCAGCAGATGGTGTTGGTAATTGGAGATCACTCTGAGAAAAGGAGAATGGCCAGTAGAGTGCTTCATGGATAACTGCTGAGAGATGTCCTCTTTAATGCCTTTATAAGTGACATTGCAAAGGAGCTGGAAGGAAATGTCTGTCACCCACAAACCACGGCAGCAGAGGGACAGAGGTAATTGGTACTGTTGCTAGGAAATTCTTGTTATAGAGTGCTATTTTGTTTTCTGAGATTGTACAGGGTTCCTTTAGTGCTGCAGGGCAAATTACTGTAACAGGGTGCCGATTTTATTTTTGGTTTTTTAGCAAAAATGGTTTCTTTATTGCTTTTTACATTCGCTTTGCATGGTTCATATCTTGCTGAGTGTGCAAAAAGGAAGTGGAGACCAGAGACCGAGCTGTTGAGCTAATAGCTGTTACATGGTGTCAATTTTGTTTTCTCTTTTTTTAAATCTAAAGGATTTCTTTTTTGCTGTTTTGTACAGTAATTTTACAGGGTTCATAACTTGCTAGGTGCAGAAACAGGAAGCAGAGACCAGAGCCTGTGCAACACAATAAAGGGTGCAGGTTGGAATTTGAATTTGTCACCAGACCAAAGGAATAAAAGGATCTTGATTTCCAGGAGCAACTCAGATATCCCACAGACCATGGCGCTGGAGGAACTGAGGCATTTCATTTGGGTTTTTGGGCTAGACCCAGCACAGAAACATCACTAGTGAAGGTACATAATGATCTACTTAGGGCTAGAGGTAGAGGAGACTGGTCAGTTTTTGTACTCTTTGATCTCTCTTGAGCTTTTGACACCGTGGACCACATTGTGCTTCTTGATTGGTTCTGTGAGTTTTGTGGACTCACCTATACTGTCATCAGATGGTTTCAGTCCTATCTCTCGGATAGGGTACAGCGGGTAGTGATGGGGAATTTTTCCTCTTTTCCAATGCCCCTGTCATGTGTAGTTCTACAGGGCTCAATCTTGTCATGGATACCATTCACAGTGTATATGCGGCACCTGGGTGAGATCATCCGGCAATACAGCATTGTGTTTCACTGCTATGCAGATGATACCCAGCTGTTTTTGTCATTTGCTCCAGAAACATCTGGTTCCATTGATGTGCTTAACATCTGTCTGGCTAAAATCCATGACTAGATGGCTTCCAGCTGGCTGAGACTTAACCTGGATAAGACAGAGGTGCTAGTGGTTTTGCCGGGTCTCGAGCGTGATGGGTTGCTGTCTGGAGCAGACACAGGTCTTTTCCTGGGATCTGCTCCATTGGTTGCTTCCTTGAGGGTGTGTAATCTAGATGTGATCCTGGACAGCAGGCTGACCTTTGAAGCTCAAGTATTGTCTGTTGTTAAGAGTGTTTTTTACCACTTAAGGAACCTTGACTGGATCAAGCCCCTTGTTCCACCCGAGGATCTTCCAACTCTAGTACACACCTTTGTTACCTCCATGTTCGACTACTGCAATGTACTTAATTTGGGGTCACAGGAGGGATCCTCTGCAGGCTGCAGCTGGTGCAGAATGTGGTGGCCCAGTTACTGACAGGCCTACCCAGGTCATGTCATGTGATCCCGGTCCTGTGTGCTCTGCACTGGCTGCCGGTCAGGTGGAGGGTCCTTTTCATGGTAGGCTTGCTCACCTATAAGGCCTTATGTGAACTGGGTCCTGGCTACCTGTTGGAACTCCTGACACCTGCAACCTCTGTTCGCTCCCTCCACTCCTCCTCAAAGAGCCTCCTCGATATTCTCGTGGTTCGACTCAGGACTTCCGGTGATCAACCTTTCAGAGTCTTTGGGTCGACCCAATGAAATATGCTTCCACCTGCAGTCTGAGTGGCCCCTTCAATTGGCGTTTTTAAGCAGAGGTTTAAGACCCACCTATTCAGCCAGGTATTTACTGAATAGCAGACTCCAACTCTGTCTTTATTATAGTTAATTTTAATTTTTGAGTACTGATTTCTTAGTACTGAAACTGACTCAGGACGCAGAAGGGGAGATGGCATGCGGCTGATGCCACACGAGCAGAAGAGCGAGGACACAATCGGTGGCCTGAGGGAGGAAGCAGGTCACAGTTGACAGCCATGAGGGAGGAGGAGTGTGACTGTAGCCACAGAATTGAGGAGCAGGGCCACATATGGAGGTCAATTGGGTGCACCAGAGGTGAGGGAAAGTGCAGAGGGGAAACACGCTCCAAACGAGTACACAGAAGGGCTGCTCACCTGAGCCTGAAGCTGTGGACTGGAACTGTTCTGCTGAGAGGTGCTTGGAACACTGCTGTCTGCTTTAAACTGGGAAACTGTGCTACAGGATTTTGTAGAACTGTGCTGCTGGAGTTTGAATTTTCCTGCCTGCTGCTTTACTTGAACTGGGTTCTGGAGGCAGCAATCAGGTGCAGAGATCCAGCACCATTCACTGAAGTACCCAGAGCTGATGCAGGCTTCTGGGGGAGTGTGTTGAAAAAAAGAGCATCAGGATTGAGTGTGAGGGCAGGCCTTAAAAGCTCTCCAGCTGCTGATCTGGTAAATCAACTCAGGGAGTAGAAGAGGAGATGTTGTGCTGCTGATACTGAACAAGCAGAAGAGTAAGGCCACAATTGGTGGCCTGAGGGAGGAAGCGAGTCACAGTCATTGGCAGTGAGGGAGGAGGAGTGTACATGTAGCAGCAGAATTGAAGAGCTGGGAGACGTTCGGTGGTTGAATGGGAGATCTGGCACATCAGAGGTGGAGGTCGGCACAGAGGGGGGGAACGTGCGCCAGATAAGTACGCAGAAGGGCTGCTCACCTGTGAGTGAAGCCTTGGACTGAGACTGCTCTGCTGGTGGGTGCTTGGAACTGTGCTGCCCTCTTTAAACTGGAGAATAGGACTTTTGTCTTACCCACACTGCACCTTCTCCCAAATTAAATGCTCTGGCTAACCAATAGAGACAATCAGGAGCAAACAGGGGAGGGGCACTACCGAAGGAGGAGGAGAAGGGGGTGCTAGTCAAGGGTAAATCAAAGGTTCTGAGTGTGACTGGAGTGAAGGGGTTAAATAGGGTGGATCACAAAGCTACTGCATGTGTTTGGAGGGAGGGGGTTAAGAAGGGGAGCATGGGTTAAGGGGTCCAGGAGTGCTCTTGAAGCATTGGTAAGAATTGTAGGGAGTCTGAAAGTGCCCTGTAATAATAATGCTAATTCAATGTCTCAAGGAGGTAATATAGGTATAGGGACATAAAGCAACACTGCAGCAAGGTTACAGAAACTAAGCTCCAAGGGATTTGCTGAAGATTGAGGCTGTAACTTTATCAATCTTAGAGATTATATCTACAAGAGGTTTATAGAAAAAAAAATTAAGGATTCAATCTCGCTGAGATAAAGCAGACCTTGAGGTTTGGCAAAGAGCTGTGAGGCTACACATTGGGGAACTAGGTGCATGTGAGACACGGGGTGGGTGGAGCTGGGTCCAGAGGGAATACAGTGGTGGGTGGCAGGATCAATAGGGGGTCCACAACAGGGAGGGACTAGTGGCAGAATAAGGTGGGGGACCAGGGTAGAAGGGGAAGCTGTGGGAGGAGGATTGTGGGGTGTAATAACTGTGGAACACCTGTATTTATGAGCACCTTGTGGAAGATGGGGGAATGTAAAGTATTTCAGAGACTGATGAAGCTGGAGACAGCGATGGAAAAGCTAAGGAGGGATATGAAAGTGAGAGCTAGTGGAGATGTTCAGGAAGACAGGCATGGGGTCAGCAGGATGCCTGGGTGGGGAAAGTAGGCCATGCTAGGGGATGGAGGTGGGGGTACCATGACAGGGGGCAGGAGCACAGTGGATAAGAGTACAAATGAAATTGGGGATGGATACAAATTAGGCTGAAATAGATATTGGATCCTCATGGAGATGATGGGGCAGGAGGAGGAGGAAGGAGTAGGCGCAAAGGAGCTGGACCATGGTGGCAGACCATTTCCATAGGGGACACTGCCAGGAGGGTGCAAGGAGAGAGCGCCAGAGGGAATATTCTGGAGCTAAGAAAGAAGGTGAAGATGCCAAGGAATATGGGGGGGTGAAATACTGGAAAAGGGAGGGAGGGAAATAAGGGAGGGTCCATTCAGGTATGGAGGTGGCACAGGGAAACGACTGGAGAGAGGAATGTAACAATCAGGGAAGGGAGGGGGTGCCTATGCTTCAAGGGCAGAGAGGAAGCTGCATGCTGGAGGTAGGGAAGCCGAGGGGCTGGGGGCAGATGAGTCAGGGGGAGGAGGTGAAATGAATAAGTAAAGCAAGACAGAAGTTACTGGGAACACAGTGGTTGGGGTGGAATCAGAGGAATGCAGGGAAGGGTAGGAGGGCAGGGAATCAGTGGAGTTGTGGACAAAGTGGTTGAGGGAGCATGTGGGGAGGACTAGAGGCAAGGAGAGGAAAGAAGGAGCAGGTTAGGGAACTGAGGGGGACTGCTAATACTGGGAGGGTAGACATTACAAGAACAACAAGGGTGAGGAGGACAATGTCACAAACAAACCAGAATGATGAGGGGGTCAAGGTGCTACTGGCAGGTGATGCAGTCTAAAGCGGGTCAAGTGGGGTGGCATAAAAAGAGGGATATGGATTGAATGCTTACCAGGGATGACTTTATCAGAGGTTATGCACCATATTCCCTCATGGGGTAGGGACCAGGACAGGAATTTGTATTAACTGTTCCACTTGGGGACTAATGACCTAGCTGGTAATAGTCTCATGGAGGTTCAAGCAAGGTTTGGGGCCCTAGCTAGATTCTGCAGGAGATTGAACTTCAGATCTCTAACCTTCTCTCAGGTACTGCAGGTACCAAGAGCCAGCACTGAGAGGAAGCAAAGGATATGGGAGCATAAAAGCTGGCTAGCAGATTGGTATGTGCAGATGATGTATGGGATGACAGGGGATTGGGAAGCAACTTGGGAGGATAAAAACCTTTTCTTAGCAGATGGGTTACACCTTAACAGAGAGGGGGCGGCCATACTGATGTGTTGGATAGAGGAGTTCATTGAAAAATAATTTAATTTAAATTTAAACAGAACGGGGGAAGGGGGACTGGATGTATATCCACACTGTACCACAAACAAATTGGAGCGATTGACATACAAGGGGCTGGCAGGCAGGGGGGAACAAGGAAGGGGGAAAGCTGGTGGAAGGGGTTGGTGGTGAATGCTAGGAGTCTGGCATGTAAGATGAAGGAACTGACAGCTGTCATTAGGCATGACAAGTTATACATCATAGCAATAACTGAGACTTGGTGGATGGACCTCCGCATGTGGGAGACAACTATACCAGGCTTCAGGCTGTTTAGGATGAACAGGAGGGATAGGAGGGGAGGTGGCCATTTATGTCAAAGAGGACATATAGGTGACAGAGGAACAGGAGGGCGATGGGGCCACAGAACTTCTGTGGGGGAAGCTATGTAGGTGGACTGGGGAATATTTCAGCCTGGGGGTTGTATTCAGACCACCCTCACAGGGAGAAGATCAGGATAGGGTGATGCTGCATGGTATTGAGAGGATGGCTCTGAAAGGGGATACATTACTGATAGGTGAATTAAACATACCCGATAAGGAATGAACCATCCATGAAGCAGTTTCAGCAAGAAGTAGGTAGTCAGTGAGCAGACTTAGTGGGGTATTCTTGAAACAGTGACCCAGGGAACATACCAGGGCAAGCAATTGCTGGATGTGGTATTGATTAATGGGGAGAATGTGGTGGAGGTGATTGTAGGGAAAAGTGACCACAGGACTGTTGGGTTCAAGGTGAGGACAGGGAAAATGGGGACCAACACCAGCACAATGGTGCTGGACTTTAGGCGGATGGACTTTGACAAATTAAGAAGGCCAGTGAGGGAGGCAATGGAATGCTTAGGAGACATAAGTGATGCAAGTTATGGGTTGCTATCAGGGACCAGATCTGGAAGGCCACACAGGCATCTATCAAAAGTGTTAGGAAAGGGGATGAGAAACAGGAAGCCACTTTGGTTCAGCAGGGATGTAGCAAGGGTGGTAGGAGATGGGAGGAGGGCATTCCGGAGATGCAAGAGTACTGAAGGGGAGGGAGATAGGGAGGCTTACAGGGAGGCAAGGAGACTAGTGGGAAAATTAATCTGGAGGGCTAAGGTGGACATGGATGTTAGGTTGGCAAAACATGCCAGGGGAGAGAAAAAAGCATTCTTTAGAAATGTGGTAGAGAGGAGGAAGGTTCGCCAGGGGATTGAAAGGCTGACAGGGAAAGGAGGCAAGCACTTGAAGGAGGATGGGGAGAAGGCAGAAGACCTGAACAGGTATTTCTGCTCTGTATTTATGGAAGAAAAGGGCGCTAGAGGGTCACAGTTGGAAAGGAGAGAGGGGGTACGTGGATGGTATTGGATCCCTTCACCAAGGAGATTTAGGGAGGAATTAACCAGGGTGAAGGTGGACAAGGCCATGGGGCCAGATGGCCTGCATCCAAGGTTGATTTGGGAACTAAAAGAGAAGCTGACTACCCCACTTGCGAGTCTGTTCAACCTTTCCCTAGACACTGGTGTAATACTGGAGGACTAGAAAAACATGACGGTAGTGCCGATACACAAGGGGAGAAGCCAGGAGTTGAGGGAAAACTACTGCCCTGTCAGCCTGAACACAGTGGTGGGGAAGGTAATTGAGGCATTCATTGGTGAAAGGGTAAAGAGGTACCTGGAAGTGAATGGACTGTTGGATGACAGACAGTACAGGTTCACTAGGGGCAAGTCATGCCAGTCCAGTTTGATCAAACTTTTCAACTGGGTAACACAGGTAGTGGACCGGGTGGGAGCAGTGGATGTAGCCTATCTGGATTTCAATAATGCCTTTGACACCATACCCCATAAGAGGCTGGTCAACAAACTGGATAGTACAGGGGTAGGGGTAGGGGTCAAAATAACTAGATGGGTTGAAAACTGGTTGGTGGATAGGTGCCAGATGGTCATGGTGAATAGGGTGTGCTCAGGGACTGGGCAGGTGAGGATTGGAGTTCCCCAGGGATCAGTGCCGGGACATTTCCTGTTCAATATCTATGTACTAACCATGGCAGATGGGCTGTCAGAGAGGGTGGCCCTCTTTGCAAATGATGCAAAAACCTGTAATAGAGTTGACTACCCTGCAGGGCTGGAGGAAGTGAGAAGGGACTTGAGATTACTGGAGGAGTGGGCAGAGACCTGGCAGCTAAAATTCAATATCAAGAAGTCTGCTATTATGCACCTGGGGCACAGGAACCAAAGGGCCAAGTTTAGGGTGGGTGGGGAGAGAGCCAAGGTGTCAGAAGAAGAGAGGGATCCAGGGGTAATAGTCTCCAGCAACCTCAAGGTAGGGAAGCAGTGCTTGAGGGTGGTGGGGAGGGAATATGGGATGCTGGCAAATATTGGCAGGAGGATCACCAGCATGTGTAGGGAGGTCATGGTACCCCTGTATCAAGCCCTGGTGAGGCAACACCTTAAGTATGGTGTCCAGTTTTGGATGTTTTAATTGAAAGGGTCCAGCAGAGGGTGACCGAGATGCTGCAGAGGATGAATGACAAGTCATATGAACAGAGGTGCAAGGAATTGGGGCTATATACAATGGAGACAAGGGGGGTAACATGACTGAGACCTTTAAATATACCAAAGGGATGAACAAGGGAGGTACAGGGAAGTTGTTCCACATGAAGAAGGAAACATAACAAGGGGGCATGGACTGAACTCCCAGGGGGCAGTACAAGAGCAATGTGAAAGGTCAGTTTGTCACAGAAAAGGTGGTGGAGAACTGGAATGGGCTTCTAGAGGAGGTCATGAATTCAGAGACCGTAAGAGGGCATTACATCCACTTGGAAAGACGCATAGGGCTAAGAAGAAGGGGTGGCTCAATATATGGTAGGGTGGTCTAGGGCAACAAAGAGCACACTAAATAGGCCATGATGTCCTTTTCTTTTTCCCATTTAAAGTTTATTGAGTTTGTCTTTTATAACACAACAAAACAGAACCAAACCATACAGAAAATAAAGTACATACACAAAATTAAAGTAAAATAATATGAAAAGGGGTCCAGCAGAACATTGTTAATGTAACAGTAATACAGGTTCTTTAAATATGAGCCCTTCTCATCTCCCTCCCCCCCCAACCTATCCCAAACACACAAAAAATCCCCCCCTCCCCTCTGCAACACCGCACTATCCTATAAATACACAGTGCATACATTAAATGAAACCAATGCGCGTGAAGTGATTCCCATCTTTCCTTATATCTCTCAGACTTATTATTAAGACTGGCAATTGTTTTCTCCATCCTCATATTAGCAAGAAATTCTTTGAGCCATTCAGAGTAAGCTATGCCCTTGCTGTCTTTCCAATGTCATAAAATAGTTTTCTTAACGGTCATAGATATAAGGGCTATGTGGTACCTTCTGTTAGGCATGGTGATCTTACTATAGTCTCCTAATACACAAATTTCAGGAGTAAATAAATCTTGCAGACCTAACAAAAGATCAATATTTTGTTTAATATTAGTCCACAATTCTGTTGCTTTAGAGCAAGTCCAAAATATATGATGCAGGGAGCCTTCTTCTTTTCCACATCGGTTACAAGTGGATGACAGTAAGTGGCCAAATTTAAATAGTTTTTGCAGTGTATAAATGATGTTCTTTTCTGCCATCACCTTCTGTAATTCTGTGATTTTATATTCTGCTGGTTTTAATAGTATTTGTATGTATTTTGTTATATTGTGTACAGCGTCCAGAGCTAAGTGGTATTATTGCTGGGAAATTCCTGTTACAGTGTGCCATTTTGTTTTCTGTGATTTTTTAGGGTTCCTTTAGTGCTGTTGTGTTGTCTAATTGCTGTTAAAGGGAGCTGACTTTTATTTTCATTAAAGTTTAAATGTTCTGTTTTAGTGTTTGATGATTGACTTAATATCTGTTTTTTTTTCTCTAATGTTGTGCTTAATTTGAAGGGTTCTTTCCCCAGGAGGCTCATGTTGTTGGCCGCTTGACTTGCAGCTGGATTGTTTTTGACCAGGGCAGAACAGGCACATAGACCCACCATCCCTCTCCATCCCACCCAGCCTGGGGTCATCTACATTTATAGGGACTTGCTGTGAGTTCAATAAGCAAAAACAAAAAAAAAAAAAAAAACAGAAAGTAAGATTATACTTAGAGTCTCGACTAGGAGTGGGTGTAGGGGCTAATGGGTGAATAGTACATCAGATGGTACACAGAAAGTGGTCACAGTAGCTTGTATAAGGAGTGTACCCTTAGAAAAGAAAAGACAGTATAGTGACATAATACGAGATGAGGAAGATGCTGGGAGTGGTGCAGGGCAGTGGCTGTGGGGCAGTAGACTTCAGGAAGGTCTTCTGGATACTGTGGTGCTGCACTGTCTACAGGCACCCATCTGGGCTGAGGACTGAGGTTTACAGTCTCTGGGCTGAGTTTGCCAGGGTTAAGGGGGCTCCTCCTTTGCCAAGAGGACACCAAATCTTCACCCACTACTTCAAAGGTTGTCCAGAATAAGGAGTGGTTGGACTATGAGGGGTTCGGGGAGGTGGGTCAGAGGCACATCCCTCAGCTGGTGCAACTGAAAAACTCCTATGCTGTGTTGGAGGAAGAGGACGACCCCACAGGGTCACCCAAAGTTGAATCCATGGAGGATGACCAGGGCCTCTTAAATGGAGCCTTAAGGGGAGAATTGAGAGCCCCAGAAGAATAGGAAGCTACCCTTGTTGGGGGTCTCCATAGTCCAGTGAGTGGAGTTTGGGACAGGTAGTGAGGACAAAAGGGAAGAAAAGTGCCCACCAGGTGGCACAGCTCGGAGGGATGGAAAGTGGATTTAGAGGATTGATAGGCAGTAGCGAGGAGGGGGGAACTAGATGTCATTGTCCATCAGGGGACCAATGACCTGGCTAGGGATGAGGCAGAGATAGAAAGTGTGCAGGAGGAGTTCAGGCAGCTGGGGAAGGGCCTTCATCAATCAACAAGCCCCCTGACCTTCTTGGAGGTGTTGCCTGTCCACAGCAAGGGGGAGGCTAGGAATCTCCACACTAGGGACTTCAATGCTTGGTTGGAGAACTGGTGCAGAGAGCAGTGCTTCAGCCTCATTTGGACAGGGACCCCATCTGGAGGGATGAAGACCTGTACAAGGGTGATGGGCTGCATCCTTCCAGGAAGGGGCCCAATGTCTTTACTGAATGGTTTAAATGCTTCTTTGGCAAGCATTTAAAGTAGTCAAGGGGTGGTGGTGGTGGAAGGAAGCAGGGTAAATCATACTACCCACACACACAAGATATGGTAGCCAGCATGGAGGACCATAATGTAAATAAATTGCCGGTGGAGACTGAACTCAGCAAAAAGGGTGAAGAGAGGAAGCACTAGAGGATCAGGGAGAAACTCAGAATGGGGGTTTGCCACACATAGAGGGTCATGTGTGCGAATGCTCACAGCTTGGAAAAAAATCCCAGACCTGGTAGCCTTAATGGCAGATGCTAATTTGGACATAGCTGCTGTTACCGAGACATGGTGTAATGGGAACCATGGCTGAGATGTAGCTATACTAGGGTATACTTTATTCAGGAGAGACAGAGAGTGTAAAAGAGAGGCAGGTGGCTGTCTACATCAAAGAGGGTATAAAGGCAACAGAGTCAAAATGATTGCAGGGGGAGAAAGAGGGTGGGTCACCCTGTAGATGGACTATGGTCAGCTATTCACACAGGTGTGATCTACAGATCCCCAGCACAAGGAGAAGAATCAGACAGGGAGCCACTGGAAGCCATCCATATGAAGGAAGCTAAAGGTGACGTGTTGCTGGTAGGTGACTTCAACCTGCCAGATATTAATTTGGAGCATCCCAGCAGCTGCCACTTCCAGGGACTGGGATATCCCAGACTCCCTGCAAGGGGCATGCCTCACGCAACTACTGCTGGGGAGGGAGACATTCTGGAACTTGTGCTCACCAACAGGGAAAGAATTACAGATCTCAGGCTGGGTGAATACCTGGGGTCCAGTGTTCATCACACAGCATGGTTCAATATGAGAATAGAGACAGGGTCAAGCCACACAAAACCAAGCATCCTGGACTTCAGAAAGGCAGACTTTGATAAGATGGGGATATGTCTCAGGAAAAGCCCTAGCAGAGAGGAGGAATGGAGTGGAGTGGAGGAACAGTGGGCCTAGCTCAAAGAAGCCATAAAGGAGGTGACAAACCTTTTCGTTAGACAAATAAACAAAGGCAAGCGAAAAAGAAAACCACTATGGTTCTCCAAGGAAGTAGCCAGTGAAAAAAGGGCTAAAAAGTTGACTTTCCAGAAATACAAAGAAATACAGAAGGAGGAGAACAGGGCAGCGTATATAGATAAGCAAAGTGAGGCAGGAAAAGCCATCAGGAGCACAAAGGTGCAGACAGAGGGAAAAAAATTCCAAATGAAGTAAAGAAAGGGGACAAGAATTTCTAAAAATACATTAGTGAAAGAAGGAAGTCTAGGGGGTGTTCTAAGGCTAAAACAGGAGGAAGGAGAAGGCGTGGAAGGACACCAGGAAAAAGCATCAATAAATTAATAAATATTTCTGTTCAGTATTCACAGAAGAAAGGGGAAGGGGAGGGACAACAGGTTAGAAGCAGGACTGGAAGGGAGGTGAACGCCAGTCCATTTGCAGAAGATAGATTCCTTAAGAAACTGACAAAACTGAAGGTGGACAAGTCAATGGGGCCAGATGGGATACATCCTAGATTATTAAGAGAGTTAGAGGAGGTGCTGACAGCACTACTGGCTGACCTGTTCAACAAATCACTGTTTACAGGAGTGGTTCCGACTGAAGAAGGGCAGATGCAGGCCTTCTTCATGAAAGTGGGAGCAGAGAGGAAGCTGGCAATTATAGACCTGTCAGCCTGACCTCAGTGGTTGGGAAAATTAAGGAATCACTACTAAAAGAAAGAATAGCGGAGCACCTTGAGTCTAGCTTAGCACAAGATCTAAGGCAGCATGGATTCACATCAGAAATGTCATGTAAAACAAATCTGATAGATTTCTTTGACTATGGGACCAGGGAAGTGGATTAGGGGGAGCGGTAAATGTGGCCTACCTAGATTTCAGCAAGGCATTCAATATTGTTCTGCATAGGAGGCTTCTGAACAAGATGGACAGCCTGGGATTGGGTCACAAGGAGGTGAACTGGATTAGAAATTGGTTGAGAGAGAGAGAGAGAGAGAGAGAGAGAGAGAGAGAGAACACAGAGGGTGGTGGTAAATGGACCTAAATCTGAGGAAGGGAGGGTGACCAGAGGGGTGCCACAGGGATCAGTTCTGGGCACAGTCCTGTTTAATATATAGAAATGTAGTAACATAGAAAAGTATGATTCTGTAGCTGAGTGGCTATTTTGACTCTGCCAGTCATCCCAAAAAAGAATACTTCGTGTCACCCATATGACAATCCAAAGTGGATTTAAATTCTTTTAGGGTGCTACTTAATATCACTTCTTCTGGTAATCTATTCCAGGTATTAACAACACTGTGATTTATCCAATTTCCCCATCTATTTGTTTTAAAAAAATTCACCTTTGAGCTGGAGCTTGGGATACCTGCTTCCCCTAGTTGTATCTTTAATAGTGTACCGTTTACTCTTCCGTAGATCACCATTGCTGAAAGCACTATATATTTGACAAAAATTGCCTCTCAAGTCTTCTATATTGCATTGGGTAAAGTTCCAGTTTCTTCAACTTCTCCTAACACATTCTTGACATTTGACTTAACTTTTTGGTGGCACGCCTTTCTGTTTTTTCCAACATTTTAATTTATTTTTGTAGAGTGCCAGAACTGCACACAATACTCAAGGTGTGGCCTCACCAGAGAAGTGTACAGTGGCAGTAGCACCTATCTGTCTCTACTCTGGATGTTACATAGAATGCATCCTAGTATTCTATTACTCTTGCTAATTGTAGCTTTGCATTGATCAGTCAGAGATAAGTTAGCACTTATTATACAATGGCAGACAGAATGCTACTTTCTGATTGGTCCATCTGGGACTGGACCCAGGATGATATCCCAGCATAACATCTCAACTCTAGTCCCAGCAGAATCAGAACCGCATTAAAAGTAAAACAAAAAATGGTCTGCAGCCAGCCATTGATTCCCGCTCCCAGGCAAAGTAAAACCATGGTTCCAGACGGCTTCAGAAACCATAACAAACCAAGTCCTCGCAAGTTCCCCCAAACAAAGTTGCCTAGTATTAATATAAAAAAAAGTATCAAGAAAAGCAAGCCAAAATGAAAGCTGTCTTTGTGATCGACTTTGAAGCAGTCCCCCACCACCTGACTCATCAACAGTACTATCGGCTTCACTTCCTTCTTCCAACTTCCTCCATTACAAGCTCCAGGAGACTCGAGCTGAGGTGCAGGCAGTCTTGAAAATATGCTTTTGATGCCTAGCATCATGCCAACAGATTAACTCTCTTTTCACTTTGACTTATAAATAAACAGTAATAAATGGAGCTGATATAGCAGATCAGCAATGCTGTCTTTCCACAGACAGGACGTGACCATAGTGGAAATTTGGTCACTGTTCATCTCCTCTTCCTTCAGTATTTATTTTTTTTATGTACCAAACAATACCAGCTCATGTGAACCCAACATAATAGCATGGGGGGGCAGCTATTACTCAGCCACAAACATGAACACAGACAGGCAGAGGGAATAGCATCTCCACCTACTAGACAAACAGTATAAGGCACTACTTTTTAAACCAGTTTCCTTCCACAATACAAAAGACAATAAATACAATATAAACACATTTTGTTTTTCTGTTTTGTAAATCTAAATATAAATGAGCCACTGTATAATAGGAATAATGCCCTCCAGGGTGGGTGTTATGCTAAGATAACATCCCTTCTTGGGTGTTGGATGCCCTCAGCTTGTGGCCACAGGCTCAACCACCCAAGGTGGGATGTAATCCCAGCATAACACCCACCCTGGAGGGCATTATTCCTTTATTAACACTCCCACATCATGTTCGGTGTCAGTAACTGGTAGGTGGCTACTGCATAAGGTGTAATTTGCACATTTGTTATTCCTATCTATGTGCATCACTTTGCACTTTCCTATATTTAGAGTTAAGAAAACAAGAAGACTGGCCACTGTTAGTGGTGTTTCCACAAGGAATATTAGCTCCTAGAAATGCATACGCTGATGACTGAGTCTGTTTCCTTGGTTCAATTTTTCTTCTTTATTAGGTATAATGGTTAAAGCAGCATATCAATGCAATCAGTAAAAATGCAGAAAGTACAAACATGCAAAAGGTGCAAAATCCAAGCTGACCATGTAGTCCAGACAGTGTAGCAGACCATAAAACAAAGAAACTGTACTTGTATTGAATTGCTGTTTTTACTAGCCATGTTGTGAGATATCAGGCAGTCCTGTTTTTGTTATGTGTTTGTTTATTAAGTCCTTAACTATCCCCTCCACCATTTTACTGACTATAGCAGTTAAGCATATTGGTCTATAGTTACTGCTGTCACTCCTAGATCCCATCTCGTGGATAGGTGTCATGTTGGCATCCTTCCATGAATCTGGTACCTTACCATCTGCTAACGAGCCATTAAATATGGATGCCTTTGGTCCAGCCAGAGTGTTGGCCAGTTCTTTCAGTAACTGTATACCATCAGGTCCAGGGGATTTTTTAGGATTTCAGTTTAATAACACATTTTTAACTTTTTGCCCAGGCACTATCAAATGTGTGTTATTTTCTTCTGTTGTGGCTATACTGCCAATAATTTTGGTTGATATATATGAGCAAAACTTACATTTAGTACTGAGGCCATTTCTTGGCTTTCTGTAATTTTTTTGTCCCCAACTAGGGGCCTGACAGCCAACTGTCATTTTCTTGCACTATTTATATAATTGAAAAACAATTTCTTATTTTTGGTATCTGATGCAAAACAATATCACATTTTTTGTCTGTTTTTGTCTTCCTGATTGGTTTTTACACATCTTTCCTATGTCCTTGCATTTAGTTAACAACCAATGGACTTTTTCTTTTCTTTTATTTAGCATTGGCTTTTTTCCACTGTTTCATCTGCCTCTTGATATCTTTATTTAGCCAGACCTAACCCCTATTGTTATATTTAACCCCTTCTGAGATAAATGTATCCATGCAGTAATTTAGTTTGAAGGTCAACTCCTCCCATTTATTTTCTAAGCTTTGAGTTTCAAAATCATCTCTCCAATTCCAACTGCTGATAAAGTTCCTTATCTTGCTGTAATCTGCCCTTGCATAACACTTCAGTCTAGTTTTACCTGTCATTGGTTGCCCTTGCATAACGCTTCAGTCTAGTTATACCT